>CM070876.1:26617905-27285405 GCA_036365515.1 Torymus aiolomorphi
ATTTTAAATAGAATCGTCATAATTCGAATTTCCGAAAGAGAATTTAACGTCTCAATGAAAAAGGAAATTAAACGAATTCGAAATCAGAATATGGGTCTGAAGTTTGCAACGTTGTAGTGCTACGAAATAAAAAAATATTTGATTTTACTTCAAGTTTATAATAATTAATTTATTATTACTTTTGCTTGTAGATTTATTGTTTTATAGTATCAAATAACTTTATAACAAAGATTTAGATAAAACTTCCATTGCTTGATAACTTTAATTAATTGTAAAAAATTATCTCGTTGCACTCCAACAATGCAAACTTCAAACCCATATCAGAATGCACTTGCGAATGATAATAATGTTACGTCATTAATTGATCGCGGCGCAAAATAATCATTTTATACAACCTTTCTCGTTCACTGTAATCATTTCGTAAATGTTATTTTTTAACATTTACGGACACACTGCTCCAATTATTTATCTCGAAAAGTGTCTCTTCGCCTTGCAAGCTCAAATCACGGCAGCTCTTTCTCCTTTGAACCCGAGATTAATAAAAACGCACGCAATTGTGCTCTTGCCACAATAAAAACAAAAAAATGGCGTATAAAACTTGTCAACCGACGCGTCCGCTCTTGGCAATGAATGCGGATCACGTCGTCGCCAGCACGCTGCGCGCGTTGGAAACAAAATATGAATGCTGCACAAGAGCTGCGGAGAGTAATGCGCCCTGGCTCTCCCTATCTCTCTCTGTCTCTCACAGTGTGCACGTCGCCTGAGTAATGGGCATATAGTTCAAAGGGAGGGAGGGGAAGGGATGAGAGGTCGAATTAAAATTTCCGTCGCGTTGTAAATTCCTTTCTGATGGCCGTGCGCGAGCCGTGAACTAAAATTCAATCGCCGTCGTGGCGACGACGAGACTCGTATAAAGATCTGAGTAGAGAGGGAGAGAGAGCGCGCGCGAAAGGACGCGTGCAGTTAGTCGGGAGAGGCATTTTCCACTCGCGCACGAAGATTACTTTAAAACTGTTGATTTGCAAACTTAAATTAGTGAGCGAGCGAACGAGCGAGAGAGAGAGAGAGTGATTAATTGACTTCGGCCTGTACTTTAACGACTGACTTTAATTCGACGCTCTGATTTATTCCGCGAAATGAACATATCGCTCGTTTTAACGAGCCGTCGCCGCGGTGGCCAAGTGATTATTGTAGCGTTGTTGTGTTTTTTTTTTCCTCTCTTTTTTTCAGGGAGAATGTCTGCGTAATGTAACCCACGCGCGCGTATACTTGACCGAGTTGCGGGTTATGTAAAGGACGCCATTTTTACGTATTACACGCTCTCGAAATACATCGTGTCTTTCTCCTCGACTTTTCAATATTCTGATAAACAGGGCTATAAAAGCTTGCTCGAATACGCGCCGTCTGTCTTCGACGAAAATCCCCTCTCGCTTATATCCATTTTTTCGAATCCACCACGAGTGTCATCAATACCGCCTCTATATACACCCCCTACTCCTCACCCGTGTTCCACGTGATAGTCGCGCTAAAAACGAAGTCGCCGATAAAAATCAGACGACGACGAGGCTGTCAAGAGACAGACGCGTCGTTCGTAAAACCGGCCGTTTACCCTATTATGCGCTCCAAGCGAATTTTACAAGCCGTTTCTCTCGCTCAGCTGACGCCAACCCACCCAGTCCCATCGCCCACGCTCGAGTATTTGCTCACGACGACAATATATTATATATATAGGTATCGTCGTCGTATAGTCGCAGCGCACCGTTGCATTGGGGCACCTGAATTTTGTAGGCAGGCGCCGGAAGTAACGACCCCCGGGGATTCTCGA
Source organism: Torymus aiolomorphi (assembly GCA_036365515.1). Classification (NCBI taxonomy): domain Eukaryota; kingdom Metazoa; phylum Arthropoda; class Insecta; order Hymenoptera; family Torymidae; genus Torymus; species Torymus aiolomorphi. The sequence continues at coordinate 26,619,731 of CM070876.1, forward strand.
TATCGGTGTACGTATATATTTGATTAGAGGGAAAGAGAGATTTTTACATCTCTTGTGTAGAGGTATGAGCGTCGCTCTGTCTCTCCCTCTCTCCCTCTCGGTGCCACTGGAAGAAGAGTACTCGTGAAATGAGACTACGGGCATCAATCGATAGCGTATCGTGCGGAAAGAGAAAACTCTTACTCGATCATTCGTTATATACACGAGAGTGCGAATAAATTTTTCAATTCATGGTTGATGGCTGTTGTGTAGCGCGGCGATTGGATCTTTTTTTTCCCGCCGAGCGGTGATATATAACGCCGCGCGCGCGCGCGCTCGCGAAGGGTGTATAAAAATATAATGCGAGGTTGCGCCGCCACCGTCGCTGCTTCTTGATTTTAATTGCATTTTTGAAAACATTATTAAAGCTATATATACTATACGCTTTCTCAAAGACAAAGCTCTTTCACTGTGTGTGTGTGTGTGTGTGTGTGTGGGTGGGTGGATGAATGGATGCGGGGTTGGATATTAAATATAGTTGGGCAAAAAATCTGGCGAACGGTTTTATACTGTAAACCAGGCTGAATTTTACAGTCGAGAGAAAAATCACCGAGCAGCGCTACATACGATTTTGACGCCGCGAGCACGAAGCGGTAATTTGAATATACGCGGCCGACCGTCAAAGTCGGCGCATCGTCAGTATTAAACATCCATGTTTACCCACTCGAGAGAGAAAAACACAACTATACCCGCTGCATTGTGCATTTTATTACGATCTTTGCATATACAATACGGCTAGGAATTTTCCATGATTATTCGTCGGCAATGACGTAACGATTGTGTGTGTGTATATCTGTACCTATACTCTTAAAACGCACTTACCAAGAGGAATGTCAAGCGCGCCTTTACGTACACATACACACAGCTAGGATTGCGTGTAAAATAGGAATTTCAAATAACATTTGCAAAGCAAAGCCCCTTAGGTAATAAGCTTATCGATGCAGCAGTCCGACGACGACGCGGAAACCTGGAATCTCTTTCTCTCTCTCTCTCTCTCTCTCCCTCTTCTTCTCCTTTGCTCTTGTAATAACACGATGGCAAGCTGCTCGTGCGCGGCTGCGCTTACTAAAACGAGACACAAGTGTCTATATACAAATATACATATGCTGCATACTACAGGACTACAGCGTATGCAAATTATCAAAAGAAAAGAAGGAATCATATGGTTTAATTAATTAAAGAAAGCGCGACGTATTAGCATACATGCAAATCTTACGCAATAATTTCGATATTTCCTAGGGGAAAGCGAGAGTGCGCGGGCTTAAAAAGCGTCTCGCCTACTTACTTACCTTTTGAGCTCTCCTCAAGAGCGGAAACAAAACCGTGCGCGATTCAATTGAAACTCCCGTCTTTTCGCACTCTAAACGGATAAGCATCGAAGTGTGAGATGCGAGATACTTTTTTTTTGTACTTGCGCGTAATTAAATTCCTTTCATCAGCGCCTTCACTTCGAGACTTTCCAGACGGGCGCTCGTTACCTCTCCCTCTTTCTCCCTCTTTCCAAATACACTCCTGTTCGCGTTGAATATTAAAATAAAACTCGAGAGTTTCCATTAAAATTTTAAATCGGCCATTGATTACTTCGCGCGCGCGTCAGTCGAGCGCTAAAAATGTGGGGCTCAAAGCCCATAGCATGTAGGTATGCGCGTTTGCCTATACGGGCGGCTACTTCGCCTTCCCTTTCTTGTTTTCTCGTTTTCAATTTGTAGCATTAAAAAGCCAGCGCAATCATTCGTCAACCCCGCGCGGGTCAATTAACTGCGCCTCTGCGCGTGTATGAGTTTCCAAAGCAAATTTAAATTGAACAAAATCGCTTTGTATATGTACAGAAACTATAACAAAAACCAATTTCGCTCTCTTTTCCTCGTCTCTTCAAGAGATCCCAGCTACACTACTACTACTCGCGCCCGTTGAATATATATCGAGGAATTCAGTGCGAGCGAGCGCACGTGCGCCTCCTGTGCAATTTATCATTTGCAAATGGCGTTCTTCATTAAGTAATTACTTCGCATACCAGCTCTTGCCAGACGGCATCAGAAGACCGAGGCATCGCGACGACTTGACGCCCCAAAGTGCCTCCTGTAGCAGCGCGCCACACCCGCTATAGAAATAGCGCATTTCAGCATATAACATGCCACGCAAATGAAATGAATGGAATTCGGCTCTCTGTATATGAATGGTACATATAAACGAGCGGAAAACCATTCCGTGTTTTGATCGAAGTTTCAGTTTCCCCCGTGTATACAGAGCGAAAACGAGCACATGCTGCGAGTATCATACTGTGAATGAAATTTCATCTACACCTTTGTTATAAAATTATTTTATTCTATAAAACACTAAATCTGCAGACAAAATTAATATTAATTAGTATAACCATGAAGCAAAATCAATTTTTTTTTTATTTCGTTGCACTCCAACGTTGCGAACTTCAGACCCATCTGCGAGTACAGTTCTACAGCCGCCCACATATAATACGCGTATCGGTTGAAAGAACTACGGGGCTTCTTTCCGACACATTTTTTTTTCTCTTCTTTTTTTATTTCCCGCCGGCAAATAGATGCATGCACGCACGGCACTAAGTCCAATCGCTATTATGTCACTGGGAAACCGGAAACCATTGATCGATCCCTCTCTCTCTCTCTCTCTCACGTATATATTGGTGTCGAGTGACATCGACGAAGGGGGAATCCGGCTGAAAGCCGACGGTGTTGCAATGGAAGTGGGATTAACGCGCGGATAGAGTTTGTCATACTAGCCGAAAGCCGGGGCTGCCAAAGCGAAATTGATGTTTGTCCCATGTAAATTCTACCTCGTGGCTGTGTCGTCGTTGTCGTCGTCGTCGTCGCTTTCTTTACGCCAATTACGCAAATGCGCGGAAAGAGAGCACACGTGTGACTTATAGCGTGAAAAATTGCTGCTGATGGAGAGCGGCAGCATAAATCGTGATGTTCAGGTTGGGGGGGGGGATCGGTATCGATTCTCTCTTACATATGCCCCACTTTCCAGTACAAGTAGAGACGTTCTATAAAGCACATTGCGCGCGCATCCTTATACCTCAAAATTCACCTACTATATATACACATAGCTTCCGATATGCACGCGTCGCTCGCTTAACTTATACGCGCCAAAGTTCCGCTCTCAAACGTCTTTTTCTCCCTCTGAAGCGCGCACTTTAATCTTCACTCGTAAAACGCAAAATGGCTTCTCTCTCTCTCAACTTCGTCAATGCTCGTGCAGCACCCTCCTTCCTCCTCCGAAATATTTCTATACGCTTCTCTCTGCCTTATAACCCGCATAAAGTTTTCAGGTCTATTGCGCCTGCTGCCGTCTTCAACTCTCTCGAGCGTCTCGCGAGTAATACCTTCGCTGCTGCACCTATACGCGGGCGCATATATATAGGTAGAGAGTCATTTGTCAAGCACATGGATATCCCGTCGTCTCGCGTCGTAAACAGAAAACTTCTCGAGTATCCGCATCACGCTGTGCTGGCCCCGTTTCTCCCGTATACCTTCGCGTGTAGCTTCACTCGCTACACCCACACACTGATTTTAATTTTGTTAGCAAGCTGCTTGTCCTTCTCGTCGGTACACTGCATATACTTGTGAAGAAGTTGGCGCACTCGGCTGCAAGGAGACAAAAGGATCCGTCTTTATACTATTGATTTAATTTGTAAGAGAGAGAGAGAGAGAGACCACTCGAATGGAGAGGAAAATATTTTGGCCGATTCGCTCTCTTTCGAAACTTTTTGCGGCGAACTATATTGCACGGTTGAGAACTGCGCAGTAAAGATTTTATTGGCATCGTCGTGGAGCATTTCACCTATTATAGAAAAAGATTTACGAGTGATTGAAGTCTATCCGCGTACTTCGATTCGCCTGAGAAATGTGAATTCAACGAAAGGATATAATAACAGACTATACTAATACTACACTTCACTCCGGCTCTTCACCTCGCAAACAAGGGCGTCGTAACGATGACCGTCGGCGGCGCACAAGGCAAACCCACCACCGCGCACCTCGAGTCACTTATTTGTTTGAGATTCTCGCGAACGCGAAGAGTATCTACTATATATATATACGCGCGCGGAGAGCAAAATGGGCGCGGCTCGCCGGGCAAGTGGGGTATAGATATATATGATATCAAGCCTGTAACCCTCCGAGAATGCACCTCTACGAAGTCGCCTCCATATAAGTATATACACGCCGATAATATCGTTTCACCCGTTTGCGAAATTCAGTTACACACGCGTTCCACACGCTACTTCGTTCTTCTACATAAGCGCGCCACGCGGGGGTGTGGAAGGGCGGTGAGATCGATACCGCGCAGCCCTTTTTTTTCCAGCTCTCTCGCAGAGGTTCTCCTCCTCCGACGAAGTAGTGGAGAGGCGACGACCCGGTCCTTCGCCTCGAGGGGGGTGGAAAACACTTAAGGATTGCAAGGCTATCTCTCGTCGTCTCGCATATACGCTTCTGCTACTCGCGATAAATCGGGAGGAGGTACGCCGGCAGACTTCGCTGAGTCTGAACGAGCGCGCTTTTTTCCTCCCATCTATACATATATATATAAGAGTTTTTAGCCTCCTCCACTTACTACTCGTATAGAGTCTGCTGAACTATAGCTAACCGTTAAATTAGCATAATAACCAAGGAGCGCGCGCGGGTGCGCGTTTTACGATGATAGATGACAGTTGTTGTTGTTGTTGTTCTTGTTCTAGAGCAAATTATATTAGACATCTCGGTGGGGCGATAGAGCGTTGCGCGCGCTCGTTACCAATTTACCTCTCGAAAAGCGGCCGCGCTGCGAGTGTATTCTATATGAGCAAGTAGGTGGGCAATTTCACAGCGCGCGCGAGGCGTCATTATATAATACGTCGCGCGCGAAAGGTCAACGACGCGCGAGCGAGGATCAATTTATTCTCGAGACGTTGCCACGCCGTCGGGACGTGTGGCGCGCGTCACGCATATATGGTGTAAAGTACCATGGCGTCTGCGTAGACGTGCGGATCATGTGTGCGCGCCGTGGGATGAGATCGTGCGAGGACGATATAAGAATGGTCAAGTCGTATCCGATTCACGTGTTTGAAATTCCGAACGTTCATAATGAACGAAATATTAACTTAAAGTTTCTAATTCTGCTTAGAATTCCCCGGAGGGTGGTTTACTGGTGACTGCAAGAGTGAGAAGTGAAGGAATACAGTTATTATCCGATTTTAAATGTATTAAGTAGCCAAATTCGGCTAAATTTGAAAATGGCAAAAATTTTTCGTTCACTATGAACGTTCGAAATTTCAAACACCTTCCGATTCGTCCCTTTTACTGTAATATATAGGGGGATTATGTGGAATATGAAATTGAACGTTTACTTAAACGTCGTAAAGTAATTTACGAGCCGAGCGGACACGAGTACGAAAATGTCGTCAAAAGCCGATTAAAAAAGCAATCACGTCGGTGTGCGAGCAGCAGCCGAAAGCGAATTATCCGTAGAACATAGAATACCTCTCTTCGAGTTCATTTGATGTCGATCGCTGTCTCTGACATCGCTTCCAATCTAATACACTCGTGTATACATATAGTGGCACGTCTACACACTCACTCATCTTTTTATTATTATTTTATTTGTCTGCCTCGCGCGCGCGCGTACGCGGACGAGTTGAAATAGCAAATGTGTTTTACCCGTCGACTGCTGCTGCTGGTGCTACGTACACGCGGCATTCGAGAAAGCAGGAGAGAAGAGTCAATCTGCCATTCATTTTTTTCGCGAGGGTGAGTATCACGCGCTTTTGTGCATCATACGAGATACTCCTCCGACAAATAAGACCTCTTTACGCGAAAGAGAAGAGAGAGATGACAGGCTTTGAGCTTTGTGAGCCGCGAGACGAAGCGAATCGTAAGTCACTTTCGGCTCTCGCTTTGTTTCCACGAATGCATTGAAATCGGGACTCGTGGTATGAGATAGACGCGCGCCCCACGTTTCCCGCGTTCAATCTCGTTTGTATAAATGCAGGAGGGGGAAGGGGGGCTCTTGTTTCCCTTGCGTTTCGGGTATAAAGTGTAATTCCCGGCGAATTTGGCCCTTGATATACAAGAAAGAAAAACGATCTCTCTCTCTCTCTCTCTCTCTCTCTCTCTCTCTCTCTCTCTCTCTCTCTCTCTCTCTCTCTCTCTCTCTCTCTCTCTCTCTCTCTCTCTCTCTCTCTCTCTCTCTCTCTCTCTCTCTCTCTCTCTCTCTCTCTCTCTCTCTCTCTCTCTCTCTCTCTCTCTCTCTCTCTCTCTCTCTCTCTCTCTCTCTCTCTCTCTCTCTCTCTCTCTCTCTCTCTCTCTCTCTCTCTCTCTCTCTCTGCCCTTTACTCCTATAAGACGTATACAAAGGAAAGGAGAGTTCGATTGGCCCATAAATAAAAAAATACGCAAGCGCTCCATCATCAATATCGTCGGAGCCGAAATGATCCGAACGCGATGGAATTTTTTTTCTTTCTTCCATCCGGAATGAGAAAGGGCGCTTATAGCTCGACGAACCCTTTTTTCTTCCTCTGTACCGGAATAAATTGCCATTCTCACGATTGAAAGGCATAGAGGGCGAAAGAAAAAGCGCTGCTCCCTCGATCGGCTAACTTTTCGTCGAGCGGCGAGACGAATTTCGTTATATCGATGCGCGCCGAAGTTGGCGACGACGGCGGCCGAAAAGTACCCGGCATGAATAAAAGAACGCAGACACGCCGAGGGTAAGTATATCGAAGATATCCGAGCTGACCCCCAGGCTCGATGATTCCACGCGGGATTTTCCGCGATTTTTTTTTCTCCTCGTGCCTGCGATGTTTACTCGATCTTCGCGCAGTTCAACACTTCTACATATATGTGTGTGTATATATAATATACATAGAAGTATATACTCATCGCGTTTGTTCCGAAGCATTAGTCAGCTACATAGAGCAGCCAAGTGTTTAACCTAAACGCCAGCTTTTTTTTTCTCCATTTGCAAACGTGCTATACGTAATTCGTTTTACTTAACGCTCGCAACGCGTCCACTACTTTCGCAAATTGAATTTTTTGTTTTTTCTTTTGTCTTGACGAACGACTCGCGCTCGTATCACTTTTACGATGCAAGCGCACGGCGCTCGCTCCTGCGGATAAAAACCCGGGCTTGCATATATCTATATAAAAATACAGCGCTACTCGCGCGCGCGCGGATTGCATTCGAGAATTATGACTGATAGTTATACATACCATCCACTCTTTCTCTCTTTTCCCATGGATCCCCGCGCGCATCTATGTATGCATGTAACATATCCATTTCCATCCTGTGCGTCTTAAGGTAGTTCATCACACATATGTAGCAATATATATAAGCTATTCGTAATGAATTTTTTTTGTTTTGTCTTTTATATTTGATACAACCAGATCAAGTTTATTCAAATGATGGGTTTCTTAAGAAGTAGAAAACATTTTTTTCATGCAAAATTACGTAGTATTGGCGCTAATATCAACAATTAATTATTTTGAAATTTTACTAACACGTCTCTTCTATGCACATTTTTATTATACGTGCAATCGTATCGATCAAGGTCTCATTTTGTTCCTTATGAAATTTGAGGGTAGGTTCGCGGTAACGATATTGTTGTATAACCGATCAGAACGGTGCTAGATCTCATTGTTTATCGAAATTCCAGTGAATTTCGTGAATTTTTGATAAACAATGAGATCTAGCACCGTTCTGATCGGTTATACAACAATATCGTTACCGCGAACCTACCCTCAAATTTCATGGGTATGAAGTTTGCAACGTTGGAGTGCAACGAAGTAAAATAAAAAATCTATTTTGCTTAATGGTTTTACTAATTAATATTAATTTTGTATGTAGATTTAGTGTTTTATAGAATAAAAAAACTTTATAACAAAGGTTTAGATGAAATTTCCATTGTTTAATAATTTTAATTAAATGCAAGAAATTATTTCGTTGCATTCCAACGATGCAAACTTCAGACCCATCAAATTTCATAAGGAACAAAATCAGACCTTGATCGATACGATTGCACGTATAATAAAAATTTGCATAGAAGCGACGTGTTAGTAAAATTTCAAAATAATTAATTGTTGATATTAGCGCCAATACTACGTAATTTTGCATGAAAAAAAATGTTTTCTACTTCTTAGGAAATCCATCATTCGAATAAACTTGATCTGGTTGTATCAAATATAAAAGACAAAACAAAAAAAATTCATTACAAATAGCTTATATATATTGCTACATATGTGTGATGAACTACCTTAAAGATCCTCGCGCGCTCGCTGCGGCTGTTGTTTTGCCAAGTACGACGTGGGCGGGGTTCATATCGATTTTGTGCAGCTCTCCTGTCGCGTGCGGGGCCAGCTAGAGCGCGCACATACACCCACGTTAGGTGAAGGAGATGAGAAGAAAGACGGTAACGTACTTTGCTCCGGGGACCCGGGGCACGTCTCTCCTCTCGTACGTTGCAGTATAGAGAATTGAATCGGGCCATTAAGGAGGTCGATGAGAGATTTGTGACTTTACCCGTGGAACTTTATTAAGCCGGTCGACGCTTCCTCTCTCCCGTTTTTCTTCTTCCTTTTCGTCAAGAAGAAAGAATGCTATAGATATTTGCTGCTTTGTTCAATCCGAGCGGGTGGATGTCCCAGTTTGGCACAGTTCGACGATGCACGGTTAAAGTTGTCGCTGTTCAAAAAATTGCTATTTGATCTGGGGGATCGGTTAGCCGGCGAGAGTTTGCTCGCTGGTCTCTCTTTTATTGATAAGAAGGGGAATTTCAGCGGGATAACGGTCGACCCAAGTTTCGCAGCAATGGCAATTTGCGAAGGACTCTGATTTCACAGTTGGGAAAGAAAAGTTACACTGCTCTCTTGAATTCATCAAAGAGTGCGGCTATAAATATTAGCTGTTGTAGGTAACTGAAAGTATAGTTTCAAGAATACATTGTGAGAGAAAGAGAGAGAGACTTCTTTTAATCATCGCTCGATACGCCTATTATACGACGCGCTAATTTCCCCACCCTTTGTAGCGTAGCACCACATCAGCATCTTATATCTTCCAAATCCCCTCTTTGTTGAGAGCAAAGTTTGAACGTCCGGACCACCTCGCACACGCTCTTTATACAAAAATTTTCCAGGCACATTGTCCCCTTAATCCACCTATAGAACTTTATAGTTTGCGTGAGCACAACATATATAGGTACGCCGCCTTCTGGGACCCGAGCTACAAATGCACCGGTCAAACCAAGTTTTAATGAAATGATGGGCATGCGAGAAACCTCACACGCGTATACTGTAACACACAAAGTCGCGGTAAAGTAAAGTAACCAGAAGGTGGACACCTTAAAAAAGAGAAGCCGCAGTGTTGGACTATGACAAAAATTATAATCGGAGCTAAAAATGTTGATACTTTTTATTTGTTGTCATTCTGTTTTGGCTGATGTTTGCATCGTTGCAGTGCAACGATAATTTTTTACAATTAATTCAAGTTATTAACCCTTTCAGAGGCACATTAAATTCTTTACTAAATAATTGAACCTAGAAAAAAATTGAACCTTGAAAAAAATTCTCCAAAAAATATATGTTGTTCCAGTAAGTCTACAGAACACATATAAGAAGATTTTGTATTAATATCTATGTTTTTGTGATTGCTGCTGAATTAAAATTAAAAAAACTAGCATTTTTCGTTAATCAATTGTTTATAACAATTCCGTACATAACTATTTGGGTTAAGAAACATGTAAGTTATCCAAAACAACTACTTTGAAGTCTAAAAAACCAAAACATCTATGTATTTAACGTCAAAAATAAAAAAAATTATTCAAAAACGACAGAAAAACAAGTGGCATTCTGAGAGTGCCACTGCCCCTGAAAGGGTTAAGCAATGGAAATTTCATTTAAATCTTTGTTATAAAGTTATTTGATATACTATAAAACAATAAATCTACATCCAAAATTAATATTAATTATTATAAACTTGAAGTAAAATCAAATATTTGTTTCATTTCATTGCACTACAACGTTACAAACTTCAGACCCATTGTTTTATACACGAATATTTTATAAATAAGTAACTTCAAAGTTGATTTGGCACTAGAAATTTTCTAAATAATTAAAATAAATTTTTGATACGTTAACTATAATAACTTCCATGTAAATCTGAGGGTTGCAGTAGTTAGACTTAAATTACGGGCAATTTGTATGCCAGTTCTTATACTGCAACCGATCCAAGCACTCCGGTCAAATGAAACTACCCATCCAACTATTGTAGCATTTAATGGCTACACGTGATTTCGATAGTATCAAGCAGCGCAGGAGCGCTGCGAAGGCAAGTTACTTTGATATACTGTAATGATTTATTACAAACTCTTTTTTATAATCCATTAAAAAGAACTATTCTCCATGCATAAACCAAAATTTTTACTCGATTAAAAGGTTTTCGTCGAAAAGAAGCGCCACTGAAAATTTTGATCACAGTTGCACGTAAAAGTTTCTTTATCAATGAGTAATGAATTTATTTTTTATACCTTGTGTAAAGTATAAAAAAAAATCGTGAACAAAACGAGCGTAAGTGATGTTTTTACCGCGTGACTTTACACCCTTGCTGGAAATATACTATATAGCGCAATCAAAACTGTCCAACTATCGGGCCCTCAACCTCAGCTCGCGAACACGCGGCCAGAAGAAAGGACAAAGTTGTAGAAGCTCACACAGGCATGTAGAACAAAGTAGCTCATCATTTCTTAATCTGGCACGAGAGTCGCCGGGACTTTGAAAGTCGAAAAAGAAGACGCTTACGCGAGGCACAAAAAGTAAGAGGGTTACTGCTGTGTTTCGTGTTAAAACGAATGAAAATAAGGCAAAGCGCGCGCGACGCTCTTACCGTGTTCCTCACCTCTTCGCGCGAGGCCGATATGATAGAAGGGCGACGCGACCTCCTCGCACTGCTGCTTACTGCTACTCTGACTCTCAAAGACCGAGAAGTTTTTGAAGTCTAGTTTCTTGCCTGGAAAGGCGAGTAGCAATGAGAGTCTCTTATACCAGCTGGGGCCTTATCGAGTGTTCGGTACAAGGCGAAATTTTTGAGGTGTTGAGAAATTTGATTGGCTATTGAAAAATTTCCAGCTCGCTGATTGGCCAGAAATGAAAACAGCACTTAAATTTTGTTTATCTCGATAAAGCCCCTGATTCGACGTCTCTCGCCTTTAATAAATAAAACCACGATTCTCGCCGCGGAACAATAACATCTTTTATCGAACAAGGCATCCGCATCAACTTGGCTCTCACGCGTTCAGAGAATCTCAACACGTCGCGCAGCGTAAGCTCCTTTTTCAAATTACCGGCGCACGTGCGCCACTGTATCCCTCGGAAAAATCGAGCTCCTATAACAAGGGAGTGGGGGCTATACACATGCGGAAGAGTTACCATCAAGGCCAATTCGTCGGGAAGTGCAACTTCAGGCGTTATATTTGCGATGGTATACATATATATGTAGCTGTGTGATATACACTCTCAAAAGAGGGTGGGGGGGGGGGGGGCACCTAATTATGAAGCAATATACGGTTTTCGAGTCACCCGACTCTCGCGCGCCCCTATATATATATTTGCCATCTCGCCACAAGCAGATGGTAAAAGGATACGGCAATCGAGCGAATTATATGAATTTTCCCTCGTTAATTATCCCGAAGTGCGGTGGTAAACACACCGGCCTCGTATCATTTTCACTTATCTTGAGCAAATATTTTCCGTTTTCGAGCGTATTTGCATATCCATGAAGTAGATTACCGTATAACAAATTGTACGGTATAGTAGAACGCTTCAACGTCGAACACATATATATATATATATATAATTCATATCCCGCCCACGTAATCACCTTATTGTTGTTATAAGATGCGCGCAGAGAACTTGCTACACTTCAACTGAGAAAGCTTATAAGCTCATTCATTTTCCCAACGAATATTCCTGTATTCTGACTATAATCGAGTAAAAGTTCATTCGAGCGCGTATTACCGGCAACGCGAGTCAACACACTTTTCTCTCTCGTACAATCCGCTTACGCGATTATACCCCCCCCCTTCCCCTTCCACTTCGAAATTGATTTCGCACGAATATTCTGCCACTTTCTCTGCTTGATCCGACCCCTCGCCTGTGGGTATGCGTGTGTGTATATAAGCGAGGAGACTCGCGTCGTCAGCTGCGGACACGTTTCGGTGCATCTAATACACACGCACACACGTGCGCGCGCGCGCTCGGGTTATGCAATGCTTTGGGAGTCAAACTTATCATATAGTATAGGCAACGCGCCTGAATATTCATTCAATTGTGGTGTGTGCCACCTGCACGTTCGGAGCGCCAGCGAGAAGTTAAATAACGCGGCGTGTTTGCTGTGCTCTCTCTCTCGCTCTCTCTCTGCGAGTTGAATATTAATCGAAAAGTATACGAGGTGTATGTAATCTTCAGAGGAGGCGATATTTTATCTTCTTCTTTTTCGGTAAAAAATGTATTTTTTCAAGGCGAGCAGAGTAATCATCTATTTGCAAAAGAGCTGTTTGAACACGGAATCCGCTTACACGCCGCAAGAAAGGGCAAAATCGTCTCTTCGGGCGTTGAGTTTTCTTACATTTCGTCGGTAACATTTATGTAGAATTTTAAAATTCGGAGAATCGAATCATTGCCTACAATACTCGCGACGCACTAGAAAATTAAAGAGGTTCGGGGGTTCTTATTGACGTCAGCTTAAAGAATTTTTTACAATGATTTTTACACATTCCTTGATACAAGCAGCGACATACATTGAAGGTAGGGCTGTTAAGATGACAAAAAATTTTTTTTTAACGACATTTAATTATTAAAACTAATTACCGTCACCTAGAAGAAAATTCAACAAAATATGACAATCGTTTTGATTTTTTATCTAATTTAGATTTCAAAACGGTCATGTTGTTCCTTGTTCAATTTCAGGGGTATCTAAACCTCATGCAAAGTTACAAACAATTGTTTATAAATATGTGAAAGTCTCTCATAAACAATTGATTGTAACTTTGTAGGTTTAGATAATTTTCTAATTTTTCCGGTGGTAACTACCCCTGAAAATGAACAAGGAACAACATGACCGTTTTGAAATCTAAATTAGATAAAAAATCAAAATGATTGTCATATTTTGTTGAATTTTCTTCTAGGTAACGGTAACTAGTTTTAATAATAATTAAATGTCGTTAAAAAAAAATGTTTCGTCATCTTAATACCTCTACCTTCAATGTATGGCGTTGCTTGTATCATGGTATGTGTAAAAATCATTGTAAAAAATTCTTCAAGTTGATGTCAATCAAAATCTCCGAACCTCTTTAAGTGCCTATACTCGTTAAAATCTGATAGGTCTGAAGTTTGCAACGTTGGAGCGCAACGAAATAAAAAAAAAATTTATTTCGCTTCATGGTTATACTATTTCATATTAATTTTGTGTGTAGATTTAGTGTTTTATAGAATAAAATAACTTTATAACAAAGCCTTAAATGAAATTTCCATTGTTTAATAACTTTAATTAAATGTAATAAATTATTTCGTTGCACTTCAACGATGGAAACTTCAGACCCATAAAATCTGGAGATACTATTATTGAGTGTTTGTCCTACAATTATATTCCCTGAGCCCGTTATCTGTAACCAAATACAATTATAAAGTGTAGACGTTTATAACAGGCGTTCCGCGCGGTTTATTTACTGCAAAGGATTAATCCAGAGAGCCCGAACAGATGGATACAGATGGAGGGATCAAAGTCCGTTGAAATTTCAATGCAGCGAATGCAGCCGTCCCTCCCGGAGAACTCCGGAATATTTAACACGTCTGCAGCAGCAGCAGCAGCGGTTATATCATGCCGCGACGACGATTGGTCCATATTCCTACCAACGCTCTTCATTTTCGTTGTATATATACTCGTGATAATGACCGTACGTAATGCGAAGTGCACGTTTCGGCTGCAATCGCGTGTGATTGTATAGAGATTCTCTCGACGATTAGCGCACCGATTATGTAATGAATATACGCGTGTATTATACGCCGAGGTGTCGGGCGATTATAGAGGTGATGAAGCTTCGCGCTGTCGTCGATCAATTACGCGGCCGTTGTGCGAGGAAAAAAAAGGAGAAAATACGAATTACGTGATCGCGCGCGCGCAACAGTTGCACTATATACACTGAGAAAAATGTTGTAGTAAATTTTATTATAACTGTAATAAAAATTACTATAAAGTATAGGAAGGGTGAGACAAATACACTTTATGCTGCATTTTTATTATAATTGTATGAATAATTACAAAATTTCTTGTAATTTTTATGACAGTTGTTGATTAGAAAGTATTACGAAATAAAAGAAAAATTGCTATACACATAGCAAAAACTGTGATATAATAAAATTTTCCGCCCTTTAACCTCAAAATGCCATCTTAAATGTCATTTTGCGGCCTCGGACGGAAAAATACGTTACTGAAACGTGGACGTAAGAGAATTTTTACCTCATGCGACTTTTCGACCTCGCTTCGCTCGGCCGAAAAACGTCGCATGAGGTAAATAATCCTCTTCCGCCCGCGTTAGTAATATACTATTAAAATATATGCTTTTTTTAGAATATAAATTTTATTTTGTAGCGTTTAAATTTTATTTTGTAGCGTATAAATTTTATTTTGTAGCGTATTAAAAATTACTATAAACAGTAAAAAGTGCCACATTCAAAAATTGCTACAGGCCATAAGAAAGTTTGCTATCCAACATAGTAAAAATTGCTACAACATTAGTACTTTCTGCGCAGATCAAGGCGCCCACGTGTCTGATTGAGGTTATGTTTCTACGGGAATTTCACTTTGCCTTGCTTTTAAGTTTACAAAGCATTCAAAACCTTACTTCAATTATTTTATTTTTATATTATGCACATTAATGATAAGTTTCTTTGTGTTATCAAAGTTATTTATTGTCATTATTTAATATTATCTGAAATTTTCTTGAAATCGATGGTTTGACATGTACAAGTTCCAAAATTTTACACTCAAGAATCCTATTTGGGTAAGTGGTTAGCGCGTCCGATTGCCGCGGTGAAGGTTGCAGGTTCGATCCCAACGCTCGTAAAAAAAATATTTTTATTTCTCATTTTAATTTATTTTCACATTAAATGTTGTATGATTAGAGTCTGAAAATAGTTCTGAAAACAGAAAGAACGAGAAAAAATTTAATTTTTTGAAATTTAAGGTCATTCATAAAAATTACTATGTTGCATAGCAAAAATTGTTATAATTTCGATTTGTCCCTCCGTTCCTACAAAATATAGTAATTTTTCTTATGTTTATAATAAATTTTACTACAACATTTCTCTCAGTGTAGGCTCTTAACTCTTCGCCTCTTCCGGCGTCCGACAATGCGTATGTATACATAATATACTTATACGTATGAGTCATTGGCTCTTCCTCGTCTATTTCCTCGAAACACACGCCACTGCTACTCGACACTGGCTGTAGCCACCACTTTGTATTTAAAGCTTTATTCCTTTCAGTTGTTCTTTGCTTACAACAAACCCTCGTGGCTTTGAAATCCGTGTTTACTATATGGGACTATACTAAACTCTTCCCTGCTTAAAGTGATGTGATACCCACACTATTACTCAATTCTGGGTTCCCGTTTTTCTCCTTCAATTTTAAACTTTTTGAAAAAAACTCTTGACACGTTTTAAGTTTAATAAAGAACTGTAACGTATCAAAGAGTTTTTTCCTTAAAATTAAAAATTGAATGAGAAAAACGGGAACCCAATTTTGAGTAACAGCGTATAGGTATCACATCACCTTAACAACCGGGCTGAAAGTGCGAATGTACGACTGAAGCCAGTCCAATTCGCGACTGCACTGTGGATAGAAACCGTTAATTGCGTCATGTATAATCGCGAGGCGATAGTCTATATATATCCACGCGCGCGCGCGCGCACACACACACACACACACCTGCAGATTCAACACAAAGCGACAGTTACTGCATAGTAGTATAACAGCGAACTGGCATGTATATATACAACGCTTAAATCTTTAATTGAGTTTAAGCGTCGCGGGGCGCGAGACGGCAAAACGCGCAGCTTCTGCGCGGCTGCAGCGTGCGAATCGACTTAAAACTTTCCTCTCTTACTTGCCTGCTTCTCTGCCTTCGACAAATTTGTCGCGCGCGTCGCTAACGCCTCTGCGCTTATTTCATATTGAATTAGCCCCCTGATATATATTTATACACGCGCACGCTCAGATCTATTGTTGAAGGCGGAGGATAGGGTTATAATTAATTTTTGATAGCATCAGCAAACGATAATTTCACGCCTCCTTTTTTCGTTTGCGTTTGCGCCTCTTCATACATATTTGCGAGATCGTTAATTGACGCTGCTGCTGTCGGTGCTATTGATTTCGTGGCGTATCTCGATGAGATCGAAATTAAGGTTTCAGAGACAATGAAATTCATGGGCCTTCGAGATATGTACGCGCGACAGTGCGAAAGTGCGGAAGGGAGAACGGAAGTAAATATATTATTCCACCCGCCTACCGACAAAGTCGGTTAAGCTCGTTGCAAATAGACTCTAAGTGGCTGTATTTGGCTTCCGTACAAATGTAAAGATTACCACAGATAAAGATCCAGATTATTTGGCGGCGCGCTCGTTTACAAGCATTATACCCGAGCGGGAGAGAGAAGCGCCTTACCGCGGGGCTAAAGTCAAAGCGGCCTCTGTTCTTTAAACGAGCAAAAATAACAATGCCCTCTCACCATAAAGATTATAAAGCACGATTCTATAGGTTTGAAAAATAAAAGAAACAACGGCCTCTTTCATTTTCAATATTTCATGCTGTTAATGGCTTTCGACTAACGTATCTCTCTTGCTATACACGCGGGCTCGCGTCAAAGTTCGTTAAGTAGTCCCCCGAGCGCGACTCTACAAATAATCACTATATAGCGCTCGCGCGCGCGTGCACGGCTTTCAATCTGCTAAATCGTTTAGGAATCCGCTCTCGCTCGCTATACACGGCGTCGAAAAGTTTGCATCTGCAATTGTTAAACTCCCGCCGCGCGGGAACTTTTACCTCCACAAATACGCGCCTTAATTGGATATTGAAAGCGAACTGAGAGAAGGATTTATTTATATTTAATATATATGTTAACTGTTAATATTTTTTTTTCTGGGGTTTTACCCACCTGCAGCCTCTTTCGGCCCAGCAAGGGTACCCTACCTATTTATACCTTCTCCCTGGGAAGCTTCGCCGGTGAGGTCGTATTGCAGACACGCTCTCTAACCCTGAGGGGGGCATCGGGGGTCCACTTCCCAGTGTGGCCTTCCCGGAGAAGATCCCGTATTTCAGGGATTAGCTCCTTATCAGTAAGGCCGGCGCTCTCTGCAGAGGAATCGGGTTGGCTACCATAAACTACCTTATTTACAGATTCCCTACCACTGTTTCGCATTCGCCCAGACTTACGCTCGGAAGGCAAGGGAAAACCTGTAATTTTTCCGGAGGAAAATTTTCAGGAAAAAACCCGCCCCGAAACAGCCGGTGTCTAGGATTCTTTTCCCGTTGAAGAAAAAAATCCGAGTGACTTCACCGGGAATCTAACCCCCGACCCCTTGAGCAGCCGAGTTTCCGCTAATTAAGGCGTGCGTCTTAACCAATTGAGCCATGAACCGCTCGTTAACTGTTAATATTAAAATAGATGATTTTGACGAAATAAGGAAATATTTTACGGAAATATCCAAAGACTTACTATAAAGATGCGCATACTAACAGTTAATATGCGATATTAATATTTAATATGCGATATTAATAGTTAATATGAGATATTGATAGTTAATATATTTCTCTGTACATTTTTAATATATTTTCTTATTAAATATAAATAAATTCTTCCCTCAGTATGGCACGTTTTCACCGTATTAATTCTTTTTTATTCGCTACCGTCGCTTTCTGAATCCGTGATCAATATAGAAGCATCGCGATGTAAAGTTCAACTGAATCCGAATAAACTGAAGTTAATCCATAAAAGTACTTAACAGATTATAAATCAAACTATAATCGACGAATAAACATCAACAAACTCGACAGTAAAACAATATCCACGCGATCCATAATATCCCAGTAAATTAATAAATTGAATCCTGGAAGCAGCCGATCGCTCGCACCTTGCTGTACATAACCTGCACTAATTATTATTCGCGCGACTACCTCGCCTCAAGATTCTGCGAACCCGTCAGCCCGACATTCAGAAATTGATTATCCCGCATGCGAGAGCGAGCAAGTAGCTTCGTCGAAGTCGTCTTAGCTCCTCGCGCATCCAACGTCACCGGCAGCAGCATCGCCTGCACAACATATAGCTGGGCACCTCGCACACCAAGTGCTCTCTAACTTTTCGAGAGACACGAGATCCGATTTGCATCGGCGTTTAATCCGGCGACCTCTCCGCGAGGGTGTGTTGCCCAGCGCCGCTGGCGTGTGTGTGTGTGTGTGTGTGTACGCGAGTATATATTGCAGACATGCGCGGGCGGGTGACATCAGGTCATGGGGGTATAATTTACAGGGAGACACGCTGCGCATCGTGTATATAACATGCGGCGGCGATCGTCTCTGTATTTTGGTTAATAATCTGCCCTGCGTATGATACACCTATATGTGTGTGTGTGTGTGTGTGTGTGTGTGTGTGTGTGTGTGTGTGTGTGTGTGTGTGTGTGTGTGTGTGTGTGTGTGTGTGTATATATGTGTGTGTGTGTGTGTGTGTGTGTGTGTGTGTGTGTGTGTGTGTGTGTGTGTGTGTGTGTGTGTATATATATATATATGTGTGTGTGTGTGTGTGTGTGTGTGTGTGTGTGTGTGTGTGTGTGTGTGTGTGTGTGTGTGAATATATCGATCGCAATGGGTTTTTGCTGCCGCGTGCGCAGCAGGGCCACACCTTCGCAATAGAGACGACGGGACGACGTCATCGGCGCGCATTGCGAGAAAGCGCGTAGGTCGCGACTTCCGCCCTTTGTCGCGAGGAGGCGCGTAATAGTGAACAACGCCTCTCTTCGATCTCTATTGCGCCCGTACTTACTGACCTTCCATATATATTAATCCTCTTGCGCATCCGCGTGAGTATCGTAAGTTAGGAGTGGCGGTGTGCGTTTTTAAGCAGCAATTATAAAGAGATTACGATAGATGGGGCGTGCGGGACTTGTAATTAAAATGCCACCGATATAACATTGATCAGTTGTAATAATACATACATACGCCGATGAGCTTTATCAGATTTTTTTTTGTATTGGCAGTGCATTCGGTGGTGATTCAGTTGTCGTTTTAAATGCTAATTTTACCGGTTTTTTGTTTCAGGAGTAAATATTGACTGTGAATGTGCAAACTCAGCGTTTTACGATTGAATAATTTATCAAGACAAATACTTTGATTAGGTTAGTGTAGAGAATTTTCACATACTTACTACTACTATACGCTTATACAACGACTTGTGTGGATAAAAATAACGTTCGGAAATTTTATCTTATTTTCGATCCGGCGAACGTGTTACCGAGCGACAATAAATTTCCATAAAATTATTCATCGACCACTCTCGACGTCTCACTCTTGCATACATTATCGTTGCATGCAATTTAAGCGACCTTCGAAAGGGTCCTGTATTGTATATACATCCGTTTCTGAAAAGGATCACGTCTCTCATCCGTCCTCCTGTCGTGTTAATTCTGCAGCAAGGCAACCGCCCGTCAGATCCGCGAATCAAATAATAATAATAGTAATGATAATAATAACAGAGCCCGATAGTTCGGTCAGTTTGGTGCGCGATTACTTTTCCACTGGCTCTGCTATATAGGATATCGTCACGTTGAATAATATCTCGAACTTACTTTGTCTTGTCTTTCAAGTTTCATCCAAAATAAAAGATAAGTATAATCCCATATCATAATACAAATAAACAAATAAATCTCCTACAAAATAAATCCAATCGATAATGGTTAATGCATTCTCGGACGTTACGTATATAATATCCGCGAAAGAAAATCTCGCGCGGGCCTGCAATTTTATCGAAACGATGTTTTTTTTCTTCATCCGCGCGACTAGAAAGACCGGTTGTTCCAAAGGACTGGGTGATACAGCGTCAGCGATTATAGCTTCTTTGCGCTCGAGACGATACGAACCTGTGTCTGTGTGTTATATACGTGCGTAATACGTATCCCATTCATTCGGCAGTTCAGTAGAGATTGAAATTTATTTGCTCAATGCGCGGCGCATTTAGGCTCTGCTCTTTCAGTCTCGACTCTCGACTCGTGTACGGATCGGTCATGTATATATACACGCATCAAAGTGAGCGAGCCCGAGTAATTGCTCCGAAGCGAAAATGATCCGTCCTCGAGTGAAAAAGAGTTTATTATACGAACAGCGTTAATGATTTAACGTGGAGAAAACGATAACGCGATGCACTTTCAAAAAAAGCAAAAATTCGTTTAAGCAATATATGGGAGCGTCCAGCAGAAACGGGCCACCGAGCGCGCGCGGTGCCTTTTTTCGCGTAAAAGGCGCTCTGTTTAACTCGCTCATAATCGTATGCTGCGTCTTTGAAAAAAAAACAAGGACCTATATCGATAGATTTTTTTCTGTTCTTTCCAATTGCGCCATTGTTTTTATTGCGAAACGCGTTCTTCCGGACTAAAACTCGAGTTGAATATTGAAAGCCATTTTTCTCAAAGTATATCATGTTTTTTTTTTCAAAATAAACTACACCATTGGAAAGTACAACTCTTAAGCTTCAAAACCCTATCTTGGAGAAGTTGGAGAAATAAAGGGTTTAAAAGTAACAAAATTGAAAAAGACAGCGCCGAGGGTCCGCGCGAGCCCCTCGCGCCCGTGCGTACGGCACGTTTAAGTGCACGCTCTATTCAATTCGCTAATAATCGTGTACCAAGTTTCTGAAAAAAGAACTAAGGACATATATCGATAGATTTTTTTCCTGCTCTTTCCAATGGTGCTATTATTTTTATTCCGAAATGCTTCCTTCTAGTTGAAAATTCCATTTGAATGTTTAAACTCTATTTTTTCAATAAAATATCAGTCTTTTCTTCAAAATGAATTATATTCTTCAAAAGTACAAGTCCTAAACTATAAAATATTATATTTTTAAGTTGAAACATGAAAAGTTCAAAAATAGTAAGATCAAAAAGACAGCGGCTGCCCGAACTTTTTACCCTATGCTCAAGGGCGGATTAATACACGCGATGTACTATTTCGCCCTTTCTTTTTTGTAAGTATAAAATGTTTTGTAACTTACAATACCAATGCGTGGACATAATTTTGTGGATCTAGTTGTAACAGTTAGTATAATATTACAATGAACTTTGTTCATTTATATAACAAAATTTGAAAAACATAATATATTAAACATAAAAATATCCATGAACGCACTGAAAGCAGTGAAACAGAAATTTAAAATAACCTTATAGATTGTTTAATCTGGCATAACAATATTACCTTTCGGAAGCATTTCGGAATAAAAATAATAGCACCATTGGAAAGAGCAGGAAAAAATCTATCGATATATGTCCTTAGTACTTTTTTCAGAGACTTGGTACACGATTATTAGCGAATTGAATAGAGCGTGCACTTAAACGTGCCGTACGCACGGGCGCGAGGGGCTCGCGCGGACCCTCGGCGCTGTCTTTTTCATGTTGTTACTTTTAAACCCTTTATTTCTCCAACTTCTCCAAGATAGTGTTTTGAAGCTTAAGAGTTGTAATTTTCAATGGTGTAGTTTATTTTGAAAAAAACATGATATACTTTGAGAAAAATGGCTTTCAATATTCAACTCGAGTTTTCGTCCGGAAGAAAGCGTTTCGCAATAAAAACAATCGCACCATTGGAAAGAGCAGGAAAAAATCTATCGATATAGGTCCTTGGTTTTTTTTTCAAAGACGCAGCATACGATTATGAACGAGTTAAACAGAGCGCCTTTTACGCGAAAAAAGGCACCGCGCGCGCTCAGTGGCCTGTTTCTGCTGGACGCTCCCATATATGTCGTACACTTCAGCAACCTAGAACGAAAATACGTATACCGAAAAAGTTCGCCCGGATTCTCTGGAGTGTCAGTCTAGCTTAACGTAGCGCGCGGGCGCTCGAAATTTCTATCACTCAGGGCTCTTATCTCCTCCGGAAAGTAGTGTTTTCCGATGAGCCTCGTCGTCGTCATCGTCGGGCTGAGTGTATACTTCTACGTATATATATAGCGCGCGTATCCTCGGGCTGACTGGCAGGCAGATGCTCTGGCACTTTCAGCCGCCGCATTGTGCAGCGCCGACGCGAGTGAGGAAGAGGGAGAAAGATTCTCTATATATTCTCGGTACGGCCAAGAGTGAAGGGCGTGACGTGAAAATACTAGACGCTATATACACAACATCGCCCTCGGCTCTTTCGTGCTTAAACATTCGGAAAATTCTGCTCGATTTACCGTGTGTGCATGTGCATGCATGCACGCGTAATACAAAGCTGCTGAAACAAAAAGAATTAATGATCGCTTTCAGCCGATCGGCCCGTGGCGCTTATTAATCTCAGTTTTGCCGCCGCTTGTACAGCCAAACATTACATGTCGGCTTTTTTACCGAATATATAGGCACATGCGAGAACAAATCGTCGGACCGAAATTCGATACAGCTGTCAGGCGGCTGCTGCACTTGCGCGCTGCCCCGATTGACGTATACAAATGGCTTTCGAATTTTTTCTTTCTTTTTCAATTTTGCGGATGCGCGCATCTAGGGCTAGCCGGCTCCAATTGGTTTTTACGCGTTCGTCTATGCGATATATCTATATACGCATTATATACAGAGATATGTCGAAAAGAAGAGATAGAACGATTGGCGACGGTGCCCGAGGCCAACAAACGTATCGGAAATCCGCCGCGAAGTTCATGGGCGAAAATGCGGGCGCACGCGGCGGCAGTGGCGACGGCGGCGACTCATGTGTGCTGCAGTGCAGAGAGTGCAGTGGAGCCAAGCACGCGAGATATCTCTCTGTCCCCCTTCTTTTATGTAACGATTCGTTCTGCGACACATTTTTGACTCGGCAAGATAGCTCGTGTCGCGCGTATAGATTATATGTACGTACGTATGTGTGTGTGTATATAAGGAAATTTTTAATTTGTTCACACTTAGAGGGTTCAAAAAATAAAAAAATAAAAATTTGAAGACACACCTTCGCGACAAGTTTATTCTCATTCTATAGGTCATAAAATATACGAAAAAACTTGTGAACAATAGAAATCGGTCTTGTGACATCGTTTTAGAAAAAAATCCATTTTTCTTATGGAAATTTAACATATATGGGAAAAATGGACGAAAAGTAGTCACTGATGATGAACCAATAGTAAGCTTTTAAATGTGCCAACAAATATTCCCCAAAAAAGTGATTAAAGTAGAAGAAAAGAGCTTTAATTTAAGCTGAAGATCGTTAAAATCACTCGGTTCTGCGCAAAGTTACGTGCATTTGACAATCGCGAAAAATTACCAAAAATGATTGAATTACGTGGATTCGAGAAAAATCGCTCATTTTTTATCATTTTTCGGGATCAGTGACTACTTTCCGTCCATTTTTACCATGTTAAATTTCCATAAGAAAAATGGATTTTTTTTAAAAAACGATGTCACAAGACCGTTTTCTAATGTTCACGAGTTCTTTCGTATATTTTATGACCTTATATAGAATGAGAAGAAACTTGTCGCGAAGGTGTGCCTTCAATTTTTTTTTTAACCCTCTAAGTGTGTATATCGTAGCCCGTGTAAAAAAATTTAGTCTGGCGCAAGTCTGGCGTAAGTCTGGCTACGGCCACTTTTTTGCCAGACTACTTGAGCCAGACTTAATGCTAGACTTTCTACCAGACTTGGTCCCAACTTTCGCTAGATCTGGCATACAAAAGCCAGACTTAATTCTAGATTTTTTACCAGACTTTCTTCCGACCGTTGCTAGGTCTGGCATACAAAAGCCAGACTAAATGCCAGACTATCTACCAGACTTATATTTGACAGACAGTAAGTCTGGAATATCTCAGCCAGACTTAGTGCCAGACTTTCAGATGAGTTTAAAAAAGACAACCTTAAGGGTGACGCTCAATCTCTGTACTTATAGCACCATTATGCAGCAAATTCGAGCTTCGAGTATTCTCGGTTTTTACTGCAGAAAGCTGATGGGAGAACGTCAATGGTGGCGAGTAATTTCCGTTTAGAAGTTCGAGAAGTTATAAAACTGTTTATTGTGGCTGATGGGAGAGCAACTAATTGCTGTACCTGCAAAAATAAAAAATAAAAATACACAAAGCGTTTGTTCGAAAATTTGTAGGAAAATGCATATAAAACTGAAATTATAATGTAGTGATGAGTATATAAAGTAATGTAGAAAAATCAAGGAAAGCAGGTTAGTTTACTATGTGTTTTAAAAAATGAACGAAATACATATCTGAAAATACTATCTCCATTCTTCTGTAGATCTGCAATTTCTCTACTCCTAGCGATGCTTATTTTCAGTTTTAAAATTCTTAATTATATTAATAAGGGATTATTCAACATAAGCCACGTACGAAATTATTTATTCAACAAAATGTTTATGCGCGAAATAACTCAGTGACAGATATAAAAAGACTGTCGACTAGCCTCACGGTTATCATAGCAACAGCTTCAAGTATGTTTCTGCTGCAATGACGGAGAATTTTCAGAATTTGTATAAATTTTACAAATTTCCCCTTCTTAGAATATTAAATACTTAATGTACACGAAATCGGCATTGATAGTGATATGGAGGCCTATACATCTACAGAAGGAGATATCATTTTCAGATAAGTATTTCGTTCATTTTTAAATACACATAGTAAACAAACTAACCTGCTTTCCTTGATTCTTCTACATTATTTTTTATACTCATCACTACATTCTAATCTCAGTTTTATATGCATTTTCCTACAAATTTTCGAACAAATGCTTTGTGTATTTTTATTTTTTATTTTTGCAGATACAGCAATTAGTTACTCTCCTATCAGCTACAATAAGCAATTTTATAACTTCTCGAACTTCCAAACGGAAATTACTCGGCACCATTAACGTCCTCCCATCAGCTTTCTGGAGTAAAACACCGAGAATACTGGAAGCTCGAATTTGCTGCATAATGGTTCTATAACTACAGAGATCGAGTGTCACCATTGAGGCTATCTTTTTTAAACTCATCTGAAAGTCTGGCACTAAGTCTGGCTGAGATATGCCAGACTTACTGTCTGTCAAATATAAGTCTGGTAGATAGTCTGGCATTTAGTCTGCCTTTCGTATGCCAGACCTAGCAACGGTCGGAAGAAAGTCTGGTAACAAATCTAGAATTAAGTCTGGCTTTTGTATGCCAGACTTAAAGAAAGTTGGGACCAAGTCTGGTAGAAAGTCTAGCATTAAGTCTGGCTCAAGTAGTCTGGCAAAAAAGTGGCCGTAGCCAGAATTACGCCAGACTTATAGAGCCAAACTTGTGCCAGACTTGCGCCAGACTAAATTTTTTTACACGGGAGTCGTCATACATTTATAGAAAATAATGAATATTGCATCTACTACCAGCGGCAGAGAGCGCGCGGGGACTGCTTGAATCCTTTCCAACGGCGGAATTTTCAAAATTGCATTTTTACACACCGACACACACAGGACTAGAGAGTATAGTGAGAGAGAAAGAAAGAGAGAGAGGAAGGGAAAAAAATGGGGTCGAGCTCGCTGGAATTATACGCATACGTGTCCATACATACATACACCCATACACATATATACTTATACTCGTCTCCCGCCGGTGTGGAGAGCACGATGATCCAGTTTTATTAGCGTGGGCGACGGTGACTTGCTAATAAAGGAAAGTCGAAAGGCGGCCTCGATATACACGCGTTTAACTCATCAATTACCGAAATAGCTGTGTAAGGCGAGAACGCGGACGACAGTGTAATCTCGTGCGCTCTCGTTGATTCAAAATTACGAGACGTGTATTCCTCACAGGCGCGCGCGCGCGCCGGACAGTCGCAATCTTTTTTCGTTCTCCTTCAGTCGCCGGCAATTAGAGTTTATCGCGCTCACGCGCCGACTAATGGGGATCGGGACAATCGTCACTGCTATTCGCCCTCCCCTCTCCCTGCGTGACATTGACTCTTTCGCCCTATATGACGGGCGACGTAAGACAGAGCGAAAGATACTACTCACCGACGGAAGGGGGATATGTAGAAAAAAGAAGGAAGAAGAGGACTCGACGCAAGTGTGACAGTTCGCAGGAGTGCAGGCGCGCTCTCCCCCGACGATATACAATGCCGGGATATAAATAGCCATTATTTTCCTCCCACGTGTGCAGCGCGCGACGGGCTTTGTCCCGGTGACTATAGAGCCGCGCGCGCGCGCCGTCGATTATTGGATCTGTCACGGGCGCCACGTGACGCTCAGAAATAAACGTCACGCGATATAACAACGAGCGGCACACATTACGCTGCAGGTGCCGCGGCGCGACCCGTAGATTCTTCGTTCCTTCTTTTTACTTTCTTTCGTCGATATGTCTCTCTGGGAAATAATACTGATGGTGATTATAGGTATAGTGTGATTTTTTGGTTCGGATATGGTTGGAAGTATGATGAGATTAACTGTGGGAAGGGGGGAGAGGGAGAATTGTACGTGATAATCGTTGGTTTCGATCATCTTTTTTTTTTTAATAATATTTTCGCTTTTTGCTTGGATTATAAGGGGATTATTATTATATACCTGGGACATGGAATATAAAAAATTTTACGAGGGATTATTTCACTTTGAAATCTCACAGTTTTAAATTAACCAGAAAAATTATATAAAAAGTCTTATTACTTCATGAGAAAAATGAAAGGTCACTTTATTATGACTTGAAAAAAAGCTCTTCCGTTTGATTTAATTAATTGCGGAGGCGTCTTTTTGAAAAGAGAATATTCCGACTTTTTTGAATCTATTACTTATTTGGACAACGCTGAACGCAAGCTAAATCGCGTTATATATTTAAACGTGAAAAGTAGAAATTATACGAGGACTAATTTTTCGTGACGCAGAGAAACTTACGCGCTGCCGTTGGTGAGTCATTGAATGTGGGGTGGAACGTCTGGGCAGCCAACCGCACATTCAGAATTCAACCAAATGGCGGTATACGGCAGAAGTGCGCGCGATACAACATTCATGCGCGTAGAAAATATAAATAAATGTTAAGCGCTATCTCATTAATTTAGTACGCTCTCGAGCGTTCACTATACTTATCTTGAATATTGTTCGTTTTGATGCGGTTAATATTATACACGGTTATTAAACATTCTGGGATATTATATTGACTTGTGTTAATTAAATAATCGATCACGATTAACGATGTATCCCGATAATCTGGAAGATCAATAACGCACGAGCCACGCTCCCAAAGATAAACACGGTGTAATTAGCACACGCATAATAATCAGCAATTCCTTCTCACATTACAAAAAAAGGAAAAAATCAAGGTCCTTCATTTTCAAAGCACGCCCTCTGCCAAGTCCACGCAAACGCAAAGGAAAGAAAAAGTTCCCACGGAATTTCGAAAATCCCTAATTGCGCGAAGCTATAAAAACAGCGATAATGATTATCGTGTATTCACACGCGCACACACACACATACACACGCGCACGCACGCACAGCGAACCGATGCACTCTTGCAATTCCAACACGTTGTTTATTTATTAAAAGCACACCAGACAGAGAGAAAGACGCCGCGCTCACTCCTTCGCTATATATACATTCAGCCATCCATCCACTCGACTCTCTTACTCCCCCTTCCTTTCCGAGTCCTCAAGGGCCGTCGAGGCTGCAGGCGGAGGGAAGGGTTGTGTATTCCGCGGGACTACGCCGCGCGCGCAGGAATGAATGAAACGCGTCTCGGATCGATAAGCCACCGGCGTGTGATGGGTCTGAAGTTTGCATCGTTGGAATGCAACGAAATAATTTCTTACAATTAATTTAAGTTATTAAAGAATGGAAATTTCATCTCAACCTTTGTTATAAAATTATTTTATTCTATAAAACACTAAATCTGCACACAAAACTAATATTAATTAGTATAACCATAAAGCAAAATAATTTTTTTTTATTTATTTCGTTGCACTTCAACGTTGCGAACTTCAGACCCATGGCGTGTGTATATGGCATACACGACGAGCATGGTTCACCGCCGCCGTCGATGACGCTGCTGCTGCTGCTGCATGCGTGTGTATATGATATATACTTTTATTTTTAAAGTGCTGCTCGATAGCGAACACGCCGCGATAGATTTCGCACGGTTTCCGGCTTTCCGGCGAGCCTCGAAGTCGTCTTCGCGTCCTTGTTTCAGTGAGAGAGAGAGAGAGAGAGAGAGAGAGAGAGAGAGAGAGAGAGAGAGAGAGAGAGAGAGAGAGAGAGAGAGAGAGAGAGAGAGAGAGAGAGAGAGAGAGAGAGAGAGAGAGAGAGAGAGAGAGAGAGAGAGAGAGAGAGAGAGAGAGAGAGAGAGAGAGAGAGAGAGAGAGAGAGAGAGAGAGAGAGAGAGAGAGAGAGAGTGGTCAATGAATGAGAGATAACAGAGGTGTTGCGGTTTTGTGTGGAGTTTTTTTTTGTCAGAGAGATACAGTTTTGGAATCGGCAGTATAGGTTTGCAAGTTGTTTTTGTATAATAATGTTTTCTTTATTATTGTTACTTCCCTATTGGAAATCATCAATTTTTCTCCCATTTGTGAAACGACTTTTCGAACATTTTCTAGCCATTTTATAGCGAGTTGATTGGAATCGCCATAATAAATGGCTAGAAAATGTTCGAAAAATCGTTTCACAAATGGAAGAAAAATGAACGATTTCCAGCAGATTTGATATTGAAATTTGAGAAAATCAGGTTGTAAAATATCCCCGTACAGTATTATCTGGCAGGTATAATTCGGTAGCTCTTCTAAAATTACATATAAAATTCTTCTCGTGTATAAGTAAAAGAAAATTCATTCTGCGCTTTTATTCAAATTAATTAACTCTTATCTTTTAGATTTATATCTTGAAAATGCGTTAGTATCGCATCTCACATTTTACTAAATAATTTGCGTAAGAAAATACATTTATATCAATATTGATGAAATTTGCTCTAGAATTCATGGAAAGTGGAGTAATTGCGTTACACTTTAGCGCGAGGATCCTTATCAGAATATTTTAATTGATACTTGTGTTAACACATAATACGTTTAAAAAAATCTACAAAAATTTTATGTTTACATTTTCTTAATTCAACAATACCTTAACTATAAACCTCTAATGGCAGTATATACTATAATGTATTCCTAATGATTCATCGATGACTCATCACACGGGCAACTTTTGCCCTATATGGACTGAAGTTTGCACGTGTAATTTGTGCAAAGCGTGGCCGAAAGCTATACCTTTGCGCTTACAGGGCATAGTTTTTTTCTCTCTCCGTTCGAGCAAATTACACTTTGCACCTGGTACTTTAAATTATTACTCGACACATAAGTGACGTGCTGTAGTTAGTGTCGTTTCAGCCTCTCATCACCGCGAGTCGCCAATAGATAAGAGGCACTCGTGTTCACGAAGATATGTTATTTTCCCGTTTATAAAAAAAAAGGCACACACCTGGGTATTGACAATTATACCGCTCTAAACCATTATCACTTCACGTTCGCGTCTAGATAGCTTCAAATAGCTGTTTCAAAATGCCACATTAATATACGGGGCAGCGTAAATACAACTTTGCAGACGTGATAACGTTTTCTCGAAACGCAATTACGAAAAATGCCGTTAATTCCGCTGATGGCCGCCGTAATTCCTCCTTTTGCCTTTGTTCGCCACTCATATACATATACGTCGCGTATACTTTGCATTCGGCGAGTTTAAGAAGTTTTACGGAACAATTAAGTCTCACTTAACTCAACTCCGGGGGGCGCTCTCTCGCTCGAAATTGCACGCTTCTCGTAATTTTTGCTAATACCGCGCCCAACATACAGCGCCGTGCAAGATCCCCGAACTGGGGTATACACGAGAAGCTGTGTGCTTATATATATTTATATTAAAATTTAATAAAGCGAAATCTTGCGATCGCGCCACTATATTGTGGTTGTAGTTTATTAGCTATTTCATAAAGAGAGAGAGAGAGCCGCTAAATCGCGCGCAAATTACACGGTGCCATGCACGCGTGTTTGCTCTAAAGACGACGCGTCAGGTATACGCCGCCGCATGCATAAAAGGTTGTGAAAAAAAAAAGTACAAGCGACGCTTGAAAGGTAAACCACGGCTTCCATTATACACATACACCACACACGTATACATACACACGTGCGTGTTCGTGTCTGTGAAATTATGTATTCTAAATAGTCGGAAGTGGATGGTTAGCGCACGGCAGCAGCGGCGGGACGTGTTACGTAAAAGAGGTGTGTGTGCGTGGTGTCTCGTTGCGCACATCCTCGCTGTGCTCTCTTTTCATCGCACGCGCGTCACTTGTTTTACTCCCCGTGTGCGTCGCCGCGTCGCGAAAACGTATACAAACTTTGTGTATGTATGAAATTTTGGCGCGAATGCTATCGGGTGCGAGAGTCTGTATACACGGAGAAAAATGTTCTATTAAAAATTACTATGTTTTATTGTAACCGGGGGAGAGACTTGAATTCTTAAAAAAATTACTATGTTTTATAGCAAAAAGTGCTATAAATATAGTAAAAATTACTAGAAACATAGCAATTTTTGCTAGAAAACATAGTAATTTTTTTAAGAATTCAAGTCTGTCCCCCGGTTACAATAAAACATAGTAATTTTTAATAGAACATTTTTCTCCGTGTAGGTACAGCGAGTTTCTATCGATATTGAAAATCGTAGTGTAACTATAGTCGTCTATGCGCAGCAATGCAGAGCTACGAGAGTGGTTTTATATTCGCGCGGGGAAAGTTGGTATATTGTTGGTTGTGGTGGGACGGGCAAGGGGTTCGAATTATAAGGGAGTGGTGTATAATAATAAGGCAGTGGCGGGAGAAGAGGAATTTCCGAGATAGAATCGTGAAAAAAAAAACACCATAATTCGCGAAGTATAGGGGGAAAAGGTTAATTTTATAAAGTGCAGTTGAAAACCGGAGTTTTGACGCGAGTCGTAAACAAGAAAATTTTAACAGCACGAATTATCAATTGAATAAAGTATAAAAAATAATCGTTATTTCATGCATCCTTATCTATATATATGAAAATCTTCACAATAATTGACACTTGTGATCGTTACGTGACAAAAATCCAACAACCGTGACATAACGAACCCACGTCAATAAAGAAACAAAGTATAGCACACTCTCCCAACCGATTAAAATTTATAACACTCATCTCTATAATCACGCTCCCCCTTGCCATTAAAAAAAAAAATTATGCAACAACAAATGAACCGAAAAGAAGAATATCTCCCCCCTTCCTCCGAACTATGATTATGAAAATTGAAGTCGGAGATGGAAAAGCAGCCGCGATGTTTTAGCGCTCATTATCCGCACGCACGCGATCGTCTCACTTATACCCGTGCGCCGCCGTATTCATTCGTCTCACGGCACCGCGCGCACGCGAGCGTTTGATCATTCGTTCCATTCATTCTTCCCGCTGCGTGCAGAGTTCGGAAAATCGGCAAGCGGAAAAACAAGCGTTTAATTGAATAGGCCGCAGCGCTCGTTTATTGGCCGACCCTCCGGTCCCCTGAAAGTCGGCTGGAAAACAACGATTTCATGCTTTAGTCGGCTGTTTTTGACTAATGAGGTGTACAGGTATATACCCACAGCGCGTACAATTTCCTTAAGTATAATTACTCCACCTATATACGAAGAAGCCTGCGCCTCTCGAAACATTCGCGCAACACGTCGCCGATCCAAAACATTGCGCCACCACCGACTCTCATCTATTACAAAGGGCAGCCGCGTGTCTATCAGCTGCCGCACACCGGCTAGACAAAACTCGCCCGGCCCGCGGCCTAAAAATAACCCCCCCGCTCGCACGTAAAGCGCCGCCGTCGCCGAGACTCTATATCCTCTGCATACTACAGCTGCTGCACCGCCGCCACGGCGCGCCACAACAAAGTCAATGTCGCGGGGCGGCGTTCGGACAAAAATAATAATTGGCAGTGGGCGATTCGTCGTCGTCGTCGCTACGTCGAAAATTAGCGGGCGCCGACTCTGCAGCAGTTGAGAGGTGCGCCTCGGTCGGTGATGATATTAGAGGCGCGCTGTATAAATATACATAAACGCGGGGGGCGCACGTTGAGAAGAAGGCCCATTGAATATGAAGGCGTTCAGTTATTATTGCTGCTGCTATTGTTGCTTCCTGCCGCGGGCGCTGCGCGACTGCGCCGGCCGTAGTGGTGGCAGCTATACGCTCGATTACGTAAAGTACGAGCCCTTGACGCAGGAGGTATTATAAAAGCGTCGAGCTGCTGTATAGCTTGCCTATGATGCGCTTGTACACCTGTCGCCCGCGTGGCTTAAATTCTTCCGATTGTTCGTGTCCGCGCGCGTGTGTGTGGCATAAATTGGCGCCTCGCTTTTTTATTTGATGTACGCAGTGACGATGTGACGTCTGGTGAGTGCCGTGTGCCGTATATATCGAAAATGGATTAAGAGAGTGATGAATTTTCGAATGGAAATCGTGCGCGTGCGTGTGTGTGTGTGCACGCGCGCGCGCGCGTGTGTGTGTGTGTGTGTGTTTCGAATCATCATAGATCTAAGCTGTCAGCGGCGAAAGACTGTAAATCCGCCAGAGCGATAAATCTATTTTCAACGATCCATTGAGTGAGCAAGCGACGTCGACGAGGACCACGACTCTCTCTCTCTCTCTCTCTCTCTCTCTCTCTCTCTCTCTCTCTCGGAGTGTAACGAGATTACCAATAACTCATCTCTACAATAATCGGAAAATCCTACTTTCCAGCTCCACTACTCTCGGCCTCGCGCATATGCATATATGTTGCTCTCTTCGAAATAATAATCACTCGACTGCCACGTCTGTATTGAATTGAAAACCCTGGCTTATATAGAATATATCATTTGCCCAGTTTTCCCCACTGACAATCTTGGCAAAGCGAGACAGCGCAGCTGTGCGTCACCACGCGCCGGTGTATACAGTATTATGTATATATATTTACGAGTACGTAGCACATCCGCGCGCAGGAAAGCCGAAAACAAGCTGATTTAACTTTCGAGTGCTCGCGGCCAATCGGATAAACGGACCCTTCGCGCATGCACGCCCAATATCTTCACCGTCCTGCATCTCGTGCATGCGCAAATAACTATAATAATGCACGGTTCGCTGCGGATTGTGAGGGATATATATAAGTGGGAATAGGAAAGGCTGCAGCGGTGGTGCCCGTCATTTCGATTTTGCTGTTCGCGATTTTTCGTAATGTATAAGAGTTATTCAGTTGAGAAATAAGGTTTTACAATTTCATTCCTTCTGCGGTGGTTTCTGACAGTAGAGTGTGTGCGTGTGCGTGTGCGCGCACGTGTGTGTGTGTGTGTGTGTGTGTGTGTGTGTGTGTGTGTGTGTGTTGAGGGTGTGTCTGTAAAGTCATTTATCAGAAATTGGTTATCGAAACGTGTATGATGATTGGTTAGAGAAACGATATGTCAGCGATCGGTACGAGCTATAATATATGAATATCAGCGCGCGCGTTTTCATTATATACACGTATAAAATAGTTATAAATAAAATATATTATCATTTCACTTTCTGCTGTAATCGCGTTTAAGCGAAAGTCGACTGCGAATTAACTCACGCAGACGTGTACATATGCGCGCGTGTTGGTGCATGCGTCGGCGGGGAAAGTCGTATAGAGCAGCAGCTGGTGTATATAAAATGCACTTTGCTAGTTAACCGATTATATAAATTAGTTCCGCAATGACGGCGTATTACGCGTCGAATCAAACGCAGCAATAAAAAAGAAAACCGGTTTGATTGATGTGTGCGTATATATCTTCATCTGCGATGATGGTGTTTGTAGCGCGAGTATCAACGGCTTGTCCAATTTCAAAGCGAAAAATTTGATTGCTTGTACTTTTAATCCTTACGTTTGTTATTGCTTGATTTAACGATGCATCGAGCGGACTATAATGTTTCGCCATTATTGAATTACCCCCGTCCCATCGATAGTCAAATATACGTTGTACATATCCCGAATGTACTTCTGGTGATTAATTAGTACTATACGTCATGGATTGGCCGTCATGTATATACAAGTTTGAAAGCTTGCCAGTTAATGGTATATCTCACGCGAAATCATATCGTATGTTCAATTTTACGCGAGTTTAATTAATCAGATATTGCACTCCCCGTACCCTTATTCAGCAAATAATGTAAATGTTTAACCAACGCAATTAATCAATTAAGAAAATTGACTAATTCAATGCTTCTCTCTCTTTTTCTCATTTGTAGGTCGAGGCTGGTGACGTTATACTCAGGGTAAACGAAGTCGACGTCAACAGATTCAGCACTAAGGAAGGTAAATAATCATCGTTCGTCGCGCTATTTAAAAATAGAATAAGTGTATTAATAAGCCATCATAAAACGAATGCCTCTCCAATACGAAAGGAAAATCCATACCTCTCTCTGTCTCTCTCTCTCTCGTAATCTACACTTACATTACGCAACTCGAGCAATACGAGATAAGTGTGGGCTTGCGTGTGGGAGAGAAAGCTTAGACGTATGCACACAATTACACACACACACACACACACACACACATACACACACACAGAGAAAGATTTCAAAGATTAGACAAGAACGCGCTTTAAAAGCAATTCGGTCTTTTACGGCGCTGTCGAGCGCGCCCGCGCGCACAGCCCTTCTTTCTTTTTCTTGGATTTGCGCAGAGAAGAAGAAGAAGAAGAAGAGGCAAAGGCAAAGGAGGATGGGAGAAAATAAAGGCAAATGAACAAGAGAGGAGCGCACTCACCGTTTTAGATGCTCCACTTTCTTTCTCGCACGCGCGTGTGTGCAGAGCGCTCGCGTAAAAAAACTCGCGCGCGCGCACCTCTATTTTCGATGCAGCGAGTGAGAGAGAGAGAGAGAGAGAGAGAGAGAGAGAGAGAGAGAGAGAGAGAGAGAGAGAGAAAGCGCGAGAGAGAGACGGGGAGAGAGAGGACAGAAGGAGATCCGGCATAAGAGCTTTCGCAAACCTCGCGCCGCATGTAATTTTAGCGCCATCGCCGCCGAAATCTCGCGCGAACGAATAAACCCTTCGTTATGCACAAGAGCTTCCTATTCGCGCATTATATGTGTATTGTAAGGTACGTGGGCCGAAGGAGTGTGGGCGTCGCGTTGAAGTGCGATTTCCTGCCGAAAGAAAGCTGTAGATTTATGATAATACACCACGAAGTAGAAAAAAAAGGGGTGGCGGCATGAAAGTTTCTGCATTAATATATAATAATTTCCGCGTGGCTGCTGCTACTGATGTAAAAGTCGTATGCAAAATACGCGCGCTTATAGCATATATACATATACATACCGGCTCAACGAAGCGCGAAGTCTCATTCTGATTACGGGCGTGTAATTATAATATCCCTCGTCGATATACATATATATATTTTCGTGGGCGAGTGAAAGTAATTTCTAATCGATATGTAATTACCGACATCTCTCTCCGCACTTGATACACACTGTAACGCAACAGTATATATACATTATGCATGGAAACCTCGGCGAACTGTCTCCTAGCGCGCGGCTGTATTAAACTTGGCTGCCGCCGCACTTGACGCAAACTTTGCTTCCAGAACTTGCGCGCTGTGCAATAACATCCACGACACGCCGCTCTCTACTTGCCTTCCCTCGGATTATTAGGGTAGTGCATAGAAAGCTGGAAGAAAGTCGCGAAAATTAGGTTTGCGGTATACGTAAAAGCCCGTCTCTCTCGGCCGTCCATTTTCGACTTACGCAAACTTCATACTTGCACCGCGAAGTAGTTACGGAGCCTCGTGAATCTGCGGGAATTCCGGGAATTCTCTCGCGAAGCAGTCGGTGCACCTATGGTGAGGCGAAGTGCAATGACGTCAGTTGGGCTGCGTAACGCGGATTGGTTTGTAGTAGACGCGGGTGAGCGAGCGTATAAGTGTTGTTATTATGGCTTTTGGGATTTCGAAAATTTTAAGTTTATTATTTACCGAGCGCCGGAAACATTTCTGCTGGATGAAAATTTATCGAACTTACTCAAACACTCTGTTTAACTGCAGTAAATCCTGGATTATCGGGAAAGATTTGTGCTGTCAAATTCAGAATGAATTTTCCGCGTCATTACTCTGGCATGAACGTAGAATTCAAATTTAAATAATATATGTCTTACTGTAATGTGGCTGGTCCGGCTAGTCAGACCTTAGTATTTTTTAGCTATTCTGAGCTACTAAACCCAGATATGGCCTCAATTTCGTTTTATCAGTTCAGGATTTTGAAATATCTCTAAATTTAAAAATCTTGAGATGTCTTTATTACAAAGAATTACTTTTTTTTTTTTTGTAATTTTGAATCATATTAATACGATTTTTCTTCTTCGAGAAATATTAAAATGAAATTTTCCGTCCTTATATCTTACGAAAGGAAAATCGTGTATAGTTTAAAATTTTATTTTAATATTTCTCGAAGAAGAAAAATCGTATTCATATGATTCAAAATGGATTATGTAGGGTGTGACTAGTACTACTATAAAAAAATTTTGTTGACTTTGCAATAAAGATATCTCAAGATTTTTAAGATATTTTAAAATCCTGGTCTGAAAACTAAATTGAGGTAATATCTGGATTTAGTAGCTCAGAATACATAACAACACTAAGATCTAACCCACTGAACGAGCCACATTTATTTGTTTGTGGAGCGGTGTAATTAAAATAAAAACAACAAATTTATCAGCCCCAAATTTCACCCTGATAAGCTACAATTTCGAAATTACGCTCAATTGCCCGTACAAAGATCCAGCACCTCAAAGCTGTACCGCTTACCATTCGCCGCCGCTGGAACGACCAGGAGGGAACGAGCTCGACGAATCGCATTTGACCGCTTTGCACTGCACCTCTCTGTCTCTCTTTCTCTTCAATGATTGACGCAGCAATGACATATAAGTACGATGTTACGTGCGTCTGGTGGTTACACTATTCGCGCTTTTTATAGACGCGCCGCGCTCTTTTTTCTCCGCATCGGCGTTGATCGGCGCGCGCCTGAAGTGAATATTACATAAAACGCGCGCGCTGCGATAAGGCTCTGTACACTTAAGAGAATGACGATGATTATTAGACGTTGGAAGCTTTTTAATTACGATTACTGGTATAATTAAATGACACGATTCATTTAATAATTGTAGGCTAATAATTTCTTAATTAAATTATCGCCATCCACATTAACGCGTAATAAAGTCGACGTTTATAATTACGAAAGGGAAAGGAAGAAACCGTATAGCTCAGGCGAAAAAATAAGAAAATCAAAACCGTTCTTCTATACCCACGTACACACAACACATCCCCAAACCGCCACCTCCCCCACACACACATACACACATACTCGTAGACACAACTCGCATCGATGAAATTCAAATTATCTCGCACACCGCAAAACGGCCCCGTGTTGTACACAAAAGCGCAGCGCTGCGTTACGGCACTGGCGTCGGCGGCAGCACGTCGCCGCCACTGCCGCCGCTGCAGCGCGGGTATATAGGTGAAAAGAGGAGGGGAGGGGGGGGGGCAGGGCACAGGCTCGTTCAACCGCAAGCATCTCTTCCTCTGCTTCTGTTTCAGTTTTAAAATGTCTCCGGCTCTCGTCGGATCCCGTCACGTTAAAGTTGCGAAGGGGTAAGTGCTGTTAACCACCAATATATATATATACTCTTCGAAGGCTTTATGTGTGTGCGTGTGTGTATAATATATGTATAAATACATACATTACGTATTATACATATGTACGCTCTCATTCCTCTCCAATCTCTCTTCTGCTCCGCCGTCTCGATTGGTCTTTTCCTCCTCATTATATACCGACGTACCGAGAATCTATGAATTTTGTACTGTACTCTTTTTTCCCC
The DNA here is from genome assembly GCA_036365515.1 of Torymus aiolomorphi. Classification (NCBI taxonomy): domain Eukaryota; kingdom Metazoa; phylum Arthropoda; class Insecta; order Hymenoptera; family Torymidae; genus Torymus; species Torymus aiolomorphi. Next base: position 26,657,870 of record CM070876.1, read on the forward strand.
ATGTTGCAATCGTTGTGTACATCATGCACGCACGTGTATTATACACCTATATAGTAAACAACCGCGCCTATCCCGATGTCAATTTGCAATCGTGCGGTTGCTGTTTTCGGAGAGCAACTACACCTATAAATAAAACAGAAGAAAAGAGAAAAAGTATGTACACACATCGTATACGCGCAAAACAATATCGCATTGTTCATCGTGAAAAAGCTGGCAATTAAGTACATCGGCGCCTGCAGGCAATATCGGCGTTTGCAAGCACGACGCGTCCGCTGCAGAGCCGCCGTCGCTGCTTTATAACGGGCAGCGCGAAATTTGCATCGCGCGAGTATATGGTGCCGCGCGCGCTCGCGCCGGTTGATGTCATCGCCGCTTGCGCAATGGCCGAGCTGCTGTAACACACGCCGCGTTCCTCTCCTCTCTCTATCTCTCGTTTTCTCTCGCGTCTTCGTCGAACGACAACGTCCTGCGCGCTCGGCCAGCCGTTTATCGAACCGAGTACGCTTTCAATATAGATTGCGCTCAAGCGTTTTTTCTTTATAACGTTCGTTATAACGCGGAGGGAAGGAACAATATATACTTGCGTTGGAGAAATTGTGCTCGCGCTTGACTTTTTCTCCCCCGCGAAGCGGTTTGTTGTTGCTGTTGGCCGGGAAGTTCGTTGAAAAATGTTCATTAATGTTAATGCGATTCGCGATGAAAATTCATGAGCTTCGGGGAAACCTCTTTTTAGCATGGTTTTTTTTTAAAGCTATATATAACTTTTGCGTTGTTTTATGCTATCAAGCTAACAAAATTATCACAATATTACATATTATTTTCATTCTTGACGTATCAAAATTCACACAATGAAAGATATATACACAAAAACAGCATTAAATTTCAAATGTGGAATACAAAGTTCGCGATTGCATTTTCTGTTATGAAGTTTGCTTTGCTTTTGATGTCAAGCTGGCGCAATATACACACGTACGTCGTCTGCTGCGAACAGTGAGAACCGAGCAGTGCTTTATCGGATGCATTTCCGCGAAGAATTGGCCCAATAAGCGACTGCGATTTAACATATATAAAAATATATATTTGCTCAACAAACGTTTCGAGATTTTTCTCCAACGCCAGTATTTATTTAACGTTTCTAGCTTGGCTTCTATACCTTCAAAATGAATCTTTTTCAATTATCCGTATATATCCATGATTTAACGATATACTTTACGCCGGGCGCCGCGCCGAGCACGCTCCCGAGCGTCATAACTTTTAACATAACTCTTTACATCCTTTTCATCACAACGCGCGATCTCGCATGTTTTTTTTTCTTCTTTCTCCTAGAGAATTTAAAAAATTTACGTCGCTGACCTTATTTCCCAAGAAACCGCTTGCAAACCACGATGCGCTCTGAAAATAAGAAATTTTTTCATATCGCAAATTCCTTGTCCCTCCTTCATCCTGTACCACCATCTTATACTTAACAAGATTCTTCCCTCGGCAGTGCAACTGGAACATTGTATCTCTCTCTCTTTCTCTGGCGCAAACTCATCTCTCCCCACCCTCCCTTATTTCAGATCCCGAAATAAAGGCGCACGTGCGGCGGCTGCTCTCGCCGGCTGCGGCGACGAACTGCGGCGAGGAGCTGCTGCCGGCGGTGGTGCCGCCTCCAGCATCGGCGAGCGAGCGACAGCGCGACAGCGTTGGGAGCGCGCGCTCCTCGCGCAGCAAATCCTCCTCTGTCTCGCCGGAATTGTCCATCAGCCCTCCGCAATCCCACCAACAGCAGCATCAGCAGCAGCAGCAATCTCAGCAGAAGCATCAGCAGAAGAAGCAGCAGCATCACAAGCAACAGTCGACGAGCTTGAGCTCGCACTCGCGTAGCAATGGCTCGTGCAGCGACGCTTCCGGCTCATCCGACCTCGAGGCACTGCTGCCGCAGCAGCAGCAGGACAGCTTTAAGGAGGAGGAGCGCGCCCAGTGGGAACCCCTCGGCACTGACAAGTTCAACCGGCAGAAAAATCCGCCCAGGTATGGCTATGTACCTGGATATGCATGTGTGTGTGTATATCGTATGTGTATGTACTCGCCCTCTTCTCGCGCTCTATAATGCACGCGACGGGGTCTAGTTTGCGGTGGCGCGGCGCGGTGACGCTGCAATTACGTATATACACGCGCGCGGGCGAACGTATATACCGCTTTTTCGTTTCCTTTTCTACGCGAGTGCCCGTGTGCCTATTTCCGCGCCCGCGAGGCTTGAATGTGTGTGAGTGTGTGCGTGGGGGTGGGTGTGTGTATGCCACAGAAAGAGAGTGGGTGAGGGCGATGCGGAGTTTCTTTTTTTTCTGCGTTGTTGAGAGGGCTGGAATATGATTGCTGTGACTGCTGCCATAAGAGCGAATCGTTTTGAATTCCTGGATGATTTCTTTTTCTTTTCGGTTTGGTTATAGCTGTGGAATCGTTGTCGTTAGATATACACACAGTGCATTTGTTTTTATTACATTCTTTTTCTTATAAAAAGTGACACACTACTACATGACATATTACTATAAGTATTTCGGAGTCTTGCAAAAGTGGGACAAATCACGAATACCGATTCGATAGTTTGTATAACTCCATGGCAAAAGGTATTTCTTTCTATCAGAGATAACACGATTTGTTTATATTGACGTAGGATAGTGTGACGGAAGTCGGCATGCGTTTTTTCATTCGATAACTTTGTTGGACTTTATCGTGTGTGTGTGTGTGTATATATATATATATATATATATATATATATATATATATATATATATATATATATATATATATATATATATATATATATATATATATATATATATATATATATATATATATATATATATATATATATATATATATATATATATATATATATATATATATATATATATATATATATATATATATATATATATATATATATATATATATATATATATATATATATATATATATATATATTTCTGTGACTGCATTTCTTAATCTGTGCCTAAAATGTAATACAAGCATTATTAATCAATTAATCACTAGAAAGATCCAAGTTTTTTGTAATTTTTCAATATTTTGAGTCAATTTGAGGATGTTGCTGGGATGATTATAATGTTACTATATTATAATCATAATGATCGAACTATTTCTGTCTACCAATCAGGCCTATACATTTAATACTAAAAACTTTTTCTTGCTGCATGCACGATATTGAACTGAAGTTAGTCAATAATATAGACATTAAATTCTTCTTTGAAAGTAGATTTCTTTTCGATTCTTTAGAATGTTTTGATTGATACTTACAAATACTAATTTACTAACATTGGCATGTTCTTGTTTGTGCACATAAGGATTGTGCACATATATACCAATGTTAAAGTGTGCACAATTAATATGTGCACAATCAGTATGTGCATAAACAAGAATACGTCCTAACATTTGTGCTTTTTATAAGTCGCGTTTTACACAATCATATAGTTTTACTTTAAATCATTACACAAAAAGTATATAGAAATACATTTTATAGATTATACAGCATCTTTTATTGTAAAATATCTGATTTTCCGTATTTAGTCATTAGATTTATTTAAACAAAGCGTAAAGTTTATCATTTAAACTATTGTCAATTTGGTAATAAATTTGATCTTTATACTCTTAGTAACAAGTAACAATTGATTAGCTAGATTTTCTTAAACTGATACTTTATAAAGTTGTATAAAGTTAATAAGTTTTGTTCTGTGTGTGCGTTAAAACTGTATACGATAACTTAATTTTGCCGTTTAAAGTTTAAGAAACAAAGAATAATAAAAATTTCATTAATGGGACAATGTTATTTTATCAGCATAACGTGATTAATTATAAACTGCGGCAATCAAAGTAGGACATTTAAAAAAGATTCTCCGAAACCGTTATACATGTTTTGTCTGTTTTCTTTTTCTATGACTTACAAATTTAATGTTGAGCATTAAATGATATTATATTAAATAAATACAATGCACTTTCTATATTAATTGTTCTGTATACAGTTGTCTCTTTGTTCTCCTTTTTTCGAAAAACCTACGAGTAACTTTCTGTCTGTTTCTGTCTGAAATATAAATATTAAAATATCTGTATTTTTTTTTATTCTCCCACTTGATGTTACATATACACTTACAGAAGTTGTTAACTGTCAACCTTAGCTACAATATTCGTAATTTGTAATAATAGCTCTAAACAGTTTACACGCAGACTAGAGTTTACATCATATTATATATCTACATACGCTAGAGATTTTGTATATCACAATAGTATAACATCTATATATAGCTAACAAAAAATGAGATAACCGCAGAGAGTGCGTTGATGGCATGCGCGCGATTTAGAGGTTAAGCTAGCACCCAACGAAACCTCCAAAATCGTTCAATAATTATTTTGCGCTTGCCCAACAGATTCGAGGCGTACATGATGACGGGCGACCTAATGCTGAACCTGTCGCGCACGCAGCAGAGCAGTGGCTTCCTGCCCAAGTACCAGAAGAAGGTGGACTCGTTGAGGTACAACAATCACCACACCCACCATCACCACCACAATAACCACCACAATAACCACCACCATAACTCGGTACCTACAAGTCCTAACGAAATGCTGGGCCAGCGGCGGTCCGGCTGTGGTGGGCCGGCCGGCGGCAACTCGAGCTCCGCTAGTAGCTCGCCCGTCGGCATGAGCAAGCGCGACGCCGCCGCCGTCGCAGCGGCAGCTGCCGCCGCCTCCGAGGACAAAGCCGCGCGACTCGCCGGCGACGAGCGCTGCTCGCAAGCCTCGGCGAGCGGCCACGGCTACGCCTCGGGTGGCTTCGTTCGCACCTCGCGCTCCGAGGATCACCTGCAGTTCCAGAAGGATCCGTCGATGTCGGCCGTCGACATCGACATCGACGACGACGTGACCTCGTCGCTGAACACCCTGCTGGACACGCGCGCCGAGAGCTGCGGTCCCGGACTCTCCTCCGAGCGCATCGTCTGGACGTACAACGCCCCGGTCAGCTCGGCCTCCGCGGGCTCCCATTCGTCCGACGGCGGCACCCAGTCCTCGTCCTCCTCCTCGTCCTCAAACTCATCCGGCAGCAGCTCGGGCTCCTCGACCGAGGGCACGAGTCCCCAGCGCTCCGGCTCGCCCGCCTCCCCGACCTCGGTCTCTTCTTCCGTCATGTCCTCCAACTCTGGCTCCCGTAGGTTCCCCCTGCCGGCGACCGCCTCGGCCCAGTCCCAGTCGTGCGTCGGCGGCGGTCCCGGGTACCTGCCTCATGTCGCCGCCGCCGCTGCCGCCTCGTCGGGACCTTCCTCCCAGTCGGCGCTCGCGCATCCCCAGGCCTTCCTCGCGACGACCAACGGCGATCTCAGCCAGTCCGAGGCCATCAGCAACATGTCCAGCCCGGATTACAACGACGAGGAGACGATGGACATACTCAGCGCCAGGGACATCATGATGGTCAGCGATCCCAGCGACAGCGACTCGACCATACTCGCCAGCGAGCCGCCGCAGAGGAGGCTCAAGCAGCACAAGCAGCAGCAGCAGCAGAATCAGCAGGATGAGCAGCATAGGATAGTGATACAGGTCAAGGGTCCGGAGAAGGACGGGAATCTGAGACACGCCAGTCCGCGGCAGACGAGACGGAGGGCTGGCAGCGGTGGTTCCGACTCGGAGAGGATGCCGTTAACGCAGCACTCGCCCACCGCTCAGAGGAACAACGGCGTCGTGCCCGAGTACCAAGGCTACCAGGTTGGCACTATTATCCTCCATCTTCAATACTTGCTTGCATTCTTATCTTTCTCGATGACTAATCGGCCCTTCTCAAAGGAGCTGAGGGATTTCGAGGACGACCGGGAGCAGTACGGCCTGTCCAATTACGACGACCAGAAGCCGAGCGGCGCGTCGCCCCCGCACTCGGCCGATGAGGAGAGCGACATCGAGAGCCTGCACAGTTTTCATTACAGCCCGAAGGCGGTCGATTTGCCCTCGGCTGTGAGACTCGCAAAGAGGCTGTACTCTCTCGACGGTTTCAAGAAGTCCGATGTATCGAGGCACCTTAGTAAAAAGTAAATTCATTTTCTCATATCTTGCCTTCGCTACTCGTTTTTAAGAGATGCAGTAATTATTTGTGTCTTTTGCAGCAATGACTTCAGCAGAGCGGTCGCCGAAGAGTATCTGAAGTATTTTAACTTCGAACGGGACACGCTGGACGTGGCTCTCAGAAAGTTCCTTGCTCAGTTTTCCTTAACCGGAGAGACCCAGGAGCGAGAACGCGTTCTCGTCCACTTCTCCAAGCGTTACCTCGACTGCAATCCCGGCTCCTTCAACTCGCAGGATGCCGTGCACACGCTTACCTGCGCCATAATGCTGCTCAATACAGACCTTCATGGACAGAATATCGGCAGAAAGATGTCGTGCTCGGAGTTCATCGAGAATCTCTCGGAGCTCAACGACGGTGATAATTTCCCCCGAGAAGTGCTGAAACAGCTGTACAATGCTATTAAATCGTTTCCTTTGGAATGGGCCCTGTAAGTAGAGGGAGTGATTGAAGTGATTAAGACAAAATTTGAAATAATTTATTTATGTTTTTCTTATATTTACAGTGATGAAGAAGGAGATGAAGTTGCTTCTCAGGCTATTCAGCAAGGTGATGGTCCAGTGATATCCGGTAGTGGTAATCCATTTCTCGACGTGCCAAATGCTAATAGTGCTACAGAGTTCAAGAAAGGCTACGTTATGCGAAAGTGTTGTTATGATGCGAATGGAAAAAAGAGTAATTCACTTTGCATGAATGTTCATTTATTATTAATTATCATTACTTATGAATATATACTAAATTGAAATATTGTTTTAGCTCCATTTGGAAAGAGAGGGTGGAAAATGTATTATTGTACATTAGTAGAACTTGTATTATATTTGCACAAAGATGAACATGGTTTCCGTAGTGACAGTTTAAATAATGCCATACGCATTCATCATGCACTAGCAACGAAAGCGTCCGACTACACAAAGAAACAGCATGTTTTTAGGTTACAGACTGCCGATCAAGCCGAATACCTCTTTCAAACTAGGTACGGCCTGTAGCATTAAAATTAGTCTCTTATAATTATCGATTCACTGTGTATGGGCATGTTAACAGTTTGTTTTATGAATATATAGTGATTCCAAAGAACTACAGTCCTGGATAGATACAATCAACTTCGTTTGTGCCAGTTACTCCTGTCAGCCGCTTGCCGGCGCGGTAGGTTCTCAACGAAAGTTTCAACGGCCTTTGCTTCCATGCAGTCATACAAAATTAAGTCCAGTGAGTAGTTGCGCAATTCGCTATTGGCCCCTTAGCTTTTAAAAACCGAATATTTATGTCCTTACATGTTTATCCATTAATTACTTGCAAACGTTCTTAGAGAGAACAACTGCGCGATCACGAGGAGAGAGTAAGCAAATTGGAGGCTGAATTAGAAGAACATAGGCGACATCCACCGGAGAGAGGCGCTAAGACTCTGACAATTCAAAATTATAAAGAAAAAGATGCCTATTTGCATTATGAGGTAAATGATAACGCTACTAATCAACTTTTATACGATGATTTATTGAATAGTAAAAATATTTTTATTTTAATTGATCAAATAACAAACTAATAACCGAACATCAAAATATTATTTTTGCAGCTTAAAAGGTACAAAACGTATGCGTATCTATTACGCTCGAGATTGGCGTACACAGAGATCGAGCCATCTCTGGCGGAGAGCAGTATTGGAGAAGTGGACGAAGGTAGTGGTGCTTTCATGAATATTGATGTAGCACTGGTGCCACCTCCGGTTCCAGATCGACCAGCAACAAATAGGTATAGTTACAGGGCTGCCATTTACAATCGTAACCTTTTAAATGGTCAGGATTACAGTGGGGACATTGGTTGACGTGTAATGGGTGTTTTCTCAGCATGTGTGGTCTAGTCTTTTCTATTTACGCAGCGGTCAGATAATAGCAGTATTTTCGAATGAAATATTCTCGTGAAAATTCCTTTCCAAACGTTAAAGAATTCCGTGGTTTGCACCTTTTAGAAAATTTACAAAACTGCCAAATCGTTCATATAGTATCTTTTTAAATAGAACTGATTTTTTATATTAAAACACGAGAGTGTAGCAGGAATCAAAAAAGAAACACTGCATCTGGATTTTTCTGCGTATTTGGATTTCTAGTCCAACATGCCGGTTATTAGTTGGTGAATGGATCAGGGCTTAGAACTAATACAATACAGTATTGTACATTGATTACTAATAAAATTTAACAAATTAATTGATACGTCTTCAGGCTTTTGCCTTACAAACTACACGATGTTGGTACTTCTGAGTCGATTAAAATCTTGTCCCGTGTGCAAGTAATGTTACTTATCTTTATGTGACAGATTGTTTATTGAATTAACAATTAAGTATATCAATTCACAATGTACTAATAATTTAATTGTAATAATTGTCCATTTTAACGCGACTTTCGGCAATTACTAATTCTTAACATGGAAAACTTCATTAAGTTTTATAAACAACGTATCATTATTTTTCCTATAAAATAATTGAAATCTTTGGTTACAAAACAATGGGCTTCCATAATGTGCTAAGATGGTTTAACATTAACAGTTCAATGAATTTTTCTGAAAATTGAATTTTTGAACCATGTGCAGAAATTCTAAATATTTTTACTTTATAATCATAATAATAGATTATATTTGATATTTGATTTTAAATTAAATTCATTATTTTTCTATTTTATAGAAAGTCGTGTTTTTGCATTTTCATACTGTCACTTATATTTATTTTTTTACTATTCAACAGACGTAAAAATTTTGAAAGTATAAATAATAACAACCTATTGAACAATTCTGTTAAAACTGCGCTTTATAAAAATCAGTATTAAAGTTTTTCTAAAAGTACATTAAAGATCAATGTATAATCAAACTTTACTACCTGAAGTTGAATAATAATTTTTAGATAATATAACTAAAAAGAATTTTGAAACTGAACAATCTGAGCTATGAAATTGTTCTCGTTTCAAAAAGTTTAAAATTATCTGTAAATCAGTAATGTAAGTTTCTCTAAAAACTCGACATGAAAATTAAAACAAGTATACAGCTAATGTCCCCTAGATAACTGTTAATGCTATGGAGACGTAAAATCAGTTTGGCAAACAATGTGAAAAGTAATATTGATTTTATTATCAAAATACGAACTACCTTTTCTATCAAATGCATCTCAGTTTATTTTATAAACATCCCTTGGATAAAAAGTGCTTTTTCTTACGTCCAAGTAAAATTATAAAATAAAATTTCACACATATATATTGCGATGTATCTTAAACATATTTATGTTTATAAGGCTGTGTAAAATTTTTCATTCTTGAGAAGTACTATTTTATACGGGAATTTGTTGAATTTAGATTGAAAATGCCATAAAGCATTTGTTTTACACTTAGATACATAAGAAAGAAGTCAATGTATGCTTTTAAAAGTTCTCAGTTATGTTTGCCATTATTATTGTATTTTAGTATGTATTATTTTTATAAAAATTAATTAAGCCAAAGTTTTTCTTCGCAAGACTTGAGTTAGTGTATTAAAAGTTAAGACTGGAGTAGTACTTGACCTATGACGAAAACGATTGTTTGTCGGTGAATTCTTTTGCATTCTTGTCATTTTATTAGAATTAATAATTAAAGGAGTACGCCGCTGCATGCGTATTAAGTAATAAGACACAGTAAAACATACAAAACATAAGTTATCCATCACAGTTCGTCAAAATATGAAAAATAAAAAAAAGTTTGAATTGCGGGAAGTACCGAGAAGCTCCAGCAAAATGAGATTGAAATTTTAGAAAACCAGTGCAAAAGTCAAGATTTTATTAGACTTTTGGTAGTCAAATTAACAACTACTTACATTTTTATATTTTTTTATGTTATAAACATCTTTGTTCAAATACTTTATTATGGTATTCACAACACTAATTTTGTAACCTTTTATTAAAATTTGGTGTCATCTCGCGGTCGGTCTCTTTCTTTAATCGAAAAATTTACATTAAAGTTACGTAAAATTCGTTCCATTGATTTCCTAACAGGCAAACGTTTTCGTATGGGCTAGCTATTAGCTAATAAACAGTATGCAAGAGAATTTCATTTTCTTCGATAATCATATATTATTGAAAATTTTTACCAAAACAGCTAGAGTATTTCGAATTTCTTACATATTAGTAGCTTTTTCACCTAAACTTCCAGAATTAATTGGTCAGTTGGTCAACTTAATGGGTCTGAAATTATTGAAAGTAGATACAAATGTAGAAGTAACGTACACTGTAAAAATTGATTCCAAGAAAAAAAAAATTAAACGCCATGATATTTTTCAGTGTACATTTTACAACGAGACATCTATTATCCTTAAATTAGAAACTAACTTTTGCAACTGTTAATCTTTCATATTAGAAATATGAAAATTGAAGTAGTCAAAATGCCCCTTGTTACCGAAATTTACATTAAGTTTCTATTATTATAATTATTATAATTACTTTTTACTATTTATATATTTATGATTTTTATATCAAATGTTTTTATAAATTTGAGTAAAAAATATTATAAAAATATAAAACTCTTTGAGGCTCAATAATTAACTAAAATTTTGTTAAAAAATAGTATTTTTTAAGTTACAGCAATTTCGAATAAGAAATGCAAGCATTCGATAGTTAATGAGCCTGAAAGGGTTAGTAGAGTAGTATAATTTATAAATTATTATTATTATGATAAAGAACTAGTCCAAAGCATAATCATATGTGCTGTAGATAGGACATAGTAAAAATGAATCAAGAAAATTTATGGCTGCCCTGTTTCGCATTTCTACATTGTATGATTTTTGTAATTATAAGTTGTGGCGCGGCTAAGCCTTCGATATACTTTGCTTGTTATTTACAAACTACTATTTAATTTGTATACGCTCGCCAGATTTTCAATTATTGCGATTTAAATCTATAGTTTATAGTGAAGCCCTTGTATATAAAACTGTAATATATGTGGATAATATATTATGAAATAAAGATCAAACTTGAAATTATGCAAACATTTTACGTTTATGTACGAGACCTACAAAATCTTTACTTTTGCTTATTTTAAGTAGTATAATACAAAACTTTTTTGCACGCTTTTATTTACATTATAGATATTATTTTAGTTCTTATACTTTATATGCACGACTATGTATTTAACAAAGCATGCGCATGTTTCTAATACAAAATTAATGCCTGTAATTGAGTATGCAGATCACCTTATATGTAATTGAAAAGACGAGTGTTCGTAGATCTTTATTATTTTAATAACAGGAAACTGCACATATGAAATACATTATAATTAATAGCTAAATATTTTTATTGCACACGAAATGAACGATATTATTTAATTCTTCTTTAAGTAGCACAGATTTTATTGTTATAAAAAAATTATTATCAAGCACGTAAAACTATGATTCTTAAAATAGTAGTCGTTGTTAGAATTAAAGTAAATGTGCACTTTAAAATTCCTTATATGATTTTCGATATCATAAGAAAATAAAATATTTACTAGAACTACCGAAATATTTGCATGCTCAAATTAACAGGCATGTTTGATAAGTATTGAATAAAAAACGAACGCATTACGTTTATCGATTAAAATAGCTTTACAGTTAAAGGAAACAAAAATTTTAAAAAATCATTTAAATGTTTTCACAGTATTATATTAGTCGGAAGCCCTAGTAGTTTAAAAACTCTGTGATTTCGTTAAACTTGCATTGATTTTGAGTCATAGAATAAACTAGAAAAGTAAAGTCAAAATAGTTAGGGACACTCGCCAAACTGTACAACTACTTAGCGTGATTCTAAGAATGAACTTGAATTCGTTTGACATGTGTTATTTCTTACGTGCAACAGGGTTGACTCGGCGACGACTTGAGCAAGCGACGTTCAAGCTGTTCCTCTCATGACAGGGGCTTCGACTGCGCCCCTCATCCGTTCTACGTGGTATATCGTACAATCACGCGAAAGACATTTAAAAACCTTATTCGCCAATATTAAACTGACAATTGACGAATGCATTCGTAAAAATTAAGCTTCCTCTCATAGTTCTAGCCCAATTATCTACAGACACTTTTGATGTTTGGATGGAAATTATCGCATCTCGTATTTTATTGGAATCACGTAAAACAAATTTTCAAAAATACACTTTTAAAATTCACTATCTAAAGGTGCAATGAAAGTTCATTTAAATGTAAATGATCGTAATGTATAGATAAATTAAAGATCATTGTTGCGATTACTATGGAAATTGCATTGACGAAGAAAAAAAAACATTTAAAAGACTCGAAAGTGTATCAATGAATTACTCAACAACTCGTTAGTCTTAGTATACTTACTGTACTATAGTCGACTGCTTGTACTTAAGTACGTTAATTCTGTATGGTAATACTTTATATCTTTGTACAAAGATGCGTGAATTGTGAAAAATTCATCGATTGTTAATTATAGCATGTGTCAATGCCAAAGAATTGCATTTAAAACCGTCTTTTTTTATATATACATATATACTTGTAGCTATATTTTGTATCTACTTATTCAGTTATGTATCTCGAATGGATATATAAGGTATAAAGAAAGACTTGTGCAACACTTGATTACATCGACCCTTAATTTTATTTTTAAAATGTCTTCAGCATTAAGATTGTTTTTGTTACAGTAGCGTTAGAATAAATTTTAAACGACATGTTCCTAGTGCTTAAGTAGTTAAAAAATTGTCCATTTGATTGTAAATAATTGTTATTGTAAGATGAGATTATTTTTTTTTACAAAATCGTATTATGATGACGGATAATATCCTTTAATGCATAGTATTCCTTTTGCGTAACTTAATTTAATCGTGTACAGCGTACATTTTTTGTATATAATATTTACTGTAAAAGATCAATTAAAAAAGAATGCATATTTACCTGTTTTTCTTATTTACTGATCCTTCTCCTGAAATGTTACTTATATAAGTAGTTTGGGAAGGCATGTAGAATTAAAAAGCCATCATATAATTATTAAATTTTATACGGATTTATTTTCGTATAATCGTGTACAATGCTATATTAGGATATTTGTTATTTTACATAATTTTCTGGTGGTTCAAAATAACGTACGTTTCTACTTATGTACATTTATGGTGCTGTATATATGCAATAATACTTAATAAATTTCTATATTACAACAAGATCAACATCGGGTTGACTCCATTTAACATACAAAGATACAAACTTCTCTAGTATACACACACACGACCGTCAGCTCATTTTTGCGCATAAACTTACGTCGTGCTTTTAATTCATTTTTCCTTCCAAGATCATGATAGTAATATACAGATAATTCATCTTTTCGTTTTGATATAAAGTAAAACTAATATTGTACAACTTTGGAGGAATGTCGTGATGGCGTAGCACCAACTTCACTATAAAATTGTTTAATTGAACCGCAATGGCACTTTACAAATTAAATAATGCCTATTTTATATATATATATATATTTTTTTATTTCTCCATGTAAAACCTACCCAATAACGTAGCAACAATAACAACGGTGGATTGGACTTTTTAGTTCATCCACTTGCGGCAGTTAGGCGCTCCACATGCGCATGCTATCTTGTGCTGGTCATCTTCAATATCAAATTTGTAGTCATATGCCAGCTAAAAAAATCATTAAGGTTTAGTATTTTTTCGAGAACAGTAATTATAAAAATACTTTCAAATTAAATGCAATACCTCTTCACCACGTGAGATTCTTCGCTTTGAAAAGATAATTATCCTAATATCTCGCTCAACCTCGACAATTTCAGCGACACAATTTGGATTACAAGAGTGATTGATATAACGCGCAAGACCTCCGCACAATGTCGCATCAACAACGCGGTCTTCATCCAATCGAAACATGTAAATTCCTCGATTCTATTTTCAAAATGAAAAAATTATTCGTTATTCTAATATCTGTAGTCGCTTTGAATGCAAATACTATCCTTTACTTACCCTAGCTTCGTACTGCTTTTCTCTCGTCTCAGCCAGTTCAGTACGAATAATTTCTCCAATATACTCTATGACCATTGTATGCTTTTCCAAATCCCGCGCCGCATAAAGACCCAGGCCCTGAATCTTCGACCTGGCTAGGTAGACGTTGTTGCGCCAGTCTTGCTTCATCTTTTTGTACTGTGAGCTCTTGGAGTGAACGAATTGCTTGGAATAGGGACAGGCAACTTCCCCGGAATTATTGGAGGCGGGAGTATAGGTGGCTCGCGATGAGGAAGCCGTACGCTGTGTGTGCGGCCTCTTCCACGGAAGTTGATTCTTGAGTCGTGCCTCCGTTCTTGCGCAGCCGCTGGGATTGATGGCAAGCGGCAGCTCAAGCAGAGGATTCCGTCCGTACTTGCACCTGTAGTCGGTGAGCGTTTCAATTCCTGGAAGACTTTCGAGAACGCGCACGACCGCAGGCTCCGTGAGACCGAACAGATCCTCGCCGGTGACGTAACGCGGGAACAGTTGCACACTGCTGGTACTCCTGCGAAGTTCTGCGAGCGGCTCCAGAATTCGATTCCAAACGGCGCGCGGCGAGGCGTCACGCAGCTCCATGTCCTCCTGTGATGGTTCCTGCACAAGTACGCGGAATTCCGGCCGTCCAGACACGTCGTGGATCGAGCAGACGTATCGGCATCTCTTGTTTGGCCTCCTCATGCTCCAGTAGAATCGGACGATCTTATAGCCGACTGGGTAGATGTGATTGGGGGTGTGGAAGTTAGCCAGTTGGTGAGGAAGTAATTGGCCGACGCTCAAAAATATTAAACTTCCTACTCGGAGAAGATTGTTGTTATCCGAGTGGTGCATAACGGCTGCCACCTGTTTGTTTTCGTCACGGTTCACGTAAACTCTTCGGTAGACAGATAGGGTTGTGAGTTCATTGTCTTTTTCGTTCTTCGGAACATGTTGTGAACAGTACGTACTCTGTAAAATAAATATTTTCGTATAAGTAATAATACTTATGAAACGAGTGTACCATATTGCGGAATAAAATCAAAAGAAAAATTAAACGTACCTTATTTTTATAGAAGATACAGCCGTCTCTAACCGCGCAACCAAGATGGTAATGACTGTTACAGCGGGTTTTAAAGCATTTGACAGTAGCGCCGGTTTGTTTGCAAAGAATACAAGTTGTGTTTTTAGCTGAATTCAATGCCAAATCTAAATTCATCAATGCACCGTTGCACCGTTCGAACACTTCTTCAGACCACAGGGCGCAGTTTAAATGGACCCATTTGTCTACGTCGAAATTAAGAAGCCTTGCCGTACCATCAGCGGCACCATCACCCACATTTTGACAAAACATACAACGCCGAGTATCGTCAGTATTTACAGGGAACGTTACAGTAACACCCATCCGGAAAAGCATCTGAATTTTTTTTTTAATTTTAATGAAAATGAAAAAAAAGTTGGAAATAAAATAGTACATTACGATACGGGTGTGGAAGGTGATTATTTACCACATGAGACGTTATTCGCACGGGCGAAGCGAGTGAGAAAAGACGAATACAGTAAAAATCACCTTACGCACCAGTGTTGTACAGTATTTTATACAACCAGAGCCGAATAATCATATTAAAGTTATGATTTTGGGGTTAGAGTGGTATAAATGTTAATAAGATAATATATACCTCTGTAACTTCACGGTCGGTCTGCTTTTTGAATTTTGTAGGAGGTTGTATCGAACCGTTCGACCACGTCTTATACCGCACTCCTTTCCAAACTTTTTGTGGGGGTTGTTGTGGATCATTAGAATCTATAGGTTCATCAGAGGCTGGATGTTTCTTTGGTCTCTTTTCATCGCTGAAACTGTCTCTACTGTGCTGTGATTCAAAATCGTCTTTTTCACTTTTGATTCTATTTTGAAGATCCATGTCTACAGAGTCTACGTCCATATGTTCGATTGATAATTGTTTTAATAAAAATTTCTTTTCCTGAATTTTCTTAAGGTCATCTTCTAAAATTTTGGATTCTGTTTTCTGACACAAATGGTCAACAATTGCAGCAGCCTATATGAAAAGTGTTAATTTAGTTTAATTCGTTGATAATCTATAAATATATATGCGATTCAATAACTTACTTTCTCCGTATGGATATTACTAGGTGTCCTATGCATTAACGCAAACTGCATATAACAGGTTACAGAACAGAAACAAAGTTCATCGCCAGGCTCCGCTTCTTCTTTGCTTAGAAATGGTAAATCTGAGACTTTTTTGCGAATCAAACTATTAAGTATGACAACATCACAATGTCGACAGAATTTAGCTGCTCCATTAAGTATGCTTTGAATGTCAATTGGCGCTATAATTGAAAAGTAAATGTATATTTTTGATTGAAATAAAATATGTTTATGTTTATATTTATTTTATAAAGTATTTACCTCCTTCTTTCCCATCTTTTCCTTTTATTCTATACAATCCTAATTTTTGACTTGGTGGCGTTGTCGTGCGTTCGATAATTTGATAACCAGTTGGAGGAGCAATGTTCAAAATGTTAGCCAAATCTTTAAGCACGCCCATAATGTCATCCGCAGCTTGACTATTCAAAGTCAATGTTACGGTAACATTTCCATTTTCTGTTAAAGTTGCCGGTGATGCTTTACTAAGCCTAGTTATTCCTACATTTTCTTTATTTTGTTTGGCTAAGTCTTTAAAGTGTCCGGGTTTGAGGCGAATAGGGATGGGAGAAACTATAGGAATAACTGGCGATATTCGTTTTAACCAATCAGACTCTTCATCTGACTCATCATCAATTAATTTCAATCCAGGATATCGATGCATGTATTCCGGAATAACGCACTCAGGCGAGGACGAACTTACAATAGTGTCCGGAGTGTCAATATCACGTCCCATAATAGTATTTTCTTTTTTGTCATCAGCTACTTAAATAACATTTTTGGTTAATTTCTTATTAGCATAAAAAAAATAAGAATAAGTTTGTAAAAGTACTTACAATCGTCCAATTTAAGCGGTGGGAACTCTTGATCGTAGAAACTTCTTTGCGTAGAAACGGGTAGAGGCGGGGGTAAGAGATCTAATTCACCGAAAGGCTGTGTATTATAATGATCAGATATTCCTACGAGACGAGCTTTTCCATATGCGCCAATTAGCTCTCCAGTTCGTGTATTATATTCTATTGGACCGCCGAATTTCGATAAGTCTCCCGAACCGAAAATCGGGCGAACGCCATAGTTTTTGCCTAAAAGTGGTTCTAAAACTACCATTGGCTGAAGTTGTCGCAATTGTACCATAAGATTGTCAATGTAAGTATCATAGTCCTCATCCATGCGAGATACCTTTCTTGACCTTTTCTTTGGGGGTGCGTTTGAAGCATCCTTTCCTTGGCTTTGCCTCCGTTTTTGCTGATATTGACGCCTCTTTATCTTTTTGAGATCTAAAAAAGTACGATTTCATTACAATAAAATATTTTACATTAAATTAATGACTTTTACAAGACTTGTTTGTTAGTGGAACGAGGATTATATAATAAAAGATGCTTACCAGTTTTATCGTCGATGGAGCCATCGATGAGTTCTTCTTTGGCAGATAAGAAGTCTTTGGTATCAGTTAACTGTACGGAAGTACCGCTGGAGAGGACGTCGTCGAGTAATTCCTTTTTAACTTCGATTAAAGGCACTGTGTGTTGCGCGGTTGTACCCTGTGGCAGCTGAGCTTGACGACTCAACATCTGAGCCGTCGGTTGAGGCACTGACGGTTGTATTGTATTAACATGCTGGGGTGATTTTGTCGGTTCACTGGACGCCGAGGCGACAACGTTTGGGACGCTGCTTCCACTCGGCGACCTCTGGATTGCAGGGGAAACAGATTTGGCGACGACGTTACTCTGTTGCGGGCTCACACTCGGTGTCACTTCGCGGGCCTCACCGGTACTGACTACTTTTGATGCTACCGATAATTGTGGCTGTTGTTGTAGTTGAGGTTGTTGTTGAAATTGTTGTTGCTGTGGCTGCTGCGATTGCTGTTGCTGCAGTTGTGGCTGCTCAACGTGTATCGGAGTGCGTGGAGCCGAAACAGGAGTAGGTATACGTTGTGGTAGTTGTTGTTGCTGCTGCTGCTGCTGCTGTTGTTGTTGTTGTTGTTGTTGTTGTTGTTGTTGTTGTTGTTGCTGTGCTTGCAAGATGTTGCTTATTGTCGTTTCGATACTTGCTTTCGATTGAGTCTGTAACGTGGATACTTCTTGCTGAACTACTGGTTTCTCGGGTGGGGTGAGGCGGCTGCTGTCTATAGGTAAAGATGGAGGCGCTTGCTTTTGGACCGATGGGATGACAGGTTGTTGACTGGGTTGAGGCGTCAGAGAAGTTACTTTAGGCTGTTGCTTGTCCAACCCCTCAGCAGGTTTGTTCAAGGTTGAAATTAGAGGCGAGCTAACTGCTGGCGTTAGTTTCGGCGTCTCTTCTTTAGTGGTCGGAGTCTGCGATTTGACGGTGTGCGATAGAAAGGAAGTTTCTCTACTGAGAATTTGCTTTGTACTCGAAGGTTTGGTCACTGGTGTCTCGTCTAATAGAGGTGGTATCAGAGACGACGGCGTCGGGGGAACGGGCCTTGCAAGCTGTGCTTCGAGTGAGGGTACATTTGGAAAACTCGAAGATTGCGTGGAGCCAGTTGATCCGGAGGTAGTTGTACAGGCTGTATTTTGTAATAATTGCTTCAGTAAGACGTTTTGCGAATCCTCCATTCTGTGTGAAGTCATGCTCGACTTGTTATTGTCTGAGTCCGCTCTTGACATTAATGATTTTTCACTGGAAAGCCCCTTCAATAGGAGTCCTTCAATATCTTTTTTGACAGCAGGAGTTTTTGATGCAGCTGCAAAGGTAACGTTGAAAACTTATTGCAATGGTTAGTATACGTATACTGATTTTATTAAAAGGGTATGTCAAACATTTATAATAATTTTTACAGAACGCAAGTTGAAAATGTATAATATTGGATAACAGACTTTTTTACGTTTAAAAATAAATACTACTCATAAAATTTACAATTTTATAAATGCAAATTAGAAAAAAATAAGTATGTTTAACATGGCAAATATGGCAGAAATACAAAATATACATGCCTGCATATTATTAAGTATAAGAATTCACATTCGATTATAAATTTGAAGTTACTCAAATTATAAGTATTACAATGGAAACAATAATATTTATCACCAGTCGAAATCCTTTTCAGAAATTATAGGAGAGTGGCGTTTCCTATTGTAATGTAAATAAATAACTTTTGTATCATATTCTTACTTTTTCTAACTTGCAAAAAATACTTTTTATTTAACAGTCATTCTTATAAGCTTAAGTCGTTGTTTCTCTGAGTTACAAAAATAAGAATTCATTTAACTGAATAAATAAAAAAAAATCGGGCACCTATTTCAAAGAATGAATAGCACGGTCGACTCCTAGGCACCTTCGATACTTGCCTTCGGAGCGCTCCCGCGCTCCTTGATTTTAAAAATAATTGACTGTCATTAAACTTATTATAAACTATTTATTACTATTTTTTTCTTATTTTGTAAATATACACATTTATTTCAAAATGATGTACATCATTATAAAATAAATGCTAAAAATATTGTAAATGAAAACATAAATTCAAGTAAATCGTATCTTTAAATCGTGTATATATGTTTAAAATTTGAATTTTTTAAAAATAATTATTTCATTGTACATAAACATAAACCCATTTTTTCAAAAATTAAACTGCCAGATGCAAAAGTTATATTCAAAATAAAAATAAATTCTTTAAAAAGTCACAAAGAAAACTACTGAAAATCACAATTACACATTATAACAATCTGATTTTGGTCTCAGAATTTGAATAAAAAAAACACAAAAAAAAAATTTTTTTCACCACGTGCATGAAAAAGACCCTTTTTCTGCATAGAAAAGTGAATGGAAAATCGAGCATTTCGATCGTCTAGTGAGGCCTCCTGCAGCTACGGCGGGACGAAAAAAACTTAGTCTTCCGTTATGACGATTCGATATGCCCGACCACCTCTCCACTTTTTATGCAAAAAAGGTTGTAGTTCTGCACTTATTAAAAAAAGTACTATGTGAAACAAGGGAGCAATTGACTTTTTCAGACTCGGATGATGATATTGAGCACTCGTGTATCCCTCGGGCCTTCGACGCCCGAGTGATACACAAGTGCTCAATCATCATCCTCGCTAGATAAACTCAACTTTCCCTCCTAGTTGCACAATGTACTATTACTCCCTAGGTGCGTAATATACTATTAAAACGTTAAATATTTAAAAACAACAGGGGCCTATTTACCAGAAGAATCCGCGTCCTTATTGTCTATGGGCAAGCTCCCGGACTTGTACTGCGGGGGCCCGGCTGTGAGCTGCGAGTGAAGAAGCGTCGGCGCCTGCGACAGCGTGGACTGGAGAATGCTCGTGGTAACGCTAATGGTATTGGTGACGTTCGGCTGCTGTCCACTAGCACCTCTGCTAGCAGTTGGCTGCGTCATCGAGGTAATCGAGCCCGGTTGTTGTCCTGCCGTCACGCTAACTAGGACGCGCGAGGCTGCGCTCGAGGCAGCTGCAGGCGCCGCCACCGCTGGCCGTTGTATGGAAGACTGTGGTACACCGGAGTTGAGCAGGTTGCTGGAGGTGAGTATCGTGTTGGCACGCAGGCCACCCGCCATCGACGACTTGATAGAGCTCGTGCTCGAGAGCAGCTCGTTCAGCATGGCGTTAGATGTTATCGAAACGTTGCTCGAGTTGACCACCCGGTTGCTCGTACTCGTGGTCGACGATGCCTTCGACACGGTGCTAGAGGTCAATTCTTTACTGAGTAAGCTGCTGATGGATGGGCTACTGTTACCGATCGAGCTGCTGGTCGGCGTCAATGAAGCCGAGCTTGATGCTTCCAGAACCGATGTTACTAAACTCGACTGCACGTTACTTGTGTAGCTTTGCGCTGTATTTGATTGTAAAGATGACAATAAAGTTCTAAGTTGATCACTCACATTGTCTGTGTTTGATTTTATTTCCGTGGGCTGGGACAGTGGAGAGAGATGAGGCACCGTCGTAGTCGTACTTTGCAATTGCGAAACTGTACTCACTTCCATAGCCTGTGTGGCCGTTGTTGTCACTGTTTGCTGAAGAGCTGGACTTCTTTTAGCTGTAGTTGCTGATTGAGCAACTGACGTACTTTTCGTAAGTGGTGGTGATTTTTTCCCTACAGCCAACATTGGTCTTGCTTCAGGTACAGATGATTCTTGTTCCAGATCAGCCAACGAATCTTGCAAAATGTTCAGTGGTAAAACTTCCAGCGGGGCTTCTATTTGATACATTAAGCTGGATTTTTGTGACTTATCATCCTGCATTTCTGGTTTAGGGGATATTATGTTTTGCAGCATATCGAGAAGGTCGTCAGATGATTCATCCATGATGTTCTTTTCGTCAGTGACTCTTGCTTGCACAAACAATTTACTACTCTCTATTTCTGTCTCGACTAAAGAATTAATTTGTGATTTTTCATTTTGTACATCACCAGAATTATTTGATTTAGTTTCTGAAGTCTTTACCGGCTCATCTCTTTTGTCCATCACATTGCTTTTCCGAGTCGGTAAATTATCACAAGGATCGTCTTTAATATCATGTCGAGTAACTGTTTCAACATCATTTTCTAAAATATTCACTAGGGATAGATTATCAGTAACGGGTGACATTCTCTTAAAAGTTCGTACGTCGTTTTTGTCTTTATTTGAAATTTTGTCACCGTTAATTACACTTTCATCGTCAGGGTTATGAATAGCTTCTAGCATACTTTCTAATTCATCAGTAGTATTTAAAATATCCACTTTTTTCTCGTCTGTTATACTAATACTCTGGGTTACTACGGCACTAGAACTACTTTCTATAGTAGATTTACCTGATTTATCATCTTTTGTGATTTCTAAAATAGATTCTCCCTTTTTTAGAATTTCATTTGTTATACTTCCACTGTCACAGATATCTACAGGTTTTGTAACTGGAAGTTCTTGTTTTGGCAATTCCACAGTACTCATTTTCGGCGTGGCGAGAGAAACTGTAGTTGACTGTGCTGTCAAATTTAAGCGTGATGCATTACTTTTAACTTTTTCAACAGGCTTTGGACTGTTTGTAACTTTTGGTTGCAGAATTTGACTGGGTAATGTTGAACTAACATTAGCTATATTTTCTGACAAAGTTATAGAAGGCTGAGATGTTACCATAGTAAGTGCAGGAGATGTTTCAGATATAATTGTTGAAGATTCAGAAACTCTTGTTGATGTGATAGTAGTCATTGAACTTTGCTTTGATGCTAATTTTTCGGATTTTAGCGTGGCTTTGCTAGTTTGTACTGTGCTTGAAGGAACAATTTTTGGTATACTTTGAGTAAGTTTAGCAGCTATTTTAGCATCAGTCACAATACTTGACATAGTGAGAGGAGCACTGGCTTGCTTTTGACTTTCAATGGTCGTTGTTAATAATTCTTTAATTATATTTGTAGATGATGTTGGCATAGACTTTGGGGGATGTTTTAGTATTGTAACTGAATCACTTGTAGAAGCCGTCTTTGCAGAAATAGCAGAATACGTTGCCACAGGTTTAACAATACTAGATGTTCCGTTTCCTTGATGTAAACTTGATGATGGGATCGAGGTAAGTTTTTCTTGAAACGTAAATGACGTTTGATAAGTCTTCTGCTCTTTTATTTCTTCCATAGTTTTAATTACTTCAGAGACAGATGTTGATGATTTTATAGTAACAGAAGTCTCAGTAATAGTAGATATTGACTCGTCTTTTATTTTGATGTTTTCAATAAAATTAATTTCTGAAGTTTCTTCATCGCAAGATAGTTTAGGTATATTATCAGGTGATTTAGAGGAAGAGTCAATAATTACAATGCCTGATTCAGCAAGCGATGCCAAAAGATTTTGATCAGGCGAATTATCTATGAAAAGACTGGGAGAAGGGTCAACACTCAGATCCTCTTGGTCTGGTGATTCTGGAGTATCGGTAACGGCAACTAGACGCTTCCCAACTGGCATCGCTCTAACAATATCTAAATGTAAACCTTTTTTATTTCTAGTTTGTGGCAAAATATCTTCGTCTAAAATTTCGTCTTCGTTTAATGGTTCTGAATCCTCAATTGACAAAATCTGTACTAAGTCATGACCTTCATTATTATCGTTAACTAAAGCGTGACTTAAAGAATCATTACTATCAACAGATAATACCATATCAGATTCAAAAAGTAAGTATTCTTCTTGCATCTCTCCCCCCAAACTACCTGATATAACATCTACTTCCGTATCACCAAACTGCTCAATGACTGGAATATCGTCATTATCTTTCTGAGCTGTCGAACTCAACGTAACTTCTGTATTTATGATGGTTTTGTCATCGTCGTAATCGCTTGTATCGGGAAGTGATTCAACTTTTTCACTCGGACTACCTAATGTTAATGGCGTATTGTTCGTTATCGAGGAAGTTGCTGCCTTTGATTCTACCGTGGTCGGTGGAGTTTGCGGCGGTGTATGGGAATCGTCATCAAAGTCATTATAATCGGCGCACACTAAAGAATTTATTTTTGATTGCGATATACCAGTTTTTCGATGTACAGAGGATGTGTGTGGCTTCTCATCGGTGTTACTCAATTGCCCCTCAGCTGACTTGCCTTTGCTAGACTCGGGTTTAGAGGACCACATCGGAGAGCCTCCTCTGAGACCGGGCTTGAAAAATCCATACCTACCGAATAAAACTGGAAGAGGTATCGGATTGTTGGGATTGTGAGAGTTTCCTCCGCCTCTATTTTGATCCATTGCTAAATTTGATTCTTGTTGATTGAGCTGCATTTGCTGCATACTCTGTGAGTTTTGTTGTTGCAGGTGCTGCTGATCACTTATCGAGTGATTACTGGAGTTCTGTGAGCTGTAGGCAGAATGCGGAGTGTGCGGTGTATGAGGAGTTCTCGGTGTACCTGGATTTTCGACGCTTTGCGGGCGATCAGGCATGGCTGGACTATTGCCGGTAGATTGTCTTCGCTGCATCTGCATTGGCGAGCCTCCTACCATGGGACTTCGGGGCATTGGAGAATTCGGCGTTTGACAGGGCGGTGGATGGTGGGCCGCCGTCATCTGGTGCAGCATCGGTGACGTCGACGGATGATTTCTTGACATTGGACTAGGTGGCTGATACTGAGGTACCATGGGGGAACTCGGAGGATGATTCGGAACTCTAGTGTTCATCGGACTCGAGGGCTGTGACGACTGACTGAGTTGCTGTTGCAGCATTGGCGAGCCCATTGTCTGCTGTACCATAGGACTGCGGGGGTGAGGAGAACTTGGTGGTTGATTGTAACTCTGCTGCATTTGCTGATGAAGCTGAGGACTCGGAGAAGAAGCCGGCTGGGAGACCATAGGAGACGTAGGTGGCTTCTGCATGATTTGCTGCTGTTGTTGCTGTTGCTGTTGTTGTTGCTGCTGTAAAGATTGTTGTCTTTGGACCATTTGAATGTTGCGCTGACTAATGATATTTTGATTTTCTTGCGATATACTACTGACTTCATGCTGCTGCTGAATCATCTGCTGACGTTGAAGCATCTGCTGATGCTGCTGCTGAGTCATCATCGGTTGTTGATTCGGCTGAGGACTGCCGAGCGGAGAACGCTGCCCGTAAATCATCTGTCCTGGCATTTGCATTCTAGGGCTTTGTGTAGCACCTATCGCGCCCGGCCTAACGAATCGCTGAGAGAGAGCATGCATCTGCTGTGGTATACGTATCTGTTGCTGATCTGGCGCAAAGGCACCAGGACTCGTCGTCAGCCTGCCGGTAGCGACAGCTCGGTGCTGTGGCGACGTCATCCTCTGCACCGTGGGACCACAGAGACCTGGTGATGGCATCGTGCCAGGACTGAACGGGCTCTCCTCCGGTTGAGAGTGAGGCGTGCCGATTCTCGGCGACGGTTGCATGCTGCTGTGAGGCGACATGGTGCCTGGATTAGACTGTGGATTCCCTGGACTGTGCTGCACCATGGAGGCCGCTGGTGAATGCTGAAGCATATTGGACGGCACGCTGCCAGGACCGGGACTCTGCGACATAAGAGCGGCTGGACTATGCATAGGAGAGGAGTGTTGAGAGGGTGACATAAGGGGCGAGCACGGTTCGCTTGTCTGAGGTTGCTGCGCCTGCGCCTGCTTCTGCTGCTGCTTGTTACGGTACTCCTGGATAAGCATACCGTGCTGCCGACTCTGCTTGCGACTAGTATCTAAATGTTTTTGGTATATTGCCTGTTCACTCGCGATCCTCTGCAGTTCGGCCGCATCATTTTCATGTAATTCGTTACCAGACTTACGGCATTGCCTCTGTTTACTGTTAAGGGACTGTTGAGAAAGAAAAATTCAAAATTGTAAGTTAATGGGCACAAATGTATGAGCGTTTATTGTTGATAAAAAAGAAGCTAAATAAAATAGAAATAATAAACATTTACTAGTCAAGACACTATCGCCAAGCACACACAAAAACCATGACTCACTTTTCTAACCTTCCGAAGTTTTTGAACCTCCGTTTCATAATACTTTAACTGCTGCGTGAGCAGTTGATGCTGATGGTTCAGCCATTGCTCATACTGTAATTGCACATGCCGGTCTTGTTCCGTAACAATGTTATCGGGAGGCACTGGTGGCGCTGGCAGTTGAGGTATACTGAACGTCGTCACCCTCGCTAGAAATAAAATAATATTTTTTTTAGTCAAGTTAAATATTTTTGGAAATTTGTTAAGAATATAAAATTGACTGTACAGCATAAGTAAATAGGTATAATTTCTTTTTAATTCTATCATATTTATTTGTTCTTGTTTTTTTTATTTAAAAAAAAAAGTACTGTTTCATATTAATATGTGGCACACTCCCATTATAATTATAACATTACATAAGCTGTACATTCAATGTGTTAAGACTACAGGAAAAAAAAAGTAAAAAAAAGAAAACCAACGTTCTGTAGAGGTTTGTGTAGTGATGGGTGGCTTCTGAGCTTGAACGACGACTTTACCAGGCTCGACAACAGGTTGCTGCCAGTTTTGATTCGTCAATACAGGGGGTCTGACCGGTGGACCTGCAGGTCTGACCGCATTGACTCCGGTGGGTACTGTAGTCATATTTTGAGGTGGCGAAGAGAGCGGCGTCGAACCAAGAACGTCGGCTCGCAAACGTTCGAACTCAATGTCACTAAGAAGTGCACCGCTCGGTGTGGTCGTGTCCGCCTGTTGCTGCTGTTGTTGCTGTTGCTGCTGTTGTTTTTCTTGTTCGCGTTTCTCTTGTTCTAGCAACTCCTCAAGAAGTAACGGTTGTTCCTGTGAACATGACTGCTGACCGTTAAGGTTTAACTTGTCGACTAAACAAAAAGGGTGCTACAAGTCTTGCGAAAAGTTAAAAAAAATAAAACACACACGCACGCACGCACGCACGCACGCACACACACACACGAAGAGAGTACGGGAAAATGATGGGTTTATGAAGTCTACATTCAAACGGATATTAAAGAAATAAAAGCAATACTAAAAACATGCAGTTACTTTTACATACTTCATGATGTACAGATTGTCGGGTGGAAGGAGGGAGGGTGTTATTTGAGCGGCGAGCTACAAAAGACGCTATTTGGGTGACGCGTTATAAAAGGATATATTGGGGAAGCGCGTTACATAACGTGCTATTTGGGCGGTGTAATACACAAGGTGCTATTTGAGGTGCAATTTTTTAAAATCTAAATTTAAGTTGATAACTGTATCTATAGAATCTTAAAAATTTGTTTAACTTTATTATGAATGAATATTTATAAGTCATTGATGTATCAAATTTTGTATTCGCTTAGCTCCTTGATATGTAAATTAATATTTATACAAAATATTATAAAAGAAAAATAAGTCCTAAAATTCTAAACCTCCGAACATAAATATTCATTCATAATAAATTTAAACAAATTTTTAAGATTTTGTAGGTACAGTTACCAACTTAAATTTAGATAAAAAAAATTGGGCCTCAAATAGCACTTTTTGTAATGCGCCGCCCAAATAACGCCTTTTGTAGCGCACCGCTCAAATAACGCCTTTTGTAGCGCGCCGCTCAAATAGCACCTTTCTTCTCCCACCCGACAAGTCTATGAACTTGAGTCTTTTAGAATACTTGTACTTAATAAATAATTTTGTAATATATATGATCAAAGTTTCAAAGTTTTGACGAAATAAAAATCATAACATAATCAAGTAAACGTAATGCGAATAACAATGAAGGTATTAAAAAAATCATGAAAATACAAAACGCAAAATACATATGAAAAAAAAAAAAAAAACAAAAAAACTGGCACTTAAATTCCCGATACGCTTGACTATCAGTAACATATGGCGATATTGCCATGAGACAAAATTAAAATTATAAATTCGTTTCTTGTATGATAGCGCTTTTATACCCCAGAATTTGCTCACCTGCAGAAGCAAAGGCCTTCGGTGAGGATGGGGTGTCATTGACGAGGCACCAGTCTGAACCATAGGGCTCATCGGTGGGCCCGCCACGGGCACGGAGTGCCCCATGTGCATGGGTTGCCGCGGCGGCATACCCCGATCACCCGGGCATAGCCCCATCTATAGACATGCACCAACACCAACGCATTCCATACACCCAGGCGAGAGAGAGAGAAAAAACACCATTTTGCCAATCAACGCTAATAATTTCTTTTCTTTTTTTATTTTTTTGTTTTTTTAATAAAAATTCACATGGCTACGACTACTGTACTGTTATCAAGTCTTGATTTGCCAGATTTGTTTTTTAGTCTTTGTTTCATTATGCATTTGTTTCTATTTAAACTTTTTTTCATTTTTATAGTTTTCAGCTACTTATATAATTTAATATTCATAATGAAAATTTAATAATCAAACCACCACCGGCTTATTATAGACAACTACTTCGGAAAAGTAAAAGATCATTTATAATAATGAATTTTTCAAATAAGTATAATTTATGATGTTATAAGCAATAAATATATTTATGCTGAGTCACAAACGAATTAAATCAATCAAAATGTTAACTCAATTATGATTAATTCAAGTATTACTGAATTGAAAAGCAATCCATAAGTATTAGTTGAACACGCTAGGTAATGAATGGTGTACCTGTATTGGTCCTGGATATGGAGGTGGTGGGCCTGGATAAGGAGGGGGCGGCGGTGGTGGTGCCAATGGCATTCTCGGTCCAATCATTTGTCCAACCGATACCACTCTTCCTGCAACATTTGGTACGCCAGCGACTCTCATTCCCATGCGCGGGTGTTGTTGAACTGAATAGAAGCAAATGGTGATAATTTTCATTATGGAAAATTACGTTTTTGACACTCCGTGCACAAAGCTCGATTTCGCACACGCTTGAATAAACTATGGGGGCCGCGCCCCTTGCGCGCTATCGCGCATACCCCCCGTGGTCTATATAAAAACTTCGTGTTTTTACATATGAGGCACGACCGCTACTATTCAGAAGAACCTCATATCTTCGACATTGCAAAAACTGTTACATTTCAAATACTAATATATTATAGGATTTTGACGAAAACTGTAACGCATTCATGAAAAATTGTATTTCCGCGTTTTAATGTTTTTTTAGGTTTAACTTACTAGAAATTGTTTTACGCAAAAATGTTCATTACGAAAGAGTTTTGTTTGTTGAGATCTACAATATTTCTATGCAATATTTGTGTGTAAAATTAAATCCTATTAAATGACAAACGAAAATCGACTATTTAAGGTGTATTACGCATTAAAAAATCGTTTTTATAAGTTTCGTTCATCAGGAATTGATTGTACATGGAAATGTTAAATAGAAAAAAGTTTTGTTATTATGTTATCTATAACTTTTGCATTTAACATTTTTGTATAAAATCAAATCCTGCTAAGTTATAAGCGAAAATCGACCATTTTAGATACATTTCGACGTTAAAAATCATTTTTATGGGTCTAACTCGTCAGGAATTGATGGTACAAAAAAATGTTCAATAGGAAAAAGTTTTGTTTTAATATTATCTATAACTTTTACATTTAACACTTTTGTGTAAAATCAAATCCTGTCAAGTAACGAGGAAAAATTAACTATTTTGTTGATTATATTACTATTGTGTTTACAAATATTGTTCGTAGAAAAAAAAATGTTCAATGTAAAAAAGACATATTTTAATTAGTTCTAAATTTTAATTAGTTCTAATTCTTTATTCTTTCATATATTTTAAAATGTTCTACATGTTGTACATTTGCTTTCGCAGCCCTGAAGAAGGAAGTCATAAAACTTCCGAAACGTCGATGATAAATAATTTTATCTAAACAACATTGGTTCGTCTCGAGTCCGTCGTTTACCCCCACATTGATTAGTTCTAGCAGAAGCATATGTGAGATTTAAAATAATAAAATATTTAGATTAAATTTTTTTTTATTTTATTTATACTGAAAATGAATTCTCGATGCATTACGCTTAAAAATCAATTTTTTCAAAATTTTGTTTCTGCTCGCATTTCTAAAATTTTGAACACATCTTTTCCAAGATATGACTCGATAAATTTTTCGATATGACAATATGTAGACAAAACTCCGTACGTACGTACAAACTCATTTTAGATGGAAAACAGTTTTTATACAATAAATTATTGATTTTTGAAGTGTTACAATTTTCGCTCTAGTGAAAAGATAAGGCTCTCCCGAAAAGCTCGTGCATAAAAAGCATGCGCTAAATCAAGCTTTATATACGTCGTGTCAAAAAATACTGTTCGATACGCGAGCGAGAAGGTGATTTGAATCTCATGCGGACGTTTGCGCCCGAGCGAAGCAAGGATAAAATCATTTTCATGCACTAGTATTAAACTGTATTTTGACCCTCCGGGCGTGATATTCGGTTTCTTGTAACCACCTAGCGGGCGCGAAATAGTACATGCCCTAGGGCGCGAACTTCGCGCATGCGCAGAATGTACTATTCCGTGCCCACTGACAGGCACGAGAGACTGAATTCCAAGCTCGGAAGGTCAAAAAATAGTATATGCACCATGGACGCTCATCAGGGGATTCTGGCACGAGTGTAAGTATGTCGTCCGAGCGAAGCGAGATTTTGCGCCCTTGGCACATAGTCTACTATTTTGTGAAAATGATTGCGATTAATTAAAGTTAAAACGAAAGCTAGTTCATGTGTAATTTACCTTGCATATGCTGTTGCGGAATTCTTTGTGGATTATGGGGGAACGTCGAAGGGTAGCTTACGGTAACGGAGTTCGTCGACGTAACAACACCTATTGCTCCATCGGGTGACAGTAGTCTCGTTCCTGGTGCCATTGGCCTTCCCATCGCGGCAGCTTGTTGCACATGTTGATGCATTTGCTGTTGCACGACAGCAGCTTGAGGATGCGCTTGAGACATCATGGTAGGTTGCTGTTGCTGCGTCACTTGCGGCGACTGAGTCATTGGTGCCATCGTTTGACCTTGTGTCAAAACATTAGGCGCACCAGTTGAATTTTGCAACGTACTAGTTGCATTCATTTCAGAACCATCCGTAATACCCGATCCATCAATATCTTTTGGCTTTTGATCTTCCTCTTTTATGTCTTTTTTCTGTTTCTCTTCTTTCGTTTCCACTTCATCTTGCTCCAAGTCTAAGTCAAGTATATTAGTTTTCTCACCACCAGTTAATTGCTCTAGTTCAGGATCAGCATACTCGAGAATATTAAAGTCGGCACCCATTTCAGCTGTTAATTTGAAAAAAATTACGGTATAGACTATCTGTTTCTTTCATTTATAAAAATAGTGATAATTTTCTGTTTACATACCTAAAAGTTCATCGTCTTCATCGGCTAAGTCTCCTAATATTGCACTTACATTTTCAACCTCTACCATGGGTGCTCCTTCTTGCTCGAGTTTTTCTAACTCAGCCGTCACATTATCTGGTATCTCAGAAGTCTCCGACATTGTCACATTAGCCTCACTGACCGTTGGCAAAATAGGTGGTCTCACCATACCTGTCGGATTCATCATGCGACCGCCTGGATTTATGGTAGTAAGGCCTGGTCTCACCATTCGCTGTCCTAAGTTTTGACTTTGATTCGCGTCTATAAAAAAATATATTTTACAATTAAGATAATTAAAACATATTTAACGTGCAAGTTATAAGTAGATTCAAAATTACCCGCAAAGCGTTGCTGTAAAACATCGTAATGTTCTGGTATTTGATTTCTCGGACCCGGCATACGCTGTTGCATCATTTGATTATTTTGGAATTGCTGAGGTGTCACAGGTGGCCTTTGAAGGAGCATTCTCGTCCTTGGATCCATGGTTGCGACTCCTGGATGCCTCGGGGCTACACCTGAAAAATGTGACATTCATTGTCAAATTCCACTTTATCCTTCAGCAAATTTACAAAGCAATGCTTCACTTACCAATGGAATTTCGAATTAAAACGTTAGGTTGCACATTTGGCATACGTGGTCTCGCAGCTCCTGGAGGTAGAGGCTGTCTGAAAGTACCTTCTGTCGGATTATTTGATTGTTGCTGTTGATGCTGTTGCAATTGTACTTGATTCACATCAAATTGTTGTTGAGGTGCTTCATTAGCATTTTGACCATCTAACAAATAAATACAACCATTTTATAAATGTTATCACTGAGTCTAACCGTTATAAATTTTTTTCACATGAAAAAATCAATAGCAAACCTTGATTCCAGCCCTGATTGATCGGTTTCACATCCTTATTGAATTGCTGCTGCCTCTGCAGCAGGTCTCTTAATTGCCTGTTAACCTCCGGCTGCTGAGCGAAGAGCTCGTTCGGCTGAGAATCCGGCCTCTGCTCGGCCCTGGGAGACATGTAATTCGGCACCGGACTGGGCGTCGCAGGCGATTGAGAAGGTTGCACTTGCTGCTGCTGTTGTTGCTGCTGTTGCTGTTGCTGCTGCGGTGAAGGCTGTGCATAATCGGGCGTGCGCGAGGGAGCGTATACGTGGCCCTGCGGCCGCGTCGAAATTGTACTGAAGATGGGACGGGGCGTGCCCGGTGGCTGGGGGAAGACGTCGCTGCGCGGCGATGTGGAGTAGGAGGGAGTGGAACGTGATGGGTTCTGGGGAGGCTGGCCGAAGCCCTCCGGGCCACTTTCGAAGCGCTGAAAGTGCTCGGGCGGGGCCTGCTGCTGGGACTGCTGTGAGGCTGGGGACTGCGGAAAATCATGAGGGGATTGAGGCGCCTGAGGAGAGAATGGTGAGGGTGGCTGCTGCTGGACAAAGTTGCCGGGCACCATACCGGGTCGCGTGACTACGGGCATTGGTCGACCCGCCGCCTGGGGCTGCTGGGGTGGCTGCTGTTGCTGCTGCTGTTGTTGAACGAGCAGACGGCCCTGCATGCCGGGATGGGGTGGGCCTGGTGGCGCGATTACCCGATTGACCTTCATCGCCGGAGCGGCAAATTGGTTGCGAGGACTCGATTGTGCTTGCGGGCCGGGACCTAACTGTCCCAATGGGCTTCCCTCCTGGAAAGCAAATGATTTTGTTATCAACGCGATTTTAATAAGATGATATGGTGTGATTTGATGTTTCAATATTTTGTAGATGCGGAAACTTACTTGTGATGGAGAAACTAATTGTGGAGTAATCGGAGTCGTGTTGTCAGTATTTATAGGGGATGTACCGTCGTCGGTAAGCTGGCGATGTACTCTGGCTATAGCTTAAAAGATAATAATGAAATGAATAGTTCAAATAAATGATAGCGACGTGAAAAATATTCCTTCACTAATCAACTTTTTTCTACAGTTTATAACTGTTAAATCGATGGTAAACGTTAAATTTTGGTCTTTGAAAATTATACGCACCATGTGCGCGCTGGTCGTGTATAACTTGTTGCTGCATCTGCGCCTGCTGTTGTCGCAACGCTTGCAACTGCTTCCATTGACGTTCTTGCTCCGCCTCTCTGTTCGATCGATCTCTATTCGCAAGTTTATCTTGTTCCTGTTGGAAAATACTTAGTTACAAAGCCATTTTACCTTAAATTTTCTGAAACACTGCACCGACACTATCGTCAAACATAGTTGAAGCATGAATTATATATATTTTTTTCTTTTTTTCGATATGATAATTACGAATTAAATGAATTTAATACTTCGATGGAAGGTGCAGTGTTTATATTTAACATAACGCAAAACAAAAACGTTAGGCTTTTTCAATAAATCAGCCAATTACACATCAAGACGCAACAATTACAGAAGGCAGCAGTTAACGTATTGCTATGTAAAACCAAAAGATCATTTAGTGCATTATAATACAATTAATAAACCAGCCACCATCCAGAAACAGAAACACAATGTTTTTTCGCAAAAAATATCTTTATCGTTCATAGAAGCTCTGAGAGTAATCACGCATGCAAACGACTCAAAAGTAATAGACATTACTCAAACTGTTTGTATAATCTATTGTGTGTTAGTGTTGTTGTTATAATTGTTCACACTTGGTTAGTATATGTCGAAAATTTTTTGAAATCTAACATCACGAATATTTTCGTGAATTATGAATATTAGTAGATACACACTATGATATTTCAATGGTAAAAACACAAAACAAGAAACTTTATAATTTGTTGATTTTTCAAACTTAAATTCAGAAACTGGAAGAAGTTTTTTTGGTAAAGAGAATAAGTGTTTTTTTAAGTCTTACACATCCAAACAAATACTACGGACACGCACACATCATTTATTCTTTGAATGTAAGATAAGCAGTAAAAATATTCGCAACCGATCGAACAAACTACAAATAACATTAGAATAACCATGTCCACCAATTAAAAATATTATGACTTGGTAAGAGGAAAGGTAAAATGAACTGATTTCGGATAGGCTTAAGGAAGAGAAGAAGGAAAATAAGAGGTGGAATAGTATATTACGCAACTGGGAAGGTAAAGACTTGGCCAGTCCAGAGCATGTGTAAATTGCAAACGTGTGCTCTGGGGTGGCCGTCTCTATCCCCGTGTTGCGTATACGATTTTTCACCATATCCGGGCCGAAAATACCACATTCGCGTTTCTGAGCCGAGAGCGAAAGTGGTACTTTCGGCCAGGGTATGTTAAAAAAAGAATTGTATGATTGAATGAATGAGATTGAGGTTGACAAAATCGAAATTTTATATAAATATTTAGAACATGCCATAATGAAACGAAAAACGGGAATGTCGTCGGTATAGAAACTAAATTAGGATGTAGGTGCGAAAAGTACATGAATCAATCAACAGCCACAATAGACAGAGAAAGAGAGAGAGAGAGAGAGAGAGAGAGGGGAAGGACGCGATTTTTTTTTCAAATAAATTTCGAAGGCAAGAACAATTTGGTCATTCCAAATAAAATGTCTCTTTGACAATACGTACAGTGATGCATTACTTAAAGTCTTTCGAAAACAAAATTAATTGGTATTCAATGAATCGTCGTTGTAGCATATCTATAAAGTACCTTAAATGCATATCACGTTTTCGTAAGTTACACGGTACGACTAAGAGTATTTGAATCAGAGATCAATCTTTTTATTATTAAAAATAAATGTTTAAGTATTAAGTTATGAACAGTTGATTTTATGAACTGGTCTGTTTGTGTAAAAAGTCAACGAAAAAGTATTTTCATGCAACGACTACGATAAAATTTCATTCACTTTCTTATTAAACGTCAGGAGTTAAAGCGCGCTTATATACCTGAAAAGTTCTTGTATTAGAAAAAAAATATGTTATTGTACAACTTTTTTAAAAAAGCGCTTTAACTTCTTGAAAATATGATAAATATACATATATATATATATGTATATAAAACTATTTATTGCAAAGCTCTGATTCAAAGTATACGGAAAAAATCGACACTATATTGCCAGTACATGTAAAAAGTCATAAGAAAATAAAAAATAAAAAATACACTAATAATAATAATAAAAATGGTAACCGTAATTAAATATAACAAGGAGAAATGATATATAATAATAATAATAATAATAATAATAATACACGTATCAATAAAAAAATAGATGTAATATAATAAAAGGCAAGACACTAAAGGCACAGTGAAGGTGGCTCACCATAACCGGGGACTGTACAGGTACAGTGTGAATAATTGCAGTGGGTGGCGGATCGTAGTGCTCCTGGCAGAGGGAGGGGAGGGTGCGCATTATTTCGGATGGAGTGAGCACTCTAATCTGATGGTCTACCGAGGAAAATTGTCGGGTGGGCGGGGCGGCAGCAGCGGTCGGCGCCGCTGCCACGGCGACCGGGGCGCTCGGGGCAGCAGCCTGATGCTGCTGCTGGCTATTATTATTGTTAGCGACGACGCTATTACTCATTGCTTGTGAGGGTTGTTGTGAGAGTGATGGTGCAGCAGAGCCGGCAACGCGCAGCGGCGTTACCGCCGCCATTGGTGCTTGTGATTGTGAGTGTGAGTGTGGCTGTGATTGTGACTGCGATAGCGCTGCTGTTGGCGGTGGCGTCTCATGACGATGGCCTTCAGCCGCGCCCAGAGTCGCCTCGCAACACGAAGAAGAGGTGGAAGACGTAGAAGAAGCGGAAGAAGAAGATCTCGATGATGACGAAGAGGAGCCAGAGGAGGATGAGGCGTTCGAGGAGTTAGAGGCACTCGCCAGCTCGACCGAGCGCTGTAGACTGCTGGTGTGGTGGCCGACGGCGAGGATTAGGGAAGGCGGGCGGGGCGAACACGAGGGTGGCGTGGACGAGGAGTTCGGGGATGAGCTTGGAGAGCGAGATGTTAGCCGCCGATGCGCCTGTACTGCTCCCTGCACCGCACACACCTCCGCTAGTTGAGGGCCAGTCGCTGGAGCTGAGGAGGAGGAGGACGACGACGACGACGAGGCGACCGCCGCCGCCAACGCCGCCGCCTGGGCCGCTGCAGCCTGGGCCGCTGCCGCGACTGCCGTAGCCGTGAGCGCCACGGGATTTGGCTTCGGCTTCCTGGCTTTGTCTCCTACTCCAGCTGATGCTGCTGCTGTTGCTGCTGCCGCCGCCGCCGCCGCTGCTGCTACTGCTACTGCTGCTTGCTTGTCCTTGGGCTCCGACAACGAGCCGAGCAGGCCGGCTGACGGCTTTTGGCTCGTCGCCATTACGACTACGGGCGGCACGGAGCTGCCGGCCTTCGTCAGGATGCCGGCTGCGCTCACCGACGTCACGGGCTTCGTGCTCGCTATCTCCTTCGGTATCTGTTGGGGTACAAGGGTCCAACCAAGACTTTCACACATCGGTTCTGCTTTTTGGCGGTTTTTTTTTGTTTCTTTTTTTGTTTCTTTTTTGTATATACATGCGCACTCGATACAGGTATCGTCTGGACGAGCTAAAGTTTTTAAATCTGTGCCCGTAGCGGCGAAGATTCGATAAACGATATTGTTCGACCCATGGACTAATTTCTGTTAACGCTTGTGTCCTCATTTTTTAAAACTGCGGATTGATTGCACTTCTACTGAGTAACGAGTCACACATCATATTCGATTTATAGATTTTGGGATTCTTTGATTTTTCTTTTTCTTTTACATTGGCTGGTGTTTATGATTTCAACAGTAATATTATGACGCGAGCTAATCAGTAGAGGATGTATCAAGTGCAGGTATTAGTTGTGTTAAAACATATAACAGTAACGTCATGATATGAATACTGGTACATTCGAGATATTATTGTTGAAACAAGAGTCAGGATAAACACAGCCTTTTTTTCTAGT
The DNA here is from genome assembly GCA_036365515.1 of Torymus aiolomorphi. NCBI lineage: Eukaryota > Metazoa > Arthropoda > Insecta > Hymenoptera > Torymidae > Torymus > Torymus aiolomorphi. The sequence continues at coordinate 26,694,685 of CM070876.1, forward strand.
AACCCGAATTATAGAGAAAATGTTAAACATTTGACAATTTGTTAGTCCGATTCGTTTGTTAAAGACAAGAGACCCTCGACAATGAGTATGACTACATTTCATCAAGTAGAAAAACAATGTCAACAGATTTTCGTCGTGGACATTGAAAACAAGTGAAAATGGAAAATAAAATTGGGAACATTACCTGTTGGGCCTTCTTCATTCGAACTGCTGCTCTGTTCTCGCGAGCTTGACTCACGTACGGAGCTTTCTTGTCGGTAGGCAGGGTGCGCCACTTTTTGACGATTTGTTTGTAGCGTTCCGGCCATGCTATAAAGATATAAAATAAAGCGTTTAAAAATTGTACTTTAGATTTTGAGCATAAACAAAAATTAAATGCAAAATTACTTGGATAATCATTTTTCCATTCTGGATGATTCATGTTGGCGTACAGGACAGAGGCTGTTGTGGCTCCACTACCCAATGATTCGTCGGCTTCCATTTTTATGCTAGTTCTTTGGTTATAAGTAGTAGCTGTCGTACCAGTTGTAGGAGTATTGCCTTCATCTTCTGGCGTGACCCAAGGGCTCGGAGGTTCCGAAAAAGCAGGGCTGAAGGGACTACTATAATTAATATATATGCTTTGGTATGTTGAATGATTTTTCACATACTTTTTATTTAAAACGTAAGACTCGAACTTGAATGGATTTCAGTAAACAAAAATAAAAAATATGAATTAAAAAAAAAATAAAAAAAAAAAAATAATAAAAAAATAAAATAAAAATAGTAAAGAAACGAACTACGTACTTGCTGTATTCGGAGTGATACGGTGATGGCGGTGGAAAACTCATTGGAGAATTGAGATTCGATTGTCCAACGGAAGGCAAAGTAGACGGTATTTGTGGTCGTCCAAGGGGTACATTAATTTGTTGTTGAATGTTGGCTAAAAAAAAATAATTCTTCATAAATATCGATTTCCGCAAAAGAAATAGAGACATACGTTATGTCTATGTTAGTTCAAACTAACCTGGATGTGGGGCTGGCGATACTAAGGGAGTCGAGGAAGACGACGCTTGCTGAGGCGTTTGGGCTTGTACTGAATATCCGCAAGATTCCCGGGATTCTTGAGATTCATCTGTGAGGACTCCCTTGAATATTTCTTCCACATCTTGGCTAGCCATATTGGAGAGGCCAGTATCTCGGACCATTGACTCTAAATTGAAGTGAGGACTGAGAATGTCTGGTAACTCATCTTTCGTCGATTCCGGAACCTGATTCAACTCTTCCCAGACCTCTGTGGCCTTGGCTAAGTCTTCGTCGGGTTCGTTCATGATCGTGTCCACAAGATCGCTGTCAAGCAAATCGCTGGAGATCGGCAGAATGTCGTCGAGGGCCTCGGTGTCACTGGCCTCCTCCTTCACGTCCTCTCGCTTGATCGGAGTCTCGCTCGGTGGTTGTCCCGCTGTCGGCTGCTCCTCGTCCTTCTCCTGCTTGGCCTTGACCTGCTCCATAGCCTGCAACTCGTCCCTATTGAGCTGTATCGTGTCCGCGTTGCTGGGTGTATTACGCTCGCTCTCAGAGTCGCCGCTGTTGTCAAGATCCTTGTCTTTGGTAGTGTCCATCAGATCGCGGCCGAAGAACGCCTCCTGCATGTACGGAGGATAGCACTCGGCGAGTTTAGGCTTTGGTTTCCTGCGCTGAGGCTTCCTGCGCGGCTTGTCGTCCGTGCCGGCGTTCAGCAGGCTGTCGCTAATCCCGGGGACCTCAGGCTCGTCGTCCCGGTCCTTGCGCGTACCGCGCAGCCGCACGATGAAGCCGCCGATGCCGAGCTTCTGCAGATTGCGCTGCCGCTTACGTCGCAACACGGACACGCCGTTCTCGGTCGTGTAGATGCTGAAGCCGTCGGGCGGCGGCTGTTCCCCACGGGGCGCCCACACCATGCCCTCTTTATACACCTGAGTAGGCTCGTCCTTCACATCGAGCAGGTCCACCTTGCCATTCTCCTCGAGGGAATTGTCAAGACTACCGCCGGCCACAACGGATTCTATCGTTGCCATGATATCAGCATCCTTGTCCATGACCGCAGCCATTTTTCTCCTCTTCTTCCTGGTGATCTGGTGCTCGGACATGAGCGATTTGATGTGACTCATACCGCTCTCCGACAAGACGACACCTTCGAACAAATACTGCTGCGGCGTCGGCTTCTCGGGTTCGGGGCTGCGCACAATCGGTGGTGGAGTACGGGGCTGTTGGTACTTGATTGGTGGCAGGGGCTTAGGGACATTGCACATGACGTGTGGAGGTGGCGCGTCACGCGGACGACAGAGGATGCAGCTGTAGCCCTCCTCGGCGCACTTTTCAGCCTCAACGTCACTCTTGATAGAGTCGCAGAGGCAGTGCAACCATCTCTCGCACTGCACACACTGGATAATGAGGTCACCCTCGTTGTAGGGCTCCGCGCAGGCAGCGCACGCGGTGTGCGAGGCGCACGGTCCGCACTGCGTGTAGTTCTTCTGCCACTGGCTGTTGGTGCCCGGATTGTTGGAGCCGCACGTCTGGCACTGGGCGCACCATTTGCACTTCCATGTGCCTTGGGGCACCTGCTCCAGCGGCGGCTCGATGCAGTACGTGTGGAAGCTGATGTCGCAGTCGTCGCAGAGTATAAGGCGCGACTCGTCGTTTCGCTCGCCGCAACCTTCGCACACGGTGCAGTCCAAGCATCGCCAGCCCTTCTGCAGTATCACCTTCGTCACTTTGACGTTGGCGCAGTAAGGGTGGTAGCATTGTCCACACTGGGCGCAGGCGATGAGACAGCCCTCCTGATCGGTCCCGATCGCGCCGCACATCACGCAGATATCTTGTGATAGTACAAATTTGTCCGTTGCTGAGCACAACACTAGTCTGTTCTCGACGCCAGGCTCTTCTTCTTTCGAAAGTGAGTCTGATGAGGGTCTCTGAAAAAAAAGTTAATAAAAAACTTAATTTAGAAAAACGAGGTCAACATTAAAAAATTACCATACATAAAAGTATTTTACGAAAATTTTCAATAATTATGAAAAACAGCCGCGTATCGATTTCGAGTGAGTTGCTCCAATTTGCGATTTCGCTAAGTTGTTCCAATACTTATTTTAACCGCTACGATGGTTAACTATATTTCATAATTATTATTATCAAATATATTATTTTATTTATACATATATTTATACATGTATCAATCACATAATCGAAAGCTGCATAACTTAAAAATCATTACATAAAAAATCTATAAGAAACAAATATGAACATGCCTTTTTTGGTTTCTTTTTAGGTTTCTTTCGTTTTTTTTTTTTATTTGTAGCTTTTTTATTCCCAGTATCATTTTCGTTATTTGTATTTTTTGTATTGGTTGTACTCTTTTTATCACTACTATTCTTTTTATTATCATTAGTAACATTTTTATTACTAATATTATTCTCATCATCAGTGCCCTTTTTGTCATTTGTATCATCTTTATCATTGGTATTCTTTCGATTATTAGAAGTTTTTGAACAACTTGCACCTTCTTCATTATTCGTTACATTTGTATTCGTTTTATTATTTACAGTATTTTTTTTACTAATTGTAGTATTCTTTTTTATCGGTGTTTTCTTTTTTTGGACGGTATTTTTTTCTTTCTTTGTTTCCGTTTTCGCATCATTTTGTATGTCCTTTCTAACTTCCTCTTTTGTTTTCTCTTTGGTTTTCTTTTTAATCGTGTTGTCCGTTTCATTTTTTACTTCTCCTTCAGCTACTTGATTGATTTTCTTTTTACTTCCTTTATTATTCTCGTGGTTACTTGGTATATTTCGTACTTTCTTTTTCATCATTAAATTACGTTAGCTCAGCCAATGACAACAAAATATCGCGACACAAAACTAGCGGTAGCAATCAACGGCAATCAATTTTTAACAAGAAATGTCTACAAATATACGCCTCAATGCCACATTAGTAACGTTTAAACGGTCATTTGTTGAATAAAATAAAATTTAATCAAAAAGTTATTTAAAAATCTACTTTTCGCTCGCGAGTACATCTAAACGGATGCCCGACACCGATATACTAGAGCAGTTAGTGTTTATTGTTTATGTCTTGTAAGGCGTTAGACTTTCAAAATTGATTTCGTCTCTGGCGGTACAAAATCTAATTAAGGTAAATTTATTGTGCTCCCGATAAGAAGGAATGGAACCGCGCCAAATTGGAATTATTAGTATCTTTAAATGAGAATAATGTTTCGATTTTGAACGACCTTCCTGATAAAGTTATTTTTGTTTTTGTTTGTATTTTATATGCTCAGATGATTTTTATCTCAAACTTTCATGAATTATTATTTTATTTAATATGATTAACTACAAAAATAAGTTAAAATAACATTATCAAAAAATTTACAAAAACGTCACCAAAATTTTACTAAAAATTGTTTCTACTACAATTATTTAGGATTTACTGTACCTGTAAGCCTAAACCTGGAACACCAAATATGCCTCTCATTTTGGCTTTTGGACCCCGTTTTCTTCCGAATTCCGTCATTTTTTGTCTCTTCTGGTAACCCACTTTTCCCACACCTTTTGGTCGACCAACTAAACCGCCGCTAAGGCCAAGTCTCTTCTTGGCTATCTTTGAGGCACAAAAAGGCTTTCCTTTCCCTAATCCTATTGAATAAAATGCATCTTCGGAACTTCCTTGATAGTCGACTTCCGATGAATCTCCATCCCCGTATAAGCTCTCTTGCGATGCTGTCAAACTGGATTCGCCGCCGTAATCCTCGACGCTGTCCTTTCGTTTGACAAGGGCGATGTTCTTGCAATGAAGACAAACGTAGTCGTAATCAGGTTTGGCCTCCTTGCGATGCTGATAGGTTAGTGGATCCGCCTCGGGATCGCAGGTTCCATGAACAAACTTTTTACACGAACTGCACTGAACCATTTCCCTGTAAGCAGCCGCGCGGTAAGCTTTCCTGCAGAGCGGACAAGAGAAACCCTTGTTCCGCTGCTGGTAGCACGAGTCGCAGACCGTGTAATGGGAGTGCCAGCGCGACGAGAGGCCCGCACCAGGCGTTCGCGACCCGCAGTCGGTGCAAACCCTACAGCACTTGCATTTCCAGCCGTACTTGGGTATAGAGGTCACGATCGGTCTCAGACAGCTAGGATGATAAGCTTTGTCGCATCGCTCACAGGTCATCACCTTGGCCAGTTCCTCGGGCTGTCGACATACCTGACATAGACGGCAGCTGGTACATTGCCATCCGGCACGGACACTTGGTAGCAAAGCTAATCCAACGCAGTTACCATGGTAATGTTGTCCACAGATTGAACACATCACCAAATTCGATACATCTCCCATACCGAGGCACGTCATACATTTTATCCTTTCCCCATCTCCGTTTACTGTCAAAAAAAGCGTTCGACGTGAATTTCAATCAAATTTAAAAATAAATGTTATATAATAATTTCAATAAAATGTTCCGGTAAACTCACATAATAACGGAACTTGTCCTAAATGTTGACTACAAAATAATGACAAGCTCTTTACATCTTGAAAACAGCTGGATGCAGCTGCACACGGATAATGAAAATAACGATTACACGATTGCACCTGAAAAAACAATACATTTACGTTAGATTAAACGTTTTATTTACATGACTATTAGAAAATTAAAGTTGTATGAAATGTACTTTGCATGATGTGCCTGCACCATAACGCGAACAGTAAGCGCATCGACGACTTGTAGCTTGTACAATTGTCATACAAATAACTTCTATAGCCATATCATGGCTATTGCTTGTCCAAAGAGCACAAGCTTGATGAACATAGTAATATCCTGTTGACTCAAAAATTAATCCTAAATCAGGTTGTTCCAAATAACCTACTATAGTCAATTCTTCAACAGGTTCTGTAAAATTTGTTAGACTAGGATTTCTGAAATTATAAAATTAAAATTTTAGTTAAAAATAAAAAATATAAGTTGAAGACTTAATATTATTAATTTTACTAATCTGATAATATATATAATGTAAATAAATCCGATTCTTACCTGCACTTGGCTAAACTTTTTTGCCTGCGACATGTAACAGCTCCAAGACTATTGTTTGTTCGCGGACTCTTATCGCCACCTGCAGGCACATCAACAAGACTTTCGGACATCTCTTCACGATTCGTACTTTTCTCAGGTGAAAAATCTTCAGGAATTAAAAGCTTCAGAAGCTCCCCTTGCCCTAGCTGACTTCTCTCGGTTAAATTGCACAGAGCACAAACTTTTCCAGGCCTGCAAGATATTAAATACGTTAAATTTGAGAACTAACACTATAAATTTAGTGAATAGAGAATAGTAACTAACACTATAAACTTGAATGGTGTTGAAACGTACCATTGCTCTGGAAAATAAGGAGGTTCCTCCGGTGCTGGCATATTTCTTTCTAATCCAGAGGATTCACCATCAATTGACATATCATCTACAGCCCTCAATGGGCTTGGTGATTCTGAATGGGTATCATCATCTTTACTTTTCGTTCTACGAGGCATACCCCTTCCATAACCAAACCTATGTTTATTAAAAATCAATTACAATTTGTCATAAATTTATGCAATAAAACTGAATGTACATATAAAAACATTTTTTTTTATTATTTTTATTGTGCTCAGTTTTACAATTTTTAATTTGCAGTATTTGTTGAATAATGCATAATATATTTGCTGTAAAATCTGATTACTTGTTTGAATTAATATTTAAAAATTTATTTTTGCAAATTTTATTTATGAGTAAAGAAATTTTGTGACATACCCTTTGCCTCTTGTTGATCCTCTCCCGAACCCTCTGCGTATACCAGAACCACGTGGTGCACCAGGAGGACGTTCTTTTCTTGGTCGTCCTGGTCCACGTCTAATGTGTAAAGGCTTTCCACCCGGTAGTGGAAATTTTTGATAACATAAAGGGTCATGAAAAACCTCTTCTGGAGTGACTAAAAATAGAAAACAATTATTTTAGATATTTCCAAAAAAAAAAAAAAATATATATATATGTACATAAATGTTTCCGCGACTATACAATAAAAAAAAAAAATTACTATTGTATGCATCCCGAGCATTACTATTCAAACTATCTGCATGAAAACTGAGACTTGTGCTTGTGGTTGGTACAGAACTGAGCAACTGGTCAGAGTTTACTGGGGAAATGGGTATTCCTGAATTCTCTTCATCATCGTCATCCCCTTCTGAAGCATCATCAAGCTCCATTTCCTCCTCCCCTTCCAGTCGCTCCTCATCGTCCATGGCACTACCGTCTCACGTAACGCTTTGTGACCCTGTGACCAAAACAACTTCTATGTAGAAAATTGTTATTACAGTCTTTTTATTAATTAAAACTAATGTGAATTTAATACGATGTTTAAACACTCGAATATCTCTAGTTATATCAACTTAATATTGGTATATCAACATTCTGTAGTAAATAAAACTACATTAACCTTGTTGTGGCTAAAACATATATACTATTTTTCATACTACTTTTATTATCATTTATTAAAACTTCCATAACAGAATTAAAGTTATAACACAAAAATTAAAAATAAATTTTTTGCACAAAATGAATAAAAAAAATTTCGACAGTTTAAAAATTCGTTTAAATAGCCGTATACAAATAACAACAAAACACGATTACAAACATAAACATACAGACGTGATTGAAAGCGAGAGATGGAAAAACAAAAGCCAGCCATACTCTTCCGCGGGCACGTAAACCCAGTGCTCCCACTATATATACGTGCCGTGCACTGCGATGCGTGCTCCAAAACGGCCGATCGTGGACTCTGAAACGTCCGTCAGCGGCTTTGCGCGTACAGAAACAGCAGTGCGGAGGCTGCTCGTGCATCCGAGCGAAGGGGAGACCGTCGACGCTTTGGCTGCACTCGTCGCGGTCCGCCGCCCCTGCTGTCTGTACAGAGCGCGCGTTCACCAATCGACGTTCGCAGCAGTAGCAGCAGCCGCGGCAGCGATCGGCACCGACGCAAAAACACGACTGCACTTGCAGGCGGGGTACTTCACGAGAACGTATATAGGTATCCGTGGAGAAGTCCCCCGAGCAGAGCGCGTCGCAGTCGGGTGAGTGTGTCGTCGCGCTTCCTGCTCGCGCTTAGAGCACACAGCGGTCGCGGCGGCGGCGGCGGTGAGCCGCGTGCCGTGCGCTGTCGCACCGTTTCAGGGCGGAGGCGCGGGGGCGGTTATCGGGCTTAAGAGTCGCTGCTGCTAGGAGCATCTACTAGAGTTCCGTTGCCATCGCTGCTGCTAACCGGAGGCACGCCATTGCCGCGAAAGCCGTCACAGGGTTTGTAGGCTATAAACACGCACACACAGACATGGAGAGCGAGCGAGAGAGAGAGAAGACGCAGGCGCGCTCTCGCTGCTATTCTCTCTCACGGACGGCTGCGTGTACGTCTGGCTGGCTGGCTGGTGCGCGGCCGGCCGTGGCGAAGCGAGCGCGCGCGAGAGAGACAGAGCGAGAGAGGGAAAGAGGAGAGAAGTGTACCTGTGGCGTCTACTGCTGCCTCCTCAGCGGCCTCATGGCCAAGTCGCGCGTCCAAGTGTCCTGGTGCTCCGGGCTCGTCACGCCGCTCAACCGGGCAAGCATGATGGACAGGGATGAACGGAGAGAGAGAGAGAGCGAGCGGGCGAGCGAACGAAGCGCCTCGAAAAGGACGACGCAACGACGACGGCTACGACGACGTCCGCGTTCCTGGGCTGCAGCAGGCTATATTACACACCGCGCGCGCGCGAGCATAGACGACAAGCCCCTGCTTGGATGTAGGCAAGCGCTACGCTCTCGCACACACTCTCGCACACACACTCACGCCGGGAGGCGCGACGGCAAACTAGGGAACGCGCTCGTTGCGCGGAGGTACTCGCGAGTCTCGACGGGCGGCTACAGTTGTCCACGCACACACACGGCCGTTCTACTTGCAGCTGCGCTCTCTCTCGCTCTTGGCTGCACCTACTGCCATCATGTTGGCCCTACAGGCTACTTCGCTCTTGTCCGCTATCGACAAATCGTGGCGCGCGCGGGCGGAGGCTGACGTCACGCCAACAGCTCGCATTGGATGCTCCGAAATGCACTCGTGCTGTGTCTACCTATACTGGCGACGACTCCACCTCGTCCCTATCTACTGAATTCTACTCTCCAGTGGCCCTCATGCGGGCGCTAAGTATAATTACACAAATGGCGCCGACGAGGACTCTTTCCAGCTGTTTCGGCGGAAATTTCGAATGGGAAAGATTGAAGCACTTGGTTTTTGTTTGGGTATATGAATATGGATCTGCCTACCTAGTTGGTTTCAGAAATAACCGTACAGTTTTGTATCCATACAAAACGCAGCACTTGCGGCATTCACTCTCTACTTTTGATCAGAAATGGGCGATTCTAAAACCACTTATTTCGCGTACACTAGGTATTAGCGGTTTTTTCGTGCATTTCTAAACAAACTGTATAAATATTTTTGTTGACTAAATAAATAATTACGTTTTGGTTCTGGATAATAAATCGTACAACTCTGTAAGTTAAAATATTTATTTATTAAACTTTGTTTTATTATACTAGAAAACTTCAGTAAATTCTTATAAATATATTTAAAATTATTAAAAAATAAATAAAATCATGGCAAATAGGAAAAATAAATTTAAACCAATTTTTGTTTACAATACAGTAAAAATGCTTATTTTAAAAATTATCACATGGACATTTTACAGCTTCTGTATTTGTTCTCGAACAGATCTTTTTATATCAGCAAGAGCTTCCAAGCTAGTATTGTTTTCTTCAATCAAGCTTTTTAATTGTACTAATTTCCTTTTTACAAATTCTAGTTGATCATTTGTTAAATGAACTTTATTATTCTTGCTTGGAAAAGGATCTTGAATGTAATTTTTAATTAAACACCAAACTGATCCATTATTTTTATAAGTAATAAGATCAATTGTAGTGTATAATTTTGATGATAAATTTGGTATAGAAATTGGCATCTCCACAATAGTTTCGTAATCTTTTACATGTTTCATAGCAAAAATTGCTTTTCCTCTGCTTTTTAACATCTTCACAATTGTGGTATTTTTTGGTAGGACTTTTTCAAATTTAGATATTAAAAACGTTTGGTTCAGCAGTCTTTTTACATTATCTTCTGGACAATATTTTAAATGTTGCTTATTGACAAACAGATTTATCCTATTTAGTTTATCTCCCTTTTCAGCTACTTTAGTTTTTAATTCATCTAATTCTATTGTATTTTGGCATATATTTTCAAGAATTCTTTCTAGTCCTTTTAACATGGCTGGTTCTAGTTTCACATAATCATTTACACTTTGATTACTTTTGTCCTCTAACTTTTCAATTTCAATTTGTAATAATTCTTTAGAGTCATTCAAGAAAACAATGTATTTTGATTGATAAGGTTTAAAACTTTTATAAAATATTTCTTCTGTTCCAATTTCGTGAACTAAATCTTTGGATAATATCTTTTTTGTATAATTTGTATTCAAACCATCTGTGTATATAAATAAAATAGAATTATCATCACTTTTATCCATTACTGCACACATTCTACTTACTTTAGTTTTTAGAAAAATTTTATTATATTTTAATTTATCATTTACAAGATGCATTAAAATTATAACATTTACATTAGTTTGTAAAACAGCACCAATAATCAAACCATTTTTCTCTATTGGCTCAATTTTTATTATCTCATAATCACAACTATAAATTATTTGCACAACTTGATCGTATACTTTAAATAAATTGTTGTCATTGGCAATAATACATAAATTAACATTACTGTTGTAATTATCAACTAACAACACTTTTCTTAATGATTTATTTGTTTTGTTATCATTCAATGATAAGACGTGTACACTGCTGGCTAATGGGGAAAACAGTCTTGTTGTGCTTTTTGATTTCTTATTTTTCAAAATGAGGATTCCATTATTAGAGGTAAGTACTTCACTAAAATGTCCTCCAAGTTCAATGCCGGATTCACTTAAACTAGCAAATCCATAACCTTCTGTTAATTTATATATTCCAGATGGAGAACAAAGAAAGAAAACTCTTTCATCAAATTCACGAATGTCTTTTATTGTTGCAGGTGCTTTTAATACGTTTAATTTGTCAGTAGAATTTTTGTAAGAATATTCAAAACAAACAAATTCACCTTCATTCCATATAAAACAAACATCTCTCCCATAAAAATTACATATTATAAAGTCTTTTGGAATGAAATTTTCAGACTCAACATTGATGAACATTTTTATTTAATTTGACTTTATCAAATAAAATAATGCTACGATAAAATACTTATTTTTATGAAACCAAATATTTTATAATCGTATCATTTTATTGTAACAAAGGCGTGATAACCTAAAAATGAATTATACGAAGTATACTTATACATTAATCTTATATACATACACTGCGCTGGGCCCTTTCTACATATACATATATGTGTGTTCTGTCTTCTACGCAACTTCTCTCTATGTCTGTCTCTGTCTTACATAAACGGAACAGATCTATCTGCTTTGTCGGGAACACACATATGTAGAAAGGCCCCTGGGTATATAGCTATTAGGCCCTGGCCACATATGTGAATATGCTTGCATACGAATCCGCATAGCGCAGTGGAGTCACTAGGAAAACTTTGTAATGCCAACTTTGCAGGAAAGTCACTATGGTTTCGTGAGGAACTTCTATTGTTGAGAGGGTTCACGAAGTCATACTGACTTTCCTGTACAGTTGGCACTAGCGAGTTTCGCTTAGGCCGTCTGGTGATTCCGCTGCGCCGTACGCAATTCATGCGCATGCGTATTCACATATGTGGCCAGAGCCTTATATGCAAGAAGCGGCATGCGAATATGTAATGCACGTTATTCTAATCACAGCTTGACTCGAGCAGAAGGAAAGTGTCTACCGTTCGAGTCAAGCTGTGATTGACTGCAAAAAGTCGCATCAACTACGGTGCTGATTAGTTGACATTTAAATATTAACCAATCAGTGTCGTGATCTACAAGAATGGCTAACGCGCGGCACTCGGCAGCGACATTAATTTCTGCTAAACTTTTTACATAATTTTATAAGTATATATTCTCATCAAAGCCTATACTAAATTAATAAATAAAATTATTTTCTTTCCCAATATCAGGATAAATTTTACTTGCTATTAAATTTAAATCCTCAATATTTTTTAATTTTTTATTTAAATCTTTATTTTTTTTATATTTACTTAAACTGTGCACAAGTATTTATAAACATAAAATAATGAAACAAAAAGATGTTATTAAATTTGTAGATATAGGTATAATTTAATATAACATTGAATTTAAAAAAAATTGTTTTTGTACTAGGCCATTAATATAATAAGGCCTGTGATGATATACAATAGATAATTATCAGAATATAAGCAAGATATGGTGATTACATTGTTACTACAATACAATATTATAAATTTTAAAATACCACAACATTATTTATTTGCCATTAATCAATATACTCTGTTTAACATTTAAAATATAATAAAAATGTACAGTATTTATTAATATCAAATTTGCATGACAATAATATTTGATTTTTCTCAACATTGTCAATGGGATGTACCTGGTCAGTTTAGAGACATGTATAAGTGGTTGTTTTTCTTGTCATGTTAAGTATAGATTACAAAAATTTTCTGATCTAGAAAAGCTTTTCACTTAGGTATTGAAAAAGAACTGAAATAATTCACAGCATCAACTGCTGTAGAAAATTCTAAGTTATATACAGGATGTATCATTTCAATTGTATTCATATGTTGAGGACCGATTATCAAAGGTCTTGGAGAATGCTGCGCTACTGCCAATCCACTGAGACCATAGCATGTATGATAAATATCATGATTTCTACAAGTATAAACAATTATAATTAAGCAGTTATCATTTTACAATTTAATATGTTTTCATACATATAAATTGCATTTCACATACTTTTTAGGTTTATCCAGTAGTCCTCCATAAGCAGCCTGACAACAAATTAATAAATATTCTTGCAGCGCTGCTTGATCAAATAACCAATGATCCAATACAATATTCTTCTCTTTTGCTAAAAGTGTATGTATTAGGGGAAATGCTCCACCTTGCCAAAATGAGTAACATCCATCAACTAATTTATTTGTTCGACCTTGAAAACCTCCTTCTAAACGCATTTGTTTATTAACAATCCAGCGCTATTAAAATCAATAATTTATTAAATGTATCTCAAGAAAAATTAACTTTTCAATTAAAAATTTTTAAGTTTTACCATGAATGTGGATAAGTTAAAAACATTTGTTTTTCCTAGCAAAACAAGCGAAGCCAATCCACAATAAGTATAGCCTCCATGAGCTTCCATGCCTGGACATCCTCCAAAACCTCCTTCCCAAGTTTGACATTTCGATATCCATTTTTCTGCATCTTTAAATATTTCAGGAGTGTAGACGTTAGTGAGTTTTGCAACAACTAAAGCACAATACGTGCCTCTCATGTCCACTTCACCATTCACATGCATACAAAAGCTTCCATCATCATTACGCAATGATTTTAGGAACTCAAAAAGTCCTTGCCTATAAAAAATTTATTATATATAACAATTCAATATCCGAAGAAGTTGAAGGATGTCTCAACCATTTGCAATCAAAGCATACCATCCTTGTAATGGATTGAAGAACAATATAAACAGTATGGAACAGCAATAAATTCATACAAGGCTCTGACACCCGCATGAGTCACATAAAAAAATAATTACCTATTAATCACATTATAAGCCTCATTTGTGCCAATAATACAAAGCGCACTAACTGCTGCATAAGTTGAGGCTAAATGAGGATATTGCCCAGGTCCACCTCCAAAACCCCCCTCTGGAGCTTGGCACTTGGCTAAAAAGCTAACTATTTTTAAATAATCTTCATTTTCTAATTGACTACCAAGAAGATGAAGCGAATGTAAATTCCAATAACATAACCATGGTCTGCTACTATCTAAAGCCTAAAAGGAAGGTGAAGGTTAAAAAAAGGATTCTAAAAATTTATGCAATATAATAATTTCTTGTATACCTCATAGCTCTTACTGAGATAGGTCAATGACTTTTTTAAAAACCTTATGTGTTTATATTTTTCTAATATAGGTTCTTTTCCGAGTCTGTATAAGTCAAGTACATTTTTTTCAACTACATCCTGCAAAATAACATGTTTTTATTCACTTAAGACACTTTAAATAATAAATATTAATAACAATATCAAAAGCAAATTAAATTATGATTACCTGTTCCTGTGTGGTAGGTGTTTCATATTCTACAGTTTGTTTCTCCTTTAGAACATCAGTATAACTTCTAATAGGTATTTTTTCCAGTATATCATCAAATTCAATATTTGACATGATCTTGAAAATGAATATTTATTAATATAATTTAGACATTAGTAAAAATTTGTTTATTAATTATATATACATTTTGTAAAAATTTAATTAGATTTAGGAACTTTAACCTACTCACATCTACTTTTTAAATAACTGTTTTTATACCATTTATATCAACAATCTTTTATTTAAAAAATGAAAATTTATTTCACCTCATTTCCATACTAATATAGTAGAGGAACGTTTTTCAAGCTGTAAATAAGCAGCTTATTTGTTCGGAATTTATGGTTATGCCTTATTTTCAAAAGAGTACAAAGCTATAACTTGCTTTCTGATTGGTCTACAAATTTTAGGCCATCTACTTCAAATATTAAATATAGGCTTTATTTCTCAATCTAAAAATTAAATTAGAGCTTAACATTTCCCCACAAAAATTATTGTTTTGCAATATTAATTTATCTAGCTAAATATTATACAAGTTATATTTAATTATAAAGATAAAGTATTATAACCTTTTTTATTATTTCTTAATGTATGTGTAGATATATACTAGATATGCATAATTTTAAGTAATACAAAAATATATGTTATATCGTATGAATCAGAGCGTAGATTACTATTTTTCTACTTACGTCTTTAGCTTCAAAATAAACTTTTGCAACATGAAGTGTTGTTGCGACAGAACACACAACAGCTGATTGCCCTTGGAACAGTCGGCAAAATTTTACTTGAAAATTCACGTGTGTACTCTGTTAAAAATTGTAAGTTTAGCATCAATAACAATCCTAAATGAAGTAAAATATTAAATATGTATCGTAATAGAAATTGCTGTATTAAGTTATCGGGATAACTGAATTATTTCAGGAATATTTTGTAGAAAGTTTATTATTAGTGCAAAGTGAGGTTAGAATAATCTCAAGACGTTCGTGGTTAGTTACGAAATCATAGTGATAATATTTTTTTCACATAGGATAAAGGAGTCACAACGAAACTATGGCAAAATACCTGGCACAAATCATTGTGCTAGGCACACAAATTGTTGGTAGAGCCTTTGCTCGAGCTCTTCGACAAGAAATTGCAGCTAGTCAAGAAGCAGCCCACAGAGCAGGTGGTGGACAGCAGGGATCTCAAAGGGTAGCTGCTAATACTAGGACTGGTTTAACATTAGATGAAGCTTTACGTATCCTGAATGTTGAACAATTAGATCAAACTGAACAAATTGAACGCAATTACAAATACCTTATGGAAGCTAATGATAGATCAAAAGGAGGTTCCTTTTATTTGCAATCTAAAGTAGTTAGAGCAAAAGAACGAATTGATGAAGAGTTGACAAATTCAAAAACCAATCCACCTCCAAAATCAAAAAATTCAAAAGAAGATTCAACTTCAGCACACTGACATTTTAGGTTCCTCTAGTCCAAATTTGTTAATTGTTTAACAGCATTCTGTATATATTTTTAAAATAATTAGCTTTATAACAAATAAAGTTTTAACATAGACTTATGTCAGAAAACTACTTGTTTGTATAAATATCTTTGTACACATGTATAAAATGAGTTGTACTCAAACAAACAATAAAAAAGAATATACTTTATTGAAAGTAAGAGACACATTACTTTAATTTAAATTTATTGGTCAATAAATATAAACATTATATTAATATACAGTCTTGCAAAAATAAGTACTTGCTCTTATACAAGTACTTGTTCAGGTACAAATTGATTTAAATTTAATTTTAAATAACTTAATTACTTATGCCAGCTACTTTAGCATCTGATGGCTCTATTCTATTTTGATCCTGACGAATGCTTAAACGTTCTTCATTATGACACACAGACCACAATTCAGGTAAATATTTAGGCTTCATGGCAGTTAGGAAATGTTCTCTCCATAATCTTTCTAACTCAATAAGACCACCTTCTTTGTTTGTGAAATACTCTACAACCTAAATAGAGAATATTTACTATAAAATGTTAAAAAATTCACCGAAATCTAAAATCTAAATTAATACAAACCAATAAACCATGTGGTTGAGGTTTTGTTTGAGTATGTGATCCATTTTTTTTCGGTTGTTCTCTTAAAATGTTTCCTTTTCGTGATTTCAGTGATAATTGCTCGTTTAAAACATTTAGTAGAACTGGTGTGATTTCTCTGTGACCAGTATACTTCATAATGCAAGACTCTAATTCTCTTTTTCTGTCGTTGGGTACTTTCTCGTTATCCTTCAGAGCTTTTACAGCTGATTGTAATGTTCGCCAACCACGAGAAACATCATCACGTACATGTGATAACGGACCTGACAAAGGTGCTTCACATGTATCTGCTAGTTTTTTTCTAAGCTGCAGATCATGATAATTGCTTACTTCATGACAAGCTGGACATAGCAGTAAAACATCATGTGACTGATGTGATTTCATTACCACTAAATAGAAATATAAATAATGAAATAATATTTATAAAATTTATTTTGTTTAACTTTTAGATAAATTCAAAATACTTACAAGGAAAGTATTTACGATATTCTCTAGGGACAACATTTTTTCTGATAAATTTCTCAGAACTTCCACATACAACACATTGGTTTACTTTTACTTGTGTGTAATATTGCCCAACTTTTCCAGAAGCACGACCAGATGGTTCAAAACTGAGTCTCACAGTAAATGGATCATCACTAACCACTTTTCCTAACTGTTTTGAAACATACCACTCTGCTTTTTTCTTGTCACATGTACACAGAATATCACCATCAGGTGCTTGTAAATAGCAATTGTGATATAATGGTTTAATTCTAGCTGGTACACTATTTTTATATGCAAGACTATTATTTTTATTAATTATTTGACCAATTTTATTGTCGACAGAAATATTATTATTATTATTAATATTTTTATCCTTTAAACCCTTGAACCTGTAAAATTCAAATTAATGTATAGCACTCAAGTAAATAATCTTATTATCATAATTTCTTTACATAATTAGTAGCAAACCTCGCATCAATTAATTTGTCTGGGAAATCATAAAACCTTTCATCCTTGCTCAAACTCTGTAGATTCTTCATAAAATAAAATAGATGTTCCCATATCGAGCGTCGTTCTCTTGCCTTTTGCAGTATCTAAAAAAAATTGGTACATTAATAGTCATAACAAATTAATATTAACATTAGTAAACACTGACTATGATAAAAAATATCTAGTTTTACCTGGTGGTAGATAAGTACAGAAGCATAAGCATCATAAGATGCATAAGCCACTTGTTCATCAGTGAGACTGTCAGCATTCCAGTCACCACATCTCACTTCTAAAACCTTATCCATTTCAATACCTAAATATTCTACACAAAGAGCAGCTAAACTTTTTGGACTTGGCAATGAAAACTGACTTGCTAATGCCCGTAAATCTACAGTTCCAACAACTTGACAATCATAATCTTTGCCAATCTTTTTGCCATCTTCGAAGGAAGCAACACCTACTTTTAATAAACTGCGACTAGTTAATAGCTCCTGAAATTATATCATGGATTAATTTTTTTCATGGAGTGAATAAAAATCAATAAATTCATGCAGTATATTTCTCATTCTGTGCATACTTTAAGCTTGGAAGGAATATATCCAATCTTTCCTAGACGGAACAAGGCACAAACACCATTATGAGTGGCAAGTTGGAGCAAAGAGACAGGTCCTTCATTTACCCATTCGCAATCGAATCCCAATACTCCATCGGACAAATTACTGTGAAGTAAGGAGAAATTATTGTTTGTGTAGTATTCCATATTTGTGAGTACACATTAGAATGATAGACTATTTGGAATATTCAATGGTAATAAAAGAATTTGTGAAGGTGAATGAATGTTTGTAAATAAAGCTTACCAGCGAATACGTTGAACAGCGTAATCGCATTTTTCTGGTGAATCGGCCAGAATGACTTTATCTAACGAGATATTCAATTCTTTTCTATTATTACTTTCACCGTTTTTTTTCTCGTTATTAGCGTTGCCCTTTTTCGTGATACTGTGGCATAATTGCTTTACGCTCCGAAGTACGTTGTTGCGATACTTGGAGGCCAAAAGCACGAGGCCTACAGTGACGCACATGAAGAACATATTGTTTTTGCGTAATTGAAGCATTAATCTATTCAATTATTCCGATAAATTATAATAAATAAATATAAATACTATGTACAATTTTCGATTCAAATTCAACAATGATATTTCACACAAAACTGAACGTTATTAAATAAATAATAATTAACAAATAATTAAGACCAAGCGAGGTAACAATTCTAAATGTCGAATACATTTAAAAACTACTAACAGAAATGTACCCGTGGAGAGGTTTTATGCGATAAAACCACTCGATTCACGAAACACTTGATACACAACCGAAAATACTTGCATAGCGAAATGCATTTCTCATATTTGTACATCAAATAGAAATGTCCGATTACAGCAAACGAGGTTCAAGGATTCCCGTAGTGAATTACATTGAAATGACAAAAAAGTGAACCGTCGACGCGGCTACGGGTTCTCACGCACGACTGATTGAAGAACATGAGCGAATTCTTCGGGTTACCGCAGTTTACCTCGTTCGTAATCGGAAAAATGATAGGGGAGGGGTGAAACGCGACACCTTTGCCGGCAAGTGTATCCTATATGTTTCGCACAACACGTGTATCGTATGCGAATACACTTGAACTACATACACAGATTTTGTGTGTGGAACTGTGTAGGCAACAGGCAAGATTGTTATATACCTACTTGCGAATGTATATACACAAAAATAGAATTTCTTCGGTTGGTGCTGGGTCGATCGTAAGATAATCGTAGAGTAAGGTAAATCACAAACATTTCAAATATACAAGAATTTTATTTATTCGATGTTTTTGTATTGTAAAAATATAACTATTAACCAAAAACTCTATAAAATGTTTATCTTTACCTTTATAATGTTAATTCAGTAATTGTAATGCAACAATAGCAACAATATTTTAAATATTATTTTATGCGCCTGTATTCTTTAAAGTTATTTTTAAATTTAATCCTTATCTAAGCAATCAAATGATTGAGTATACGTCATATGATTACACTGCCTTTCTTTCTAAGAAGAACAAAATGAATATATTATCTGCGGTGCAAAACTTTCGCGCGAAAATTCATAGTTCGCAGCCATGTTGAAAGTGCAGGCGCACACACGCACACACACACACACACACACACACACACACACACACACACACACACAACACACACACACACACACACACACACACACACACACACACACACACACACACACACAAAGTTAGTGCGATTTCATGGTAGCGATATTGTCGCTGGGGGTTGCTCTGCAGTGGTAATGTGTGTATCGCGTATCGGCAAACGAGTATGGCGAATTGACTACAATGTTTTTAGGATGTATCGTACAAATGTGAAAATTCAGCGATATAATGAATTCGAAAACCTTTATATCGTACATCGTACATATGTAAAAATTCAGCGATATAATGAATCCGAAAACCTTTATATCGCAGGGAATAAAACATATCACTATGAGTGATTTTTTTTACTCTATAACGATAAACGATAATAATGAAAAAGGATGAACATTAAAAGTTTTGACAACATAGGTATAAACAATGTGAAAATACAGCCATATAATGAATACACGAACTTTTGTGTCGCAATAAAAAACTATGAGATAATTTGTATTACTCTATAACAAAAATATAAATATTAAAATATTTTTACGTTTTTTTCATACATTGTAAATATATTGAAAGGTAATGCATTCTATTAGTCAAAAACTAATAAAATGAATTAACTATCACCGAAAAAAAACTTCTAGTTTGTTTATTTAAATCATTTCCTAAAAATTTGTTTTTTGAAACAAGTAATTATTTATTTAAAAGAAGAAAATTTGACTTGATTTAAGAACATTTAAGTATATTTAAATAAAGAAAATAAATATTTATTATTTTAAAAAATATATTTTTAAGAAATGATTTAGATATTGATTATTAGAATTTATGATTTAATTTTTTCTTTACTTTGTTGATTCTTTTCTCAAAATTCAATTTACAATGTGTGAAAAAATGAAAAATATTTTAATGTTTATTCTTGTTCGTTATAGAGTAATAAAAATTCACTCATAGTTTTTCATTGGGATTTCAAAGTTTTTGTATTTATTATATTGCTGCATTTACACATTTGTGACATTTTCGCAAACCTTTTAATATTAATTCTTTTTCGTTATTACCGTTTATTGTTATAGAGAAAAAGAAATCACTGTTATTTACATATTTTTCACTAATATACTTAAAAGTTCCCGAATTTATTACATCATTGAATTTTGACATTTCTACTAAACTTCCTAAAAACATTGTAGTCTCGTTTGCCGATACGCGATAAATACGCATCTACGTACATCACTGTAGAGCAACACCCCAGGGGCTTTATCTGAATCTAAATGTTTATATAAGAGTACTGAAAAATGGTCAGAAAATTTTTTATCAACAAATTATTGTTAACAATTAGTTATTGGGCAAAATATTTTTGTTGTATTTTTCAGACCATTTTGAACATAAAAAGTTCTTATACATTTTTTTGTAGGACTTATAGTTTATGAAAGAAACATTGTTAAAGTATTCAAAAATACTAAGAAGTGAACATTTTATAATCAAACTTAGCTTAAATATATGTTTACACACTATACTATAATTATACAACATCTGTATATGAAACATTAATGGTATATTTCATTTTTGTGCGTTAATAATCAGAATAATGAGATATTATTTATGTTGTTAGTGTACATTTGAAAAGCGCGCGCAGCGTCTGTCGCCCAAGAGAAATCGACAGAGCGACAATGTCGCTATACCACACTGTAAGGGAGAATGTACATAAGGCCGCGGCCACATAAGCGCGGACGGACGCGGACGCGCGCTGGCGCGCGTCAAGATGCGCGTCGAGATGCGCGTCCAAACGTGCGTTCCAATCTGTTTCACATCGTTTCACTTTTCTAATTAAATCGACTCTGACCCTATATCCACGATGTGAAACGGATTGGAACACGCTTGGAACGCACAGCTTGCACGCGCATCTCGACGCGCATCTTGACGCGCTCCAAGACGCGCCCCTAGTGTAGATACTCCCTAAGACGGCGCAGCGCAGCGCGGCGCTTATGTACATTCTCCCTAAAAAGCCCCTTGTAGATTTACAGTGGATTAGTAAAATTTTTCCACTAGACAACGGTAAATTCACTACTTTGAAAGTTGTAAAATTACAAATTTCATGAATATTTTACTACGTTTTTTTGTAAAATCTGAACTACATTACAACACATTGTAAAAATACTGCATTGGAAGTAGGTAAATTACAACCACATTGTAAAAATACTATGTTGAAAGTAGGTAATTAAAGTGACCATCGTTGAAAGTAGTAAAATTCATTTACTACTTTCAATATAGTAAAAATACTAACTTCAAAGTAGTGCATTAGCTGGATTTGTATTAATTTTACCACTTTCAACGTAGGTCACTTTGATTATAACGTAGTATTTTTACAAAAGCTTTTTTACAGTGCATGAAATCGCACCCTAATAGGGTCTCTACCTATAAGTCCTACAAAAAAATGTATAAGAACATTTTATATTCAAAATGGTCTGAAAAATACAAAAAAAAATATTTTGCACAATAAATAATTGTTAAAAATAATTTGTTGATAACAAATTTTCTGACCATTTTTCAGTACTCTTACATAAATATTTAGATTCAGGGGACCGAAATGCATAAAAATGAAGCATTGGTAGAGACATAGACTATCAGAATACCTCGAAACCTTTTGTTGTAGTGTATATTTGAAAGAGGCGCGCAGCATCTGACGTCGTCGCAGCAGCGACAGGGCCCTTTCTACATATGTGTGTTCTGTCCGTTCTAGACAACTTCTCTCTATGTCTGTCTCTGTCTTACATAAACGGAACAGATCTATCTGTCTTTGTTGGGAACACACAGAACACACAGAACACACATATGTAGAAAGGCCCCAGAGCGACAATGTCGTTAACATGAAATCGCACCCTAAAATTGTATCCATAGATATAACCTCAAGCTGCCTCTACACGGCGTGCCGCGAGCCGCGAGCCGTGTGCCCTAGACAGAGACAAATATACGAATCCTATAGGATTTCGTATACCTATCTGTCTTTGTCTAGACACGCGGCTCGCGGCACGCGTTGTAGAGGCAGCTTAACATACTCCGACAAGTTGGACTTCTTGTATGTATTTGAAATCAAGTCTGGCATATACCTATAGTAGAATACTATAGTCGTACAAGATAGGTATACCTATATGATTGTGTGAAAGGCGCAAAGGCGCAATGCGCGAGCTGCCGAGCCGAGTGCCGGAGTCGTCGACTCGGAGAACACGCTGCGACGGTCCAACAACGAGGTCGTGCTCGTGCACTCCCGACAGTCCCGACCAATTTGGAATCCACGTTTCGTTTTTGACAAGTAAGTCAATTTGCATGATCTCGCAGCTGTTGAAATTTTAAATCTGCTAGTTATATTATTTTAAGCTAACTTTGCATATTATTTTCAGTCTTCCCAAAGTACGTTTCCATTTCGGAGCAGACATATTCATGTGGCTGGAAAGTTAGGTTAGAAGTTAAAGGGAAATTGTTAACCAGATGTAATAGTTGAATCACATATTTTAATAATTTTATGGTGTTTACATTCTTGATATATGCTTGCTAAAATATTCTTTATCAATTTTGTCTAGCCAAAATTCACTAGATTCTTGTTAAATAATTTTAACTCATAAATATGGGATTTATGTTTATTATTTTATTTTATTTTTATATTGTTATAAAAATTAAAAAATTATAAAATGAAATTTTATTTAAGAGCTTATATTATGTTGAATTTATTGAATAATTTTACTTATATGAAAGTTTTTTTGTTCTAGGATTTACCATCATTGAGCAAGATGCCACCTAAACGTTCAACAGAGGAAACTGATAAATTAACTCGAATCGCCATTGTCAACACAGACAAGTGCAAACCTAAACGATGTCGTCAGGAGTGCAAAAGATCTTGTCCAGTAGTGAGAATGGGAAAACTCTGTATAGAGGTCACACCTAACAGCAAAATAGCTTCGATTTCTGAAGAATTATGTATTGGTTGTGGTATTTGTGTAAAGGTACATAAATATTAATCTTTTTACCTAAAAAGAATCTGACATCAGATTTAATTATGTATTATTAACTGTAATTATTTGTGAAATTTAATTCTAGAAATGTCCATTTGAGGCAATATCAATTATCAATCTTCCCAGTAACTTAGAAAAAGAAACAACACACCGTTATTCCAAAAATTCATTCAAGCTACATAGGTTGCCCATACCACGCCCTGGAGAAGTACTTGGTTTAGTGGGAACTAATGGAATAGGGAAGTCTACAGCTTTAAAAATCTTAGCTGGAAAACAAAAACCAAACTTAGGACGTTTTACTGTAAGTTTTGCAAATTTGGCACCAATATTTAATAGAATCAAACCATTCCACTATATGACATTTTTTATTTTAGGATCCCCCAGATTGGACTGAAATTTTGAGTCATTTCAGGGGTAGCGAATTGCAAAATTATTTTACCAAAATTCTTGAAGATGATTTAAAAGCACTTATTAAACCACAGTATGTTGATCAAATCCCTAAAGCAGTTAAAGGTACTGTTCAGCAGTTATTGGATAAGAAGGATGAATGTCAACATCAAGATCGAATCTGTCGAATGCTTGGTAAATTTTTCTTCAAATATAAATTCTTTACTATACTCTACTCAAAATATTAATTTTGTCATTTTTGTTCTAGATTTAACCCACATAAAAGATAGAAATATTGAGGCTTTATCTGGAGGAGAACTCCAACGATTTGCCTGTGCTATGGTGTGCATTCAAGATGGAGATATTTTCATGTTTGATGAGCCTTCATCATATCTTGACGTTAAACAACGTCTTAATGCTGCCATTACAATTAGATCTCTAATCCATCCAGACAAGTAAAGATTCTTTCATAATATTTCGTTTTATTCTATAACATCATAATTTACAATCTTGTAAAAAATAATTAT
The DNA here is from genome assembly GCA_036365515.1 of Torymus aiolomorphi. Classification (NCBI taxonomy): domain Eukaryota; kingdom Metazoa; phylum Arthropoda; class Insecta; order Hymenoptera; family Torymidae; genus Torymus; species Torymus aiolomorphi. The sequence continues at coordinate 26,719,177 of CM070876.1, forward strand.
TTTAGGTTCATCATTGTAGTTGAACACGATTTGTCAGTACTGGATTATCTTTCTGATTTTATTTGCTGTTTGTATGGAGTTCCTGGTGCATATGGAGTCGTTACTATGCCTTTCTCTGTACGGGAAGGAATTAACATTTTCCTTGATGGTTTTGTTCCAACGGAAAATTTGCGCTTCCGTGAAGAATCTTTAGTTTTTAAAGTAGCTGAAAGTGCTACAGAAGAAGAAGTTAAAAGAATGAGCCATTATGAATATCCAGCTATGGATAAGACTATGGGCTCTTTCTCTTTAAAAGTTGAAAAAGGTCAGTTTACTGATTCTGAAATTCTTGTGCTACTGGGAGAAAATGGTACAGGAAAAACAACATTTATTAGAATGTTAGCTGGAAATTTACCACCTGATGATGGATCAGGTAAAGATATAATTTATATATTTGAAATGTTTACTGACAGTAGTGTTGTTTAATAAGTTTAAACATTATTTCTTGTATAGGTAATATACCGATGTTGCATATTAGTTACAAACCACAAAAAATTAGTCCAAAATCCCAGGGTCTTGTTAGACAATTACTACACGAAAAAATTCGAGATGCTTACATTCACCCACAATTCATTACTGATGTAATGAAACCCTTGAAAATCGATGATATCATTGATCAAGAAGTTCAGAATTTATCTGGAGGTGAATTGCAACGTGTTGCATTAGCCCTCTGCTTAGGAAAGCCCGCTGATGTGTATCTTATTGATGAGCCCTCAGCTTACTTAGATTCCGAACAACGTTTAGTTGCAGCAAAGGTTATAAAAAGGTAATAAACATGTGTTACGATATTTATATTTTATTTTTATATTGAGATTTACATTGATTTTCATCTTTAGATTTATATTACACGCAAAGAAAACCGGCTTTGTCGTTGAGCACGATTTCATCATGGCAACTTATTTAGCAGATCGTGTTATTGTATTTTCGGGTACACCATCTTTATCTACAACTGCGCATACCCCCCAGTCTTTATTGAATGGAATGAATAGGTTTTTGGAATTATTGGGTATTACATTCAGACGTGATCCAAACAACTTTAGACCGCGAATCAATAAGAATCAGTCTGTTAAGGTAATTGAATAAAATTATAAAATGGTTAATATTTTATGAATAATTTGTAATATACATTTCATTTTTTAATGTAGGATTTGGAGCAGAAAAGGGCAGGACAGTATTTCTTCTTAGAAGAATAAAGACTAAAAAACTTCTTCGAAAAAGCCTTCTGGTGCAAACTGTGCAAATACAGCAGTGCTGCAAAGTAACATTGTTACTTTTTACATTTTATTAATATATTCAACAAAACAGTTGAATTTTTTTTATACAGTTTAAAGGGAGTCAGTGAAAATAATAATTGGAAATATAACATTTAACTTAATGCAATTTAAATAATCAATTTGATTGTTATAATTTTTTAAACATTTATTATCAATTTCAATTCTCTGCACGTTGTAATAAATTGTTTTTATACAATTGTCGTGAAATTAAAAAAATTATTTATTTAACATAATTAATTAATGTCAATAGATAAAAAGTAAAAAGCTTCTTCCTTTAATACGTTACGAAAAAGAGAAAAAATAAAAAACGAAATCATGATCAAGCTAAAATCTCAATCTTTATTAAAAATCAAAAGAATTAATCTATATGTATATATTTCATTCTTGTGCAAAAATTTAACAATTTGGGTTTAAAATAAAACTCGCATTTATCTTGTATTATATTGATTCAAATAATTTACATATAGAGACAACTTTGTTAACATGATATTTGAGGTAACAACTTCGCGAAATAAATATATCGTATAAAATACATATTTGAAAATATGAAATAGATCCGCTAATAAGGTTGCATAGATGTATACAACTGTTAACTGTAACTGGTTTGAAGTCACAAATCAACATCACACATGAGTTACAAAAGTAACTTTGAACGTAGGAATCAAACGTTCTTTTCTCAAAGTACCTCTTTTCTTCAAAGTATTACATAAATTTTTTTTTCTTCTTTTTTCTGTTATTTAATGTGAAACTTTGGGAATAAACAGTTGTCTAATTCATTTGGCATTTTAAAATATTTCTCGTCTCAACAACGGATTAAATCGAAGTTTCGCCGCTACCGTTTCCAGAAAGAGCCATTTTTGATAGACTAGAAAGACTTCGGCGTGGACTGCTACCTCCTAAAAAATTGCCACTCGTCTCTGAAAAGATTTTCCTGAAACTTAAATACACGCGTTCGCCTTATTTTCATTATAATTAGATTTGACTCGTCTTCTATTTGTTGCGAAAAAATCAAAGGCTAACTCACAACTTGCGTATTCCAGATTCGGATGCCTTTTTCCACGGGGCATCGTCTGGCTCATATGGTAATGGACCTTGAACTGGAGCATCTTTGTCATCTTCCACTCTAAAAAGAAGTTTTGCGCACTCTTAATGCATCCGCGTGAATGTTTAACAATCTCGCTCACTTAAAACTAAAAAAGCAAAACTCACGGTTCTGCTTTCGGTCGGTACAACTCCAGCTCGTCTTCTAGATCCGACACCCGAGCCTTCAGCTCATTCCTCTCGTGGAGGATTTCCTTGAGCTCCGCCGTCGTGAATCTCGGCCTGTCGGGATCGTCTAAGTCGTAAACAGCCTTATTCGTTAAATCGGGATATGCTTGGGATGATTTCGAGAGATCCTCGTTTTCTTTGCGGGCGAGACCTAGTCTTGCTCGCAGGTTGATAAGCTCGCGATTTTGATCCTGCAGCTGTGCCAAAAAGTCCGCTCGCTCCTCCACCAGGCCTCGGGCTTGCATCTGAGCCTGTCTTTGTTTGCGCTTCAATTCCCGTCCGACGACAGTTAATTTGTCCACTTGATTGGTCAACTGTTGAAAATAAAGGAGTTTTTAAAATACTTTTCATTTAAAAATAGAATATTTTTGGGTTTCACGTAATTTTTCCATTTCTTAAAATCAGCGGCTTTGATAAATCGTATTAATTGTGAAGAACAAAGCCCGAAGCTTACGTTTTCGATTTCCGTGCTCTTTTGCGAGAGCTCTCTATCACGAGCTCGAATCTGTTCCCTTTGTTTATCAATCATTGTTCGCAGACGTTGCAGTACCGCGATGTCAACTTCTTGACTCGCTGTAAAAGCTGCAAGGCAATAATTAGCGGTTATTATTGGAACTTTTCCTCTCCCATTCATAAGATAATCGACTATTTAGCATTTATATGATTCTATATGTTTTCTTTTTAATTTGAACGATATAATAATTAGACTTTTGATCAACACAATACAACATCTATTAGAAAAAAGTTGATAGTACTTTGTTTACCGCTGTCTTCGCTGTCGCTTCGCGTTTCCTGCACGGCTGACGCTAATCGTCTATTTTCTTCCTGCAATCTGGTGACCATCTCCAATAAGTCGCGGGACTCTTGTCTCCAGTGCTCCTCAATTTGCTCCAATTCCTTCGGACAAAATTGCATCGTTCTTGTTATTTTTGTTTCTACCGCGAGTGCTCGTTTCAGGGATAAAGAAGTCAAAGAAACGAGCTTTTATACAATTAAATTTATACAATTGAATTGTACACAAGAGAAAACCCGTTTCATTTCTTTTCTGTACGGTCATTAAAACTTATTCTTATATTACTATATTATTATACCGAAGTTATGGAAAAATCAAATCTTATAAAAAAGCCATCGTAATATAATATCGAATTGAAGAAGTGTATTTTGGCGCGCTTTATTATCCTCTATAACAGTATAATACTTTGAAGTTTAAAGCCCCGAATGAATTCTTTTCACCAATAATGACATATAATACTTTGTAATAATCTTTGTCCGAATACCTATACAACCAATCACCGGCTTCTTATCGAAATCTCTCTCGACAGCGCGCGACAAGATCCGAGCCAAACTTCGACATACCGCACCTATATAGAACAAAAAAAATATCTCATATTTACCTTCTCGAATCGCTGTCTATCCTCGGCCTTGCCAATCTTATCGGACTCGAGCTGTGCGATCTTAGCCCTGAGCTCCTGCACTGTCGTGTTCTCGCGTTCATTCTTCGTGGCGAGGTTCTCCAGCAGCTCGAGGGCATTGATAACCTTGGGCATGAGATTGGTGATGGAGTCCGCGCCGTGCGAGTCAATCAATTTCTCGCACTCCTTGCCGATCTCCGAGGCAATGTCGTAGACGTCGACGACGGAGACCTCCGAGCAGCTGCCTTCCTCGGACAGCTCCTCCATGCTTGAGGCTGCTGACGGCCGTATCTCGGGCCGCAGATAGAGAGGCATTTATTACGACGCTATGATGACAATAATGACGATGTTGACGCCAATGCTTCGTGGGCCTCCTCTTCCTTCTCCTCCGGCGAACGCATGCACACTATTTACAATGCCCTGCCGCGGTGATAGCGGTTACAGTATACTTATAATATAGCGCGTTAATTCAATTGACGTCCTTTATCTTAGCGCGGGAGCGCACCTTGATGTACGCCGGAGATGCTCTAGAAATCTCGGGGCAGGTGTCGCAACATATTGAAACGGCCAGCTTCTCAGCTTCCTCGTTATTATAATAATAATACTTTCTTGGAGTGCTATAATATGCAAGTGCGATAAGCAGCAGAAGCAGCAGCGGCGGCGTTATGTTGAGCAGCGTTGCTCCGTTACGAACTCATGGGCTGGTCACTGGACGAATAAACATTCGTAGGCGCGCGCGCGATGAATCACCGAGAGGAGATGTAAGTATATGTACTATACTTGCACTTCAGCGTTCTCTCTTTCTCTCTGGCACTGGCATCTGCGCGTAATCTTTTTTCTCTCTCTTACTTTGCTCACTTAGCCTTCCCTCCTGCACGCGCTGATGAGCTTCTCCTTCCAGTCGCAGAGGCTGATTATATATACAGCGCGCGAGTATAACGCTCTCGGTCTGTACGTATATATGTATATCTTAAAATGGCACGAATTCCATTCGCTGTGCTGCGTGTGTCAAACACTGTAGTCGGACGAAGTTTATGTCTCTTAAACTCTTAGTATGTATATCTGCATGTACACCCGCAAACACACAGTGGCAATATGTATATATACTCACACCGTGATATGGCACTGGTGGGTTTGCGTGCCGCTGAAGCGTGCGCACACGCTCTTTTCCTTTTCTCTCCCGAAAGTCCTTCTCTGTGGCCCCGCGTCACGAGGATCTCGCAGGATGACGACGGATCATCATATCCACCACCACGCTCATCTCGCGCCTCTTTGTATATATAACGCGTGATATGCAGAAACACAGTTTCACAGGCTGCTGCTGGCCGACGGGCTGCCGTCATGCAGCTGCTGCCCGGCGGCTACTGCTATTCGCGCGGCGGCGCTCGATAAAACTCATAATACTTTGAAATTGATCAGCGAACGACGCAAGCAGGCAGGCAGCCTGCCGCAGGCCTCGGCGTGTGTCCTATACGCGCGCGCATATCCTGTGTGTGCTACTCCACTCCTATACCTCTGGCTCTGCTCTTTTACGTGAGAGCCGTGTACATATGCGTGGGCAGAGCCTCCGCGCTCCACTCCACGACTGCGCCTAGCCACCGCTGATGCTGCTAACTCGACGTCGAACTTGCGCGCGCCCGTCGATGGGCATAGATGTGTGTGGGTTTGTTTGGATGTATGCGGAGGGGTCTGGAAAATCGACGCGTGTGGGTGTGTACGCGCATCAACGCCGAGTACACTAGCAAAGCACTGAGTATAGACTACTGTCTGTATGTATGTATATGCGCATATGTATTTAATATGCAGAGTCCGCCGAGCTGCCACGAAGGCGCTGTATAAGGCCTTATAACGCTATACTCTTGAGAGAGCCTTGATTTTAAGCGCGGAGAAAAGCGTTGTTAATTAGTCCCTAAGAGTACGTCAAACGTGCTAATAATTCGTCTATTTTTAACGAGAAAGGCGACAGGTATAATGATGAATAAAAATAGCCAGTTTTGTGTGGAAAATTCGACTAGTAGTTATTTATTGGTTCAATAAGCTTTTATCTGGAAATGTTTTTAATAAAAATATATATAAAAGTTTAAGCACGAATTAGCAAAATAATATATGCAATGGCAATATAATGGCGTGGTATAATAATTGATATACATGTCATTATTTATGTGCACCATGAATGTGACAAATTTTGCTCCATTATAACGACTAGGAGAGCAGATTTTGTTCTTTGGTTTATAATCTAAAATTGCTTGAGATTTCAAATTTTTTTTTTAAAGCGTTAAAATGATTATAAAGTTAAATTTATGGCAGTAAAAGGCTTCATAAAAACAATTGTCATGGCAATCGAGAAGTCCGTTATCAGTCTGTACAGTTTTCGCGATAGTTTGTACTATTACTTTGCATTATGTTCAATAATATATTACAAAACGTTTTCAGAGTTCATCTTTTCCTTGGACTTCATTTTCCAACTCGTCGGCTATTATAACTGAATTCTCCGTATCGCTTATGTATCCAGTATCTCCCGTGTAATGTGTCGGAAACAAAACCAGCGGCTCCGCCGAGAGAGCGATTAAGTTTCTATCTTCGAAGTACTCCTTCCAGTCCTCCCTTCAAAGATAAGATCACGATAAATTTTAGAAATTTCAAAACTTGTTTTGTATAGATAACTTCGTATCAGTCCGTAATGTTAATATTTATTTGATGGCAAATCGCCTTTATCTAACATTATCAAATGTTTAATAAATATCTAAAAAATTTTAAGTTAATAAAATTACCTTGGATGCTTATCATACATAATGGGCAAGTATTCGTCGACGGGAATGAGATTTTCCAATGGTTTGGCATCGAGAAGTTTTTTCGCGCCTTTGGCGGATAATATGTACCCGATAGTCCAGTAACTATATCCGGCATGAACCAAGTACTGAGAGCCTTGAACCCAATCTTCTGAATCTTTTTGCATTCGTTTTCTTCCGAGATATCTGAATTAAAAATGTAGGCAATAAATATCGTTACAATATTTAATATGACTTCAAAAAAAAATTGAAAAATTTTTTTACACTAGATCCCAGTCTTTCTGGAACTTTTCTAACTCTTGTAGAAGGTAATTAATTTTCTGTCTAAAATATGGTTCAAACTTAACGTCATCTTCTAATACGATACCGTGTTTATGACCGTCTTCAACAATCTATTAAAAATATTATTTATACTATCATGAAGAATTAGTTAAGAATTGTATATTTAAGCTATATAACAGAAAGGTTTACCCTATTCCAAACAATAAAGTGACTTAAAAAACATCCTACTTCTCCCATTGTCATTGGTCTATAATTAAAAATATTTTCAATAAATCTTTTTTTTTTTTTAAAACACCAAATTTTTTGCTTATTTCATGAATTTATATTTTAATTTACCTTTGATGAAATGGGTCTTTATATTTAGGCATCATTTTGATATTCCATGAATTCAGCAAACTTTCATTTAATGTTCTAAAAAGTAAGTTTGCATAAAATAAAACTTTTTTTCATTCAAAATGGTATGAAATTAAAATAAAATCGGATTTCGTAAATCGTTACCTGCCATCAACAGCATCAACAACTTCTGCTTTAATACCTAATTCATCGAAACAAGACAACATTCGCCGCCGACGTTCAGGCCGTCTTATTAAATTGATCATATATACATTGCTAGCGCCTAAAGTATTCTTTTCAGGATACTTGACAAATCGTTTCATATTTTTTGATAATTGTATAAACTCTTGATCATCTATAATAATAAATATTTTTAGTAAATAAAAACTAAGGAGCCACCCCCTGTGCACCTCAGCATCAACCCCCGGTTGTCTATGCAAAAACTTCGTTTTTACATATGGCACAAGGCACGACCGCTACTGCTCAAGAGTTTTATATCTTCCCCATTGCACCAAACTGTTACATCTTAACTTACTAATATATTATTTTATAACGCCATGCTTCGAAAAACCACTTTTATATTCAATATTTCTATTGAATTATAAATGAAAATCTGCTATTTTAGGTTTAATTAGGTGATAAAAATTATGTTTATCGGTCTAGATCGTTAGGAATTGATCATGCAGAAAAATCCCCAAGAAGAAAAAGTTTTGTTTCCATATTATCTCTTACTTTTGCATTTAACATTTCCGTGCATAAAATCAATCCTAAGTTATAGGTATCTCAACGAAGCGCGTGAAAAGGTTTTATTTCAGACGAGCGCATAAGAATTAGGTTCCATCTCGAAGAAGCGCGTGAAATGGTGCTATTTCAGCTATAAGAAATACGAGATGGCAACTTCTTACACGCTCGTCTGAAATAGGACCTGTTCACGTGCTTCGCCGAGATGGAACCTTTTTACGCACTCAGCTGAGATAGGACCTTTTCACGCGCTTCGCCAAGATAGAACCTTTTTCTTCCCATATGACGATCACAATACATCCCTTAAAACCTTGGAAACCCTTAAAATAGACTCGTTTTTTGTAGTAAATAGTTTTTATATTGTAAATTTTCAGAATTTGAAGTGTTACAATTTTCGCTCTGGCGAAAAAAGATAAGGCTCTTCCGAGAAGCGGTCGTGCCTAATAATGATAAAACTGTAATTATAAATTTGATAGTTTACCATTAGCAAGCATTTCAAGCTTCAAATTAGTAAATTGCTGATGATCTTGTTCAATTTTATCTTGATTTTCCAAGGGTACCATAAGAAAACCATATATTTCATCATTACAAATATGAAGTGGAATTTCTGTAAAGAAAATAATTGTTCTTTTCAGTAAGTGCACTAACTGTACATCAAAGATTTAGAGTGATCTTACCTGCATCACTTGCACTAAGAGCAAATGTAATGATATCATCTCTTGGTCCCTCATATGACTTCAGTTTTTTGGAATCATATGTTAGAAAATCACTAGATTTTGTTTGTAGATCGATTAATACTGCACTATGTACCATTGGTACTTTAAAACAACCAGTATTTTTTCGAGTCAAAATTGGTTCATATTCATCTGTTCTTTTATAGTAATAGTCATCTGACATTCCTGCCCAAAAATTACTATACATTCCATCTGATTTCAATAAAGGTGCCACAATAGTTTCATTTTTTGAAATTAATAGATCAAGTGTATTTGGATTCATCAAAAAAGTATCTGCATCCAACATCTGACAATTCAAAATTAATTAATGGATGTATAGATATAGTATATCAGATATATTAATCTCTATATAAATTGAATGTTTATAAATAATTATTTGTTCTGATTTTTTAAATATAAAATTATAAATTATGAAGTCAGTCCATAGTAATAATTGATCATTTAATGTTCAAGTTTATTTACTTACAAATATAAAATCAGCCCAAATTTTCCTAGCATAATTAAGTACTTCTTCTCTTAATTTGATTATATGTTCAAATCTTGTAGGAGTCCAGTCAGCAATTCCATTTTCATCCTTATGGCCATGCGTCTTTTCATTTAATGTTACATTAATGGAAAAATAGTTATCTTTTTGTTCTTTTAACCAGGCATTTAATACTTCAATAGTGTTATCAACATTATTATCACTATGAATCCTAAAAAATTAAAATAATATATTATATATATATATATTCATAATGGCATACAAACTTAGAAATATTAAATAATAGTCTTTTACTCTTTATTATTAATTACTTACCAAAGAGCTATTCTATCCTTGGGATAATCAAGATTCTCTAAAAAACTCAATGAATATGGCAGTGTATGAGCTTTATTTCTAGCTAAAATTCCTATTAGGACACTAGGTTTTTTTAAAACTCTATCACAATTTGCTATTTTTGTAAAACTTAATAAGATTATAAAACAAGTAAAAATTATGTGACACTTCATTTTTTAATAATATTAAAACTCTCTCATTGCTTATTTTTCAATAATAAACTGAATATTTCTTAAATATTTGGATCTAAAAACACCCTTTTTTACGCGTTAACAAAAAAGTAGGGTTAAGAACATCATCTACAGCTAGGAACACGCGTCAGTCAACTCGCGCGAGAATTTGTGACTGGAGCTTGGGCTTAATTGACGTAGCACACACACACACACATATATGTGCATCAGTGCATGGTGTGCATCGTGTGTAGGCGCGCGTATCGGCGTATGTTCCATATAACATACCTATACATACATAATACGTATAATTATATGTGTATTGTATTCTTCACTTTATATATTTTAATGCAGTAATTAAATAAAGATTTTATAAAAAATAATAATAATAGCAATATTCTAAATACCTGAATTAATATTATTTTATGGAATAATAAGACTCTCTTATTCAAAGCATAATTTTTTATTTTGTTATAAAAATATTTTTGTACACAAATCACTTTTGGTAAATGCAAAGTAGACTATTAACATCTTTCATAACTGAAGTGATTAGATTACTTCCATATAAAGTCGTAACAACAAAATTGAATGTATTTTACATATGTACAAAATATATTATATAAAAATGGATTTAAAAATAATCAGTCATTTCTGAGTTTTCAAGTTTTGGCCTCTTCTTTTGAGCATAGCTTAGACTAGATTTGTCAAACTCTAGAACCATTATTCCTAAATCCCCACTATAGCGATTTTTTGCAACCTGTGAAAGTTAAATAAAAGTTTATTAAACAGTCTTCCATAGTAAAATTAAGTTCCACATACCTGCAGATATTTTTTTCCCCGAAGACTAGTTAGTCTTTTATCTTGTACAATTAGAACATTATCAGCCTCTTGACTTGCTTTTGCTCCTCCAAAGATTGAAGAAGTAGTTAAATCACCATCCTCTCTTTCTTTCCGTGGATGAATAACTAATGACACATGACAATTAAATTTTGTTGCAAAATTTCTAAAACTAGCAATTATCTTGTCTTGTGTCCAAAATCTATTAAATTAAATATACATATTTCATGTACATATTTAAATAACAAAGGTAACAATTTATTAAAGAAAAAAAAAATTAAATATACCTATCCATGAATTTTGGTTCTTCAGACATACCCATCATAAATTGTACATTATCAATAACAACATGAGCAATATCATGCACATATGTAGCATGCTCAACAGCCTAAGTAAATTATAATTAGATTAACTATATTTTCAGAATAATATAAATTTCCTTTTATCAAAATTACATATATAATAATACTGTAATATTTAACTTTACCTCCATTACAACTTTAAGATTTTGTTGACCATGAAAAGTCATGAAATAAATAGGAAGTTTTTCAAATTCATCTGCAAAGGAGTCAAACTGATTTAAATGTTCATCTAATGGAACTCCTGACATTTGTTGCAGCATAGTTCTTGCTAATCTAGCATTTCTAATTTCAAAACTTCCCCATAAAGTATTAACTCCTTGCATGGCTAAGTCCAGAGAGTATTCACTCATAAATGTTGTTTTTCCACAACCTTATGAAAAAAATTTTAAATTAGTAATATTTTATTATATTTATATATTTTTAAAAATTTTCATTCTATTACCTGTTGGACCTGTAAGTACTGTGAATTCTCCTCTCCTATGACCTTTTAAAATTTTATTTAATGCTGGGTATCTTTTCCATTTTACTCCTTGAACTTTGTCAATATTTTGTAAGTCACTTAATACATCTTGTCTCAAACTAGTAAATGTAGTTATACTTTTGTGCCAAATTGGTTGAGCATTTTGCACTATTTCTTTTAAATTGTATCCTAAACTTGCTGCAATTTTTGGTTGAGGTTGATTATCTGTAGGTCTTACAAAATAACATCTTTTTTCATCAAGTTTCTTTGCAAAATGTCTTGCAATATCCCAACTTGGTTCATCATTTCCAAACCACAAAATAAACTTTTTATAGGATTCCAAACCTGGCAGTATCTGTTGAGGTATATTTTGTAATCCGTAAGGAAGACATATTATTAAGGAAGCTGCTTTTCCTGCAGCCATTACTAGAAGATCTTCTAGATTTGGCACAAGCACAGCTGTTCTATCTGATTTTACACCTTTTTGTTTATATACAATTACTCCACTTGTATTTGTTATAGGAACAGTCTTTGTAAATTTAGATTCAACAGATAAAGATTTATATCCTACAATAACATTACGAAATGTTAACAATGGAAAATATAAAGTCTGAGGTGACTTTTGATAACATGCATTCATTTGCGTCATAACTTCTTGTGGTACACACTAAACAAAATTAGAATGAATAATTAATACAGGGATTGAATAATAAAATAGGAGTAATATATTTATATATAACTTAATATTATACCTCTAAGCTGAAATTTTCCATCATACTTTTATATGTATTATCATCCAATTTTTCTACTGCTTCTGAAGAGGCTTTCAATTTTTCCCACGCTGCAGTAAAGTCAGGAAAAACTTCAATTGATTTACGAATAAATGTTAATTCTTCAGATGGCTTTTTAGTTGTCTTAGGACATAAAAATCTTTGTAATGTATTCCAAGGTCCAAAACGTTTACAATGTTCGCACATAAAGAAACCTGTAAAAAAGAAAATTTTTAAATTAATACAAACTTTTAATAGTGAACATAGTAAACAATATTAAAGAAAGTAAAAATGATATTAAAGAAAGTAAAATATGATTATGAACCTGTCATTTTGTTAATGTATAATTTACATTCTTTTCTTCTACTGTCATCACATAAAGGAAAAAATGTAGTAATACAAGCATGTCCATCCACAAAGGATGTATTTGTAGATTTTAAAGTTTGTTTCATTTCTTGTAGTGTAACAGCAGATACTTTTCGATCAATATTATGATAAAATCTTGTTATTGATTGATATTTATATTTTGTTTTTATCAGCAAACGTTCGAAAGACATAAGTGGTTTTAAGTATAACTTTTGAAGCATTTTTTTATATTATCAAAATTGGTTGCTTCGAAAATAGTTGTTACAAATATATTTTTGTCAACTTATTTGTTGGTGTAAATTTTTAATAATTATATCTAAGTTTTTTTTAATATAAAATATCACAATCGGCGTTCTTAATAATAAAGTTTTCGGCAGCATTCGGTCCTTCATAACCTGTAAATGGCATACTCCAAAATTTTTCTACTAAATAAATTATGTTTTGTAAATTTGTATCATAATATAATTGAGATGTATAAATATACATCTGATAAATTATAGATTAATTTATAATTTAATCATCGTCCGACAATCTTTTTTTGGGAAATACGTGATCTAAGTAAGTACTTGTTCTTCCCAACAATCCAAAACAATCCAAAGGAACCGGCATTCATTTTCATGCACGCATGCCGGCATGTGCGAATTGCGATACAGGCGCGCGCGCGCGCGCGTGTGTGTGTGTGTGTACACTGTACACATACACGCCAAATTGGCACGCGGCGCGCACTTTTTATCTTTTCAAAAATATATTACATGTACATTTTTACAAAGATTTAACTAACTCTAACAAAATATAGGTGGACAATGAACTTCTGTAATACAAATAAATTTTATTAAGTGTAATTAGAATTAATATAAAGTAATTAGAAAAATAATTGGAAAAAAGTAAAAACATTTTTAATGTGTAAATAGAATTACCTAAATAATAAAATGTATACAAAATAACAAAGTTTAAATTCGACTAAGTGAAAACACGTACATATAACTGCATTGCAGTCTTGCAGATTGCAGTGTCGATATTATATATACATAGCGCACATATACTGTGCCCACTGCCCATACGGGAGCCTTTCTACAATAGATTCAGTTCAGTGTTTAGTTCAGCTGTTCAGCTGTTCCGTGGTCTGAACGGATCAAAACGTGAGTTTTCCGCCTACCTAGTATTGTATTACCAATGATCATTAAATTAATTATACTACTACGTGCAGCTTTGGCGCAAAGTCCTATGCGGTTACTTATATAGCGATTATACCAGGTGAAGTTGGGAATTTGATTTTTTATAAAAAGAAAATTATGAATTTTATGATAATTAATTATCTTTTATCTGTTTAGAATTCCATTATTTATATTTATTGTTATTTTAAAATAAATATGTTATTTATTTAAAAAATTATAAAATAATCATGTGTTTTCAAAGCTATAAAAATACTTAAGTACTTATTGTGTATAGTGATAAGACCATTAAGAAACAATGGATATAAAGGTAATACAATAAAAAAAAAGTTTAACAGATAATCAGACCTTCATAATAATCAGACACCATATATATTACTTAACAAAGTTTACTTCAATTCATGATTAAATATTTAATACTATATTGGAAATAATGGAATACTAAATTTACAACAAACATGCATGCAATCCGTTTACTTTTCGAAAGACGAAAATGGTAATGGGCTAGGCCTGCTTATCAAGAACAACTTGCTTCTGCAGATATCTAAAAATTCGAAAAATTAAACCTATTTTTCTGCTTAACGAATAAAATGAGTATATATGAGACAGAGAGAACTATCTTGAGATTAGGGCTCCGCGGAGCAAGAGAAGGAATTTCGGAGCACGTTCGGTTGGTTAAGAATGTCGAGATTGAGAAGACGAAGATTCTTAGCTTAAAGATGATGTCGCTTTTGTCGAGATGATCATTGGTAATACAATACTAGGTAGACGGAAAACTCACGTTTTGATCCGTTCAGACCACGGAACAACTGCACAGCTGAACTGAACACTGAACTGAATCTATTGTAGAAAGTCTCCGGTTCGCGTGATAGGGTTCTGTCTACACGCCACCACACACCACTTCAATACACCCCACCACATGCATAGTCCGGATGTTCCATTCCGTTCCTCCTCGTATACCAAGTTACCGATTGAGTACAGAAGAATAACAAACGCGACTGCCTCTCTTTTCTATTACGCTGTCAACGCTGTATTCTTTATTGCAAATCCCCGAAGAAAGGTGTATAAGTATAAAAAGGTGCATATAAATTTATTGTTTTGGAGAAGATGAATCAAAATATAATCAGCATTTATTGTGCACTTACGGTGTACTATACTTATGGTGTACTATTTGTATGCAAGTGGCACAAGCAAGGGTAGGTCATAATTAAATTTTCACAGCTCCTGATATGATTACAGTGCACAATAAATGATGATATTTTTATTCATCTTCGCCAAGGCTGTGACTCCAATAGAGTACAGAGTGCTGTTTCGCGTGCTGTACGAGTGCTGTTTCGCGTGCCATGTCGTGGCAGCACGTGTGTGGAACGTTTAGTATTTATATTTTATAGTGTAGAAAGGTCTCGCCAGTTATTCTCTGCGCACGTGCGCACCGCCAGTTGATCTCGGAGAAATGTAGCTATATGTTAACTTCTGACAAAAATATTTATACTAAAACTTCTAAGAAAAGGAAGAGGGAACAGCCATCGAATATCGAATTGAAAGCCTTATAAAAAATGCAGGTTGAAAATGTTAACATGAAAACAGCCAGAATCAACATTATTATAATGAATTTTAATATGTTACCTAAACAAAGAAAAGGCCTAGCTTTTCTAAAAATAATGAAAATTTTTAAAAAACATTAAAAAATAATGATTCTAATTTTTCATCTTGTATTAGTAATTTTTTTAAGTTTAATAAGAATGTTTTTAGATTCCTTTTTCAAATTTTATGAATTTTAAGTACTGCAACGAGTGAATATAATTAAATTCAATCGTAAAAAAAAAAATGCTTTTTATTATTCTTTATTAAATTTTGTGAAATACTACCATTGCTGCCTTTTGCTTGTAATTTTGTATCTTGTATAAGTGAATTTTATAATTCTGTATCGTATAATATTTTTCCGTAGGTATTAATACCTAATATTTTACTAATGTTTTACTAATGTTTTACTAATATTTACTAATGTATAACTTTTTATATTTGCTATTGAAATAAATTTTAAAAATTTCAAATGCATTATCAATTTATTTCTATGCCTTTTTTTAATAATAATAAATATAAATTTTTTAGTATTTCTTTATTTTTGCAAAAGTAAACATAAATATATATTGAAATGTAATGATATTATACATAATAAAAGTATTAAATATACATTGTAATTTTGTAAATAATTTATTATTAATAAATAAGTTCGCTTTTTCTTTAAAATCAGCTGGCGGTGCGCACATGCGCAGAGGATAACTGGCGAGACCTTTCTACACTAGATATAAATACTAACAGCGAATCCACATTACGTGCCATGAGCTTTGAGCCATGATCTTTGTGCCATACCAAAAAGAAAGTGTTGTTCGACATCTACATACTCATCACCACAGGATAAAGGGGGAGTACCTACTCTTTTATTGAACAGAGCATAAATGTCAAACATAGATAAAGTTACATAGATATCGAACAACACTTTCTTTTTGTTATGGCACAAAGCTCATGGCACAAAGATCATGGCACGTAATGTGGATTCGCTGTAAACGTTCCACACGCGTGCTGCCAGGACATGGCACGCGAAACAGCACTCGTACAGCACGCGAAACAGAACTCTGTACTCTATTGGAGTCACAGCCCAAAACAATAAATAAGTACACCTTTCTTCGGAAATAATAGAAAAGAGAGGCAGTCGCGTTTGTTATTTTTCTGTACTCAATCGGTAACTTCGTATACGAGGGGGAACGGAGTGGAACATCCGGACTATGCGTGTGGTGGGGTGTATTGTAGTGGTGTGTGGTGGCGTGTAGACAGACCCTTACACGCGGGAGCGCGCAGTCTATAAGTATAAGTCTATGGACTGCATAGCATAGATAGATCAGCTGTTTTATGAATAGTGAACAGTCCATACACGAGTCCATATCTTGTATAGACTAGGTACACGCGGAGGAAATATTGTTATTTGAACTTAGTTGCTTATTTAATGGCAAAAGGTAATAAATATATCATCTGAGCTTTAATTTATGTTTCATTTTGTCCAAAGAATCAAATCATTTGATGCAATCAAACTGTAGGTAATGTTCATTGATTTTTACTTAGTCCGTAGAAAACGATCAATAAATGTCTATTTAGCGTAATGATTTATCTTTGCGTTTTGTTTTTTTCAATATAAATGCTCTTTTAGAATTTTGTATAAATTTGAGTAAAGAAATTTCAATTTATTTCATTGTATTATGAAGTATTAATGTTATATAATCAACTTATAGGTTGGCGTACATAACCTTAAAATATTTTCTAAATAAAACGAATCTAAAATCTTGCTTACCAAGTTATATTTGGGATACATTTCTTGAGAGAATTTTTAAAATTGCAAGTAAAAATCGATTTTATTTTAATTTTTTACAGTTTGATGGCTGACCTGTCTTTCAAGTTTCTGTTCAGGAAGTACGGAGCTGTCACTATAATTCCAACTTTATTATTCTCTGCAATAATTTCTGATCTGCTTCATACACGCAAGTGGAAAGCTAGTGTAGCTGCTCAAAATCAACAACAACTAGCTTAATTAATAGAAAAAATGGTCAAGCCAATTCAAGTTAATCTCGTTAAAGAATATCTTTTATGTCTAATTCCATTTGGTGGTGGTTTAATTGGATACAAGTTAGATCGAATCGAAGATGAAAGATTGACACGCTTCAGGGATAAATCAGCTCTTTACCGAAGAGCTGTCCCTCCTGCTGAACCATCATGGTGATAGTCTTAATAAAATTCGAGTAATGATTTATGAGACATGTTATACCTATCATTTAATTATATAATAAAAACTTGGAAAAATCTTTAAAAAATTGATAGTTATTTGTTAATCATAATTCATATACATAAGCCTATATAATTTTTTAATTTTATTTAATTTATTTAATAAATTAGAAAATAAAATGTAGAAATAACGAATATTTTTAACATTTCTTTTATTTTCTTAACAATATACATTTGAAATATGTAAAAATATGTCATTTTTATACAATTAACGAAATATTGAAAACTTTTTTCGGTTGTTTTCCTTTTTCTTATTTACTTTCATGTATTTGTTTGCTTGTATTTGTCTGTCAAAATTTTCTTTATCAGCTATGTCATTAATACTTTTTTTTGTTGCATTATAAGCTTGTCTTTTTTTCTTGAGCCAGTCATCTGCATCTTCACTCCAAGAAATTGGTCTTTCTCTTGATGCAATATTTGGTTGAATTGTTTTATTTACAGTATCTAAATTTAAATATGAGAATCTATTTTGATTATTAGGCTCTCCTTTACTAGCAGTTTTAACAGCAGTTGCAGATTTTTCATCAATGAGACCATAATTTAGAAATTTAGTGGTTTGTTCTTGCGAGGCAATGATATTTTCGCTAATTCTTTTAAGTGTTTTTTCTATAGGTTCATCTTTTTCTCTTAAACTAGAAAATCTTGTAGAAAGGCTTGGCCTTCTTTCACTAGCAGATCGTGAAAAAGCTGCTGGTTTTTTGAATACTTCTGGATCGAATTTTCTCGATGTTATGATAAAAGATGAATCTCCAATATCAGCTGATAGTGTTGAATCTAAATCATCATATCTTATTTTTTGTTGAGGTTTTGATTTTGATCTG
This sequence comes from Torymus aiolomorphi, assembly GCA_036365515.1. Lineage (NCBI taxonomy): Eukaryota > Metazoa > Arthropoda > Insecta > Hymenoptera > Torymidae > Torymus > Torymus aiolomorphi. The sequence goes on from CM070876.1 coordinate 26,737,659, forward strand.
ACACTACTAATTCTACTGCTTAATCTATCTGTTAGTAATGAACTTCTTGAATTAGGAGGGTTTTTGTATGGTATTTCTTCTTTTTCAAATATAATATTTGAATTCATTCTTGGTAGTGAATTCAATGAATCAGATGAATCTTCTGATTTTGCATGACCTTTTAAATCATCTGAAGCTGTAGATTCTAAATTTCGTTCATAGTTAGATATACTTTCTGAGCTCAATGATTTTTTATAACGTTTAGCATATAATTCTGCTTGTTTCATTTTATCTTTCACAAGTCTCTCCAAAATTCTCAGTTCTTTTTCTTTTTTGAACAAAAGTCTTTCACGAGATTGTAATGCAACTTCTTTATCTTTCAATAATGTTTCCAGTTTTCTTAATGACTCTAGTCTTTGCATCCAATTTTCTTTGAAAATTTCTTGACTTATATCTTCTGGGCGCTGATTTTTAAGTGAACATCCATTCTTTCGTCCATGGGAGCAAATTTCTTGCAGAGTTTCGTCAAAACTTTCGTTACCTTCAATAATAGATTTTAAACTGGTGGACCTTTTTGGTAATTTAGGAGCAACTACACCGAAACGCCGATATTTTGAATGACCTAATGTCCAATGACTTTGAGGTATATCATAAGTACTATTGCTCTTATTTGCATTTATACTTGACAAATTGCCTATGAATGGTTCATCATAAATAGGCTCCTCTATTTTGAATGTAGCTTTTACATATTCAGTGTGTTCAATTTTAACTTCATTTCTATTTAAGTTAATACTTTTTTTTGGAGTTATTATCTCATCATAGATGTGTTCATCAATTTCAAAAAATACTCCAGAAAATTCTGATGAACATTGATCATCATTTCCAGAATTATTACATATGTTTACACATTTATTGCTTTTTTCCTCTTCCTTTTCATTTGTAGTTTCATTTACATTTAGCTCATCCAAAGAAGTCAAAGAGTCATTCTGCAATTTAATTGCAAGTTTTTCATCGTCAATTTGATTAGAGTAATTTTCGCTTCTGTTATTACTAGGAATAATAAAAGCTTCTACTCTATACTTTTTCATTTCGCTGATATTTATATATTATCTGAAATAAAAAAGAATTATATAATATTATTTATAATTTAATTAATTGATTAATAATTAAACAATAAATATCGACTACAAAATAATTCTCATCACTCACCGCACCGTCGTTTTACTCCGAAAACATTTCGATGATATCAATAGTCAGTAATTCACAATAACAAAATGATTATTCCAAACGCTATAGTATTTTATATTACTCTGATTCCACAGAGACATACAAATACACTTTTCAACCAGCATCACTCCACAACTTTGCTATCGTCTCTTTACTTATCAAGTTTCCAAAAAAAACAGTTTGCACTTTAAACACGTGAAAAAAAAAGAAAAAAAAACGAAACTGGGCCAGCCGATATTTCTTCCACGACCCTTCACCTACGGCTTTTTTAGCCTGAAAAAGACAAATTTTTCGGAGCACCGTGCCGTCAGGTGCATCTTAAAGGACTATACGAAGGCTCGCGATTCGAGCGCGCATAACGGTCGTTGAGCCAGCAGCCTGCGACGCCGCGCTAGTGGACCCTCTTCAAATTTATATATATGTATATGTGCGGCAGGTATAGTATATCTGTATATATAGCTGAACGCGCAGGTAAAGGAATTTATTAAGGGAGCCGCGTTCGCTCTCACTGCGGGTAACACCCCGCTGGGAATTCTTTTTGGCCCCCTGATCCCCGTGCTCTCCCCTTGCTCACGTTTTGCGGGTAAACAAGACATTATCAGTTTTTGTAAATAAAGCAATATAATTATTTTCTGTTGCGTTTCGGTATTTTTAATATATTAGTATCAATGTAGGTATAAAGCGTTTTCTGTCGGGTATATGTACAATTATCGCGTCTACACCTGCCTAGTTAGTAGGTATGAATTGATAATGCTCCGGATTCCGTTAACCCTAGAAAAATGAATTCCCGGCCCTTTCATCCATAAAACCGAAACCGTAGTAAACATCTTCGGTAGCGAAAAAAATTGCGGCAATATTGAGAAATGTACAGAAAAAGACTCTGATTTCAACCTCGTGTAAACACTGATATTCTGATCTGGAAATTTCGGCTTAAAAGTTTTCAGTTATTTCAATATTTCATTGTTATCAACTATTTGAATCTTTATTTTATTTGAATTAAAAAAACAGCAAATATTGGCAAAGTGATTGGTCGCCTGCAACAGGTATATTCCTTTTTCAACATAAGTATGCGTGCGTGTTTAAAATTATTATAGGATGTATAACCATAGAGTTATAAATCTTGTAGATTTCGGACAACAACTTTTTTTCGGACGGCATCGCGCATCGCGCATCGAGCATAGCTCATGCAATGTGGATTCGCTGCTACGGAAATATTCGTGTAATAGGTATTTGCTCCAAACAGTACTAAAACGTCACTTTTGTCAAAAAGTTGATAAATGTCTGAATTGAGAAAATTCAAAATTTTATCAAATCTAAAAAAAAAACGATGTGGAACCAGTGGAACAAACCTACCTCAGGCAGATGGCGTTTTTAACCAATAAAATGCACCTGGAGTGGAGGGGGAATCTCTCTTTATCACGTGCTCGGATTATAATTATATCTATATTACACTTCCCTTCCCCAAGAATCTTTCGCTGTGCTCTCGAACTTCGAGAGCGCCATTTTGCTCTTGTATATATCTGGGAAATAATGCTGCAGCAGCGAGTACGTCGGCCATTTCTAGGGAGTTCGCTTTCTGTACTAGAACCCATGCAACCGCTGTGCAGTCGAAGGGAGCAGAGCAGAGTAGCAGCAGCAACGTTCCACGCGCGCGCGCGTGTGGTTGTTTTCTCGTGTTAGGGTTTTGGATAATTTTCTTCCTCTAGACTGGTGGCATTTATATAGTTCCGAGCTTTCGTCGGCGACCTGCCGTGTGACGTGAAAAAAACTATTATACACTCGCGCGGCGATTCTAGTGAGGAATTTCAAAAACTGAGTAGGTAGTCAGGGATTCGAATTGTTTAGACAGAATCTAAGACAGTTAATTCTAAAACAATTAAATTGTGCTATGGAGGTGGCGAACGAGGTTGAGCCAAGTACAGAAGAGTACGTTGCAGAGGTGAAGTCAAGGGATGACTCGGGCAATTCTTTCAATCCTATTTTGGTGCGATTAACGCCGACTGGAAAAGTTAGTCATGCTAAAACTCGTGTTTACACGCAACGATATCGCAAAGAGTGGGAACTAATGCCGGATTTTAAAGGTAATCAGTCTAGAGATAGGATTTTTTAGCGATTAATCTGATGTATCATTTTATAAGCTCTTTAATTACTGCTTCTTCTTCTGCAGACTGGTTGACTTCAGTACCTTATGAAGCAACCCGAGCATTTTGTAAATTTTGTCAAAGAAATTTACATGCCCATCGATTGTCTCTGTTGAAACACATGTGTACTTTAAAACATCAAAGGGCAGGCGTGCAATACACTAAGGTACATAAATAAAATTTGACATGGCCTTAATTTTATTTTTTACCTAGTTGTATTAAAATTTATTTATCCTAAATATAGAGACAAGCAATTCTAAATAACACCAAAATAAAAAAGGAAGAAGATGAGCCCGAATATATTATTGAAAGATATGAAGATGATGAAGATGAGATGACTTATGAAGAAGAAACCTTTGTTCAAGAAGGTGAAGAAGAAGTAAGTATGGGGGATGGGGAAAAACAGGAAGCTGATGAATCTGAGAGCGAAGCTGAAGATTCAGTTCAAAAAAAACCTAGACTTGAAAAGGTATTAAAAATTGAAAAAATTTCATTTTCCTCTATTTTTATTAGAAATTTTTAAATTTGAAATTTATGATTTTAGGAACAAGGACAAGACACTCTTGCTAAAGCTATTGCTAACGTTCATTCTGACTTTTTGACGGAAAATGATGAATCAGTTCAATTAGAAATGGTAATTGAATCAGATCATGATAATAATGATAATAATGAAGAATCATTACAAATTATCAATAGCAGAACAAGATCAAACAATGTAAAAGAAGAAACGAGTAAAAACAACCAAAGTTCAGTAAGTTACACTTTATATAAATAAAATTTGTATTGAACTGAAAGTAAATTTTTTTTAATAAATGCTGAATTTTGATCATTCTTAATAAATATTTAAAATAGACACTTTTTTTGTATTAAATTATTTTAAAGGATGAAGAAACAGAGCAAAGAAATGCCAGTAATGAGAATGTTAAACATATATCTGCAACAGAGCCTAAGAATTTCATAGAACCTCCAAAAAAGATGTACCTTATTTCTGCAGATGGAAAATATAGCTTAGTAAACAGCAATTTTCGACAATTTATAGTAAATCACATGCAAAGTAAACATGTAAAAAATGATACAAAAAACAAAATTGTGTCTGAAGTTCCTTCTCCCAATGTACCAAGTACTAGTCAAGACTCGTCAAATAAGGTAGAATAACACATCGATAATTATGAAAAATATAATTCATAAGTGATATTAACGATGATTTACATTTATTTACAGACTATTATTATTTCCAATCCATCACCAATGACTTCAAAATCAGTTTTATTAAAAAAATCTCTTATTAGTACAAATGTCTTGGACACGAGTAAAGGTACTCCAGTTTGTGGTTTGCAAGTTAGTCTTTATAAATTACAAGAAGGAAGATGGACTTTCATACACGAAGCGTAAGTATAAACGAATTATTTTATAATTGCGAATTGGAAAAACTATTATTGGCTGGGATTTAAAAAGTCATTTCGGCTGCATGCTGAAAAGAATGTCATTTTGCCTGCAAGGTGAAAAACATGCCATTACGACTGAGCGGTGAAAAATTATTATAATAAAAAATTAAAATTAAAACAAATTTGGTTCAATATTTCAAATAAAAAGAATCAAATAATATTTGTTATCTAATTAAATGAAAAATGAATTATTAATGTATTAAATAAGAATTAATATATAAAGAATTATATTTAATTAAACGATGTACATTTGATTGTCTTCTGTAAATACATATACATTAACACAAACTTACTTAAAGAAAAATTCAGTAAAAGGAAAAGAAAAGAAGTTTTAATAAAATGATAAACGATAATTTAATATTTAAAAAAATCTTGCTAACTTAAAATCAGATAAATTTATTTTCACCGCTCAGTAGGAATGACATTTTTTTCACCACATAGCCGAAAGGGCACTTTTTAACTCTCGGGCAATGCTATATTCTTAAGTAAATCTTTATAATTTCAATTTTGTTTTAGTGTTACTACTGTAAATGGCCATTGCGCCGATTTTCTAAATCTAGTTGGTGGTAAAAATCACTCGGCAGGACGCTATAAACTTCATTACGATGTAGAAAAGTATTATGCTGTAAGAAAAACTGCAACTATATACCCGTTTATTGAAATTATTTTCGATATAAAAGATCCTAATGTTTCTCACAATATTCCACTTCTACTTAGCCCATACAGCTACAGTACATATAAAGATTCGCATAGATAAATTTATATATGAATAAAATTTTTATTTATTTTATAATGTCTATAGTTTTACAAATAAAATAATTTAAGTAATGTACAGTATTACAAGAAATTTGAACTTTAATTTTAATACTAGATCAAAAGATTTATATTTTTATCAAAACCAAAATTTATGTTTTTCTAACTAAATTTTGTACAACACGTATGTTAATAAAATATTTATAAAATAAATTCTGTTATAATATCGAAAAGGGCGATACTCTTAATTAAAGAGGTTCCGGCGTGAGGGGTCGTATTTATGAGGCGCCCCGTAGGGGTAAAAACTTTTTTTTAAACAACCAAAAAACTTTTATTAAAAGTAGTACAATATTATTTACTGTGTGTGTGTGTGTGTGTGTGTGTGTGTGTGTGTGTGTGTGTGTGTGTGTGTGTGTGTGTGTGTGTGTGTGTGTGTGTGTGTGTGTGTGTGTGTGTGTGTGTGTGTGTGTGTGTGTGTGTGTGTGTGTGTGTGTGTGTGTGTGTGTGTGTGTGTGTGTGTGTGTGTGTGTGTGTGTGTGTGTGTGTGTGTGTGTGTGTGTGTGTGTGTGTGTGTGTATGGAATTACGATATGTTATGATACGTAAAAATAATAATGTATACAATTTATAGGCATGCAAAAGCATTGATTTTAGGTTTTTATGGAGTTACGTTCATATTTTACTGTTAAGATGATATTTTTATTATACAATAAGACTTTGAGACTAAAATACTATAATCTCCAAGTGGTTTCATGAAAAAATTATCGATTTTCATGACGTGGCGTAGCGTTATAGCGCACAAAGATGTGCTGACGTTTGTAAACTACTTACCAACTAATACCTTAATATAATAGCTAAATCTTTTTTTCATCTTAAATAAGGGGATGGTCCCGATACCCAAACATATAAGAATCGACATTCAAAGTTAGACGGATATAATTGATTAAAAAGGCTTAACAAGTAATAATTCTTTTTCTATAGATAAATTATAATGTTAGCAATAATCGAATAATCATAAAATGAGATTATTTTGTAATGGTAATTATTTACTATAAAGATAAAAACACGATAATGCGGTTGTCCCTTTACCCGAGTACCGAAAATGCTTATTGTTCCATTTTTCATGTCCTGGTAACCGAAAAAACATTTGTAAAAAATAGGTTTTAAAGTAGACATTAATTATTTTCAAACTTTTATGTTTCTCTTTACTTGGTTTCATTATTACTGGTAAATACAAAAGAAATTGATTTACTCTCAATCTAAAACCATAAGTCAAATAGAACCTCAAACACGTGTAACCTACTATACAATGTAGAAGTTACTCGCATACGCAATCTGCTGTTTAAGTGTCGGGGCAGTGTATTTTATGACATGGGTCAGAACTAGAGATTCCCGGCCAGAACCTGAATACGATTGAATTAAAATATTTTTTTTTAGATAATATGATAGCATTAATGAGTGTGTAACAATATTATGAATACCAACATTTGAAAGGAAATTAAAGAAAAAATTCAGAGTTACTTTAATATATATTTACAGTTTAAAAGGCAAATAAAAAAAGTAAAATTGTTCCGGTACTGGGAACTGTTCGGGTATCGGAATCCATTCCCTATATAGCCTAAAGAATATTTTAAGCCTCTTATACAATTGAAAAAGACTACTTATGAGCTATAAAGGACCAAAAGGTCGAAAAATCACGATTTTTCAAACTTTAGGAATTTTTTCTTAGGAATGATGGGTTCTACGAAAAAAACTTATAGGAACACTTTTAGTTCGAAATCGTCTAAAGAATATAAAAAAATTTTTTTTAGGACGAAAAACTTACTTTTAAATTGTTAATAAAAATTTCTGGTTAAGTTTTTCGCAAAAGTACCCAAGATATTCGTGTTCAGGGAGTTAAAATACTTTAGAAAAGCCTGGATTTATCCATGTATCCATGAAACAAATGTTTGAAAATAAAAATCAAATTTACAAACATTTTTTCTCTTAGTTCACCCGGCGACCCTAGCTAAAAAATACCAATAAAAGGCTTAAAATTTACACTTTCAATGGGTAAGTATTTTTTTTTTTCTTATCCCAGTAAATACTTTCATTTTAAAAGATGGTAATAAGACATCTTTTAAGATGAAGTATTTAATTTCACGTTCTCGAAATTCGATGGAGCCACCTTCACAGTGTCATAACCTTTGATAACTCGGTTGGTAAAACGTATTCAGATGCTATTTCCACGATATGTGCTAAGAAGTGTTGATTGATGTTACTCACGGAACAATCTGTGAAGTAGGTAGAGTAAAACTTATCGCGGATGTACGATAGGTTAGAAACGCAGTCTGTATCTCACATTTTTCACTACTAATTATAGTATCTCTTTGCGATAAATATTTTATTATAAAAGTATATATTATGTGTGCCTCAAACTTTAAAATAACTACTCACGTATTGGATACAAATAAAGGTCTTCCAGTGTCTGACTTACCGATAAAATTTTATAAATGGAAAAGTGATGACGAATGGATATTCATAAGTGAAGGGTAATACAATTGATAATTGGTAATGTAAATTTTATTCGATTTCTTTTTTAATTTCGATTTTTTTTTTATTTTAGGAAAACTGTAAGTACTGGTCGTTCGCCTGAATTTGTAGTAAATGAGACGGAACCGGTACCTGGTACTTACAAATTGCATTTTTTAACTAAACGATATTATGACTCTACCAATGCAAAAACGATATATCCGTTTATTGATTTGGTTTTTGATGTTGATAAATCAGAACACTATCATTTGCCTTTGTTATTAAACGCATTTGGTTTCACAACTTACCGTGGATCTTAGCTTTACTGAAAATGATGTAGAAATAAACAAATTGTCAATTGTTTAATAAAAGAAATAAAAAAAATATATCAAGTGTTATAATTTTTTAATTCGAGAACCCGATAATCTAAAGAATTTGTTTTTTTAGATTAGATGTTATCAATACCTAAGTAATACGTTGATAAAGTGCTTTCTACACACTACGTAAAGTCATTCCAGTCATTCCACAAACACTGATTAGGAAGTTGCAAGATATGACAGACGTACAATATATCGTCGCACGGTACGAAGAAAAGCCAACTTGGAAGTTACAGGCGAAGAAAAGCAAAAAATGCGTCTAAGACGAAGAAAAGCCAGTTTGGGTCCTCCCAGACGAAGAAAAGCCAGTTTGCGCCCTCCCAGACGAAGAAAAGACAATTTTTGACTTCTCAAACGAAAATAACATTTAGTTGGTATCTTATAGATAACTTTCAGATAATAAGATAAGATAAAGACAAAAAGATAACCAAAAAGATTAAAAATCTTTTTAAAAGGATAACAGATAAGATAAAAAGATGATCAGTTCAGATAATAAGATAACTAGTAATTGATTAGATGCAGTCAGTTGAGGGATTTTTCTTCCGCAGGAACGGCGCAAACTGGCTTTTCTTCGTCTGTAACTTCCAAGTTGGGTTTTTTTCGTACCGCGCGACGATATAGCTTAGGGTATATTATCTGATATTTAGTTTTTGTCTAAGAAAAAATTGACGAAGTTTGGTTATTTTTTGGTGTTATTGGCCATTTTCGGAATATACATTGTTTTCGCCGATACAAGAACCAATAAGATTTTAAATATTTTCGGCATATCTGTTCATGTAATTCATAGTAATAAAGGAAAGCCAGTGGCGGATGTACCTGTATCGCTTTATAAATTCAATAACAATGATCACTGAATACTTATTAGTAAAGGGTATAGTATATTACATACCTAGACCAGTAAAATAAGAAATGTCTCAGATCACATGTAATTTCATGTATATACTATTTTTCTGCCCTCCGGCCGGAAAGCGCCAACTTCCTGGCCGCTACGCGAAACGAAGTTGCCGCTTTCCGGCGCCGTCGAGCAGAAATAGTATATTTTTAAGATACTGATCTTTTAATATTACTAGTATGCTCTAAGCGCGCTTCGCGCGCCGTAATTTTCCCACATTAACTTCGCGCCACTTTTGTTTTTGTAACCTAGCCACCCATTACACCAACCGAATCATGAATAAATTGATATCATAATAACAAATCCATCATTTTTTTAATAGGAGGAATAGGAGGATTAGTGAGTAGGTAATTTAGATATTTCTTATAATAGTACATTATGTAACAAGGGACTGAAGTCGCAGATTATTCCCGCGGATGTAATCACCGTGTTACATATAGTACTTTGTTCCCATCGCCACTGTGGCCACTTCATAGATTTGAAAAGTTATTTTGTATTTATGTGTTATAATTTTGTTAGTTTTAACCCAATTCACCATAAACGTAAAAAATTAGACTATGTTACTTTATTCCCGCATTATGCGGGAATAAATTAAAAGAGGGAATCAGACGCCACTTTTGCCCCGCTTTTCAGGCTATAAAATGGTCATTATAATAGAGATGGGAATAAAATGAATTATATTTCAAGCCTCGTTCTCGAGATTACAGCGTAGTACCCCCCTTGCCCACTAGATGTCACAACGTTTAGAGTGGAAAACAAAGCCGGCGGCGCTGTCTCCGCAGCTCTCCCGCCGGCCTGCGCGCTCATTCCCGTCATTCCTTTTCTTTGTGCGCTAGACGCTGCACGTACGAGTGGAGAATTTTTTAAGAGAGAGTTTTTTGAGAGAATTTGGGAGAAGACGCAGTTATAGTGCTATGTCTAGGAAACGGAAAGCCGACGAGGTTGCCAAGATGATGGCGAAGGTGGCTAAGATGCAACAGAAGTTGAGAGACATGGAGCAGGAGCCTGAGGAGTCATCTCCCGACGAGGATACAGACTCAAAATCTGACCCATCCGAGCCGGAGGATCAGCTCGTCGAAGTCGAACCGGAAGGTATAGACTAATAAATAAACAATAGTCTCCAGTAAAAAAGCTGATGAACTTGTACGTGAGACAAGGCAGGTCAGACTTATATAGCCCGATGAGTTTACACACTAGAGGTAAAACAGATCGGTGCAGTTTAGTGACCTTACACAGGGAGGTAAGGCATACTAAACTCTTGTGTATTGGCATTCAGAGAGACATAAATGTATACGCATGTAGTCTTACAGATACATGTTATTTAATACGAACAATTTTTTTTTCTCGTTTTTTTTTCGTTACTTGCCTACATAAACTAGGGGAAATATTTTCTATTTCTAACCCAGTTCCAGAAACAACCCCAGATGAGAACGAGGTACAAGACGGTCAGAACAAAGACGATGACAACCTAACCTCCAAAAACAGCCACGTGGATACTGGGCTAGATGAAGAGGTTTTGGACATATTGGGCGAGGACCCACATAAAACGCACGGCTTAGAAGTCGAATTACATAAGTCCTTAAACCTACGATGGAAATATTGGACAGCAAAAGGACTTGACAAACAAAGTAAAGAAAAATTACTCAAAGATTATGAAAGGCCCATGGAGTTTGATGCGCCAAAATTAAATATTGAGATTATAAATGTGCTATCAGAGTCTAATATAAAAAGGGACAAATTTATGATGGAAAATCAGAAGCTGGCAGGATCAGCTTTGATGGCACTTGGTTCAGCCCTAACTGAAATAATAAACGAAAAAGAAAGTTTTGACAAATTATTTATTCTTCGGAGACTGCATGATGCTTCTAAGATGATTATGGATATTCACCACAATGAATTACAATCCAGAAAGGCTTTTATTTACCCTGGATTAAATAAACAATTTAAAACTGTACTCAAGGAAGCAAAATCAGATTCTCTTCTTTTCGGACAAAATTTGAACGAAAAGATTAAGGAGACCAAAAATCTGGAAAAAATTGTGGATAATATAAAAATAAAACCGGTGCCTAAGGGGCCTGCACAAAACCAGAACACAAAACGCCATTTAAACTCGAAGGGCCTGCAGGGGAGACGGCCACTCACCAACCAGGCCAATTATACAAACACACAAGGCCAGAATCAGAACCAAATTCGTCCACGAGGCTATTTCAGGCCAGCACCGCCGCAGACCGGGCAGAGGCCTCCGAATCCCCAGGGATTCAGGCCACAACACAACAACAGGAACACTTAATCGTATGTATTGCGGGGAGGTTAAAGACTTTTGTATCGGGGTGGCGCGAGATTACAAACGATAAATTCGTTTTGCATTGTATTAAGGGTTACAAGATACAATTTTGTAAGCCAGTAGTTCAATATCGATGTCCTATTGTAAAATTAGATTCTCAACAGGAAGTAAGAGATTATAAAGAAGCGGTAAAGTTATTATTGGAAAAAGGGGCTGTTCAAAGTTGTAAACCGGTGAGAGATCAATTTTTGTCGTCGTATTTTTTAGTACCTAAGCCGGATGGTACATACAGATTCATTTTAAATTTAAAGAAACTAAACAAGTTCATTACGACAGAACATTTTAAATTAGAGGATACACGTACGGCATTAAAATTGATCTTTCCGAGGTATTTTATGGGTTGTATAGATTTAAAAGATGCCTATTATTTAGTCCCTATACATAGAAACAGCCGAAAGTTTCTAAGGTTCGAATTTTTAGGAGAACTTTTTGAGTTCGTGTGTTTACCCTTTGGATTGCCAACCAGTCCTTTTGTGTTCACCAAGTTGATTAAACCAGTGGTACGACACCTTAGAAGCCAGGGATTTACGTCAGTTGTATACTTAGACGATTTTCTATGTATAGAGGACAGTTTTCAGAAATGTAAGAAGAACATGGATGAAACTAAAAAACTATTGAATTATCTTGGATTTATTATAAATGATAAAAAAACTAATGATGATCCATCGACAAGAGAAAGGTTTTTAGGTTTTATCTTTGATTCAGTGAATTATACTATAGAGTTACCAACAGAAAAGAGAAAGAGAATGATAAAAATGCTAGACGTAATATGTAGTAAAGATTCGTGCCAAATTAAAGAATTTGCCCATGTCATTGGAAAATTAATAGCAGCTTGTCCCGCGATAGAGTATGGTTATTTATATACAAAAAGTTTAGAAAGAGAAAAAATGATTGCACTTATTATTAACGACTATAATTATAAGGGAAAAATGAAAATTCCAATTTATATAAAAAAAGAATTAGATTGGTGGAAAAAGAGTTTACGAGATAATGTGAATAAGATTAAATCTGAAAAATTCGCGACAACTATTTATACAGATGCGTCAAAATCTGGTTGGGGGGCGGTAAGAGATGAAATTAAAATACATGGTTTTTGGAGTGAATCTCAAAAAAAGCTGCATATTAATGTATTGGAACTACTTACAGTCGAACTGGCTTTGAAAAAATTAGCTTTTGATGTAAGTGATTGTCAAATTTCACTCAAAGTAGACAACACAACGGCAATAGCTTATGTGAATAAGATGGGAGGCGTGAGATATATGAGGTATCATATCATAGCAAAAAGGATATGGCAGTGGGCGGAGGAAAGACATATTTTTCTGTTAGCTTCATACATTAAATCAAAAGATAATGTAGTGGCGGATGCTTTGTCCAGGATACAAAATGATGATGGCGAATGGATATTAGCGGATTTTGCGTTTAGGGAAATTGTCAAAAATTTTGGATTTCCGGATATAGATATATTCGCGAATCGACAAAATACTAAATGCCAGCGATTTGTGTCGTGGTTGCCGGAACCAGAAGCAGTCGATGTAGACGCATTTACTATGTCTTGGTCAAATATAAAATTTTATGCATTTCCTCCGTTTGCTTTGATACTAAGAACGCTAGTAAAGATTAAGAAAGATTGCGCTTGTGGTATCATGGTAGTTCCCGACTGGCCGAACCAACCATGGTACCCTCTTTTCGGGTCACTGTTGACATCAGATCCAATAGTATTTTATCCAAGCCCTAACCTACTTCTATCTCTATGCAGGTCGAAGCAGCATCCTCTGGCGAAGCAGCTAAGGTTGATGGCGGGATTTTTATCAGCGAAGCATTCATCAGACAGGGAATACCTCAGAAAGCAATAGAAATCATGTTAGCGTCTTTAGCAAAGCCAACGGTAAAACAGTACCAGACATCTTTTCGGTTATGGACTTCATATTGTAACCGGAATAAATTAGACGCATTTAACCCATCAGACAAGATTCTAATTGATTTCTTAACAGAATGTTTTAATAAGGGTGCATCTTACGGCACGTTGAATTCCCACCGCTCAGCCATTTCGCTAATTACGTTATCCAAAATAGGAAATAGTAAGCTAGTTTGTAGATTTCTAAAAGGAGTTTTTAAGTTAAAACCCACAAAGCCTAAATATGTAATTACGTGGGACGTATCAATAGTTTTAAATTATTTACAAGAATTATATCCGTTGGAGAATTTATCTTTTTTAGAATTAACGAAAAAGACTGCTACATTGCTTGCGTTAACTACGGCTCACAGAGCCCAAACATTGACAAGCATAAATATTGAGAATATCCATAAGACTTCAGAAAGACTGATGATAAGTATTACAGATGTAATTAAAACCTCAGGGCCGGGTAGGGACCAACCGTTATTGGTATTACCGTTTTTTGTAGAGAAACCGGAGTTATGTATTGCGTCAACTGTGTTAAAATATTTAGAAGTATCCGAGAAACTGAGGGGTGCAGAGAGAAAGATGTTTATAACTACGAGAAAACCATATAGACCAATAAGCGTACAGACTTTTAGCAGTTGGATAAAATCGGTGCTAGAAACATGTAAGATAGATACATCCATTTTTACGGCACATTCAACGAGACACGCTTCAACATCTAAAGCCCTTCTGAAGGGTGTAGATTTAGCAAGCATCAGAAAGACAGCCGGATGGTCGAAATCATCAGGCACGTTCGCAAAATTTTATAACCGCCCTATTATTAATGATAAGTTCGAGTTTGCAAAGGCACTTTTAAATTAAGAACAAACGTGATTTCATTTTTTATTCTGTGTTATGAAGACTTGAAAATACAAGTCGACGATCAGTATGTTGTATAACCTATAGATTTGATAAATAAAGGATATATATTTAGCATAAAATAAAAGTGTTAGAGATTCTTAAAATTGCTAACTCTAAAGAACTACGCTGTAATCTCGAGAACGAGGCTTGAAATATAATTGGGGATCAAACGAGCTTCCTTGAAGCGATGTTCGATCATAATTATATGAAATGCCTCGTTCGAAGAGATTAGATCCCACCCACACCAGGGTGTATCCCATCCCTAATAGTATTTACGTTTACGCAATTTTAAGTTTGGACTCTAAAATAATGACGGGAATGAGCGCGCAGGCCGGCGGGAGAGCTGCGGAGACAGCGCCGCCGGCTTTGTTTTCCACTCTAAACGTTGTGACATCTAGTGGGCAAGGGGGGTACTACGCTGTAATCTCTTCGAACGAGGCATTTCATATAATTATGATCGAACATCGCTTCAAGGAAGCTCGTTTGATCCCCAATTATACGCCATTCTCATTTTAGTAATAATTGGTGTTTTAATGATTTTATTAAATATAATAATTTTAAAAAATTTTATAGAAAAGCAGCAACTAATAGACGATTTCAGAATTTCACATCCACTAGTGAAGAATTTACAAGGAGCATTTTGAAGTAGAACAGTATTTTCTTTCAGAAAATCGGAAAATAATGTATCCCGTTGTTGACGTAATTTTTCAAGTTGATAATCCTAAAAAGGATTATCATATCCCAATATTACTTAATGCGTTTGCTTACACGACTTACCGTGGATCGTAAAAGGATTACCTAAAGAATTTTGTTTTAATTTAGAATTTTCAACAATTAGATTTATTGAAAAATTTTTTCTGTTGATTTTTCGGATCAATAAAAATATCAATGCCAATACCAAATATAAAAATTTTAAGATTAATACCTATGTATAACTTGAAAATAATACTCTTTTTGAAAATATATTCAATGAGGATATAAAGAATATTCATTTCTTGAACCTTGAAATCACATATAAGTCTTTAGTTACATTGATAAGATAAGGTACCTATTAAAACATTTACAAATCGTGACTATACATATAGTTAATATGAAAATCAAACTTAAAAAGTTAGAACTTATATTATACTTTTAAAAGATTTAGTAATAAGTGAAATAAAACAAAATGACGTTTAAATCACACGTTTTAGCAGCTTTCATTTTTTTATGCGCAACCGGAGTATTAGATTTCGCAAATGGTGATGAGTTCGATTTTGAAGTCCTTGCGTCCATAAAAGACATGCACAAAGGCAAGCCAGCGTCGAATATACCAGTAACTCTCTACAAGCTGACAAATAATGGCGAATGGACAGTAATTGGCAAAGGGTATAATAATATGTCTATTATCAACAAAAGTAACAATTTTTTCCTTCTATATTTAAATTTTGTGCACTTACTTTCGGCAGGATAACAGGAAATACTGGCCACGTCCAAAGGTTTCGTTCAGACGTGACCAAGTTTACCGCCGCTACTTACAAGCTGCAGTGCAGCATGAAGGAATATTACAAGTCCGTCAGTGTCAAAACCTTTTTTCCCCTCGTAGAAGTTACATTTTTCGTCAACAATCCTACCGAGAGAACAGTCATCGTAATTCTGATGGACGCCTTCGGCTACACCACTTATCGTGGATTAATCAATTAGAATTAGCTTATAAAACTTCTATCATATATAAAAAAAAAACAAGAAAAACCGCTCCATATTTTATACAAGTAGTATACAAATTTATTCAAACGACAATAAAATAATGTTTAATAAATCACCGACCTTCATATCCATGAATTCGTTGGCAAGCACTTAAATTTTTTTCACTAGTGCTTCCAACGTCTGATCCCGTTGGTCCAAATACACATATACTAATACGCGTTAATATGCCCGTGCAGGTGCTGCGCGGGGCATTCGGCAAAGACCACAAGAACTTGGATCGGCTCCTGTTGTTTCGTTTCGAGGACGACGATGCTACGTGTTTCTTTGGGTCGCCAGAGTGCCAGCATTGGATGTCTAAATTGCTAAACGATCATATAATCATATATCACGCAACAGAATCCATCCACGGATCTTAGTCCGGGAGCCAGGATAGGAGGGTTTTTCGATCTAGCCGATGGAGTTCCACGGCTATACCGCAGTTTTTTTTTTATGTATTTTGACCCGCTGTATACAAATTGCGAAGATGTTTTCCCGGGAAATAATCAGAAAAATTTTTACGATCACTTTTCCAGAAAAATCGTAAAATTTTCGTTTATCGCTCTAAAAAATAGTACATTCTGCAACAACGGGAGAGAGTTGGCTTATTCTTTAATTGGTGCAGGAATAGACCCTTTTTTATGCCAGAAAAGTAGATGGAGATTCTGAGTTTTCAAGTCGTCTAACATACTTATAAAAATAAACATAATAAATTAAGTTTAATAAATTTACATATTTATTTGTGCATTTAAATAAAAAAATTATTAAGAATGTTATGGCTTTATCGTCCCTGCCAAAAGTTAGTTTTTATCGTTAAAACTGCGATAAATAATTATATGGAATAGTTAACGATTTTTTCGTCTAGTACGTCTATACGGAAATGAAATACGAATATTATAGGCTTTAAAAATTAGGAATCAAAGCAAAATTGACAAAGTTTCATTATTTTATAAAAATCTTTAAAATATTGTGTACCTATTATGATTTTTTGCATGATAATAAAAAATAATGAAACTTTGTTAATTTTTCTTCGATTCCTGATTTCTGAAGCTTATAATATTTGTATTTAATTTCCGTATAGACGTTATACTGGACAGAGAAATCCTTAACTATTCCATATAATTATTGATCGTAGTTCTAACGCTAAAAACTAACTTTTGACAGGGACGATATAGCCATAACATCCTTAAACAAAAAATAAAACGCCATACGTACTACCTCCTAGTAAGAAATTACCAAATTACCATGCGCATGCTTGTTTCTCTATACTTTATTCCCGGCTAGCGCCGCCTACGTGTTGCTGCTCTCACTTCACTCCGACCGCAAATCACTGCAGGCGGCACTATAATCGGGAAAAAAGTAGCGAAACGAGCATAGACGTCGCAGTTTCTAGAAGCGAGATTAGTGACGTTTTCAACCCTGAAATCAGGGATTAAACACAAATAACTTTCCGCCGGGTAATGCGAAAAAATTGTACATTACACTCCAGAGCAATGAGGGCTATGAACGCCCGTGAGCTAATGCCCTCGCTTCGCTCGGGCAGCGAGCGTTCCCGCGGGGCGTCCCATAGCTTATACTTTACTCCCTTGGTGCATAATATACTATATCCTCCCACTACTCCGGGATCCTTGAAAAACTCAACTTTCTATCATCCACTTAACAGGCATAAAAAAGTCGTTTTTCATGCACGTGTTAAAAAACCATGTTTGTATTCTTATCGTAATTTCAAGAACATTTTTTACCTACAACATTTTTTGGAAAATGCACCATTTCCCGTGAAAAAATTCTCGAAGTATGAGAAAACCACGAATTGGATGATATTCATAGATATTGTACGCTAATATTTATAAAGCTTTTTACAATTCCATAGGCGAATATCATTCTTTGCTAGATGTACTTTTGCTAAAAAACTTGTAATGATAGTTTCTAATCCAGTATTTATTTTCCACACCTTTACTTTAGCGTTTTTTTTAGAGGAAATCTGGAAGAAAAATGATGGATTTTCCGAAAAATGTTGTAAATACAAAATGTTTTTGAAATTACTACACCAAGAATACAAACGTATTTTTTTGTAGAGCGAAAAAACAAAAATTTTCTGATTTTTCCGAAAAAATACCCTCGAAATTTGTATTCAGCGGGTCAAAATACATTAAAAAAACTTTGTATGTAGAACTCCATCGGTTACGCAAACCCTCCAGGCGCTCGGACTACCTGTGTGGTGTAAATAAAAGAACCATTGCTGGTATAAGTGCAGTGTTGCAATCGTTTAGTTTAAAACCATGTCTCGTGAGTTGCAATGGATTTCATCCATCTCATGGGAAAGGATCCGTCGTGCTGGGCCGTATCTATGAGGGGCCCCGGGAGGGCACGAATATTTTTTGTGATAAATGACCATTAAATTTTTATTTATAGTAGTACAATATAATGTACTATGTATATGGACCTATTATATGTTATGATACATAAAAATAACCATAATGCATGCGATATATATGCGTGTAAAAAGCATGATTTTAGGTTTTTATGAAATTAAATTTTAATTTTGCTGGTAACTTGATATTTTCTTTACAAAAAAAATTTTGTAACTCAAATGCTATACTCTCTAGGTGGTTTTACGAAAAAATTATTGATTTTCATGAAATGACGAGGAAATTTGTTTTTTCTCCATAAGAGTCTATGTTAAAAATTTAATTTTCACAAATCTTTTTCTCGGTAGTTCACCTGGCGACTCCACTTGACAAAAAACTTAAAATTTGTACTTTTTCAGTAGGTATTTTTCTTTTTTCTTATTTATCGACTTTGTTAATTCGCCGGAGCCACCTCAAGAAGACAGTAACTATTTAAAATTTAAAGAATTTTCTTTAATATAAGAGGCCGAACTATTTTTTATAAGAAAAAAATTATTGAAATTAGTCACTTTTATATGGCAGTAAATAGGAATCATCAAATCCTGATAGAAAGTAATAAAGCGTCTTACTTTCCGATGGAATTTTCAAAAACCAAAAGTAGCTAAAGATAAAAATTCGCTCTTTCTTGTAAGTATTAAAAATATGTATCTAGCCGAACTTTTAAAAAAGATATTAATTGTTAATAATAGTAAATTACGGTTTTTCCTATAACCTATACCACGTTACTACGTTAATTATGAGTGTAATTAGTAATTATTTAGATTCAACTCTATATTACTTTTTTACTATAAAATAATCATTTAAATTCATAATTTTTTCTTCAATGATTTGATTAATTAAACTAGCTAATAATACTTATTATTTCATGATCACTACATTAACCTACCTTATTAATTTAATGAGTATTTGAATTCCATGATCTCCTCCAATAATATTTTATGAGAAAGTTAGATGATTAAATTATTTTGATCGCTTTCATGTTTTATTAATTTAATATCAATTGGAGACGTTAATGGACACAAGCCTGGGTGAGGGAATGAACGTTTAAATCTTAGAGAAGGTTGTACTTATAGCGTCGTATAATGTTAAATTATGATGATCACATTTTAACAAGATGATTAGGAGAATATTTATTTAATTCTGCGATCCGATTCCTAGAACACGTTGCCGTTGGATGCTGCGGCTTCTAGGACGAGCATCCGGGGATATTGGTTCCTGGATCCCTGGTTACAAATGTCGACTTCGCGGTAGAACTCAAATTTTTCGTATGCCGGAAGTATAATGTTAGGGAGAATGTATATATAAGGGTGCAATTACGTGGATGCGGAATAGAGCTGCGAAATAGAGGTTGCGTCATAGTGACAACTGATCAGAGCTATTTTCGCATTTGCGGAATAGTTCTGATTAGCTGCCTACATGAAGGATTCCACAATTAATGGAATGTATTCTAGATCCTCTGAAATGTTATTTAAATAGATTAACAATATTTTTTTATGTATTTTTTTATGTATATAGACCTGGAGGTGCAGACCCGGCAGATGCCGGCTGAGGCATTGGTGGGGTTTCGCACGGTGGGAAAAGTACTTACCGCCGAATTGATGGAGACGAGGAATCAGCCATTATTGTACATTTTTTCGATTAAATAAAGTTTTTACTGTTTGTACAAAATATGGGGCGATTATTGTTGATGTGGGTGTTTTGTTTATTAAGATGTACATGTCAGAGGTTTTATAAGCTAATTCTAATCGAAGAATCCACGGAAAGTGGTGTAGCTGAAAGCGACCATCAGAACTAGAATGGCTGTTCTCTCGCTGGTATTGTCGACAAAAAATGTAATTTCTATTAGCGGAAAAAAGGTTTTGACACCGGCGGCTTCACGATATTCCTTCACGTTGTACTGTAGCTTGTAAGTAGCGGCGGTAAACTTGATCACGTCCGAACGAAACTTTTCTATGAGGCCATTATTCTCCGTTATCCTGGCGAAAGTGGATACATAATATTCAAAAGTAGAAAGAAAAAATTATGGATTTAATTTTAAAAAAGACATCATTTTCGTTACCTTTTGTCAATTACCGTCTGGTAATTGATGCTGGTTTGCCTGTGTGCATATTTTTTATTGATTCGGTCACTTCGAAATCGAATTCATCTCCATTCGCAAAATCTAATACTCCGCTTACGTATAAGAAAAAAAAATAAAAACTGCTAAAACATGTAGTTTAATCTTCATTTTGTTTTATTTCGGTTACAACTAATTTTTTAGGAGGATAAAAAAAGGTTCAACTTATTAGGTTTGATTTTTGCACTGACTACATGTACAGAGACACAATTCGTGAATCTTTTATGAATATTATCTTATCAATGTAATTAGAGACATCTATTATTCCAAGGTTTAAAAATATTTTTTTTATTCTCAATTAATAAATTTTCAACAAAAAAATTATAAAAATATAAATTATAAAACTTTGTCATTTTTTGAAGTGCAATTCCAAAAAAATCAATATCAGCAAATGTTTTCAGTATATTTAATTGTAGAATATTTAATCTACATTGAAAACAAATTTTGTATTCAATCCTTCTTTATGATCCATGATAAGTCGTATAACCAAACGCAATAAGCAATATTATTGTATGGTAATGCTCTTTAGAATTATAAAAATTTCGTTAACAACGGGATACATTTCTTTTCGATTTACCGAAAGAAAATCTGTTATACTTAGAAAAGCTCCTTGTAAATGCCGAAATTCTGTAACCGTTTATTTGTTGTTTTTCTATAAAACTTTTTATGTGGACAATATTTAAATTTTTAGTTTCACGGCATCTTACATAATAAGTAAAAAATATCGTATGTATTAGATTCCTCGGGTGAAAAACACTATATCTGTTGGTTTCATTCATTAAGAACGTAGAAAGAAGTAGGTAGGTACCTCTTACAGTTTTAGCCAAATCCAGTATCCGCATCTCTGATTATCTCCTTGTTAGTATTATATTCATAGAAGTTAATTAAATAAAGTTTTTATAAGAGCGGCGTTGGCTCAGTGGTTAACATGCTAGTCACGGAAACAACGTCGTTCCAGGGGTCGTGGGTTCGATTCCGGGTGAAATCACTCGGATTTTTTTCGAGCTGTTTTTCAGCGGGAAAAGTATCAAGACACCGGCTGCTTTAAGGCGGGTTTTCCCCGGGATTTCCCTTCAGTGGAATCCCGGGTTTTTCTTTGCCTTTCAGGTGCAAGCCTGGGCGAATGCGAAGCAGTGTTAGGGAAATAGGAAGGTCGATAAGGGTTTTACCCTGGAAGACGGACCCGATGCCCCCTCCGGGGGCAGAGAGTGTTGGCTTAACCAACACGGTGCAAGACTGAAATATGTCCTCACCGGAAAAGTCTTCCAGGAGGGTTATAAAAATAGGTAGGATAATACGAGAGGAAAAATAGTGAGGTTTATAGTATGGGCACTACTTCCACACCAAGGTGGTGGAAGGCCCCCGCCAGCTAGGCCAATAGACTGCGGCGGTAATGAGGAAAAAAATAAAAAAATAAAGTTTTTATATATTTAAGGCAATGCGAGGCCTCACAGTTACCGACGATTGCAGGAACCCGTTTTTCTCATTCAATTTTGAATTTTGACAAAAAATCTCTCTGACACGTTATAGATTTGATAGGTACCAGAGCGAGATTTTCTTAAGAGGGTGTGGTACTCATGTACTCTGTTTTACCGGTAGAACACGGTAAATTCTATATTATTAAAATAAATATATCGAATTACGTCTTATAAAAAGATAGTTGCCCTGCGCAATGTAATAATCTACCAGCCTACGTAGTTTTGAGCTCAAATATCAACGGCATCCTAAAAAATTTTGGGAACAAAAATAACCGAAATTTCGTTCGCAAAATTTTTTAGGGTGCCGTTGATATTTGGGCTCAAAACTGCGCAAGCTGGTAGATTATTACATTGCATAGGGCAACTATCTCTTTATAAAACGTAATTCGATATATTTATCTCACATCGCCTTAAAAACATAGATTTTATTAATTTTTGAGTTTATTTTTAGAGTTTATTTTTAGAGTTTATGAGTTTCCTTGTACTATTTTTTCAATATTGGCCGAATTAGGTAATGTGTCACCTAATTTGGCCAAAACGCACATTTTACACTTTTGCACCCTACAAAGCCAATATCACATTTGGGGCGTTCCTAATTTTTTTCTTGGTAGTATATTTACTATACTTAAAGCCTTTTTTACACTTTTTTCCCAACGCATTTACAGAAGGAGAAAGAAAATATTCCGCTTAAGGTGGCTGAATTATCCCAAGTTACCTTGTATAAATGGAAGGCAATGAATAGTGGGGTGTAATATTTTTACTTTGTTATTGACTTGTTAGGTTTATTCGAAGACTTAATGTTGGTACTAATTATTTATAAAATCACGCCCACAATAACTCTTAATAAGTACCTAGTCCTTTCCCTCCATGTCTGAAATCACTCATGGGTAATGGTGAAGGTTAGAAGTAGTCGAGAAAATTAGTATTTCCACATGTTTTTAGCACAAATATGTAAAAGAATTAGTAAGGTAAAAGTACCAGTTCTGGAACGATTTTTGGCGTCGTTTCAGTTTTTCATAATTTTAAAATGAATTAAGGACGTTCTCTTGGTCGAAATAGCAGTTTTCGAATTTTTAACTTTTAAATAATGTTTAGTTAATTTAATAATCCAAAAGTAAGTACATATAACAAATATACACTAGAAGGAATATAAAAAAAATTTTTTAAACGAATTCAGGCAATAGCTACCATGATATTGTTAAAATTAAAGACAAAAACTTCAATAAGTTACCTAATTTTTTTTGTTTCTTATCCAATCTTAACGAAATAAAGCTTATTTTGTTCGTTAAGAAATTTCAGGGGGAGTATCGATGGGAAAATTTGTGATACGAGTTACCAGTACGGCGCAATATCAATTTGTTTATTAAAACTTGACTTACTTTTCTTAAACAAATTGATATTGAGCCGTACTGGTAACTCGTATCACAAATTTTCCCATCGATACTCCCCCTGAAATTTCTTAACGAACAAAATAAGCTTTATTTCGTTAAGATTGGATAAGAAACAAAAAAAATTAGGTAACTTATTGAAGTTCTTGTCTTTAATTTTAACAATATCATGGTAACTATTGCCTGAATTCGTTTTAAAATTTTTTTATGTTCCTTCTAGTGTATATTTGTTATATGTACTTACTTTTGGATTATTAAATTAATTAAACATTATTTAAAAGTTAAAAATTCGAAAACTGCTATTTCGACCAAGAGAACGTCCTTAATATAAAAATATGCAGATTTTTTACATCTGTGGATGAAGTAGGGCTTAATTAACAAAATAATCACTTACAATACTGGATTTGAAGCAAATAATTAATTATATCATTAAAATAAGTCATAAGTCGAGATGTACGTATTGTGGAACGATAGTTTCGAGCGTTCGAGAGTTCTAAAGATATATCAAAATAAGTTACTTGTATGATATTTTTATAATATGTGTCATTGTTCAACAGAAAGCTTATGAATTGTAGATTTCATTTTTCTGATGACTTCCAGAAGTTATTTTGGTTTTCATATCGAAAAAAGGTGTTCCATAATTAGTACATCAATTTAAAGTATTGTCCGTATTAATGGAACGAAATTTAACTGTGTTCCACGAAGAGGGACATCATGATTTGCATATGTACCCATTAGTGGAACAAGCGTAATTATTAATATTAACACGCATTTAGCTACTTATGATATTGTCTGATTTAAAACAAATATGTTTTATTATATTCTACATTAATCATAAGTCATGTAAATAGCGTCATTCATAAAGTTTTTGTCATCTGAAATATGCGAGAAACATAACCTATAAATATCAGGATAACGTACAAATTTAGGCAATTAAAATTATTTTTAAAATCTACACATGTTTGAAACCCATTTACTGTGAAAAGTTACTGAAGTAAATATCGTTTCAAATCAAATACATTAGTTTTTGTTTTTGTAATGCCAAGCAATAGTCCAAATTATATGATTTTGTTAGCTGTTCCAAAACTAGGCACTGTTCCGCAACTGGTACTTTTACCTTAAGTTTTTTTGGAGCATTCTTTTTCGATTCTCACATAGCCTTACTTGACGACTAAATTGTTAATTATTTTAAATAATTATTTATCATTATTATAACGCTAAAAACTATTTTTCGGCAGGGGCTGTATGATTTTTTTGAAATAAAGAAATAAAGAATTATGATTTTTTGAAATAAAGAAAACGATAGTCTGAAAAAATTTAGCATGCATAAATGAATCACCAGAATAGACGTTATCGCGTGATACACTGATATAGTATATTATGCACCAAGGGAATAAAGTGGGCTGTGTGCTCCCTGCGCGAGAGTTGTCGCCTGAGCGAAGCGAGGGCGACAAACGCGCAGGTTCGCACAACCCACAGTAGGGTAGATGTCCGTATTAGTGTGGGTTTAAGAAACTCATCAGTTTTGTTGCATAATAATATCTATTTAAGCTGTATCAGAGATTCCGGACGGGTTTATATAGATAATAAAAGTAATAATCTACACGAAACAATTTTTTTTATAGGAAAATATTAATATTTACGAAAGTTACAAGCAATATAAAAAACAAAAATTTTGTACGCATTTGTGTGCCCTAGCAGACAACAAAGTACATTTTTGTGTGCCCCGTATTAATGTGAATGTACACGTTTGTGTGCCCCACATTAGTGTGTCTTGATAATATTATCATTGCCAACAAAATTATTTTGTTAACTGTAGTGCATTTATAATTAATTTCTAACCCTTGTTTACATTGAATGTTAATTAATTCCAATACGGTAAAAACTGCTGAAGGTCGTCAATGCGATATGAAACAACGTTTGTGCGCAGCAACCTAACCTAACTTTTCTGTTCAAGCGCCGATACGAGCATGCTCGTATTGTATTTGTGCACACACAAATCTGGACAAGTCGTTTTTCACTGCCCTATTAGTAGACACCATTAATTAAATATTAAAATCAATTGAAAACCTTTATATTAAGGTTTATTATATAACATAATATTATTTTATGATATAATCAATTGTATCTCACATTAAAATCCTTCCGAAACATTATTTAATGTTACTTTTAAAAATATCATTTCTTAGCAAGTTTTGACAAGGAAACACCGTGACACACCGCAAACCGTGAAACATATTTTTGAAAGTTCTTTTTTAATGTTATAGTAAATGAAAACAAATTAAGTAATTCATTCTATTTAAACTTAATTAACTATACTTTATGAAAAAAAATATTTTAGTGTTACGTTTTTACTCGTTCATTTCTAGGATATGTTTTAATAATAGGGCACACAAATATGGACAGGCACACTAATACGGACCACTACCCTATTCACGAGTGCAATATACGACTTTTTAACACAACTATCATAAAGTTCGTACTCGTTTCCCGCTGAAAAGGGAAAAAATGCTGCATATTGATTCCCTAACCTCACTCTCGTTTCCAGCGCAACGCACTGTTTGTGCCCGAGCGGCGAGCCGAAGGCGAGGGCACATGTGCGTGGCGCTGGGGACTAGAGTGGGGGTAGGGAATGAACGTAGCTCTTTTTTCCCACTTCGGCGGGAATAAAGTACGAACTTTATGATGGGGTGTGTTAAAAAAGTGCTTTTTACACACCACATAAAGTCTTTCAGTAAATGCTGTTCACTAAGTTGGAAGACGTAACAGACCCACTGTTAGAATACGTGTACATTTATGTCAGCGTGCGAAATAGAGAACGCATGCGTGGCGCCATCACGCGAGCATAGCTGGAGAGCTAGCGAGAGCGAGCGGCCGAAGCGGGCACTCACTCGTTCGCCGTCCTCTGCCGAGAGCAGATGTATTATGGAGAGAGCTGCACAATAAAGGTTGTTATAGTTAATCCAGAGTGGCTTATTTGAACAAGCCCTGTGTCCCATCCATCCTCACCTATTATTTCAACACCCACAATATACTTAACATATATTAGCTGATATTTCATTTCTGTCTAAAAAAAAAAAAAATCAACGATGAAGTGTGAATACCTTTTGGTGTTGTTGGCAATTTTAGGAGTAAATTTTGTTTCCGCCGATACTGAAAGCAATAGTGGTTCAAATATTTTCGATATATCTGTTCATGTGATTGACACTAATAAAGGAACACCAGCATCTGATTTGCCTGTATCACTTTATAAATTAAAAAGTGACGATCAGTGGATACTTGTTAGTAATGGGTAAGTATTTTTAAAATATGGTTTATTTATATTATTAATGTTAAATTCTCATATTTTTAAAAAATCGCATTCTTTATATTAGTCATTATTGGTGCTCTAATGATTTTATTTAATATAATATTATTTCATGATAGTGTTACAGAATTCCATATTCTACCATACAAATGTAATATTTTTAAATGGTATTTAGCTTCCTCTTTATTTTATAGAAAAACAGCAGCTAATGGAAGATTTCAGAATTTCACATCCACTACTGAAGAATTCACAGCTGGCATTTACAAAGTGCATTTTGAAGTAGAACAGTATTTTCGTTCGGAAAATCGGAAAACAATGTATCCCGTAATCGACATCATTTTTGAAGTTGATAATCCTAAGGAGCATCATCACATCCCAATATTGCTAAATGCGTTTGGTTACACGACTTCTCGTGGATTATAAAATATAATAAAATTAAAAAAAAAAAACCTTGCAATATACAATATTCCACCCATTTAATTTGTCGAAAAAGGTTTCAGTTATATTTCTTAAATTATACAAGTACCCTAAAATTTTAAAACTAATATAATATATATTGTTATACATATTATGTATAACAATTAATTGTAAAGAACATTCAGTTTTTGAATTTTGAAAACATAGGTAGGGTCTTATATCTACGTTGATAAGATAATATATATACACCTACAAAAATATTCACGGATCACGACTTTACATACATATACTTAGTTAGTACAAAAATCAAACTTGAAAAGCTATAAGTCTAGATTATACGCCTAAAAAATTAGTCATAAGTGAAATAAAACAAAATGAAGTTTAAATCGCATGTTTTAGCAGCATTCATTTTTTTATACACAAGCGGAGTATTAGTTTTCTCGAATGGAGATAAGTTCGATTTCGAAGTGTTAGCGGCAATAAAAGACATGCACAACGGCAAGCCGATCTCTAATATACCAGTAACGCTCTACAAGCTGGGAAGTAATGGCGAATGGATATTAATTGAGAAACGGTAAAGAAATGATATTGTTTTTATCTACGTCTGCCATATATAACAAAGTCCACGATTTTTTCTTTCTATAAATGTATACCTACTTTCGCTAGGGTAACCGTCGATGGGTTGGTAGAAAAGTTTCGTTCGACCTTCACCGAAGTCACCGCCGCTATTTACAAGCTGCAGCACAGTATGAAGGAATATTACAAGTGCGCCGGTGTCAAAACCTTCTTTCCTCTCATTGAAATTACCTTCTTCGTCGACGATCCCAGCAAGAAAACAGCCATCGTAGTTCAACCGAGTGCTTACGGCTACACCACTTACCGCGGATTCTTCGATTAGAATTATAGCTTATAACGCACCTCTGACGTATATACATCTTAATAAACAAAAAAGCAACAACAACAATCGCCCCATAATTTATACAAACAGTAAAAAACTTTATTCAATCGAAAAAAAATGTACAATATATCGCCGATCCCACGTCTCTATATCAATTCGGTGGTAAGTACTTTTCTCCACCGGGGCCGCCACCTCCTTTGATACCACCGCCGCCGCCTCCCTTGATGCCTCCGCCGGCACCCCCAGGCCCTGCTCCTCCCGGTCCACGACCGGCACCGCCAGCACCGCCGCCGCCGCCTCCTGGTCTACCTCCACCCGATGGTCTCGATCCTCCGCCGCCGCCGGCTGCCTTGCCAATTGAGAAACTCGCCTGGTTCCCGTTCTCGTCGGCCATGTATCTTTGACAGAGGAATGGGTATATTGTTTGATAGTGGTATAGGGGTTTCACTGGGATGGTGAATTTTCTCGGTGTTTGCATGTAGTTTTAATGTTAGTATACTATAGATTCGTCCGACAAAATTTATGCGTCTTACCAAAGAGCCAAGCCTTATCTTTTTACGTTAATAATTTAAACATTATGCTTTACATGTAATTATTCACATTACAGTTTCCCATATTTTATATTAGATTTAATCAACATATCAAATCATACAGGAGATTAAAAAAAATGTTGAAATATTTAACAAAAACCGCGTAAAACCTACATATACCTTTTCGATAAAATTCACTCAACCTCTATCTCCAAAACCAAAATCAGTCAAAAAAACAGAAAATAAACACTTACTTGAACGATACGGGCAGACCGTCAGGACTCTCGTACGCGTACTTCCCAACGACGACGCGTACAGTCTCCCCGTTGACCTCCTTGAACGACGCCGACTCCTCCTTCTGCACGCCTTCCTCCTGCGGCACCAGCTGCTGTTGCGGCGGTGGTGGCGCGCCACCTCCGGGTTTCAATCTACCTACGTTCGCAGGTGTCAGTCCGCCTGCCCTCGGCACGGCCAAAGAGCGACCGGCGGAACTGCGCGCGTGTAGCGGAGCTTTTTGGTTGGGGGACAGTTTATCCGGTGCCGACCAGGTTGCCGAGACCAGCAGCAGGATCGTCTGCGCGGAGCGATGGGTGATGATCAAGGGGTTATTTGGGATTATATAGTTGGAGTGTGCGTGTCGAGCTTGCAACGAATATGCGAATATATGCATTGTTACAGGGTCATATCAATAATAAGCGAAGGTATCGACTCGAACTTCGTTTTGAAAAAGTACAAACTCGCAAGTTGATCTTTTTAATTCAAATTTAAGAAACCAAGTATAAAAAGAGTTTTTTCATATGTAGACTCCAAAGTTGGATATTTTGGACAGTTTTAGATAATCTGATATCGATATATTTATACATTCGTCAAATTGGTTTAAAAAGATCGAAGCACTTTTGAGCTAGTTTTGAGTGAGTTTTTTTATATTGATTCTGAGTCGGTGGCTTCTTTTGCGAGACACCAGCGTTAAATTGAAACCGACGAGAGACCGTGCGAACCGGATAAATTGAATATCTTAGCCGCGCTCGCACTATCGCCGATAAAATTACCCGCACCCCGCATTTACTATATATTACATCTCGGTCGCCACATCTCAGCGGCAATTCATCAACGTGTCGGGATCCCCGTTACGAAAAAAATTCTCAAACATATTCGCGAGCTCTCGCGCACTTGTTAATTAATAGTGAAAGGTACCGTGATCCCGAGGAACCGTCGATTCCCCATAGCTCCTTCTCTCTCTCTTTCTCGAAGACGAAGCGTACGAATTAACGAGCCACGACAGCGCTCTCAGACAGCTCGCATGTTGCTCGCACCTCTATATATACTTAATACACGGACGATCAGACTGAACCGCGACAATTGCACCTGCCGTTCTGGTGGCGGCGCAGACGCCACAGGGCGTTTATATATGCGCAAGAGCCTAAGGGACATCTCTTTCTCTAGAAATATCCCCTCTCAACCCTCGCGTGCGCGCGCGCGCGAGGATTTCTGCTGTGTGGCTGCCTTCGTATGCGGTGTAGCGCTTTGATATGCATCTACACACTTCGACGCCGCAACGGCAGCTGCTATAAAGTCCCTCTTACGAGTCTATTCCATTTTCGAATCACGATTGTAAGGAGAAGAGAGAAGAGAGAGAGAGCGCGCGACCTTTTTTTGCACAGCGGCTTATATAAGTACAATTAGCATTTTGTGTGTATTACGGTAATAATGCCGTTGGAAAAAAGGTTTTCTTTGCTTTGCTGCTACTAAATTGATCCTGCCGCGGAGATGAGCTGTCACGATGGGTTTCAATGAACATTCCAACGAGGTGTTTTCGAAATGCTCGCGTGGTGATATCAAGCGCGTATCTGAATTTTTCGCGTCGGGGAAGATGTTTCTTTCTTTTTCTTTTTTTTTTTAATCATTGGTACATATGTACAAATATTTTATCTCGTATTGTATAAGAATTTTGAGAATTTTGATAATTAATGTACGAACATAATCGATTTGGAAAACAGTAGAAGTAGTATAATAATCAAATAGAAAGAACTCTTTGTGACTTTCGATTTTACGATATAGAATCAGAAGTATTTAGAGCTTTTCCTTATAAGAATGGTTTCAATAAAATATATAATTTATCAACACAAAGGCCGCACTCCCATCTACGATAAACTTTAATTGCTCTCGCGACTCATCCGATCGATAGATATCCCCACTGCAAAAAGACAATAAAACTGAAAATAGTTTCTCCGATTGTTCCAGGCTATACATACACAACATCCCCTCGCTATACATAGATATATTTTCCTCATACAGGATTCTCTGAATGGCACATATCGTCAGCTTTTCCCCGTATAATACTATATAATATGTGCAATTTAATTTAAAATTTATATTACTCACTCACTGAATCTGAAAACACCTCGCCACACATCTCGCCACTACCATAACTCTTTTCCCTCAGAGAGAAAGAGAGAGAGAGTAGATGTCAGATACGGGCGACGACGAGCGGCGAATATGATCGCTATATACATGCTTATATATACACACACACACACACACACACACACACACACACACACACACACACACACACACACACACACACACACACACACACACACACACATAAACAAAGATCGGGACAAATTTCCAATAAACGTGATTTCCATCGAACAGCGCATAAAGAGGCTCGATGACGAGGGATAGATCCTATCACGGATCACATTGTGCGCGCGCATACACTTATACTCGGAGGAGAAGCGCCGTATACGGTTGCAATTATTCGCGGCGTCTTTGACATCGCCGTGAATTTATCGTCTCCGGCTGCTGCTGTTGCTGCTGCAGGGGGGGAAGAGAGCTCCGGTGACCTGTGAACCTCCCCAACGTTTCCACCGTACCCACATTCCCGCATTGCGCGATTTATGTCTTGCGTGCGACGGCTAAAACTGTAATATTTAACTACTACGCCGCCATGTGCAAAGGGCGCGATGATATGCACGACACGAGTCGTGTATGTGTGTGTGTGTGTGTGTGCATTATTGCTTTGTTCGAGGAGGAGTATTATTCGGGAGGGGAAGCGATTTTAACGGCTGTATAATGTAATGCAAGGGCCGCCAAAGTGGGATTCGTTAATTGACTAGCGGTGATTTATGGAGTCATTATAGGCATTAATCGCGTGCAGCCGCTCCGAACAATGCGGCAATAAGTCGAGGAGGGGTGTCTCTCTCCCTCTCTTTCTCGAGATTCGATTCGATCGTGATTTTCCGACTTATTCAATATTACGCGTGTTATAATGCTCGCGAAGGATGAATTTTTCAGTTTATAATAATGTTATAAGAATATTATTGGATAATTGATGTCTCAATACGAGCTGCGAGGCGTATATTACATATCTCGAACGAGGAGAGATTTATAAGTGTCAGAAAAGAAAATGTGCACTTATGTGGCAATTGTGTAGAAAAGTTCGCGCAAACATAATTTTAACAGGGAACATGGGAACTATATAAAAATCAATGTTTATAGTGACGGGTATATGTATATTATGTATATTGCTGATAATTTTTACACTTTCTGATAGTATCTTACTTTTAGTACGACAAAGTTAAAGACATAAGCATATCTTCAATTCATATATATGAGGAAATTCAGAAAAAATTAAAACATTTGGTGGCCTCAAAGCTGGTCAAAATTTTTTTTTTAAGACACACCTTCGCACGCATTTTTCCTTTTTTCTTATGTTTCAAAGTATACGGAAAAAATCGTGTACAATTAAAAACGTCTTTGTCTCACATTTTTTTTAAAGTTTGAAATTTTTGAAGAAAATAGTAAAAAAAGCCCTTCTCTTTAAACCTCAGCCATTTAGTCCAGAACCGTCTTACACAAAATTTAAAAAATATATTTAATCTAGAAACAACGAACTTTCATTTACTTTTCTGAAAATTAAAAAAATGTCGATTCCTTCAAAAGTTATTATAAGAGTTGAAAGGCATAAAAATGCACAAATCACAGGAATCGCCAGCCCCGACTTTAAGAGTATTTTTATGTCTTTTCGACGTTCAACTTTAAACTCTTATGACCTTTGAAGGAATCAAAATTTTCTAAAAAGGAAATGAAAGCTCTTTCTTTCTAGATTTAATTTCTTTTTTGAAATCTTTTATAAGACGATTCTGGACTAAATGGCTGAGGTTTTAAAAAAGGGCTTTTCTACGATTTCCTTAAAAAATTTCAATCTTTAAAAAAATGTGAGATAAAGGCATTTTTAATTGCACACAATTTTTCCTGTATACTTTGTGACATAAAAAAAGAAGAAAAACCTCGTCCGGAAGGTCTGCTTTCAACAAAAATTTTGACCAGTTTTGAAGCCGCCTAAAGTTGAAATTTTTTCTTAATTTCCTCACATGTAAAATTAAATTATATCATAATTATTTCATTTAATGGTCCAAGAAGATCGACCGTGAACGCGCATGCAACCGCTTTCCGTTACATAACATCGGCGACAATTTCGCGTCGAAGAAAGGCTGCTGCTGTCTGCTCTCCGCCGCATATATTCTAACGACAGCAGAATAATCCACCTATCGCGCCCGAGAAAAAAAACACACGATATTCGCTTTATAGAGCCGACGAGTGCAGATGCATTGTGCACTCGTGAAAAAAAAAAAAAGATCGAAATTTCTTTCGCTGGCGGTACATATCGTGACTTTAGCTGAAAATTTCAATGGGATAGGCGCGTTTGTGTAACAAGTGCTTCGCGTATACTATATATATATGTGTGTGTGTGTGTGTGTGTGTGTGTGTGTGTGTATACGTATAGCGCGAGAGAGAAAGACGATCCCTCGATACACCAACGAACCCACCTAGCCTTGCATTTTTTCGATACTTGACCCTAACAGAAGCTCGTGACTTTTACTCCTCCGCGCGGAGCCGACGACGTCGGCTTTCCTCAATCTTGATTCGCACACATGCAAGAGGGGCGCCTCTCGTCGTGATGTTGCGAGCTGATTTACTTACACACTTTGTGCCCTCAGCGTCTATTGTGTGTTGCTATTATATACAGGTATTTTCTGCAGACGGCGGTATTCGCTGGTATTCGGAGAACAATGAGGTAATGGTTTGGGTGTTTTTAAAAGTTTGCC
This sequence comes from Torymus aiolomorphi, assembly GCA_036365515.1. Taxonomy (NCBI): domain Eukaryota; kingdom Metazoa; phylum Arthropoda; class Insecta; order Hymenoptera; family Torymidae; genus Torymus; species Torymus aiolomorphi. Next base: position 26,771,502 of record CM070876.1, read on the forward strand.
AGTCGAGGTTTCAAATAAGCGGCGCAAAAAATAGTTGCGGTGGGTGCGCTACTGTTTGGGTTTTAGCTGACGTTAATTAGGTAATGATTTGCTAATGGTATTATTTATTTGTATTGTGCATCAATGAAATAATAATTCAGGTTTCGTGACGAAACAATTGTATTGTAGGTAACGTTATGTATATGTATACAAAACTGTTTTTTCAGAATTTTTACTTATATAATAATGTAAAAGGGTTGTGGGGGCGGGATTTATAGGAAATGTGCATGAGGTATACATCAAAGCCAAAGAATAAAACGATTCTTTTTTAACAAGACATTTAATATTCGTTTAATATCCGTAAGCTCAGCAGAATCAACAGTTGCGCGGGACAGATGTTACAATAATTTATTTTGTTTACTTGTTTTTTTTTCTTTAATGTCAGTTTTTTTCATGCGAGTATCTTAACATCCGCGGGAACTTACAATTCTAAAATAGTAAATGGTCACCTATCCATCGATTCGCGCCACTCCCTATATCCGCACGTTGACTGTTGAACAGTAATTACATGTCCCACACGTTTTATTTTATCATTCTTCATTCTTCATTCGTATATATAAACCAGGCTCGTTTCATTTTCCTTTTTTTTTTATTCATAATCCGCGACTACGTACATACGAAAAAGGTAGGTAGCAGTAGCGACAGGCGTGTGTTTCGGTGTGTATAATAATCTTGTCTCTTATTTTTTTTTCTCGTCTCCATTTTTTATTTTTCTAAATCTGAGGGGGGAATTTTCTTTGTTGTCGGTAAAAAATCTTTGATTTGACACTGCTCGCTAAAAAGGATTATCGTTCCTCTGGCACGCGCATTTTCTCTCGGCTCTGAGATCCCCTTACTACGGCGCGTCGTGCGCGCGACACCGAGCCACGCGATCGTCAACGGTCGCCTCGCTCACTCGCGCGCATCTCGCACTTTGGCTCGGCGTCTTTTTTTTTTTTTAAATTATGCGATTGAATGTACAATTTTTTTTATCTTTCTTTTACTTTCCCAATAAATCGGAGTAAACAATCATCGTTATCGTCGTCGTTACAATCGAACGTTCAATTCGCGGCTAAAAATTAATCGAACTGTACGTAAGGTACAAACAGACGGCAGTCCCAGTCGAGCCACATACGGCCACACGTTCGAGCAATATCGCGCTACAAACGAAGAAATTTCGAAACAATCATTTCTGTCTTCTTTATTTGTTTTTTTTTCTCATCTTCTCGCTTTCGAATTGTCGGTGAAATTCAACAAATTTCATTTCATGCGGTGCATATAATGTATTAACGCTGCGATCGCTGAGTTCATCGTTAGTCGACCGAACTAAAAAGCGGTTGTCTGTGTCGCGCTGAACATGTAATTAAAAAATCCGACAGCTTAAAAAGAGCCTAGGCATTTATATGTATATACATATACATATAGAGGTTCAGATTATATATAATATTATGTATGTATCGATGCCAGTCTGTGTACACGTACTCTTTACATGTATATATATTTATAATAATATCTATGCATGATGCGGGACAAGTAGGTACTGAATGTAAAAAGGAACCCAGCGGCATTAAAACACTTTTCTCTCTCTCAATTTATCCGATTGATTCCGTTTTCAATCGACACCCCGTAGTGAAAAAACCACGCGTACACCACAATACGCGTGCGTACGCCCTTGTAACTTGCAATAGAATCTTCAAAAATTGGAAAACTTATGCGCGCTCAGAGGTGTCGATTGAGGACCGAGTAGTCGTCGTTCTCGTCATGATTATCACCATCATCATTACCACCATTATCATCGTCTTCTAGTATATTTAATTTATATAAAATAAAAACAGAGAGTTAGAGTATCCGTTGGACCGTCCCCGATCACGCGGGGGGAACGTGACGTGACAAATCGACGATCATCGTCGCCATCGTCTCTGCACCTGAGCCTCTCTCCGGACAAAAATGAGCGAGCAAGAGGGGCCGAGAGGAAAAAAAATTATTGAAAACGTAGGAACAAAAAAAAAAAAATAAAAGACAATAAATTAAAAACGTTTGCGTGCACGCGCGCATTCATCTAAATAGCTTGCATGATTGGTCAAAGGATTAAAAATAATAATTATAATAAAAATAATAATAATAATAATAATAATAAAAAAGACGCTTCGGTATAGCTGCCTAAGAGCTGTGATTACCAGCTTATGGTTTGTTTTTCTCTCTCTCTTGCGAAATTATGCCATCATCTTACATTTAATAATAATTTGTGCACTAGCAGCAATTGGAGAGCGCAGTTCGGAGGAGCAATCCTGATGTTCGTTAAAACTTTTCTTTTTTCATATATTTCCTCATTGCATTTAAAAACGACTTACAAAATACGGAAATAATAATATAATAATAATAAGAATAATAATAATAAAACGAACTAAACGAATAAGTTAAAATAATTTATAATACGACATATATTCATATTTTTAAAAAATCGGACTCGATTTGCTCCCTCCGTCTCTACGGCGTCACACGCTATGTCTTTCTATATCTCCCCCTCGTCTCATTTCACATCATCATTTTCCGCCATCCTTCATGATCCGCGTAAATCTTCGCTAATTTGCGACCGCAAAGTTTTCTTCTTTTTTTTTTCACGCTAGAATCGTTTATAATAGTATATATATTTACAAGAATTTCTCCCCTCGAAAGAATCGCAATAAAATTCGCGCGATGGCTCACAATATGAACTCTATGCGCGAGAGTCGCTCCATCATCATCGTGATCATCCTCGTCTCCGTCATCGTCGTCATCTTCATCACTGGGACCGAGGACCTATAAGTTGCGCCTTTTACTCGTTCTCCTTTCCCAACAACATCCATTATCGCCGGCATCGTCGCCGACGGCGCTCGCGCGCGCGCGTGCGCTGTGGAAGAGGAAACAAAAAGGAATCGCTTGTCGTCGATTATCTCCATCACACGCACACACGATCGTCCCAATCTCTCCTCGCATCGCGGCGTCTTCATCATCGTCCACGTCGTCGTAGCCGTCGTCGTCGCCGTCGTTGTCGTCGTCGTCGTCGTTGTCTAGTAACCACAATAGTAAAAGCACTTAAGCTATTATAGATAGCTACTATTTATCTGTATCTCTGTATCTACAATATATTTTCAATAGACTTCGTTCTCTCGATTCTTTCGCTGCCGTCGTCGTCCTCATCATCACGAAAGTCGTGCGTGCCTCTCTCGTTGTCTCGCACTGCATGAGGGGGAGTGCACAGAGTCTCTCCCCTCGCGCTTAGTACACAAATACACAGACACAGAAGGCCGGGACGCGCATCGTCGTGGTTGTTGTCGTGATCGTCGTGGTCGTCGTCGTCGTCGTTGTTGTCGTCTCTCGGCGAGAGGCGCTCGAGAAAGGAGGCGCAGGAGGGCGGGGCTCCGTTACTGGAGTACGCAGCACTTGCACTTGGGCTTCTTCTTCAGGGTGACGTGCTCCACCTGCGAGGCGTCGCCCGGGCCTACCGCCGTCACTCGGCCCACCTCCACCGTGGCCGTATTCTGGAAAGATTTAAATAAGCTCGTTAGTGGTCGATATGCATCGGATTTTCAGTGGGGATGAAAGGATATCTCGATTTATCACGACGGCGATGAAATGTTAATAGGCTTGAGTGGTACTTGAGTATTAACGAAAGTCCGTCTGATGTTTCAGCGAAAAAATTTATTCCAGAGGTACTTTAAAAAAACGGAACGTTTTTAAAGAAAAATCAATATTCCTTTTCCTCACTTTCGCGGATATTCTATATTGATTTTCATACCCAATACACGAGTCGATCACTGATTACGCGAGTTTAAATTCTTAACAAAAGTTGCGTCTAAACCCCGCCAGTCTTTCACCGAAAAATTCGTTAATAATGACAGAGACAGAAAAAATCCAACACCATTTCACGTCCTGTATTTTTCGCGCCCTCTCCTGACGCATTTCCAATACCTCCGAAATACCGCCTCTAAAGGTCGTGAAGAAAAGTGACCGTACCGCGGCCTTCCTCGATAAATCATAAAACCAAGAATACCGCGCGCGCTATCTCCAACTCTAATCGAGTCCGCGGAGAATCCTTTCAAATCATGACTCTGGAAACCTCCACCACGCGGCGGCGTATCATCCATAAAGGCCGATTGAAAAGGCTCTCTCGCTCCAAGGGTGTGTCCTTCGCGACATGGAAAATCGAATTGCGTCATCGCGCCACTAAACCAAAAAAAAGAAGACCGTCTACACGCATATAACGATAAATACATAATCGTCACGCTTGCGAGCTCTAATTCTGCTTTAGCAGTGTCACCCTCGAAGAAAAAAAAACTACATTACCTTTTCGTTAACGGGCTGCTGATTGTTGGAGGGCTTGATCGGCGTGCTGTGGGCGTTACCGTTGCCCTGGCTGAGCCGTGGCGAGGCCGAGCTCGTGTTGTGCAGGTTGTTCGTCGCGTCGAGGAGCGGCGACGAGCTCGAGTCGTGCTGGTCCTGTCCGCTCGTCTTGCTGCCTGGCAATGCGGGCGCGGTCTGTCCTGGCGTCGGCGTTATCGGCTTGCCGCCCTTTATCAGCTCGACGATCTCGTCGGCCTCGCGAGACAGGTCGCCGTCCGGCCTGAATGGATTGTCCCAGCCGCTGTCCGTGCTGAAATGTCGTAATGAGAATTAGTTTTGTCACCTGGTTTGTGGAGTATTTAGGTTGAGGAATTATTTGAATTATTACGGTTTACGTGAAAACAACAAAGAGAATTGGTTATCTTCAAAATACACTACAGCAGGTATATGTATGTTGGCTTATGTAAGCAGGAAAAATAAAACGTTAGTACGGCAAGATTAAACCATTCGTTGTAGCTACTATTAGCTAGAAAATACCGGTTCTTTCGCACGTATAGACAAAAGTTAATTTGTCTCCTAAAAATATCCTAGAAAACTAAATAAAAAATATAAGTATGGCAGTATATATATCAGGGATTTCTTAAACTACATACCACAGAATTTACGCTATATTTAGCACCCCCTTTGAATTTCAAACAGTGTTTACTTATACTTCAGACCCACACGCATACACATCGCAACTTCATAAAATAAGTTTGCGCCTTAAACGCTCTTTTACTATGCAAATGTATCCTCCGCACTATATAAAGCCCTCCCACCATTCACGCCTGCATTGAAAAGGACATATAAATGCATTCTGAAAAGAGCCCGAGATTGTCTCTCATACTGTAATAAATATATGAATGGGCAGCGTTGATTCGGGCGGTGGAAGAAATTTCGCGATACAGCTGCCGCGCGCAGTGCAATTGACATAACCGCACGCAGAAACGCAATGAATAGGACGTTTACACGCAATGAACCGCGACGCAACACACCGGACGATCGCGGCACTCCTTGCCCCGCGTGTATTGCGTCCTATGACACTGACTTTTAACGCGCTGTGACATTGAATCGAGTCTAATTACCAGCGCGCACGCGGCAATAAAGATCAGCCCGGCGCGATATACAGCTATTATTATCTACGCAAGCTTTTTCGCGAGGTTTGTCGTTTTTTTCTTCTTTTATTTAAAAAAAAAAAGGGGTCTGATGTCACACGCTCGCGAGTAGGTGTACAATGGCGTTTCCTCGTTAACGTGTGCGTGTGTATATATAAAGATCGCAATTGCAATTAGGCACTGCGAGTACAAAGAAAAAGATATAGAAGCATTAGTATACACGGCCGCGCGATTTGCATTACTCAACAGGACGAAAGAGATAGATAAAGCTGCGCTCGCAGTGCATATAAAGATCTTACTCCACTGTCCGACTTCGTTAGGCGAAGACGAAGTTAAATTGGCCTGATTTACTAATAGAAAGTGTCCCCTCCGCTGCCCGTACTCTACAGAGCTCCATAAAAGTCGTGCACGATAAGAAGATCGCCCAGGCGTGCTGTAAAACGGCGCTGATGTACTTTTAATGCAGCCCGCGAGAGGATTTTACGACGACGGCGCGGAGAGGACACTTACTTATTATACTTATATATATATACACGCATATATCGCTTATACGCCTCACGTGTCGCGAGGTAAACCACTATAGCACGTGTCGTTATTGCCGCGCGGTTGCGTCAGTCGCCGCTTTTAGCGGGCGCGCATCGCCGCTATCGTTTGTTTAGCGCAGAAAAACTCACGCGCTTGTAACACCTTTATAGCTAACCGGCACGTCGCTTCATTATCCGAACCTTGTGCGCATTTCTCGCGCAGCCCGTATCTTACACGTACATATACACATAGGCCTAACTAAGTGTCGCCGCTGTAATGTGCGTAGTACATCGGCGCTTTTTTCTCTGTACGACGCGTTGTTTTGAAATGTGTGTACTTACCTATACGCGTGCGCGCGGCTGAGTTCTACGCGCGCAAGCGTTTAAGTTGTGTGTATAAATATAGGTTTACGGTTGCGAAAGTGCGCAGTTTTTGTGCGTGTGTAGTGTGGGTGACTCATCGCGCGCTTTGGATGCAAACGCAATGTTTGTTCTTTCATACAGATATATATAGTATAGAAAGGGAGCTTTTCAAGTTCGTTCCGAATCTAATTTAAAAGGCAAAACAAACGGCGTGTGTACACACTATATAGCGTATACGATATTTAGAGTGCATTAGCGTGGGTGAAAGCACGGTAGCTACGTCGCAACGGGGCGCGGGGGGAGGGGGGTGGGCGGTAATATCCCGAAGCGCCAAATTCGTTATCGGCGGGAGAGGAAATGGCGAATCGAGCGCCGCGTCCGGAAAGCTTTCACGAGTCCTCGAAAGTGGTCATTTCGGCATCAGTATAAGCTCGTGTGTATCTATCATATATACCTATACACCAGAGGCGCAGGTTTTTTGCTTGGCCGAGTCACGGTTCACTTCTCGAAAAATCAAAAAGGCACACGAAGTGATACATGTATACATATGCAAGAGAAAGAGAGAAGTGTGAGGGGGGGGGGGGGGAGAAAGGAGCATGGCGGGCGCATTTGGAAGCGGGCCAAGCGCCGACTAATAAAGTTTTAACGCGCTGCAGCTGGGTTAAGGTAAAAGCATTACGAAATAAAGAAGCGCAGCTTCTGCTCTCTATCGTACACGCCTATATAGATATACTAGATATACACATATATATCGTCGTCTCTTTCTACACTCTATACTCTAAACTCGCGCGGCGCTGCTTTGTTGACCGCGGCTTGCGCAAGCTTGTGTTACTCTCTCTCTCTTTCTCTCTCTTACTGTCTCTCATCGCGCCTATAGCGAAGATTCTCTACCGAAAGAAAAAAACGAAGAAGAAAGAGACCCGCAGTCAAGGCCAATGCTGGTGAATATTAAAAAAAAAAAAAGGAATTTGGAAGCCTGACCGCAAGCTCGCGCATGTATACGTATATATTATACTTAAAAATATAGATCGACGACAGTTGGGTCGAGAGGAACTACTTTCTCGGAAAGCGATTAGAGCCGCGCTAGTATAGTAATCGCGCGCGTGGGGGTTATAGACCGATGACATAGAACCGGCGCGCGCGCTATAGGGCTCCGACGTAACCGAGAATAGAAGATATGCCAACTCTAGGTACTTCACCTCTGTCGCTCGCGCGCGCGCTGCAACACGTATATACGGCGGCTCAGTGTCGATAATATCACGTCTGTGTGTGTCTGCGTATGTATATAATAGTCACCGACCTTTTGGCGCGCGGTGCATGATGTAAGGGTCGCGACCGGTGAGAATAACGCCAGAGTTCTCCTTTTCGATTTATAAACGATAAGGTGGCTGATAGCCCTTTATCGAGGTCACGCGCATTTCCCCGTTCCCATATAAAACACACAAAGTCTCCGATAAGTATAGCCATTCCTCGCGACCCACATACACATTTTTTTCCCCCCAAAAAAGAAGGAATCCTCGACGCGACAAACTGCAAGATAGCAAATTTCCTCGGAAATCTCTCAAAAGCCCATTGTCTTATAACCACCGGCCGCCGCGCGTGTATGTAGGTTAGCAAGGTTACATATATTGTCTCCCGCTGCATGGGCTAAAACTTGATAAGTTTGTGTCTATGTGTACCGTGCACGATTTAGAACAAGAGGCAATCCCGAGAGAGGCAGCATCAGCGAGAGAGACAGAAAGAGAGTCAGGAAAAAGAACAGCGGGCGTATACACATATAATACGTGACGCGGGGGTAAAGCTCGCCGTCGAACAGGTCGATAAGTGCAGCAGCAGCAGCAGCCGCCATCGTATAAACGCGAGTTCGATCGGCTGCTGTTGCTACCTCTGGGTGTGTGTACATTATACACGGAGAGTGTATACAGCAGATAAAGCTATGGCTTGTGTTTTATGGGGAAAGAGAGGGAGAGAAAAAATGTTGTGTTATATAGGTCAGGCCGATAGCGCAGCGGGACGCTATCGTCGAAAGGGAGGGAGGAAATGCGATTGAATATCGGATTAATTAGGATCGGCCGAGTCGGCGTGCAATCGTATAAAGCCGATGTAGATATCGGGTTTGATAAGGAACGCTGTGATGGGTATATATATATCATTATATAGAGATGTGGAGGAAATATAGAGACGAGCGAGAGTCGAAACGTTATTGCTTTCAACGAGAAAAAGAGAAAAAGAAAAGAACATCCGTTAATTGTGCATCACCGACGGCGTGCGCCGCGGAAGAAGACAACACGCGCGTGCAAGGTCGATATTTATCGTGACGGGTGTACATAATAATAGGCTATATATGTGTGTGTGTGTATATACACACACGCGCGCGCGCGCGCGCGTGCAAGCCAGACCTGTATGGGCATACGCATATATGTAATGTGTATAAATAACGGTGGTGATCGAGAGCGCGGTGACGAAATCTACCTCGTATTAACGTCTCCTCCTCCATCTTTGGGCACTTTGATCACGTAGTATACGTGACCGCCGTGGGTCGTCGTCATCGTGCCTGGGCTCACGCACTCAAGCTCTTTTCGTCGTCGCTCAAACTTCTTCCTCTTCTTCCGTCGCTCTCATACGCCGCTGTAACGGCTAGCGGTAGCGCGCTGCATCGTCATCGGCACTTCAATTTCTCATTGTGTGTATATATATATGTATGTATGCATATATACGTACATATCTAAATAAATGCGTCGCTGCACTATTGAATTCGCCGCCGCACTAAATAATCACTCGACCGCGCACTAGGTGTATACCAACTGGTAGCAGCGGCGACGAGCCATCGTCTACTACTACTACTTCTTCTGCTTCTTCTTCGCGCTCTCTTCCACGTGGTTATTTCGGTCGCGGAATTCTTTTCCCGGCTTTTTCGCTCCCCCTCCTCTTGGCCAACGGTGACGGCGACGGTAGTGGCAACGGAGAGTTCGCGCGCCACTTCTTTTTCTTCTTCTGCGTCTCTGCTCCGTGCGTGGAAAACAATTTTTACTTGCGCTCTGCTTCGAGAGAGAGAGAGAGAGAGAGAGAGAGAGAGAGAGAGAGAGAGAGAGAGAGAGAGAGACAGAGAGAGGAGTATACTTCGCAAAGTCGGGCGCGGGCGTGCGAAGACTCAGCTGATTGGATGGGCGTTTCTCGCGCGGGGATAAGAGAGTGTTGCGGGTGTAAATCTTTTACGACACGACGCGCGCGCGGCTTTTATATTTTCGAGTGCGCGCGGAGAGCCGTTGTTGCGCTATTTTCGGGGGCAGATTATGGCGAGGCTCGTTGCGAGGAGATCGTCGATGAATGAAGCGAAAGAGAGATCATTCGTTACGAACTTTCAAACATTAAAATCGTTTTTCTCCATTATTATACACCTTTAATATTTTACACGCGACCTACACTCCATCCCCTAGCACCCGGCAATCACGGATCGTCGATAACTTTCATGCGCGCCGTATATTCTAATCCCCTTGTTTCCCATTTCGCGCTGGTGCATATACACCTATATACGCGGTAATCTCCGAGCCTAATATCACGCTTCGAACAGGCACAAAGGTGCTATTATCACGCGCACGCTACCAAAAAAACGACAAAAAGAAGGAGGAAAGAAAGGAATGGAGAGGAAAGCGCCAGGAGACTAACGGACTCGGAACCTCCAAAGCGTAACGAGAAAGCGAGGCGGCGGCAACGTTGCATATACATAAAACCCATTTCGAGCTAGTCCATGACCTCTGACCCATATATTACACCCGCGAGAGTCCTACGGCTGCTCATTCAAATAAAAGTCCGCTGTCTCGTGCGCGACCGTGCAATTGCCCTCTCGAGAATTTTTCCGGGAAACCGAGTTGGTATATATATGAATATATATACCTATATATGTACACTGTACTTCCTCCGCGCTGCACAACACCGAGGCATTCGTGTTTGGAAACTACGCGAAGAGAAAGACTGCTGGATCAATAATTTCTCGTTTCGAGCCTCTGAAATTCCTTCGGAGGTCTTTGCACGGTGGCGAGGTAGGATTTTTTTAAATTCTACGTAACATGCTGAAACAGGCGTGCAGACACGCTGGGTGCATAAAGTGTCCGTAAATAGTTGTGAATCATGCGCGCCGCGGGAAAAATATTATTATATATTTTAGAGTGTTGAAAAATAATGTTTGTTTGCTCTCTCGCAGCCGCGAGCTTCGGCGTTAAATTCAAGGTGGCCTATATATGTTATTATACGAGGTGATCTATTGCTGGCGCGGGCTTCGCGAGAAATCGTTTAACGAGGAAAATTGTGCTTCGCTTTTTATAGCCCAACCCCGTCATTTGCACACATATTTTATATCATGGATTACTCATTCATTTAGGCCCGAGTGAAACCTTAAACGCTGGTGACTATAAAATTCCTTTTAATATGTGCTAATGTGCGAGTTGTAAAAGTCCACTTTGAATATAGCGCAGGGTTCCTTAATTCGAACGTCTCATTCGGAAGGATGTATATAACTTTCTGTAAAAGCACAGTCCCGTTACATTCAATCCCCGGGATAAAAAAGTGACAAATCATCCGTCGAGGTATAAAACCATTACACGGGTATAAAAAAAATTAAAGCGACTCGCGCTCGTCGTGCCAAAAAGTCCTGTACAAATCGTCCACCTATATATCTCGTAATGCAACGACATTCTATACTCTCCGTCCTTCCATTTTCATATACAGAAAACCCCGCCCTTACAAATTTTTCTTCGCTTTCAGATCCTGCACAAACTACCTCCAGGCTCCGGGTACAATGACACTGGATGAGCTTTTCCCGTCTACTGCATACTACGTAGACGACATCGCTCTCAGTCTCTGTCTCCGTATCGCGCCGTGCGTAGGTATATGCGGACTAGATGAATGGGGCGGCGCTTTTGTCTTGTGATTCCCGCAAAACTGGCTGTGTGCCGCTGCAGATGCATAATATGCAGTATATGTGAGAAAATCCACAAAAGTTTAATGATTTTTCGTGAGGTAGAGTCGCTATAATTTCTTTTTTTTTTTTTATACACACCATTAAATCTGGAGTTTTCACTTCTATATGAGAAAAATATTCAACCACTGAAAAAGAGTTTGAGGTATAGTTTTTTCTTTTAAATACAAATATTATTAAAGAAAGTTTTGAAAAGTCCTCATTTCAACAAACGAGAATCATTCAGTTGCAAATGGCCGTACACCAACTTTCAAACGTGAAAATAAAATTTCGGGAAAACGAGCTTTCATAAGCTTCTTTTAAAATTAAAATATGTTCATTTCTTTCAAAGTTGCGCTAATTCAAAATTAAGTGAAAAATTATACAAAATATGCAGAATTTTATAACGACGTTCAGCTTTGAACTAGCACAACTCTGAATAAGAAAGCAACATATTATTTAATTTTGTAAAAAGCTTACGGAAACTCGTTTTCTCCAGTTTTATTTTCGCGTTTAAAGATGTATGTGTACGACGACATCTAATTGAATGACTCACGTTTAAAACGTCATTTTTAAAGACCCTTTTAATAACTATGTCTATAATCGTTTTTAATGGTTCGTCATTTTCCTCTCAAATTATACGATGAATAGAAACAAAAAATTTAAGGCCGAACGTTGCGCCTTAAAAGAGAATTTTTACCGATTCCAGCTCACGACAAATTTGTTAAACTTTTCTGGATTTTCTCATATATACATACACACACACACACACACGAGCGCGACTGTACATTACATACGCGGGGCGTATAATATCGATTTCCGCGAGCGCGCGAGTGTGTACACGTACATACGTATATACGGCTTCCAATGGGCGAATTCTTTTCTCCGAGTATTGCACGAGCATCGCACATCATATAAGAGTTCTTCGGGGAAAGAAAAAAGCGCGCGCCGGATTATGATGAGGCGGGATACCCAAGTTATACTGTGATTTATTCTCGTCGACTCCCCATCGTCATTGCGGCTCCTTATATTCAATTAATAAAAAAAGGGAAAAAAAAAGAATCAATCAGAACAACGGTATCTCTCATAATTCTCCTCTACATAATAGAACCTCGAACTGTATCGCGACTATAAAAAAAAGCAACAACGCTGTTCTGGCAGCACTTGCCGCGCCATATTGAGAAATAAAACAGTTATGTCATTATAACCCGCGAGCGCGTGCACGAAACACAATAGGCGCATTATCGAATCAGCCCGGCGCGCGAGCTTCACTTCCCATAGTCATCGGTGTCACCTCGATTCATTTCCATATATTACAATCCTGTCGCGCCAGATAATTAGCCATGCCGCGCGGATATCGAATTACAGTTCGAGCTGCCCGCGCACGTCACTCCTAATTTGGACTTTCCCCTCGCTCCTTCCTTCCCTCCATCCTCGCGCGCGACATTTTTTTCCGCTTCATTTGATGCGCGATGGCGTATAGTATAATGTGTAACGTATATACATATATAGTACACCAGAGAACAAGAGCAAAGAAGAGGAGGTGGTGGTGGTAGTGGAACGCTGCAGCTCCTGCAGGTTGGGGAGGAGGGTTATTCCCTCAACAAGAGCCGAATGTGGGTCAGGGCTGCTGCTGCTGCTGCACGTTTCTGCGTCTGGCTCTCGCGCATGCACACACGTGTGCGTGAGTGCGTGGGCGCACGCGAGTGTGTATATGTGTCCCTCTGCGGGTAATCGAGTTTTCTTTAACGGAATTCCGAGATTTCGCGCGGTTTAATTGGATTGAAAGCTCGCGCATGCGCGCGGGATTTCAACGTTGAATAGAAACTCATTAATCCCGCCACTTCGCGGCAGAAGCCAACACATTGGCATGTGTGCACATAACCGCGGGGGCTAAATTCGTCTCCGGATGTAAACATTAAGCTATACAGAGCCTATATACACGCCGCGGCACATCCTGGCAGTAGCACACACCGCTCGAAAAGTGCTGCTACTGCTGATGGCAACAAGTATAAAACATATGCACTGTACCGAGTGCCTCGGCGTGTAAGCACATCTGTGTGTGGGTGTGTGACGTTGGCGCGATTAAGCGAAGGGCAATAGACGACTCGCCGCCGCCGGCAACTGCGAATGTGTTGAGGGTGCGTTAAGCCGAATTAACCTCGTTGTGCACGAACGGCCAGCGCCGGACGTACGTACATATATACACATATATATACCTGCGTATATGCGTACGTAAGCTGGAGCGATAGGTGTCAGTTTATAAGGGCGTTAAAAACGCGCGCAAGGACGAGAGGTTTGTTATTTTTTATTCGCGCGCGCGCAATTGTAATAAGTCGGTGCACTGAATGCTCGATGTATATGGTTTAAGGTATATGCAAATGTAGGAGAATATTGGTTCGGGTATTTTAATGTGGTAAAACGAAATTATTATTGGAAATATCGGCGATTGATTGTTAAGAGAAACTGTATTGAAGCATAGACTCAGACTTTCCTATCTCGCGAAACGAGGGAATTATATTTCTTTCGAGATACGAAACCTTAAAGATTTTACGGTCGCGCTAGAATTTTAATTGCCTTTCTCTCGCGCAGAATTACGAGCTACCGTTTTTTTTCATTCCCCTCTCGCGGCATACCTATCACCACCTGCTTTTCTCGCACCCGCGAATTTAATATATTTAAATTGCGCGCAGCAGGAAATATGCCCGGGATGAAAGCTCGTCCGCCGACTTATATATATATATCTATATACTCTCTCCCTCTCTCGCGCGCGCACTCCCAGGCGTTTTACGCGCCTCATTACAATGATATTTCCGCTTGTAATAAGTTCAGCCGTGAAATCGAGCGAGCAACAAATCACGAGTATACGAACGTACTTAGGAAAAAACGTCCGGCTAATTTCGCCGATTGCTCTCTCTCCGTTGCTCGCGCTGCCTGTATAATATACACACACATATACGCGCACAGTGAGCTTTCAACCGTTCGCCAATTATAATTTAATGCCTCGCTCGAAAGATTATTAGAGTATTAAAATGAAATTGAAGCCTCGAGCCCGCCGACAGTATACCCGCCGACTCTAAAATATGTCCAACGAACGTCTGCGCTATTTCGACCGCACCAGCGTTTTCTCATTTCCCTATTCTCGCAAATCAATTTCCACGGCTCCTTGTATATAACAGCCTTCGTATCACCAGCGCGAATGTACAGCACATCACGTGCCCCGATCTCGGTTTCACTTGGAGCCACACAGGCCACCTTTCGCACTTTTCCCACCGTACTCACGCGCCAGGGGCCGCCGCCGCCTCCTCCCGGGAAATCGGGAAGAATTGTACAAGCGCAAGCGCACAAACACATTTCTCCCACAGTGTACACACTATGCGTGAACAGTAACCGGGATTACAAACTCGCCGGTACGCGAGAAGAAGAAGAAGAAGAAACAGGCGGGTCAGGGAATCCTCTCGCAGAAAAGTCTCGCTGCACGGGCGTCTATCTTTGGCGCTCTTGCACGCGGTACCGAGAGCCGTCGCCCTCCTCGCGAAAAGCTCCGTTACTCCCACTTCGATTTTCCAGCTGCGTTTTCCTCGCCCGGGCGGCTCGCGTGCACGCGCACGTACACACAGATCGGCATGTATTACAAACACACATACACGCTCGACGCGTGTATTATGCAACCAGGAGTGTGTTTGCGACGCTCCGCGAGTATACCGCCCACGCACCTAGCTCTTCCCCTCTCTCTCTCTCCCTCTCACAGGAGAACAGGTAGCTTTTGTTGCTCCCGCAACCGCTACCAAGAACTCCGTAAACGCAGGTCTGTTACCAGCAGTAGCAGACGACGGCACAATAAGGTTCCCAGCAACACGCACACGCGAAATAAGCGGCTGCTACTGCTGCATACACATAGCACACCCACCCACACCGGTCGGAGAAGGTACCACGGGAGCGGCGGCGGCGACGACGACGACTGCTACTGTTATCGTAGTCGTCGTCGGTGTGTGCAGCCGACTACTGCTGCTGCGGTGACTATAGCCTCTGCTGCTGCTGCCGCCGCCGCCTCGGCTCGGCTCGGCTCGGTTCGCAGCGCCGCCCGCTGCTGTCGCTGCTGCTCGCTCACCCACGCTATATCGATCCTCCATCCTCGCAAGCGCACGTACCTACCTACCCGTGTAAGTGTGTGTGTGTGTGTATGCGTATATATACATATTCGCGCGAATATACAGCTCGACTCTGCACACCGCCTCTCCGCCCTCCTGCCGTGCGGAGAGAGAGCGGACCGCGGATGTGCAGACCCTGGCCGCCGCGGAGGCACGGTGCCATATAGCTAGCTATATAGCGTGCAGAGGGCTGTGCCCCGTTGATAGTTCGATTTTTATTGATATAGGAATAAAGGACGCGGAAAGAAGGTCTAACTCGGGGGATATGATATGCATAGATATAGGGTTTTTGAGTTTTGAGAACGGGAGAGAGTGAAATAGCAACCTACATTTCCCGCGGACAACGGCACACTCGGTTCCGGTAAACCAGTAGAGGGCAAGCACCTCATATATATCCTATACTTAAAAATTCACCCCAACTGATCTCGCGCTAACGCAGCAACAATGAGACTACAGTGCGCGGCTTTCACCTTTTAAAAAAGCCGCGCGCACGCCTGCATTTTCGCATGGAGATGAGTGACAGCGCGCTTATACACACCGGTAATTTAGTATGCTCCAGATTTTCCCCGTGTACATCGACGATGATGACGTGCTGCTGTTGCTGCAGTGTTCGCGATTTTCCGCATGATTGCTTTGTGAGCGTCGGCCGATGCTCTCGGCCCTCTCTCTCTCTCTCTCTCTCTCTCTCTCTCTCTCTCTCTCTCTCTCTCTCTCTCTCTCTCTCTCTCTCTCTCTCTCTCTCTCCCCCCAGAGGTGAAAGCTTTCGCTGCTGCAGACGAGCCGCGCGCCGCGATACACTCTTTAATTGCGGAGTATCGGATTTTCGTTTGCCATTCACCGGTGGAGGGCGAGGAGAGGGGAGCGGGAGTTATAAAGAGTCTGCGGTTATTGTGGACGTGAAATTGGATCATGTGTGTATATAGGTAATAATGTGTGAAAGAGTGGTTGAACCGATATATTATTATATTCTTATAGGTGTTGGTGGTTCTTGGGCTTGCTAGTATTAGGTTCTATATTAATCAATTCGAATAAAAAAACGATCTTTCTTCGAGCTGTATATAATATTCTATATTTTATACTTTACAGCGATAAAATCAATTGAGCCGCATTTAATTCCCATTACTCCATTTGTGGCCAATTTAAAATATAACATTAACTCGGTTCTCAATCGATATCCGCCATTAAGCAAATCACGCTCGATCAAATCGAAAAGGATAATTCCATTACCCTCCGTCATCAACTATATGGACGGCTATAAAATTCCTCACCGAGCTGTCTCTAACAGATCTTTAAACTCGCGAGTCCAATATCGCCGTAACATTCTTCTCTCTCCCACCCTCTCCTTCACTCCCGTCTTTCATTTAGCGATGAATTCGCCCGATCATCGCGTCCCATTGTTTACGGCCGCGAGCGTCGCGTTCCGCCCCCGTGACATTCCTTCGCGCCAGACTAGACGCGGCGCTATATATATAAAACACACCCACAACACAATCGTGAGAGAGGCATTCGATTCGGTGAGACAAGTGTCGTCGTCCGTGCACGTAAGAAAGGAAGCATATATATGTGTGTGTATGTGTGTGTGTGTGTGTGTTTGTGTGTGTGCGTGTGTTTGTGTGTGTGTGTTTGTGTGTGCGTTTTTGTGTTTGTGTGTGTGTGTTTGTGTGTGTGTGTTTGTGTATTTGTGTGTGTGTGTGTTTGTGTGTGTGTCTATTTGTACATATACGAACGGCGTTACAGAACGACGTCGATAAAAGCCACGGAAGATAAGACGTCGAGCGACCTTCCGCGAACGCAAAAACTCCCGTCTGCCATTCAAGCCAACCTATATACGCTCCGTTCCACCTTACCGTGCGCGTATCGCTTTTTCCATCGCGCTGGCGCGTGTGTTACTTATATTGCAAATTCACTGTGTAATTATCGAGAGGCCTGCGGGGAGGGATAAAAAGAGCGCGATAACGACGCGGCTCGATTCTCATCCCACCGGGACTTTACACCTCGATAGCGAGGTAAAAAGAGACCGCGCAGTACTTCCGGTCTATTGACGGGTATATATGTGTGGGTGTGTGCGTGTGCATCACACTTGGGGAGCGAGAATGCACTGGTTGTGGGGTGCCGCAAATAATTTACACCAGACCTATTGTACGTGTCGTCGCGTACACGTGCACGCGTTCAAGAGCTTTGTGAGAGTGTGTATATATGTGTGTGTGTGTGTGTGTGTTATCATCGTCACGAGCTATGTTGCACACTGTGCTACGATTATTTTTTTTATTTTTTTTTATTTTTTGCTAAACTCGCCTTACTAACCGGTATTTTCTCTCGCTATCGTGGGCGGGGTTATATAAGTACGGGGAGATGCTTTAATTTTAATCTCGATTTACCATGCGCGTGCTGCAGGCTTTATATAAAAGGATTTTCATTTATTTATATAAAAGCGCGTTTATAATGCCTTTCTGAACCCGTATTATTATAAATATATGAAGCAAAAAGAAGAAAATTTCCTTCTATATCCATATACACTTACTATTATAATGGTAGGTCAAAGTAAATATATAATTACCTGATTTGTGTGTGATAGGTGGGTATTGTGTGGTCGGTGTGGGCGGTGAGAAGCTCCGCGGGACTAGCGGCCATGATGTCCACCGGCGGTCCTATTGGTTCCAGCAAGAGGACACCGGGCGTCGACGGGAACGGAGTAGGCCCTAACAGCGAGACGCGCACCTTCTCTCTGCCCTCGCTGTAACAAAAAAAGTATAATCACCGAACATGTATTATATGCAATTCATCGTAGCAAATCAAACTTAACAATAATATAACAATGATAGACATAGATAACTCTATAGGTATACATTATAATATAGAAAAACTTCTACAGTCAGCAGACTGCGTTTGAAGAAAGTACATATACACACTCGGTGCTACCGTTCGAGCAGTCAGTGTCGGGTTACGCGCGCTGTCGCAGCTCGTGTCAGCGCTTATGGCAAGAAAAAAACAGCTGCACGATGATTCGCAAATTGAGAGCAGCAGTAGCAGCAACGGTAGCAGGCATTCCGCAGCATCTCGCGCTAACAAAGATTGACGCAGCGCGCGTCGACAATCAGCCATAACACACCCAACATACACGCACACACTGCTCTATACAGTACCTTCGTTGACGACAGACGTGCTTTAACGATTTAACTTCCCGTGTCGCCGCCACCGCCACACCCGCCCGCGAGATCGCGTGCTCGCGCCCCGTATACATAGGGGAAGGGAAGGAGGGGAAAAACGGCACACGCCTGCCTGGAGGATGGAAAAAAGTGAGCGCAGTGTGCGGAGGACGCGCTAAACGCGCTTATTACCGGCCGATTAACACGCGGGACGGAGGTGTATATATACGTATACGTGTGTATGCTATATATGGTGGCACACGATGTGTCGGGGTGATTAATAATGCTGCGCGCTGGTGTGAGCGAGGAATTGGTGGGATTGTTTCAGATGGACGGATAGGGTTTTTTTTTCTGTATATAGGTGCGAGAGATTTGTTTGGTGTGTGGCGGGGAATGTTGTTGTGGAACATGGCGGATGGGATGCTTTTCGGGGGGGAATATTAGCGGATGCTGGGTGGTAAGAGGAGCTAACGAGTTAAGTGGCTCGAGTATGATAATGGCGATTATGCTTCTCGAGTGGCTGGTTGAGGTGTGGTTTCTCGCGAAGTATAGACTGCAGACGGTGGTAGCAATAATAAATTTTAACATTAGAGTCTACGTTGCTCTTCGAAGTGTGAGAAAATCCAGCTATAAAAATCCGTGGTGGAGTCGAATTCAGCGAGTATGGAGCGGGCCGAAGACGAATTGGTCTATAAATCAGTAGCTCCTCTCTCGACCTTATAAACTTAATAAGAAGAGTGACAGCGAGGAGTTTTAAATGCTACTGTATGGCCGGCGGCGTCCTCTTGACAATTTACGGTCAATTATATAGGACTCGTCGCCACAGACGCAGCGTGAACATCTAAAAGCAATCTTATAACTCTCTCAGACGTCTATAATATCTCTGGCGACGTCTGCCGTAATATTGGAACGGCAAGACCGGGTGGAAGCCGCGATGGAATTGAAAAGTGGAGGAGAGCTTTTACGGGATTTCAGGTACGGTCCACCCTTGATGGGATTGTGCAGGGAAGATGTTTCGATGTTTTTTGCATATTTATTTCTGGAGAATATTTGCATGGCAGTGGATGTGAAGTGGGAGAAATGCATATTCACGGTTGTGAAGCGGTGAAGAGAGAAGGTTGTAATGGAATATGATGTGAAGTTTTAGTGGTGTAGCTGATGTTACATGGGGAGGATAAATTATAAATTGCCTCGTTCCGAATAAAGAGCCCTAAAATTAATAATCGAATAAATTTTCCGTATATGGGAGTGTAGAAGTTTGTATAATCGCTATACATATAAATATAAAAATATAAACCTTGAATTAAAGATACGTTTTATACTTATTTATTTTCAGATAATATATTAAAGAATGACCTCCAGTTGCGTATACATTTATATTTATTTAAGAAATTATCTTTAATTTATAGTAAACAAGATTACATCTCTCTCGAGCATTACGTATTAAACCTCGTATCGGTAGTAACGCGCTTGTAAAGCCGGCATTTAGGCATCTCGAAGAAAAATTTGCTTAATTGGCAGACCGGTTAACTTCTGGCATCTCTAATGCAGACACACACACACACACATAGACACTCGTGTTGACATAACTATTGCGTTATTCTTCTCGCTTGCGCAATACAGAATATACTTATATCGCCCTGAAAGATGCGCTCTATCTAGACTAGGAAGTCAATAGACGAAGGGCGCTGACCCTTCCGTCGTACATCGGTAGATAAAAATCTATTTATACGTGAGGTCAGCATAGAGGTCTTTGATTTGTTCTTTTTTAAAGAGGCCCAATTTCCGGATGCTTCTTTCTTCACGTGTTGCGCGCGCGAGTGGCTTGATGCCAGTCGGCGGTGTCGATGCCAACGATAGGCCTGCGATTTCGTCCGCTTGTATACATATATATACACACACGCGCGCCACCTGGTCTTTTTGAGCGAGAGATAAAAAGCTTGTACACCTATATAATATACATCGCGCGGATCAAATAGAATTACCGAACTTTGCTCCCGGTAGCGAAGCGACTCTTTAAGCCAGGCGACGACGATAATAGGATTTTAGATTTAAACTAAACTGCCGACGAATGGTATTATATATAAGCTCAGATTGATTTTCAGTGTGTGTGTGTGTGTGTGTGTGTGTGTGTGTGTGTGTGTGTGTGTGTGTGTGTGTGTGTGTGTGTGTGTGTGTGTGTGTGTGTGTGTGTGTGTCTGTGTGTGTGTGTGTGTGTGTGTGTGTGTGTGTGTGTGTGTGTGTGTGTGTGTGTGTGTGTGTGTGTGTGTGTGTGTGTGTGTGTGTGTGTAAAACCTAACACCGTCGGGTAAGATCCGGGAGAAAAACACTAATATACTGTCTTCCCTTCCCGCAGCATCGATAAAAAAAAACGGCGACGACGACACAGCTATGTATACTATAGCTAGCAAACAGAACCGAAAAATTTTATGCGTCACGCAGAGAGTCAAGGTCTAAATCGTACTAGAAGAGAGAGAGAGAGAGAGAGAGAGAGCACGCTGTCTATATATACGCGACCACAAAGGAACGAGCTGACGTCACCGAGCGCCCGCGCTTATAAATCGCAAGCACCGAAACGAGAAAAAGGGCGAGGAAGGGGCTCTCTCTCTCTCCCATCGTCGTCGTCCTCGCGGCGAATTACGGCTGATAAAACGATCGGATTACCTATACACTCCGAGTTTTACGACCCGTGCACGTAACATCTGTGTAGTATATATATAAGGTATATTATACGAGAGCCGCAGCTGTACGATCGTCGCATATAAGTTTTGGACTAGTGTGTGTGTGTGTGTGTGTGTGTGTGTGTGTGTGTGTGTGTGTGTGTGTGTGTGTGTGTGTGTGTGTGTGTGTGTGTGTGTGTGTGTGTGTGTGTGTGTGTGTGGGTGTGTGTGTGTGTGTGTCTGCGTATAGTTTCGCCGATTTTCTATCTGTCTGTATAATATATAGTTTCCGTGTTGGGATCATATACCTCTTACGATAAATGCGCTCGCGTTTTATCAGTTAATTAAGGCTCAGTCAAACGCGGCCTTTCCCCCTGTCAGCGTATCAATCGCGCGGGGAAAAATAGCTGGCACGCGCGCGCACACCTTATATCGCTGTATTGGCACAAAGAAAAAGTATGTACGTACGATATTGTACATACATAGGTGCGCGAGAGCGAGAGAGAGAAACGAAAGAGCTAGAAACTTCACGCGATAAGGAGCGGAAAAAACATGCATACGATATATTACACTCGTCTGTAACGCTCGCCCGAGAGAGGAGATTATCCGCGACGCGGAGTCGTAACGTGTATACATACTCGTACGTTCGTACGTACGTACTCTGGCACAATTCGATAAGGTAGAGTGCATTTCACATGATTGGTGCTTCAAGCCTCTCTCTCCTTTTCTCTCCTGTCTCTTTCTCTCGAACCGGTCGCTCCGCCGCGCGAATAGATTACGCAACGTATACATAAAAGTCGCGTCGCTCTTCTCGTAACGATCGCGTAACACTTACCTGCGCGCCGAAAAAGGGATTCCGATCGTACACGCGCGTATATAGTAATACGTATACACATCAGGCGCGAATGTGGTATATATACACGCGCGCGAGATAACGAAGGCGTGGTGAATTTGTACATGCGTGGCCGATAACCGTGACCCAGTAAAGGCGTCTTTTCTCACTCTGTGTAAATATGCGTGGCGTATGTGTATAAGTGTACGTGTAAACGGAGAGGAAAAGTCGGAGAGCACTGCGAATAATTAGCGGACACCGATAATAATGATGACGGCAGGTTTGAAAATAGAAAAGAGCGCTGGGAGGATCCGAATATGTTGCGGAACTCCGAGCTTGCGCTTTTAATGGGTGTTATTGTTGTATTGCGAGAGACTTTTTTGAGCATCGATCGTTTCGTAAGCGCGTAAAAATGTGAGTAAATTGGTCGTTAATGCTAATGTATGCGGCTATGTGGATGACGCATCGCTGTATCGCCCTGCGGAGAGAGGGAGAAGAGACGATGAATGCCTCTATAGATAGCCAAGTTTATTTTCGCTCCGGCATATCAACATTCGAACGTATATATATTTACAATCGCGACCTTATTTATATTGAACTTATTCTCACCCGATAGAGAAATGCTTTTTCCAACGAAATCCCTTATAACATGAATAAAGCGAACACTTGCATCGCACACTTTCCACGCAAAAAATATACCTGCTGAATATGTGGAAGTAGATCAACGGTGACAGAATTAAGCTACACTGATACACTCTCCGCCGATATTAATTCCCACCAATTACACGTTAAACTACATACGCCATAGCCACACATACACTGTTAATTATCACGTCGTAAATTCACAACTGGAATCCCCGGCTTCGCCACCCACGCACGCACTCTGCTTGCGCACTACTCCTCTCGCATCCTATTTACCGTCGCAACACGGGCTGCTATATCTCGCACTCCTCGGAGGACCTGGCAACACTGGACTCTCGGGCGCTCTCTCGGCGACACCCTAACCCACTTCTTCTTCTTCGTTTTTCCTCGCTCTCTTCCTTTTCATCCCTTTCCTACGCAACACACCCGCACGCGCGCCTACGCGGCGTCACCGGGGGCGGTATTTGCAAACAATGTGACATCGATCTTCGCTCGCGCCGCCGCCACCACCGTCGCTTTGTGGCGCCATTGAGTCTACCCCTTGCGCGAGCGCTCGCAGGTGACGCTCTGCTGCTGTGGTGTAGTGGCACTACATATTATATAAATTTAAGCGCCATACGTATAAGCTTTGTATCGAAAAAATTCATGTATAACGCGGGGCGGAGGGAGGATGACGATGAATTAACGGATTAAGTTTCTTTTGTACACGGAGAGAAATTTTGTAGTGAAAATTACAAATATTCGGGACAAAATTACCAGTTTCTATGGTAATGGATGGATAGACTGACAATTTCAAACTTTTTACCAAAGTGCCTTGGTAAAATTTTTTTTTAGTTAATTTAAATTAAAAAAATTAACTTTTTTTATCCATATTGATGGATATATAGTATTTTAATATAGAAATAGAAACAGAAACAAGGATGAAAAAACATTAAACTGAAAAAAAATTTTTACGGAAGCGGGATTCGATCCGACGATCTTTGGGTTGAGAGTCCGACGTTCTACCGACTGCGCCACGGAAGCTGTTACCAACAGTCATTTGAATCGCCGTTATTACTTACTGAAAATATGTGTATTGTTTTCATTTTAACGTCGCGCACGCCTCTAGTATCAATCTTCTGAAACACAATAATGCGCAGTGCACATGCGCAAATACACAAATACCAGGTTATTTGGTAAAATTTATCAGTTTTCTTAGTAAAAATTCTTAGGTTACCTTGTAAAAATGACTAGATCTCAATTTTTACCAGTGTGTCTGGTAATTTTTATTTCGATAATTTGGTATTTTTTTTAAGTGGTTATGGTAGTTTTTCCTGGGAAACTTATAAATTGTATTACAAACTTGGGAATATCACGGCATTTGACAGTCTATCCATGCGCTACCAAGGCACCTTGGTAATTTTTACTCTAAAATTTCTCTCCGTGTATAAGAGAGAGAGCTATTGTGCCTGCGTGCCACTTTAATCAAGAGGCCGATAGGGTGTATAGGTGACGATCACGCGTATCTGTGTGCGTGTGTATATACACGCGCGAGACGCCTACGCTTTGACCTTGGCGGACTGACTGGCTCTCCTTGAGGGGTTATCATCTCGCGAGGAGTGGAGGGTAAGTATAAGAGAGCCGTCTCGAGTCTCGAATTTAAGCACCGTACCAATGTCTTGTTATCTATGGTTGATTCACTTCGAGACGTATATATATGAGTGCGGTTATTAAGAGAAAAAGAGAAACAGAGAAAGAGTGAGAGAGAGAGAGAGAGAGAGAGAGAGAGAGAGAGAGAGAGAGAGAGAGAGAGAGAGAGAGAGAGAGAGAGAGAGAGAGAGAGAGAGAGAGAGAGCGTATTATATAGTATAATACTTTACAGCCGGAGAAAGAAGAATTCCTGGTGGCTGATGGGGCCAGCCTGGTTTTTTCAAGCCCCGCTGCCAAGTGCCTCGTCGCGTCTAGACGCGCGCGCGCGCGCGAGAGTAAGAGCGCAACAGACGGTGTAAAAATTCCTCGGTCAAAGAGATGATGTTCGTTGCGAGGTTTAATACGATACCCGCGAAATCGTGTAATTCGTTTAGTCGATGGGAGTGCCGGTGGTATTTGCAGAGACGAGACCATCAGCTGATTGATATGCTTTTCACTATTCGATTGGAATGTCAGTGGGGGGGGGGGCAGTCTCCGATGCATCTTTGTCATAAAAGCCAGCGCCCATGCAGAAGGAGAGCGAGAGGGAGATGAGAGATACCGCGGCCAGGCGGCGGTTGAATGAAAGGAATGCTGTTGATGTTGCTACCGCTGCACAGTAAATGCACTGACGGCGTTCCGCTGCGGAGTTTTTCGTAATTTCTTCCTCGAGCCAGTTAGATATACTCCTACCGGTAGCCGTGGACTCGAGAAGGAAAAGGGGAGAGGCGCGCGCCGGAAGACAATATCCAGGAGTTTTTGCCGCTTAGAAGGAGCGGAGGTAGAGAGAGAGAGAGAGAGGAGGTCTCTGGAGGTGACTGTGCTGCTTTGGAAAAGTTTGAACGAGCCGAGTCGAGGCGGAAAATTATTCTCGAAATTAAACGTCCGGAGTCCAATCGCCGCTCGGGAAATCCTGCAGAAACTGAGCTTGCCATTGATCAGCCTAAAAATATACTCTACTCTCTCCCTCTGTCACACTCTGAGTTTGATTGAAGCCTCTATACATATGTACGAAAATGTCTGTATCGACCATACGCTGACAGCTGGATCGTAGCAGAGAAAGCATCGTCGGAAATAAAAGCGCCAATCTCGGATCTAATGGTCCTTAGAATAGGCCGTGAATAAGTCGAGTCACGAAGTCGAGCGAGCGAGAACAGCCCGAGGGGCGAGCGCAAGGTGCTTCTGCCTGTACACCCATTATATATACCTATATATCCGCGCGATGTGTATAGAGAGAGGTGCGAGAGGGCGATCAAACCGATGAATCTTGAAGTTCTCTCTCTCCTGCCCGAGAGAGCAAGAGCTCGCGCCCGCGCAGCACACTGTGTCAAGATGGCGTGTCGCCATGGCAACGCTCGCACGAAACCAGAGAAAGAGAGAGAGACAGAGAGAAAGAGCTTTTAGGGGGATTATACACGGTTGGCTTTAACACCAGCCAGCGAGAGATGCACTTTCGCTTTGCATCCGCGCATCGCACTCACACATATGCATATACACTGCGTCTGGCCGGTGTTTCATATTACGGAATCGATATACACCTATATGTGCATGTGTGTATGTGTGCGTACGTGCGTGCTAAATCGGAGCGCGGATCACAATGAAATCCCTTAATCTTAATTTAGCTGGGATTCGCAGCAGCACAGTACAGCCTCTGTGGTGCTGTGCTGCTGCAGTTGCGCACGTATATAGCTTGGGGGGTCGTTTCCGAGCACGTACACACGCAGACACACGGGATTTTAAATGGCGCGACGGTTGTGTATGTATGTACACACGGCGGAGATGCGTATATATCATTGTTTGTTTCTTCATTTGCTTATATTTCGAGCGTGAAAAACGTCGCGGCTATTACTGGACCGGGGCCAGCCGAAAGACGATGAGTCCAATTGACGCGATGAAGAGTTAAAAAAGAGCCTCTCCCGCCCGTTATTTATTAATCTCTCCCTATTACGTGCGTTCCTCCTCCTCCTACGCCTCAGTCGTGTTGCTAGTCATCCTAACCGTGATGACGATGATGCGCACAAGTTAGATACGTACAAACATCGGGCACTCTATTATACGAGTGGCGGCAAAAAAAAAGACAGCCCGCCGCCTTTAGACTCTTATCTATGCGCTATCGAGATAAACGAACGACGGCTGCTCTTATCGTCGGCGGATTCCTATAGAGCCGGCGAGAGCCACAAGTCGCCAACATGGGCCGCAAAAAACTCCCGCACACCCACACACACACACTATACAGAGTAAAGTTTGTGAATTCTTTTTACCTGCTGGTAGTGGGTGGACCGCGAAGCCGAGCTTATACACAGGATATCTGTGTATACTCCGTGCCCTGATATAATACGTGAGTGCCGTGCCGTCACCGTCACCCTCGTCGTCGTAGTCCTCGTCCCCCTGTGTGTATACGTACTTTCCGGAGAGCAATCGATTCACTAGGCCACACAGATATATCCACACACCGAAAGGGACACCCACATATACACACACTCACACACAGTGAGCTCGCGTCGCGCGCACGCACAGACACTCGCGTATAATAATAAAAAAAGAATAGGAAAATAAAAACAGAATAGCTGTCCCACTATATATATATATATATACTTATAGGTGCAGTACACTGCGCACGCTCTCTTTTCTTTTTCGGCTGCTACTGCTGCTATGTGCAGTTATGTACTATAACTGTGCGCGGGCGCGCGCGAGATTCGGCAGCGCGAGTCGACACGACGGCCTACCAGAGGGGAATAAAAGAGTCGGAGCGCGCGCCTCAGAGAGAGAGACAGCACCCGCCACTGCAAGAACACGGATGATGGTGGCAGGAGAGTAGGGGGGAGAGCAAAAGGAGGAAGAGAGAGACTGCCGCTAACTGTGTGTGTGTGTGTGTGTGTCTGCATATATACACGGTATAGGCCAAACCTCAACTGGCCACGCACACACAGACACACTAGCAGCAGCAGCAGCAGCAGCAGGTGTACACGGAAGATATACTATTAGGAAGAGTGTATATATATGAGTATTGGAGGTGGAGACGACAAGGTGATGCGCGCTCGCTCGCTCTTCTATTATACTCGCCCCGCGCGCGCGGACTGCCTGCCGCGATGGCGCTCCGATGCTCCGAAAGCTCCCTACTAGCCCATAGCCACATGCATATACATGTGTGTCTGTATCCTCGCGACGCCAACCAGCCTGTGATGTCGGGGGGGGGGGGGGGCTTTTATACCCACACATACACAGATACATACGTTCCGTCTTTGTTCGATCCATCGCCGAAAGAGCGAGCGAGCATGAGCGCGACCGCCAGATGTCCGTATTATAGCACGGCGGGCCAGAGAGTTCAGGCAGCAGACAGGCTGTTGTCGCCATCGCTCGACGAGCCGCCAAAGTATAAACTCGCGCGCGCACAGCGCATGTGCCTGCCTCGAGCGGAGCGCCGCCGCTCGCAGGAGTGGTAAAGGCTCCGATGGTGAGGACGAGACCGCGAGCTAGCGAGCAGGATAATCCTTATGCTCGCTCGGTCGCTGCGCGAGCGTTCGTCCCCGTATACGAGGGGGTGAATAAGGATATATATGCGCGAATCGTTGCGTCGTTGATTGCTGGTGGTATATGCGGAGTGATGATATGGGGCTGGTGATTTCTTTTTTTTTTTTTTTTGTTCTTGTTGAGTGTGAAAGAATAGCTGGATTTTGTATGGACAGGGATTAGTTGTACGCGAATCGGGTAAATATTTGACCGCGGAAATCTGTTTACACTCGTGCGGGAAGAGCGTGTTTTATCTCTCGTGTTGTGATAATGCCTCTGTTTACTCTCTCTCTCTCTCTCTCTCTCTCCCTCTCTTTCTTTTTCTTAGGCCTCTCGTCCAATTCGACGCCGTGACCAAAGTAAAAACACTTGCCGCTGCTTCTGTTGAACGCGTTCCACCCTCCCCCATGTACACAGACTCGCCTATTACACACAAAAACGGTGAAAAACTCGTATACCCGAAAGAGAGGAAACCGCGATCCACTTGACTTCGAAATCCAAGGCAGTCTCTATATATATATACATACATATCAACCACCCGTCTGTCCAGCCCCTCGCTCGCGCGGCTCATTAATCTTAAAAGGGCGATTATTGTTCGCAATGTTGACATGCTATTAACGATCATAATGCTCCTGCGTCTATGGCCACCACAATGAGCTAGCACCGTCATCGCTCGCGTTGGTGTGCCTAGACGAAAAGGGTGGCAAAGAAAACCTCGAAGAGCGCGCAGATAAATAGATGGATAGGCGACGTACTCGCTGTTAATATATATATCAAAGCGTATATCTACTGTACTATAGTGTGCAAGGTGCGTCTCGCTGATGTGTACATCCTCGCGCGCGCGCGCGGGCGTCTGAAAATTGGCGCTGACGCAACGCGCGACGCGACCTCGGGCTTGGCATATAAAAAGTTCTGATGTCTCTCTTATAGTCGCAAGCGCGCGTAATCTCCCGAAAAAGAAATACCGTTCTTCTCCCGCCGGCCGCGCTTATACACATATAGCTGACAGCTTCATTACCCTCCCGCCGCCTTGTCTATGTTTACCCAAGTGCCGTGGTTATGGAAAAGATTGGCCGCCGTCGCCGCCGCCTACAATGCCTTACACATAAACGCGCGGCAAAGGCAAATTCCGGCCCGAGGCGGTGGCGGCACCGAGCAACGGGGCCAGAATAATAATTGAGAATTTCGCTCTCGTGATTGCCGCCACCGCCGTTGCGCCGTTGGGAGTAGGCGCATTGTTTCTATATGCCATGCGCGCGAGCGAAACAGGAAATCACTTATGATTGCCCGGGTAATCAGTCTGACGAGCATAATTGATCGAGCGCGCGCGCGCGCGTGCGTGCGTATATGAGTGCGTGCACCTTCGCTGCTGGGCCCCGGGTTGTAATGGGCCTTTTGATGTGACGGACGCGCCCCGATTCGGTACCTTGGCCCCATATATGGCGAGCTGTGGAACGGCGCGGGATTGGATGATGGTGCTCGCAGAGGGTATAGGTATATATAGGGTGTTTGTTTGCTTTTCATATAATTCCTTTTATGTCTCTGATAAGCTATAAAATAGCTGCGGAAAATCGGAGCAAAGTGGAAGTAGGAAAGTAGGTTATGAATGGGAAAAATGAGTGATCAAATATTGAACATGTTTTAGTTCTTCAATTCCCTCAATTAAATGTATATAGGCTATATAATTATACGACGTAACTAATGATAGTCGCGTATTACTTTTAATTAAGGTAATGCAGAGAAACACATTATATTATAGATTTTCGATTTATACGCGTGTCATAAAACTCTCTACGCAAGCTCGTGTGTGTGTGTGTGTGTGTGTGTGTATATATAAAATATTGTTCGAATGAAACGCGCGTCTCCACTATTAAACAATAATTCCTTATCGTTCAAATGCTGTTCCACCTACTTATTCCCCGCTCTCTTTCACTCTCTCACTCGGGGTAAGTAAAAACCATTCGATAACCGCAATCTCCCTCTCACTGCTATATACTTCTACATACGGCGCACTCACGCGCCCTTTCCCTGTTTATTTACTTAACCCCAATAAATATCACTAAATCCCTCGGACGTTTCCAATAATCCACTTTTCCTCGAACAAAAACGAGCTTTCTCACTCTCTCGGCAGTAAAGAAAACGCGTAAAGCATAGAGAAAGAGGCAGACCCACGCCCACGTATAGATATACACAAACCAAAGCTCTCTTTCTCGCGAGTGAATTACTTCTTTCGATACATCGATCTCCCAAGCCACCGACCTTGATCCACTTCCTCTCGCGCTCGCGCGTATTTAGGGTGCGAGCGAGCGCAGGAGGGAGTTATACAGATGCCTCATCGCGCGCGCGCTGCTCGCTGCGACAATAAACATATCGTCGCCTCATACGCGCGGCTCATTTATTTCGAGCGCTCGCGTGGAATGCGAACCAGAGCGTTTTCCTCCGCGAGCGGATGCAGAAGTAAGTATATTACACGCTGCAGAGAGCGGGAAATATCGATTTTCCACCCGTCGCACCGCGCGCGTGTACACAAGCTGTACTCTTTAAACGCTCGCGTTCTGTATATATATATATGCGCGTGTACGTGTGCGCAAATACACAGAGGGAGAGACCGTGTGGGTGTGTGTGTTCTTCGTCGTCGTTATTTCGGTGCTAGGCGTGCCTTCTTATCTGTGACGCGCGCGCGCGCGCGCGCGCGAAGAAATTATATCGCGGGGGTGGTCGTGCGGTTAATGCGCAGCGAGATAAGCCGCATAGCGACCGCTGCGCTTTTCCTATTATACACTCGCACATATACCTACATACACACGCGCGCGCGCGTGCACGTATGAGATTTTATATCGACGAGCGAGTGTAATTGAATTAACTTCGCTCCCCGCCCTCGTAAATCAGCGTTATATGTACACATATAAACGCGCCGCGATTGTTCTTTCCGTGATGTGATGTCTATAGCTATATAGACTGCTGCTGCTGCTGCTGCTGCTGCTGCTGCCGCCTGTGACCGAGATTATTAGAGGCGGTGCCGGTGATTGGCTTTTATTCGCGCTGACACGTTTCTATTTCGGCTCTCTGCTTAAGCTAGGCTAGACTGGCTATATAGTTATAGCTAGCTCTAACGCGTCACACGGATCGGAGTATATAGTAGAGTGTTTCTACGAGAGAAAGAAATGTGTGCTTGACTTACTCGGTATCAGGAACTGGTATCATCGGAGCGGGCAGCCGGCCGTTGTGCTCCAAAAAATGATTGATCTCCGGCTCCTCCTGGACCGGAGTCTCGTACACCAGGGTCTCGACCATCGAACCCTTGCTCGAGCCGAAAGACACTCTGTAAATGTTAAAGATAATGCTTCGATTAGCGTATCGCAAAAATAGAGCTATGTAAGTCATATATCATTTTGATATAACATACGCTGGTCGACGGAGAAGAAAGGTATGTAATATACACGAACTTTACGAGCGGATTAAAAGATTAGGTACCCGCTCTCGCGGCAAAAATAGCGTATTGCGTTTAACTGCACCTATGATTCAACGGGTAAACTTTTGCGCACTAAATTTAAATTCCTGTATATATTTTTCAATGCCGCACACCTGGACACTTCTGCTGTAATCTTTAGCGAGGCTGTATGAGGAATTCTACAGAATATCCACACTTAAATGCTTCAAAAAATTAAAAAAAAAATTTGGGGGCTCATCGCTTTAATAAATTTGTCTCGTTCTTTAGGTCATCAATGGACGAAAAATTTTCTAACACTCGACAAAATGGTCTTGTGACACGGTTTTAAACACATATCCATTTTCCTTATGGAAATTTAACATGGGAAAAATAGACGAAAAGTAGTAACTGATGATGAGCCAATAGTAAGCTTTTAAATGTGCCAAGAAATATTCCACAAAAAAGCGATTAAATTAGAAGAAAAGTGCTTCAATTTAAGCTAAAGATCGCTAAAATCGGTCGGTTCTGCGCAAAGTTACATGCATTTGAATATCGCGAAAAATGGCAAAAAATGAGCGATTTCTTCCAAATCCATGTAATTCTTAAGATTTTGTTAATTTTTGGTCATTTTTCGAGATTTTGGTAATTTTGGTCATTTTTCACGTAACTTTGCGCAAAACCAACCGATTTTAACGATCTTTAGCTTAAATTAAAGCACTTTTCTTCTAATTTAATCGCTTTTTGTGGAATATTTATTGGCACCTTTAATAGCTTAGTATTGGTTAATCATCAGCGACTACTTTTCGTCCATTTTTCCAATGTTAAATTTCCATTAGAAAAATAAATTTGTGTTTAAAGCCGTATCACAAGACCATTTTCGAGTGTTGGAAAATTTTCTCATCTATTTTATGACCTTAAGAACGAGACGAAACTTATTACAGGGGTGTGCCTCCAAATTTTTTTTTTAAATTTTGTGTACCCTCGTAAGTGTGGATAATCTGTAGAATTCCTCATATACCTATAGGTTTATATATAAATAACACATTGAAACTATTATATTTCTACACGGAGAGAAATTTTGTAGTGAAAATTACAAATATTCGAGACAAAATTACCAGTTTCTATGGTAATGGATGGACAGACTGACAATTTCAAAGTTTTTACCAAAGTGCCTTGGTAAAATTTTTTTTTAGTTAATTTAAATTAAAAAAATTAACTTTTGTTATCCATATTGATGGATATATAGTATTTTAATATAGAAATAGAAACAGAAACAATGATGAAAAAACATTAAACTGAAAAAAATTTTTACGGAAGCGGGATTCGATCCGACGATCTTTGGGTTGAGAGTCCGACGTTCTACCGACTGCGCCACAGAAGCTGTTACCAACAGTCATTTGAATCGCCGTTATTACTTACTGAAAATATGTGTATTGTTTTCATTTTAACGTCGCGCACGCCTCTAGTATCAATCTTCTGAAACACAATAATGCGCAGTGCGCATGCGCGAGTACACAAATACCAGGTTATTTGGTAAAATTTATCAGTTTTCTTAGTAAAAATTCTTAGGTTACCTTGTAAAAATGACTAGATCTCAATTTTTACCAGTGTTTCTGGTAATTTTTATTCAGATAATTTGGTATTTTTTTTAAGTGGTTATGGTAGTTTTTCTTGGGAAACTTATAAATTGTATTAGAAACCTGGGAATAACACGGCTTTTGACAGTCTGTCCATGCGCTACCAAGGCACCTTGGTAATTTTTACTCTAAAATTTCTCTCCGTGTAATATCACAAAAACCCTGATGCATTCGCTATAGCTTCTTCGTCGAACAACGTATATCCCACATCATCCATCTCTGCATCAGACAACTCGTTCGCAACGACGTCTTGTATCGACACTCTCAGTTGCTACCGCATGCCGCTTCTTATCCCTTATATGTATAGGTGGTATACAGCCGGAAAAATACCCCGAGCGCGAGCGTAAACCTCAATTTCCTATATCGCGTGACAGCTCCTGCGCAGTCGTCGACCACAGTCGTACACACATAAAGCCGATATATTATATGAAAAAGAAAAAGAAGAAGGAAACTCTCCGGACTTGTGTAGATGCAGCGAGGGAAGGAGAGCAGTCGATTGAGATTGACTCTATACGTTTCTGTGGTCGGCTAAAAAGTATCCTCTTTCAGAGATCGCCCAATGCGAGGTGCGTACAGGTATAACGTGGGGTTCGACACAATGTGACTTTTGTTATTACTATAGTTATGGGCGAGGGAAGGGCGCGAAGTTTTACATTCCTCGGCACAAGTTTAATTCTATACTGCATCAGGCGAGCGACTTTCTCCCGAGCTCGAATGTTCGGTTGATAACGCACCAGCGCTCGCGTGTATAATTAAATTCCAACCGCGAGCGTATATATTAAATGCGTAATCGCGTTAACGGCGCTAATAGAGCCGCACGGTAACAGAGGGGTGCACCCGAGCATTTTTCATCTGTTGTCCGCACGTGCACACGCAGGTACATATATAAACCTACAATCATTTCCGAATCACGGAACTGACCTTTGTCCGTGCGCACGCACGCAGGCTTATTATCATCATTCGTTACGCAACCCCTTCATCTCCAGACTATAGAGAATAATAGAGACCACACGCCGCGCGGTGTGTAAACAAAAGGCCGAAACGAGGAAGCGCAGGCATACATTATGAAATGCAGGGTATCGCCAAGTGTAACGTACTAGTTTCTACACACACATGTGTATGTACGGAGGGAGATATCGATATAGCGCAATTTATATAGGCGAGACTGCGACTGTTGCGCCCGCGTGTATCGCGTTACCTATATAAGTATGCGCGACTCTTGCAGACACGCAGTACTCGAGCGGTAAATCGGCTGAGTTGCGTGTTGTATATATATATAGACGCGCGCGCGGGCCTCTGCATGGAGACAGAGCGATGCACTCATGTATGTATAGGGAATATATACTTTAAGCCACTATACTACTGCCTGGCATGATTTTCTTAGACTATCTCGCGTTGTAAATTGAAATGAGAACCGATGAGAGATTGTTATCGTATATGTGTACTGGGTACACACGATTTTTCGGTACGTGATGGTCCGTATGATGGGGGTTTCCAGTTGTTTTCCTTTAATTTTCGAACGGCGGTATATTGAGAAGAGCACTCGGTGAAATGGCTTTTTTACGAGCGCCCGCGGGGCATATAATATATACATGTATATACATATATTCACGGTTCTGAATTCCTGCCAAGAAGGGAGGATAAATCGCGCGCGGTTGGTGCGAGGGTATATTTTTATTATTCTCAGTTTTCAAAAACGCCGTGACACTGTGTCAAACGCAGAATTCGAAAAAGGATACTTAATTTTCATAAATTTACTCGTAATAAAAAAAAAAAATTATATAAATTGGGTCTCGAACGATTACATCCTCGTAATTCCAAAACAGTGTACACATACCGCTCCGAAATTCCATTTCCCGTGTTTATCATCACACAATCAAGCCAATTAAAACTTTTAATTATGCACTTACTCCGCGAAATTACACATTTTAAATCTCTCCCTCTCATCCGGACAATATTAAAACGCCAGTTTCGCGAGCCGTAAAACAAAGCCGAATGATAAATCAAGATTGCATATATTATAGGTGCCTACTCTGTACAGCCACACGCGCGAAACCACAATGGTGCTGACACCTGTCGGCTCGTCGCACGAACTCGTGCGCGATCGCTCGACTCTGCGCGTATTGCGAATATACCCGGCGCGCGACACCAGGCACTGGCAACACAGTGTATATATACTTACAATGTGTATTACATGTACGTTCCACTGCGAGGGCGACACAGCTGCGACGGTAAGATAAAAAAAAAGGGGACGGCGACTGTGTCAAAGTCACGTGGCCTGTTGGCGCATGTGTGTGAGAGTGTACAAAGGCTCAATGTTTCGCCGGCGTAACGCAATGTGTCATCCTTTGCCAAGCGCGCGATGACGCAACCGAATCGCCGCGCTCGCGCGCTTCCTCTCTCGGTCCTTCTTTACAATTCAAACTCTGTTTGTGATGCGTATATATATAGATATGTATATGGATGCGCACAGTAATGCAATTCTCGCTGTTATACATGTGTATATATAATATAAAGTTGCGTAACAAGCGCAAAATGAGAGGGCTCGCGAGCGTCTTTTTCTTCTAATCGTCCTGCGACGCTTATCTCGGGGCCATTATCTCCGGACTGTTTCCTACCAGACGCGACTCCATGCTCGATAATGCCTCTGGTGTGCGAGACGCTGATTAAGCGGCTTTTTTTTCTATAGTCCTCAAAGCGTGTGTATGTGTGTGCGCACATATTTTATCGAATCATCGTTCTAAAAAGCCATTTAGATAAGGTTCTTTTTGCGAGGAGGATGTTCTTTTTTTTTCAATATACGCCGGCCGTTTCGTTCAGCAAACACGACGGACTAGCGGTGTATATATATAGAAGTCTTTTGGAGAGAGTTTGCTCTCGGTTAACGGGCAGAAAAAGATACGGTTTACCAATCTTGATAATCTTGATTCTTCTTCAACGCGTAATGTATTAAGTGTAAACGGTGTGTGCGCGTTAGTCTGATGCTTGTATCTATAAATACATATACTTACTCGGGAAATAGGCTTTCCGTTAGGAACCGCACCGAATTGAAGAGAATAATCGCATGTAGCATTTTCGTAATTTCGAACGTGATATATATATAGAAAATAAAACTTTTTTTTTTAACGATACGTACAAAGCTGCTTATATAGCTCAACCACTGCACCCACACACGCACACGCCGCGTCTAATCCTTTTTGCGAATGCACCAACACAATTACATAACTCTCGCGCGACTGGCTGGCTTCGAGGAACGCCCGTGTACATTTCTATATATACCGCACTGTTGACAGAAACATATTTGCGTACATGTATACTTATGCTCTATACACGTATATCACGTAAACACAACGGGGAATCCGCCACTATGCGTATATATCGAAAAGTAAAATGCACCGACTAGGAACGACGACGACGACGACGACTATTCGCGCGTGTGCCAGAATTCCGCGCGCGTTGAGAAAAAAAGTCGCACGAAACCACCCGATCACACGCGTCATTCATATGTGAAAATAGACGTACCTAATGCCTCCCAAAAGTTTTGCCAGCGCCGCCGAAACTAAAAGAGTATCCGATGTTATGATTCTCTTGTTTTTCGAATTCTTGTTTATACCGTGGGGAGGAAAGAAAATATCGCAGGCGCTCTTTTATTTGCGGGACCTTGCTACGCTATAGTGCTCGTGTCGTTCGCGGTCGGTATTGCATATAGCCCTCTATTTTTAAGATTCTCAAAAAAAAAAAACGTTTTCCATCGACTCATCGATCTTAAATTAAATCAAGAGCTAATCGCCGACGAGCCAATCACAGAGACACACACCGGTATACGCACCGCGCCAATAAAAACCATTAATCCGACCCACTACTACCTGTTTTTATTTCCACTTCCAGTGTTCCGAGAACCGCGCGCGTGTACACTCTCTCGAAGATATCCGCGCACGCGCGCGTAAGATGGGAACGCGTTCTCCGACACCTTGACATTGAACGCGACGCATTTTCTCACTCTCTCTCTATCTCCTGATTGCACCGCACGCCGCTGTTCTTACTTACATCAGGGTGTACACACACACAGATACACACGCGCTCGTGCTCTCGCGAGCGTGACAAACATTGCGGCCGTATCACGTTGCGCTCTCGCAAAAACGAGTCGCGCGCGCGCGGCGCCTCTCTTGTGATGTGTTCGTCTGTCTTTTTCTCGCGCGCGCGCGTATCCATATGTGCAGTGTGCCGCGGTGCGACGTGTTCCTGCGCTAATTCTTCAAATTCCACTCGACAGCGCGGCGCTGTTTGATGGTACTCGGAAGCTAATTTGAGGCTTCAAAACAGTTCTTTCGCCCGGAGATTTATCGTTATGGTTGGGGAAGGCTTCGCGGTGTTGTGGTTTGTCGCGTTGGGGTATAGTACAAGCAGACCGTCTCTATGTATAAGCTGTTGTCGCGTTTTTGTGCTTAGATAAGGAAACGTTTATCGCGCTAATGCAATGTCAAAAATGAGATAACCGCTTTTTAATCCACTCGCATGTATATACGCACGATCGCAGATTGTAAATTAACCTGATAGGGTGACTCCACCAGTGAATGAACGAATAAGGAAATTGTAACTTTTGTTATTTAATTAAATGGTTTAAAAATGGATTAAAGGTAAAACCCTTTTGAAATTTATATTCTAAAATGTTCAAACTTCGGTGAGCAAATTTTGAATAAAGAATCAAAGTAAAAATTTTATTTAATGAAAATCTGTAAATATCTCCTAAAAACCAGTAAAGGAACACGCAATCTTAGTGTCTAAATACGTTTTACCAGTGAATGAATACATCGTCAGTGAATAAACACTTAATAGCGGCGATTTTATGATTTTATTCTTAACAAGATAATTTCTTTTATGCAGAATCTTTATATAAAATGAAATAAAAATTTTCAAGGATTTGAAAATTATCGTTATGTTAGATAAACAATACATACACAGAGAAAAGAAAATCTTTACATTAAAAGAACGTCATTAATTATAAACGAACGGACGTTTGGATACGGACAAACGAATGTTCTTTAACAGCTAAATAATATTTCCTAATAGTTAAGAAACCTGTCTTTGAAATTGTAGAAAATTTGAACAAATGACCTGCGTCTTAACTGTTAAGGAATATTACTTAATTATTAAGAAATATTGTTAACTACTAAGAAATATATACTTTGGCACAAATAACATTAGGATTTTATACTTAGAAAAGTATACTTTTAATGTGAAGTTTTCTTTTCTCTGTGTAGAAAGCTTGACATTTTCATATATATATACACTGAAAAAAAAATGTGATATGTTCAAGGAAATCGCACTTGTTTCAAGTAAATATTACTTGTTTTAAGTAAATTTTACTTGAAACGAGTCCGATTTCCTTGAACATATAACATTTTTTTTCAGTGTAAAGAAAATGTTCGTTAACTGGTGACTGTTCCAATACTGGTGTAGTCCCCCTATATACAATCACACGCAAAATATTATAATACTTTGCAAAAACAACCAGGCATTCCTCATATACATATAAATCATGAACACTGTACAGACGGCTCCAAAAATAATAACAAAAATCATGTTTTCAAAATGTTTCATCCTCTCCGTGCGGATTCCAGCCGCACTCGACTCTCGACGAAACCATGTCAAGAACCTCGTGCTCTCGAAGCCGCACTCACTCCCCCTCCCAGGCACAATTCATACACACCACGGAGCTACAGCCAGCACTAACCTTTTCAAATTGGCGTGCTTGGGCCCGTTGATCATCTTCCCCTTGCGATCGCTGCCCACTGTGCTCGCGTCGCTGTCTATACTGTACAGGCTGTCGTCCTTGGTAACCTTGGCCGTGTGCAGCGTCGACTTCCTCACCCCCATCGTCATCGTAGTCATCGTTCCATTATGCTTCGGACTACTACCCTCTGGGGGCAACAACGGCGCAGCCGAGCCGGGCCTAGGCGGCTGCTGGTGAGCCGTAACGTCGTCCTCGTGGTGCCTGCCGAACATCGTGGGACCGCTGCTGGTGGCTCGCGTCACGGTTCGCTGTTTAGCTGTGCAGGGCCGCGGTAGGCCGTGCACGTCGCTCGGCGGGT
The DNA here is from genome assembly GCA_036365515.1 of Torymus aiolomorphi. Lineage (NCBI taxonomy): Eukaryota > Metazoa > Arthropoda > Insecta > Hymenoptera > Torymidae > Torymus > Torymus aiolomorphi. Next base: position 26,810,606 of record CM070876.1, read on the forward strand.
ACCTGGCGATGCTGCTGTTGCTGTTGGTCAACGCCCGGTAGCCCGGATGGTGCGGATGATGTTGCTGATGATGATTGCTGCTGCTGTTGTTGTTGTGATGGTGAGACAGCGGCGTTGGATGATCGCCGGCGGCCGACCCCGTGCTGGACGGCGGCTTCTCCTCCGTCGTCGGCAGCATGTACGACAGCATTGTTACGGCAATGGTGCGGCCCCACTCGAGCCTGCTCTGAAGCGTCAACGAGAGTGAGAAAGATATTGGGTTGGTGTGCTACTGCTGCTACTGTTGTTGCTAAGATTTATGTCGGATATATAGGTATACGGGAGAGATTAGGCGGGGGATATTGAGTCATGTAGCGAGACCCTGATGATAATTGTCGCGGAGAGCATTGTGTTCTGTCTGAAGGGTGTGATTATCTTTAGAAAGTGTACGCCTCTCTCTCTCTCTTTCTTTTCTTCTCTCGTTTTGCCGTGAAAGTCTCCCAATAACGCGGAAAAGTTCGACTCCGCGGCGATCTAATTACTTTTCTCTCCCGTCACTGCTATCATCGCACAATCTTTACACCGCACCATCGTCGCGCCGTTTGAAACTAAAACCGAATCCCCGCACACGCGTTTCGCTCTCTGCGCTTCGCGCAATTCAGGCTAGATTGCGCACGTAATTTTCTCTCTGGCTACGCGCGGGGGGGCACACGCAATCACGGCGGCGCGTCCAAAACGAAAGTCCATCACTGTCTCTCTCTTATACCTACAATGCAAAAAGCACGCGCGCGCATCTGAATGAACTGCTACTACTGGTCGTCGCGGTCTCGGCGCCAAGTGTCCCGCGCATCTTCTCCCGATAGAGAGAGAGAGAGAGACAGAGAAGAGAGAGAGAGAGCGAGAGAGAGAGAAGTGGAGCAGCGAGCGAGCGAGCGAGTCATTTCGCGAGCTGCGCGCACACTCTCGGCGCGCTCTGTTTACCCGCCAACGCCGTCGCGGTGTGTCTTGTACTATATGTGCATGCACGTATGTAGGTAGGTACGTATGTACATGAGCTGGCCGCGATGCAAAAACGAGAGAGAGAGATAGAGAGAGAGAGAGAGAGAGTCACGGTACAGAGGTTATATACTTGATGCCGTGGGCGAGCGAGCGAGCGCGCGAATGAATATGACCGCCAGTCGACTCGGGATGGATGATGGAACGTTCGCGAGCAGTGTGTGTGTATCTGTAGAGTTCGCGATTTTTATCGCGTGGTTATGAGAGAGGGAAAGAGAGAGAGAGAGAGAGAGATGACTTTACGTTTTTTCGCGAACCTCCGGTACGTGTGTGCATTACGAATGATTGAAAGATGAGAATGACCCTGAGTTTTTAATTCTGAGTGAGGTATGATGGTGGTTAGAGGCTGCGATGTGTTTGGGTGGAACGGGAGAATTTTATATTGGACTGGAAGAGGTAAGTGTGGCGGTTAATTGGTGTATCAAATGTCAGAGTAGCAGTTTATGATTTCATTGATCGCGAGGGAATTTTAAATTGGAGCTTAACTCGTTAACCGGCAGAATTTCTAATGAACATTGGCGGTTCTTAAATATGAGGCAAGTTTTCGCGTAAAAATGCGAGTTTACGAACGGATAAACCCTCGGAAGGATCGTTACTTTAAGAAATAATTGCCTAACGCAAAGGCGCCCAAAATCCCATAAAAATTAAAACAACAAAATTTTAATCGGCAGGCTCGCCGGCCAGCCTAAAGCCGCGATTTATGTATCAACGAAATGGAAAATCTTTAGCCGGGTCGAAAATAAAGTACTCCGCCGCGTGATACGTGCTGCCCGCGCGCGGCGATTATAACGGGCTGCTGGACTTTTTCATCGGACGAGCTGTAATTATCTCTCTTTCTCTTCGGCTGTCTATAAATAGATCGCACTAATTGACGTTATTACATTCCACTTTTTATGTAAAGAGACACAGTCATATACGCGAGCTCTTTTTTATATACACATATAGTTAGACACGGCCGCGGTTATGATGATATTACACGCACTTTTATCCAATCGTACATAACACAGAAGGCTTGTATACCGAACGAAAAATGTAAGGGCTTATTGTTATACATATACATCGATGACTCACCTAATGAAGAAAAAAAAATTCCCGTCGAACGTAAAACTCGGCCTGGACGTCGGTGCAGCATCTGAACGGCGTATCCTGCAACCCACAAGGAGAAATGACGAATATCAGTATATTATTATAATGATTATATACATCTATATTATACAGATCTCGGTGATTTCGTAATGAAAAGATATGTAGTGCAGCGGTGCGGCCTAAGGTTCAGTGCCTCTATCTTTCACTCTCTTTCTCGCGCAGCTGTCTAGCCGGCGAGTCGCGAGATTGTTTTTTCAAAACTCATTACCGTCGGGCCAAAGACCCCACTCCCACCCCTCTCTCTCTGCTTCTTCGTGTAAACGAACGTCGCGACTTTTCAATGAAGCCCCAGAGCTCGGGGGCGAATAGGGGAGGGGGTGGGTGAAATAGCCTCGAGGGTAGGGAGATGCGCCCGCGCGATTTCCATGCTGAATAAACACCTGTTCCAGAGAGACGAGCGAGAGAGAGGAGGCCTCACCTTTGTACGAGCGAGCGAGTGAGCGAGCTATAACTAGCTAGCTATACTACCCCGCGGAGGTCGTTGACTCCAAGAGAGAGAGAGAGAGAGAGAGCAGTGGCGGTGTATAGAGCTATTAATGATAGATCGAGGAGATGTGTGTGTGTGTGTGTGTGTGGGAATGTATAGAGCGAGACGCTAGTGACACGCTTTTCTTGCCTTTTTTTCGCGGGTATATACCACACACGTATGCACTCGGTCTCTGGGTAGGTGGGTATTTAATGTAGGATGAAGTGCCTCGTGTCTCGCATCGGCAATCGATTCGCGAATTTTATCGAGTCGCGCGGTGAGAGGTGAGGGCTTATATATACTACGCTGCTGTTGATGATGTGGCCGATGGATCGCGCTGACCTACGTAAAAAAAATTTTATAAAAATTGTATGTAACTTTTATCAAATTTTTATAAAGAAATGGTTCTATATAAATAATATATAAACTTTATAGAAACCATATAGAGTTGGCAAAAGAAAGATAATTTTTTTTTTAATTAAGGTAATTTTTTTACAACAAAAATGACCTTCCTCTTGCCAACACTATATGGTTTCTATAAAGTTTACATATTATTTATATAGAACCATTTCTTTATAAAAATGTTAAATAACTTTTATAAAATTTTTTTACGTGGGGAGGTATGGGAATATATTATGAAGTAAGGAAAAGCATTTTTCGGCGTTATGGGTATATACATCATAATTAGAGGTTTCTCTCTCTCTCTTAGTTCGTATATAATTAAATATTATTATGTAACACGATGTGTGTTGAGTCATACGCCTATTACGTACGTAATTACTCGATTATCGTGTAACCCTTTTTGCGCCTAACCTTAATTAATTATCAAGCGAAAACACCGTAATCAATTAGGTAATTGAATGAACAGAAAAAAAAGAAACGGAAACATTTATAAAAAAAGCCCTTCTCCCTCTCGAATATATATAATGTAACTAAATTCTCACGCGAGCAAGCTCACCCATCGATCGTGCAATTCGCGTCTGCACAACTCACTTGCCTCATTTACATTTTATTGCCGCACGCTCCCTTACGCGTACATACATTAAATAGCCACAAAAAAGCCGCTCGCGTCGACCGGAAACGACGTACCTCTCGCGAACGTGGGATCGCGGCGGTGGTATATAAGACGGTGATCCGCCTCTCTGCGAAAAACGCTTCCACGACGACGCGACGACAGCTGAATTCGTTGATTGCGCAAATGCGCCCGAGTGCAGCGGAGCACTAAATTGATAAATTTGCATGCCTCGGCCGCATCAGCGCGAGCGCGCGCGTGTGCTTTGTAGGGGGGCTTATGTATACCTTGTATGTGCAGTATACATATACGTACAGCGCTGCACGGTTGTAGTTGCGCGCAGTATGCAGCTTCGTTCTATAAAGCCGTGTGTACATAGATACGGGAGAAGGTTTTTTATCGGTTATTATTTGATTTATGTGGATCGCGGAGAGAGGCAAAGGCAAGAAATTGAAAATTATCTTGATGTTTTCGCGAAAATAAATTATTGCGTGGTTTACGATTCGGATGCCGTTACACGTCGGCTCATTAGTATACGATGTTTTCCGCTGGTGCAGCGATATTTATTATATACATGCATCGTTTCGAGTATTTCCGTATAATTATACCAACGTAGTGGGCTTCTAACTTTTCGATTGGAAAGCTGTATGTTTTACGAATATCAATCAATCTCTCGCGTGAAGAGCCCAGATACAAGCCACTTCAAATATGCCCGATGATGGATGCTCTTTTGATTGCCCCGCCATCGCTGCAGCACGATTTATTATTATTCACCGTATATAGCGAAGCGTTTCTGGATTCCACTGTGCGCCATGTGAACACTTTCATCCGCAATCGCAAAACTATCTCGGGTAAGACACACATATGAGAGACGAGCGTCTTATAACGTACATTAAGTTTACACATCGATCGGGATGTGTGCGAGCAAGTATATTATAGATACAGAAGAAGGGTCAGCTTCCGGTTCGTCGGCGTCGCGCGATGTAGCGTTAGTTCCCTTTCGAGACTTCCGCCCGCGTGACTTCCTGGCGAGCGCGACGCGCCAGGATGCGTAATTTCGATATAGAGACGTGTACGTGCACGCGCGCCTCGATCGATTAGAAATTTTACACTCTGAGAGGCTCTCTCGGAGGTCGAGGAAAAAATTTGATACACTTGGACGAGAAAGAGAGAGAGCGGAAGCACTTCGTGGGTGGGAAAGTTGCCTCGTCGAGATGTAGGTGAGAATTTTTTTATGGCGTCGGGTATCACGCTTTGAAATATACGCTGGGATTGGTGAAAAGCACAGATGCCACGATGATATTGATGGTGCCGATGACATAAGAGAATGTTAAAGCCGCGGAGGAAGGACGAGAAGGACTACAAAAATTCATATATCGACGCCGAAATTAAACGTTTCGACGAGCGCCGCGAGTATACAGAAACAACTTTTGACGGAGGCAGCGATGAGTAAAAAGAAAAAGAAGGACGGGAAAAAACAAATCGTCGCCTCGTGTAATAAAAAGAAAAGAGCAGCGAAAATAACTCCTCTCGCATATATTAAAAAACGCCGTGTCGTCCTGCCAAACCGCAATGCAAACAATCGCCGCGCGTCGATGAAGTCATCCTAACGCGCGAAAAGATCCGCATAGGCATTATTACAAGCACATCGTTGCGAAGACATATGTCAATCACACCGCGTGGGAGCTGCCACTCTATCTTCTCGCTATCTTGAGACAAAAGCGAGGAGGCAAGATAGCGTGGTGTACGTGTATGTGCGTGTGTGTACGGTATTTACACTACTTACGCGCGAGGTCATAAAAGTGGTGTACGTATGGGTCCCTGAACTCCTCTCGGTGTTTTTGGCCTCTCACTGTGCGCAGAGAGAGCGATTAGTCACTTCGCTGGAACTGGGAAGAGGACTTTCAAGGTTCCCAGAAGCAAATCTAACTTTGTCGCCGCGCGTGGAAGACTCTCGCGCTCTCTCGCGGCGTGAGATCACGATTGCGCCTTCTTTTTTTCTCTCTTTCTCGTTTTAAAGAGGAGGATAGGGGGGGAGACGATCAATAGAGGGAGTTGACGGAAGTTCGGAGAGATGACCTAATCGCGCGGAAGCGTTTGCTGATGTGTAATAATGGCCGCGATCGCGTACGTGCTTTCGAAACCGTTCTTTTGAGAAATCCGCGCGAGGAATGTGTTTTCTTTCGTGGATGCGAGCACGCATGGATGAGGGATGGGTAGTTTGGCTTGGCAGGGGTATACATATTTGCGTGTAAACATGTCACCGACACTTGTGCACGGTGATGAATTCTATTTAAGATCCCGATGACATGCAGTCAAAATTATTTAAATTCATGCGTATATAAACATGTTGATTTTGCATGACTCTTCGTTGTGAGTCCTTAATTCGATAAACCGATACATTATGCAAATCCGAATAATCACGGTATATATAAGCCATTCAATTCCCCATCCCGTCGTTTCGACATTTTGTACATATATTTATAAATTAAGACATAATCTCAGCCTATCTCGGAACGCAACAACCACTTTGTACTTTCCTGTTTCGCAGGATCCTTCAAGCAGAAGCGAAGAAACGAGCGGCCGTGCAGCCATTAAATGACTTTTTTCCCGCGCACCGTAAAACGAGCGCGCAAAATCCGGTTTGGTTTATACTCACGAGCATATATAGCGGGTTTACAGCTCGCACTCTGTAATAGTTCTAAGTCGATTTCGGCGATGCGCGCGACCTCGATTTTCGTTTTATCGCGAAAAAGAATGGGCCTTTGTCCTCTCTGGTCTCTCTCTCGTCAGAGAAAAAAGAAACGCGAGGGTCAGGCACTAGTTAGGCACGTGCGATCGCGATTCGGTCACGTAGCTCGTTTGTGGAAAAAAAATGCAAGAATAGCAAATACTCTCGCGGATTTTAGTACGAGCGAGAGAGAACTTCAACATGATGGACATAGAGAAGAGGAGGAAGAAGAAGGAGAAGTCAATATAAGCGATTTTGAATTATCGTCTTCCGGCGTGTCTATTTGCTTTTTTTCTCTCTCGCTCTCCGCGAACGATCCAGCGAGTCATTCTCGCACAGGAAGCCTGCTTTCGTCTAATCCATGGCTTTCGTTCTGGGCATTAACGTAACTGTTGTTATGGCGGACCGTAACGCGCGCGTGCGCGGGCTAGGCATTCAGCGTGCGAAGTGCAATGACATGAATTATGATGACGGCGAACATATTCCATTATTAGCTCGTACGTTAGGTGGTTATTACGATTGTTACTCTCATTATTATGTCTTTTTATAACTGTACCATCATTTGTCTGCGCGCTGTGCTGTAAGTTTGTTTTACAAGCATTTAGTACAAATTGCGATGATATTGGTTATTTTTGTAGGAACTGTGCAAAAAAAAAAAACGATTATTTTTGTACTAATTGACTACATAAAGTGAAAAATTAATCTATAAAATAATGAGCACATTGGAAAATTTTAAAAGTTCTGCACAAATTCACGTTCGAACAAAAATAAATCTTGCGTAACCATTGTTATTACCATTCCTCGGCTTTAATTTCAATACCTTTTTAAACAAGGGGTATTACTTAACGCTCCTTTACGTAACTTCCACAAGATAAACAATTGCACGGGATAATAAAATTCTCGAAACTCGCTTTTAACTGTAACCCATACCACCAGCATCATCACGAAAAAAAAAGAATCGTTGATTCACTCATTATCGCTCGCAAAATTAACAGAGGGACAAGGAAGCTAGCATATAATAGATGACGCTGTACCTCCACTATAATACACATACTAGGCTCGTAGCGTGCAAAGCTCAATTACAAAAGTGACTCACGCGCGCGCACCTAACAGAGGGGGGGCGCTTTGGCTTTTAGAACAATTCAAACTGGCGAATTAACGATCGTCTATAAAGATAGAGCATCGCAAATAACGCGGAATCAATCGAGACCTGCTTCTACGTATATATATACACACATACACGCAGTATGCTTGGCTTTCGTCTTCAAGCGAGCGAGCGGATAGATAACTGCATCGAAATACACTCGAATAAGTCATGCGCGCACGGGCGCATCTGGCGAGCAAAATAGACGGCGGACTTCTGAGAAGCTCGCGCAGAGCAGCAGCAGCAGCAGCTCTTGATTTGACGGCGTATATATACGACACACGCACGGCGTATTTTGAAAATAACTCATTGCCGAATGGCGTTTGCGTTTCACCCGCTTTCTCACTCTCACTCTCTCTGAATTTGATCGAAAATAAATTTCGCGCGGTGAATCATCGTGCCGGTATACGATGTGCGATCGGTAACGCCTGTGGTTTCATCAATTCGATTGGTATATACATATAGTGAATTGATACTTCGCCCCATGCAAATGTGTATGACGCGCGGCTGACAAAGGACGCTAATGAGGTACATTAAAATTTCAAGACGTCGCGTGGCGCGCGAATCGATTATCATCCAGACGCTGATCGCGATAAAAAAACACGCAGCGCGTATAATATTATGTATGTGTGTGTGTGTATAAGGCAGCGGCGGCGAAAAAGGCAATGAAAATATGGCGTGCGCGCGCGAGAAGGAAAGAGTCAACGCACTGTTAACGAGCATGCCTCCACGTACACACAAAAGTGCGCTCTGGATTTTAAATTTCTACGGGAGAGAGAGAAAGATGCTATCGCGGCGACTTTAGGGCCGCCGCGGGCTAGCGTTATATGAAGGATGAAAAGCAGCCTGGGAAGAACGAGAAGAAGTTGCTTTGTGCGCGTCGTTTCTTTCTTTTTTTTTCTTGTTGATGAGCTGAAACTTCTGTGGAAAATAATTCTTTTCGAAAAGCTTTTGTTGGGAATTATATTTCCCTTGGTGCGGTTCGGGTCGGTTGGTTAGCGCTAATTACCAACCTGTTGCGAGTTTTTTTTTATTCTTTATTTGAATGTTGGTTGTAACGCGTGCCAGTAGTTGAAAAAACAGGAAAAAAAATGAATTTCCGTAGAGTAAACACGCGCGAAGATCATAAATAACAATTCCAAAAGCAAACGTGTATACTTTATTTTTCTTTCAATTTGCAAGTTATTAAATGTCATCGTCGCAAAGATAACGGAAAGTTATTTAATCAAGGTTTCCGTCATTTTGTTCTGCTTTGCAATTCGTCTCTGGATAAAACCGGATTTGCTCGACGAGAGTGACTATATAATTACTTTACACCTAATCTGCGTCGCGGTACGACACTCTGCGGTAATCAGTTTATTCGAAAAATTCAAAAACTGATTAAGCTTACGCGCGTTACAGTCGTATGTAGTATAACAAAGAATTCATGGATCTGAAGTTTGCGACGTTAGAGTGCAACGAAATAACAAAAATAATTTATTTTACTTCACGTTTATACTAAATAATATTAATTTTGCGTGAAGATTTAGTGTTTTATAAGTATAGAATAACTTTAAAAGAAAGGTTTAGATAAAATGTTCAGTGTTTAATAACATTAATCAATCGTAAAAATTAAATATTATTGCGTATAAAAATACTCTATTTCAGGACGAATTTGAGCCTTTAAGTCACCATCCCGTGGAGAAACGAGACTATCAATTTTCCGGGACACCGCGTCGGCACTATCATACCGAACCCAAAACTACTGCCCCCCATACATATATAACTTCCAGTGAGCATTCAATTGTCTCGAGGAGTGTGGGAGGACAACTATATATACGACTACGGCGACGAATAGCTACGACCTAGATAACAATCCACGACGACCACGAGACAGCGCCGTCCCGTGTGTATATAAACCCACAGTATTGTACATATAGGTATCTTCACTCTCGTGTATACCCTCACACATATACAAATACACACATACATGTATATATTCCGTCGGAACTCATTTTTCATCGCGCCATAACGAGGCGACAAATTGCAACGGCAATTTTCGCCGCGTGGAATAATTGGCCCCGCCAGCCGCCAAGCTATATATAGGATATAGCCTTCATTCCGATCTTTCTTTCTTTCTTTTTTTCTTTCACTCCTGCAGGATGCGTAGGCGGTGTACGCGGGGCGCAGGTTCGCCCCCCGGCCAGGCGGTATATAAAAAGGAGGGTTGTTACACGGCGAGGTATACATAGGGGCGCGCAGGATGAGAGACGTTTGCATTAAATGCTTTATGCATCGGCGGGGGTGAAGGCGAAAGAAGAAGGAGAGAGAGCGAGGAAAGAAGGGAGGGAGTTTTACTTTGATATGCCCGTCGGCAGCAGCGGCGCGCGTGTTAGCTACGCACAGCTGTCCTTTGAAGTTAACGATATTGGGCTGATTTGGAAAGTATGTCTAGCTCTTGTGTTTCTTATAATAATGGCGTGTATGTATAAGGGTCAACGAATATATACAGGAAAACCATTATACATCGACGAATTATATTTCTACAACCAATCTCTACGCCAGTATACATGTACACATGTTTGAAAATTTCTTGCGAGCAAGCAGCAGCAGCCGTTGCGCGCACACACCGTGCCCCACATGTTCGTAAGAGAGCAGAAGCAGCAGTTGCAGTAGTATAGTTCAATCGTCGCGTTCCACATGGCCGATCGTGCGCGGAATAAACCCTATACGGATTCTGGCAGGCGACCGCCGCCGCGCTGTCACTTGGCATTACGACCCGGAAGTCGCGCGAGCGCGGGGATCATTGTTTCTTGCGCTCTTCTCCCTGCGTAAAGCCCTTCCTCGCGGCCGCAATTGTCTCCGAATCGCCTCTTCGGCGAAGGAAGCCTTTCAGAGTATATATACACGTGTGAGCGATACTGTATATAAGTATATGTATAATACACTAAAGTTTACGGATGGTGTATTGGTGATTTATGTGTATGGCAGTCTCGCATGCGCCTATTAATATTATCGCCGCGCTTTTTTCTATGCACGCATGAATATATAGTTCGTCGAATATAAGCGTTTATCCATTGTGTACAGCGTGCATGCGCAGTGGGGCCGGAAGTTAATTTTACTTTTTACGAGGCACGCGCGCGCGGGTAATGACGATTAATCGATGATGGCTGATGGGTGGAAGGGGGCACAATGAGAGCGAGAAAGAGCGATTAGACGGCGCGGTCGAGCGTCAATCGCCGCGCGCATCGGGTGTACGATTATATTATATATACATACCGATTCGAAAGCGCATATAGCATTTTTTATATCTTTAGTTAATAATTATATACTTTTGTCAAAGTCCGCGGAAATTTGGAGGGGGCAGAGAGGGGGGCACGCGAATTGTAAAGACACGCAAGTCGTGAGAATAATACCGTAAGTAATGGAATCCACGCGCGCGTCAATGCATTAAAGTTATTTAAACTTTATAATATCTCGGCTCAGTACAAAAAGCTTATTAACGGAACGAAATTATACCGCGGCCATAAATTATCGCCTGAAAGGGGCACACTCTGCGGCTGAATAGTTATCAGAGAGTCGTAAAATTAAGTCTCAACGCGGTGCCCCATCATCATACGCGCGACAATGCGCATTATAAAACGTCCTACGGCGCGCGATTATAACTATGTATACGCGACATCCAAGGACCTTTTATTATCATTCCAACGGACGCGCGAACGAAGAAGCTTGGAAGCTCTCGCCGCCGCCGCCACCGCATGACGATAATGCCATAACACGTTTACGCGCGTTCCTTCCGCAATCAGTCGCGACCTACTTCCATATATACGTAAATATATACATCACACATGCCGTCGCGAGTAGGAAAAAAAAAACGAAGTACTATACGCGCTATCGTTAGCACGCAATTTGTAGCTAGTTATATCAATAGCACTCGAAAGAGGGAGAGGGAGAGAGGGCCAACGATGCTAGTCGACTGAATGGACGAGTAGCCGAAATTACCAAGCATGAACGCGAGAGAGAGAGAGAGAGAGAGAGTACACTCGAGAACAGGCCACTCGGATCGAGCTCTACATAGCTCGACAACTTCCTCGGCCCCTGCTGCGATTTTCCACGCCACAGCTGTGGGTGCGTGCGCGCGCTGCGTTGGAAGCGTGAAAACTCTGTGGAACCGTAAAAATGCTAAGGGGGGACGACATTTATGTGCGTATAATATATATACACACACACATACACACACACACACACACACACACTCGCGCATGCACGAAACGCTCGCTCAGAGGTGCCACCCCGCGGCCTCGGCCGTTTTAATCTCGGCGGCGGGTAATGCAGCAGCAGCGCGGCCTCGATATGACGAGAAAATAGCTGAGGGTATTAAAAATATCGTTCTTTAGGTACCCTACAGCAGACATCTCGGAAGCGAGCTCATCAGACGTATATATTACTGCATTGTTTACAAAAAGGGCTAAAGTTGTAATGAAACATCTCTCTAACGACTCTGTTTACCTTATCTCCGGAGAGAGAGAGAGAGAGAGAGAGAGAGAGAGAGAGAGTCGCGTGGAATTCGGATGTTTCTGTACCTTCTGCCGCGCGTCTGAGCTTCTTGCGCGCGCCCCGCGGGTTATTTCTATCGCGCGCTGGGTCAGTGTACCAAGACAATTTCTCGAACAACGTCGCGAAGAGCGCGCGCGCGTGTATGCCGAGGACGGGCCCGAATTAGCAATAGGTAAATCGGTCTGACCGCGTGCGTGTGAGAGAGAGAGAGAGAGAGAGAATAGGCTGATGTGCATTCTGGAGTTTCCCGGTGATGGCCGGGGAAAGTGGAAAAGTCGTGAGTGTTTTAGGTGATATTGAGTAGGTGGTTGTCATATTGCAGGTGCACGGGTTCGACTACGAGTATAGGAGCAGGCATGCCTTTGGTTAATGAAAAATGAGTTTTTGTCAGAATGTTCAGCATATTGTTGTTAAAATATAATGAGCAATTTAATATGGGCATATATAAAAGTGAAAGGTATAACTTTCATCATTATTTAATAGGAGACAGATAAAAAATTTCCCATCACGTATCTAGTTATTTATTATTCAGCCTTTCGCCAATTTCCTTTTATGCCTATCACCGAAGAAACATTGCGTGCTCCCAGCGCATTACGAGATTGTTTTCTGCACTCTTGCAACCAGTCTATTCTCGCATTATACGCTTTCACCAAATTTTTTTCAGAATGCCCCGAACGAAGATAAAATTCCCGTAATAATCGTATACAGAAAATCAATGTTCTTCGACTGCGCTCGCGTGTGTCTGGTAATTGATCAACGACAAAACACGCACGCACACACATTATCATGTCTTGTTATTCAATGTACCGGCAACTAGACATAAACACTTTATACATCCTCCGCCCCCTTTTCTAATAACGAATGTTAATTTTATGCTGATGTTATGTAATTGGTTAATTATGCTCATGATTAACGATGTATTACAACCGTGCATATCTTTCTCACAATCCCACGTGAAGACAACTGTATATAAAGATGATGCTGCACGTATACTTAATAAAATAATGCGCAACAATTTATACGCCATCGTAATTTCCATTAGCAACGAGCTAATGCCAAATCGCATACTGTCACTTCAATTTGACAATGAATAACGTAACGAGCGCGGGTGAATCACTCGTCTAAAGAAGTAACGCACTTTCGCAATCCGCAATTTTTCAATTCTCAAAATTCTAGAACACGCGCATGCAGCGACTCGGCCTCACGGAAACTTATATATCACACGCGCGCTATTTCGCGGAAATGCATTGCGTGACACTTTAAATTCCCGCCACCACGCAGTCCACCACCACGACGATTACGACTACTAATAACGTACCTTATATATTTACAGCACGCAGCGTATAGAAAATGGGAAATCCGCCAGCCTATATAAAAGGGGCGCAACTTTTCTATCGTCACTGCAGTTGACCGCGCACGCGCTGCTCTCACCCACATTCGCTCACGTCCCTCAACGCGTAAATCGTTGGCTTAGGTCAGTTTCCAAATTTAGACGCGGACTAAGCCTCTCTCTCTCATTCTCCCTCTCTTTCTCTCTTTCTCATCACCGTCAATCAAAAGCAGCTACACCCGTACGCGATGTACGATCTATTTCCGATCAGCGATAACGAGGCTTTCTAAAAATCGGTGTCGTCGAAACACACCTGTGTACGCCCCGGATGGGCGGCGCACAGGTCTCATTCAATTTCCAGGTATTTACGCTTAAAGCAAGCTCTCCTCCTTTTTTTCTCTCTCTCTCTCTCTCCCTGTCCATATAACCACACACGCGCACTCGCCCTTTGTTGGATTACACCGCGACTGGCGCCGCGTGCGCCCTTCCGCATGTGCGAAATACATCGCATATACGTATAATGTATATAGTACACACACCTGTGCTGTGTGTACGTCAACGTCCGCCTGTACATTGTCGTCTGTGTATGTGTGTACGCCCGGAGTCTCGTCGAGTGTGCATGTGCTTGTTTTCGACCGTACCCCGCAGCGCAGGCAAGCAAGCGTTTCATTGTCACTGCCTCGGTCGAAAATCAATGCTGCTGCTGCTGCTGCTGCTGTGTCGCGGCAAAGAGAGCGAGCCTCCCAAGCGCGACCGTTTTAAACGAGCCCTGTGGGTAATTCGATTTTCAGGAGGGACGGAGAGAGGGTTGATTGAATTTTTCGGGGTCGTAGGTAATTGGGTTGAAAGGGAATATTGTCGATGGAGAGTTCGTTTTTTGATGTATTTTTTCGTAAACCTGTGACTTCAGGTTCGCCAGTTTTAATCTAATATAACTGATGTCGTGGCTCGTCGTACCCCTCATTGGGATACCTGAGCTTGAAATCTCACTTATAAGTTGCGATTTTCTTTTCCCGTTGTTGGAAATAATTTACAAAAGGGGCGGGGGGTATATTTTAATGAAAAGTCACTACTTTCGGTCATATCTCTCCAACAACCGCAGCACCATTGATTCGGCCAAAATATAACCCCTCGTCAGGCTGGAAAAAAGCGGCTTTTCCCACCACTTCTCGCACCTTATTATACTATTTCCCACGGCGAGCTCTAAACAAATTTCCTAATTTACAGGTCCTGGCGAGCAGCTCGATATGAATTCTGTCCCCTAATTGAGCACTCGATGTATAACCATAACAATGCGCTTCTAACGCAGCCCCATAGAGACGATTTTTAAATTAATTCCTTTAAATTGACGATAAATCCTCTCTCGTCACGCGAGAGGTTAATGAATTTCCGAAAGGCGCTTACAGTTTCTCGCGTGTGCGCGTGCGCGCTCTCACTCGGCCGTGACGCGGCATTGTCGATCACACGGCGCGCGTGGCTCTCGAATTCAGCGAGTCGATTTTGCGAGGGCGCGGTGACAGAGAGACAGAGAGAGAAAAAACAGCGAATTTGTTAGAGAGATATAGAGAATGTAGCAATGTCTTTGTCACGGTTTTTGAGTCGATAGAACGCGAGATTGTGTCGTCCGCCGCTACCGTCGCCGTTGCTATAGCAGTTTACAAAAAGCTGTTTGTATTCGTCACGGGAATAATAGAGTGTGCCCCGGCGTCGTTTTTGTGCTCGATTGGCTTTGGAATGAAAAGGCGCTTAAATAAACCGCTCGTTCGCGGTTGTTTTTACCGATAGCTGCCTTACTACGTAAATAGAATATATAGCTATTTCGTTTCGTTTAAATAGGATTATGTGCGGCTCGGTTACAGACATAACATTTTTAGTAGAGGTAGTTCGTTCCAGTGATACCTTGCACGCGCCAAAAATCCAATTCACACGTTCATACATAAGAAGCTTTTATACAAAGGAATGCACACCTATAAGCGAAACTAGAGCATAAGTGAATTATGAAGTCGTCGCCGTTGTAGTTACTGAGAACGTGGGCGTGTAATTAAGCTTATAAAATTATTCACAAGACGACAAGTCGAGAATAGTTGGAAAAGTAGGAGTAGCTATACACATGAGAGACTGGGGCTATAGAGCTTTCCCACGGATAGTCAGTCCTCAGTTCGATACACACACAGGCGCACACACAACGACCTGCAATTCGCGTTGTTTCTGCCCGTAAAACCGTATAACTCGTGTGGGCACATATATACACTAACTTCTTTCCGCTTCTGCGGTGCGTCACCGACACTGGTTTGCATGCGGACGCACGCGAGCTTCTCTGTGCGGTTAGCACAAATATAAATCTATATAATATATACACACACACACACACACACACACACAAACACACTTTGTTGAAATCTCTGATTATCGTGCATACAGAAAACCTCAGGCCAAATTAAGCGCGCCGATATCGTCCCTTCGTTGATGATGCATTATAGATGAGCGATTAATCCCTCCCATGTGTGAAAAGTCGTGCGCGTGTATGTATAATTCAGGCGCATAGGGGGCAGTGTATAATGGTGTTGTTACGTCGCGGTGTGACCGAAGGGCTGTTAGGAAAGAGATCACGAGAAAGGGAAGTTCTTTTATATACCCACGTTGTTATACGGATACATATTAATTATAAATACTCAAAAAGTAGAAAAAAAGCGTTTATGTAAATTCATCATTATTGATTATATACATATATTTACTTAGGCGATTAGTTCGAAAAAAAAGTAAAGACCGTTGCTAGGAAGAAGCTAAGTTGTTGATTTTGTCGTTTGTGATCAGTCGTTGCGTAACCTTTGAATAAGGTACTAATCAAGCATGAGAATAAACGAAACTTTGAAAGCATTTTGTACTTATTTTTATATTTCCCAATTACCCGCCGCGAATTCCGTTTTGTAAGGAACACACGTACCGTGACGTGTATATATACGTTGTTTGCGGATTGTCACATTGTTCTATGTATAAGGATCGTTATATTATCGGTATTGGCTCGTTTGACATGTGGCAATTTTTCGAGAAAGTTACGAGACTCATTTTGTTTTTTTGTTTTATCTCCTGATTTTGGTTCGACGTAGGATATGGGGTACTGAATTATTTATTATTGTGAATTAATTCTATAGTACTAGGCTGATAAAATATTCTAATCCAATTTATTTTTGGCATTACATCGGGTTCATTATTCAGTGTTAAAATCATAAAAATATTGTTGCTTAAATAAGATATCTTCTCAGAAATAATCCATCACGTTAAAATCGAATTTCCTATACTCAAACAACCAATCTAAAAATGTTTGTAATAAAAGAGCACCGGTGTATAAGTAGATTGCTTCAAGAAAGGAAATGAAAACGGACACAATAAATTTTGATTGGTACGCCATCCAGCACGAAAAATCATTATTAAGAAACCCAGAAATAAAGCAGCCCTAGTTAATTCACATTAACATTTCATTCCAAACTATCCCCAAGGTAGCTCAAAAAACAATCGAATCATTATTCATCTATAGTTACCTCTATACGCACGCATATACCTATATTGAAACCCGCGACCGCAACAAAAGAAATCACCGTGTTTTAATTTGTCAATAACCCACAATAAGAAACTAACAATGTTTTTTGTTACAAATGAGACAGCCGTACGGTAAAATAAATTATATGGATACATTTTGCAAGGCTGTAGTATTTCCGGTTTTGCGTTGTCTTAAGCCGCAAAGCAAAACTGCGCAAAATTTTAGTGACGTCAATGCGAAATTTGTGCCAGTAAAGCTTTTTGTAGATGACTATTCAGAGCTGGCAAATATCATCACCGCATAACCCCGTACTTTTGTGTCTGAAATGAATGATATACTTGATGTGTACTTTTATAAATCGGAGCACGGTCTACGTAAAGGTGATCCTAATGGAGTCGTAAAAGACATTTTAAACCTGATTAATGAATATTCATCTTCATGTCGCTTCGTGCAGCTGCACATTGCAGTTGAAATCACTGCTCCACCTGATTGTAATTTGCTAATTTCGTACGAAAAGCTATCGAAAGTATTTGGCACCAACAACTTCTCTAAGTGCGAGGGATATTTTCTTAAGAAGATCGGACATTTTCATAACTTACGAAAAACAAAAAAGTACCGTAATTGTTATTACGCACATAGTTACGAGTACATACAACATAGAGTGAGGGATCATAGCTATTCCAACAATTTTATGTTGTATATGATAACAAATGGCTACCCGATGTCGAAAACTCTACAAACAAAAGCAGTACAGCAATGCCAAGAGCTACTTTCGTTGTTCTCGGGATACGGGGAAAGTCTCAACAGAAGATTTGAATTAGTAGAGGGTTATTCGAATCTTGACATTCTGAAGCAGAAGTTCCCTACAGAGTGGGTGGCGGAGAAAAGTAAAGTGGTTAATACAACGGTATTGCCACACGTTCTCTCATCGTTACATGCCGAGAATGTTTTCATTCTAGTTGACAATTGGACAACCCACTTATTAAAAAATTTGGCCCCAAATATTAAATTGCTACAGGAAGTTCTAAAAATTAAAAATCATTGCATGCCGACGAAGGAGCTACTTACAGCTATATATTATGCGGAACAAAAGATTATAGCCTTTTTAGATGGAAAATGGGATCGATATGATTCAAAGTATTTATCAACCCTACGAGTGGATGAAAATGACCATTTCTTTTCATACTCGAAACCAAAGACATGGCTCCCAGACTCCGTATTTAGTATTAGGAACAATTGCAAAAATGAAGATGAAGCTGGCTTCTTTAATTTGATATACAGAAACGCAAGGACCATAGACATTTCAAAAGGAGAGTCTTTCTTTATATCGGAAGAAAACATTCATACTCTTGTAGACACTCTTCTTAACCTCTTTGGGCTCGCGAGAAATTACATACTATTGGGTAAAAACGCTAAGTGTATCGACCCGTACAAATTTTTCAATGTCCACGGTGGGACGACTAACAGGGCACATCCTCATGATGTGGCTGAGTCCATCCTTAATCCGGAGTTACCGATACTGAAACTCGTCAAGAATTACGTATTGAGGTCAATGAGTCACTTCGAAGTGGAATGTCATTTAATGACACAAGTTAAGAGGGTAGTTCGCCGATGGCCAAAAATGTTCATTGACAAAAAACACAAAGCCAGTCTATGGTATTCAGTAGAACATCCAACGATAGAGAGTAAACCGACAGTGAATGATACTATTCGATTCGCAAAAGGGTGCGCAAACTTCGGGGTGTACAACTTCCAATTGAAGAGGACGGCGACCCAATTTAAAAAGCGGAAGCACGAAGAGGCGTCGCAACCGTCCCAACCACCTGCCGTTGACGTCGTCATTAAACCAAAAACGATGTTAGAAACATATTTTGCATTGATAAAAAGATATAACGAGAGACAACATTGCGCCACAGTGGAAAGAGTAAAAAAACTAGAAAGTACCATGGAACTATTACTGCAGAAAATCAAAGACGATGAGAAGTATATAGCAGCTGGAAAAAAACAGTTGGAGAGAGAAGAGTAAGTATATAATAATACCTTGTAGCTCAGTAATATACATAATTTTAATTCTCAGAGACCAACTAACAAGACGCGAAGATGAAGCAGTGGTGATGGCTACAGCCAACGAGAGTATGATAGTACCTCCGTCTCCTATCACTCAAAGCTCACCAGACAAGATGAACCACCTACCAAATCCTGATGTGGTCATCCTCAGTTCCGACGAAGAGCCACCGTCGCCGGAATTATTAAATAACAGAGAAATGTGAGTATTATCCTATTTGTAATGACCCAAGTAATGACCCATTTGTAATTCTCAGAGACCAACTAACAAGACGCGAAGATGAAGCAGTGGTGATGGCTACAGTCAACGAGAGTATAATACCTCCGTCTCCGGTCACTCAGAGCTCACCAGACAAGATGAACCACCTACCAAATCCTGATGTGGTCATCCTCATTTCCGACGAAGAGGAGCCACCGTGCGTCGCCGGAATTATTAAATAACAGAGAAATGTGAGTATTATCTATTTGTAATGACCCAATAGCCATATAAATCTTTATTTTTTAATTTTGCAGAGACAAATCACCAACCAAAATGCAAAATAGCGATGATGAGGCGAAACATCCACCAGTGAATAGGATAAGAGCAAATCCAGATGTGGTTATCGTCGTTTCTCATGAGGAGCCATTGTCGCCGGTATTATTGAAGAATGTTCGAGAAAAGTGCGTGTTTTCCATTTGAAATAATCCCCCAATAACCATTTCAATCTCAATCTTTTGTTTTAATTTTGCAGAGACAAACCACCAACCCCACCAAACAAATTACCAACGGAGGACAGATCAAAATGGTAAATCAATACAGTTTATTTCAAAATACACAAATAAAAAAATTATACAATTTTATTTCTTAGCAATAAATAGCTTGGCAAAGCTTTCATGGACACATAAAACCAAAAATACTAAATCAAATGGACCAATTCAATCAGGTGGTAAATTCACAACCAAAGAAAATAGAAAAATTTTGCAAGCTGTTCTCGATGTGCGCGCTTCGAAACCGCAACGAAGAGGTGACCAGTACTGGATAAAAATCAACAACCTATAGTTGGCCTTCCGAAGAGACCAAAAATTTCAATCAGAAACCAAACGAAAAGATTGGCCAAATTGCCAACAATAACATTAAGATCTACATATAATTTATCAGATATAGATATACAATACTTACACAGCAATTGGAAGTTGAAAACTCGTTGAGCAATATAATTTAACAAGGGTGGGCTGGGTGGGAATGCAGCCATGATGTCATCATGCCGGTCCCAAGCCCGGATAAATGCAGAGGGTCACCTATGACTAACGTCATCATACCATAAAAAAGGTAAAACGAAATACGAATTGACTTTAAGGAACCCAAGGACGTGGTCAAGGTCAAGGTCATGGTCATAGTCAAAGTCTACATTATGTCCTAGGTCATGGTCGAGGTAAAGGTCTAGATTATGCCCAAGTTCATGGGTTCACTAAAAGTTGGGTTACGAAATATTGGGGGAAAGTAAAAGTTGGGTCAGTGTTCGGTCGAATGACTAAAGAAATAATGACCCTCAGGGTACTGACTTTCAACATTTGAACTTCTGATAACCTCCCTTGTTTTGGGGCCCTATATAGGTCTTCCACATACAGGTCTTAGAAAATATCGATTATCACTTAGGAAAACAATGCAAAATGAGAGTAGGTTAGAAATATTCTCCAACAATTCTCTATCGATGTAGCTAGTCGCCAGGAGACATTTTTCTGCCATGTAAACTAGTGAAAATGGGGGGACTTGGAAAAATTGGAAGGTAACTTCCGAAAAAAATGCAAAATGAAAGTAGGTTAGAAATTTTTTTCAGACGATTCTCTACCAATGTAGCTGGTCCACTTAAGACATTTTTTTGGATCCCTATATAGATAGGCCCTTACGGGACAAAAATTCCAAAAAAAACAGAATTTTTTTACCACGTATTCCGACGTAAAATTCGACGGGGAATCGAATGCGCATACTTCCAAAGCCTGGGGACCTATAGAAAACGAGATATCGCAACTAACCCAATCGCTATTGAGGAGGGGGAGGGGGGGGGGCATGGTTGGTCACAACTTTGAACGAACTATACATAGCATACGAAACATATGCATATATGTTTCATCATTTCGGAAATCCACGACTAACCCAAGTTTTTTGCCCGGAAAGGGGGCGGGTATGTGAGGTCAGAAGGTGCGCCTTGAAAAGACCTATCCATATATGTGTATATATGAGGCGTTTCGCCTCAACTCTCCCAGCGCGGCGCGCTAGCGTCAAATCATGCTATTTTCAAGTCGTGTTTACGATATCAATATGCATTTCAAAAAATTATGTGATAAGCGTTTCCGACGTATTTTTTCCTCAGCTTTCCAATGGCGTAGGTGGTTTTTCCGAAATTTTCCATTTTCCCCCCCAACAAGTATAAAACATACTATATCTCGAAAAGTATATTTTTAATATTTTTTTTACCCCTAGATCGAAAGCTGAGCATTTTTACGTCGGAAAGGATTTTTTCAGAATTTGCTCGAATGTTTTCTTAGAGAAACAGAACGCGAAAGAGCAGACGCAGCGTCTCCTTCGCGCGCGGTTTTCGGCGCGCTGTACACCGCGTGGACTAGATGCATTTCGCTCTCTAACAACCACTTAAAATTTTGATTTCCTTAATAATAGCAACAATAAACTAGTATTTATATTAATAATTCTTTTTTTTTTAAGTAGATAATTTTATTTTGTTTTGTTTTACGGGTTTTTTAGGGAAGATTTGATATTCTGAACTCATTGACGTTTTTTTAGTATTAATGTTGTTTTATTCATTGGAATAACGGCATGGTTATTATTATTAACTGTAAAGTTCCCGGTATAGATTTAATTTTACTTAACCTTGATTTTAGTTTCAAAACGGCTTTTTCATAGGTCTCTTTAGTGCTGTAAAAAACTTTAGTTTCTTTGCAATTACGTAAAGCCCAGTTGTAAAGGTCTTCTGGTGTTAAAATATGATTACTCGAAGAGAGTTGAAGACTTGCTCTTTTCGCCCCTCTTTTCAAATTTGCGCCTATACCATCGCACGCACCTTTACCGTGCGCTGTTGCATGAAAATGCCATTCAGCAGGAACTCTAAAATCTTTTTGATGAAACAGAAGATTTTGGAAGGTAGACTTGTTCTTAAAATGCTGACCTGCTCCATCAGTTAAGTAATAAATTTTCTTGACTATGAAATTACTTTTTAAATACGATATTATAATTTTTTGATATTCATAAACAGCAACAGTATCGTGATTTAGATTATCAGAAATTATAGCAATGCTTATGTTTGTGCTATATAGTATGTAAGGGCTATAAGAGGGGCCAATGTCAGCGCCACCTATTAGACAAGGTGAAAAGCGCCCGTCTCGCTCTCCGCGACGCGACTCGGATTCAGTTCACGCGCGACAGTCCAACTGCGCACGTCGTTGCCCAACAAGCCTTTGTAATTCAACACTGATTGTATCTCTGAATCGTTAAATAAAGCAATCGTTTAATGTTCTAATCCTTCTTCAGTTCATTTTCAAATAAGTCGTTAAAATTTATACATTCGGCGCCAAGCCGAAACATGGTCCTTCGTAACGGATATTCAAGAAACAGTAAACAGTTGTGTCAAAAGAATTACAACGGGCAACTTGCATGTTACGTGTAGCATCCATTACTGCACTGCACATACAAGATTTTCGAAGGTTACCAAGACTATTCTCACGCAATCATCTTTACGGCAACCAGTGTCGGATCTCGTCTCCACGGCGAACTCACACCTACGAGCCACCACACATAAGGCTAACCTAAAAAATCCTTCGGGAAAAAACTACAAGAAATAGCCTACACACGACACATCATATACAGCGAAGAAAACGGCCTTCCGTTTCGAATCCGTCGCCAAAAACGGACACACCAGCAAGCACCGCCTACAAGGATACGGCAAAAAATCATCATCGGCAATTTTCTGAACTGCATCAAGGTCAACATCGGGAGAAGAGCGGCAGCGGCGCCATCGTCAGCGCCGAGACATCTTCACCGAGAGCAACATCGGCGCAGGCAGGAGCGAAGCGAGCGCCAGTGGAGCGAGCGTCGCTTTCCAGGAAAGAGGTACAGCGCGCGGCCAATAAAATTCCGCGTATTGTTTTTCACGCGGCGTCGAATTCTTTAGAAATTTTTGTTCGATCGCGAATTGCAGACCAATTCATTTTACCGCGCAAGACAACATCTTAAACAAGATTTTACCCTCGCACTTAAATTGTTAAAAGCATTCGGGAAAAATAAGTGTCGTTTTTTACAAACCGAATATTAGCAACTTAAAATGGCACCCGATCGAGTGAAACTCCTTACAAACAAGCGAGCCACAATAAAAGGTTCTGTAACGCGATATAAGAATTTTATACAAAGCTTAACTCCGGAATCGAGATTTTCGGTACACGATATAAGCGGCCGGAGAGAAAAACTAACGGAATTATACACGCAATTTGATGAAGTTCAGGGCGAAATTGAAATTCACGAAGAAGAGAATCTCGGCGAGCCAACCGAAGCAGCGCTCGCCGAATTAAAAGAAGCGCAATCGACTCAGCGCAATGATTTCGAGGCAGCGTATTTTCAGACTCTGGCGTTATACGATGAGCGCATGCAAGCGATCGTAAATACAAACGCGAATACAAACAATATCCCGATTCCCGGGCAGCCGGCGCAGCCCGTCGCCCCTAAGCAAGAATTTTCGGTGCGGCTACCTAAGCTCGAACTAAAAACATTCTCCGGTGAATACCATGAGTGGCGTCCTTTTCACGACTATTATACTATTACCATACATTCGAACGCTGCTATCCCAACTATACACAAATTCCAATATTTACGATCATCCCTGAAGGGAAATGCTGCAGAGGTAATCGAGTCACTCGAGTTAACAGACGCGAATTACACAGAAGCATGGGCCATGTTGATAGAGCGTTTCGAAAACCAACGGTGGATAGTTCAAAGTCACGTACGCGCGATATTCGATTTGCGGCCATCGCAAAAGGAGAATCACAAGGAGCTCCGCGACTTGTTAGACGGTGTTCTTAAGCATTTACGCGCGTTAAAAGCTCTGAAACGTCCGACCGACACGTGGGACGATTTAGTTATCCATATTATTACCTCGAAGCTTGATAGCGTAACCGCGAAAGAATGGGAAAAAAGCCTTACTGATCGCAATATCCCAACGCTCAAAGCACTTACAGATTTCTTACAACAGCGCGTTCAAATACTCGAAGTACTAGCCAATAAAATCGATACTAAATCCACATTTACAAATAAACCACAAGTTAACAAAACAAAACCAGTCAGCGCGCACGCGGCTTCATCAAACAAAGGCTGCGGTGTTTGCGAACAAAACCATTTTTTGTACCAATGTGATGATTTCCGAGCGAAACCCGTAGAAGCACGCGGACAGATAGTCGATAGATTAGGTTTATGTCGTAATTGCCTGCGTAGTACGCAGCATAAATCAAATAATTGCCCAAGTTCGTCGTGCCGAAAATGTCATCGGAAACACAATACACTATTACACTTTACTCACACGGAAAGCGCGAAACGCGATGCAGACACCTTACATGAGTCGGCTGAAAAATCCATAGGCAAGAGCGCCAACGCTCTCGTATCAAACACTGCGTGCGAAAATGTAAATAATACACGACATGTGTTATTATCGACAGCGGTCATTAAAATTTTCGATGTATCAGATAAGGAGCACCTATGCCGTGTCTTGCTTGACAGCGGTTCACAAATAAATTTTATTTCAGCGAGCTTAGCGGATAAACTGCGGCTATCCGAACAGCAGTATGAAGCGACAATAACAGGTATAGGTAAAGGAATAGCGCGTGCAACAAAAATGGTAACTGCGCGGATCGGATCGCGAATAAACAAATTCACGGAAACGATAAACTGCATTATTCTACCGAAAGTTACGGATAAAGTACCACAAGAAACGATTTCATTGTCGAGCGTACAAATTCCTTCCAATATTGTTTTAGCCGATAAACATTTTAATAAATCTCTAGACATCGACATAATCATAGGAGCTGAAGTTTTCTGGCAATTAATTTGTATCGGGCAAATAAAAATTGCGAAAGATCAACCTACTTTCCAAAAAACAGTTTTCGGATGGGTAGTCTCAGGAGTCACAGCTGACTCGTCTCAAAGGCAAAATCCGCATTTTAAATGTCACTTAGCTATCAATGATCCTCTTAACCAATCGCTTAAGAAATTTTGGGAACTTGAACACGGTTTCGCGAATACCCCTGTAACCTCCGAAGAACGCGAATGCGAAGAGCACTACGCGGCGACGGTACAGCGTAACCGCGATGGAAGATTTATAGTGGAACTTCCTACTAAACCTGATGTACTCGCGCGTCTCGGTGAAACCCAATCTCTAGCGTTAAAATTATTTAACTCACTCGAAAGGCGATTAGATAAACAGCCAATAATTGCAAAACAATATGCGGATTTCATGAATGAATTTGAAGAGTTAGGGCACATGCGCGCGATTAGCGAGAATGAACATTTATCTAGTAACTACCCAACTTATTACATGCCGCACCATTGCGTTTTAAAAGATACTAGTTCAACCACTAAACTGCGTGTTGTTTTCAACGCGTCCGCCAAATCATCAACGGGCGTTTCTTTAAATGACGCACTCAAGGTTGGTCCGATTTTACAAGGAGATTTGTTTTCGAGATTATTAGAATTTCGCACTTATGAATATGCTTTCATGGGCGACATTACGAAAATGTATCGCCAGGTTTTAATCGAACCGTCTCAAACGAAATTGCAACGCGTTTTATGGCGCAAAAGTCCGACGCAGCCGATTCGAACTTACGAACTTGTCACGGTCACGTACGGAACTGCATCTGCGTCATTCTTAGCCATTCGGTGCATACGTAAGTTAGCTGAAGATTATCGCTCTCGCTATCCTCTCGGTTCACACGTTATTTTAAACAATTTTTATGTGGACGACGTTTTAAGTGGTGCTCAGTCCCTTGACGAAGCGCTGAACATGAAACGCGAAACTGTCGAGTTATTGCAATTAGGCGGTTTTGAGCTTAGAAAATGGGCGTCGAACATACTTGAGCTGAGAGACGAGGCGATAGATATTAAACCCTTTTCAGAAAATAACGAGCATAGCGCTACTGAGACAAGAACTTTAGGCATTGTATGGGACCCCTCTCTAGATATTTTCAAGTTCACAAACGTCAAACCAATCTCGAAATCGGAGTCAATTACCAAACGTTCCGTGCTTTCTCGCATATCTTTATTGTTCGATCCTCTCGGTTTAGTGGGGCCCGTAATTCTATTTGCTAAAACATTTATGCAAGAATTATGGCGCTCAGGTCTTGAATGGGATGAGCATCTTCCAAGCGATCTCCATGCCAAGTGGAAATCATATGAGGAACAATTGGAGCAACTCCAAGACATCCGTATACCTAGAAAAATATATGTACATAAAAATCCGACGTGCGTCCAAATTCATGGGTTTTGTGACGCGTCTGAGGTCGCATATGGCGTGTGTCTGTACGTGAGAACGTCATACTCCGATGGCACGCACGCTGTAAGACTTTGGTGTTCCAAATCGCGTGTAGCGCCGCTCAAAAGTATTTCCATCCCAAAGCTTGAACTTTGTGGTGCCTTATTGCTCGCTAAACTGCTACAAAGAGTGTTGCCGCTGACAAATCGTAAGGTAGACAATATTTTTCTTTGGTCCGACTCCAAAATAGTCCTCTGTTGGTTAAGATCGTGTAGCAGAACATGGAACACTTTCGTAGCAAATCGCATTGGCGAAATTCAAAGCTTGACGTCTGCAGAGATGTGGCATCACATAAGCGGGAAGGAAAATCCAGCGGACGTTCTATCGCGAGGTCTCACGCCAGAAGCAATGCAAACTAACGTGACTTGGTGGTCAGGGCCTTTGTGGCTAGGAAAACATGACTGTGAATGGCCAAATATGCCTACTTTAAATATCGAGGAATTAAAATTACCAGAGCGAAAATCTTCATCGCATGTTTCAGCTTCAGCTGTATCAAAAATACAATTTTCTATTTTTGAAAAATTTTCATGTGCGCATAAACTTTTTCGGATAACTGCGTACTGCTTACGTTTCCTCTGTAAGTGTCGCAATAGAAACGTATGTTTCGAAACAAATTTAGCTACTGATGAAATACGTCGAGCAACTAGCGTTTTGCTAAAAAATGTTCAAGCTTTTGCATTTTCTAAGGAAATTGCATCGCTCACTACCAAAGGTAATGTAGATAAAAATAGTTCCCTTTTAAAGTTATCGCCTTTTATTGACTCTGAAGGAATTCTAAGAGTGGGTGGACGATTGAAAAATTCGTCTCTTCCATACGTATCAAAGCATCCAGCGCTTCTTCCCGGAAATCATTCTTTTACAAAACTGCTCATAATGCACGAGCATGCACTATTAAATCACGCTGGTGCGTATCAGACGCTATCTAGTCTTCGGCAAAGGTATTGGCCCTGCTCTGGGCGAGACATCGTAAGACAACTCGTACGAAAGTGTGTAACATGCTTTAAAGCCTCGCCAAAAAGCAAACCTCCCTTTATGGGTGAGCTACCTAAACCGCGCGTAGAGGTTCCCGAGCAACCGTTTGCAAGTTGTGGCGTCGACTTCGCAGGACCGCTATACTATCGCGAGGGTACCAGAGGAAGGGTGAAATCTATAAAGTGCTACTTAGCGATTTTCGTGTGTTTTGCTTCGAAGGCAATTCACATAGAACTAGCTGCTGATCTATCAGCTGAGACGTTTTTAAATGTTCTAAAACGGTTTATCTCGCGAAGAGGCCGACCTACGGACCTTTATTCTGATAATGGCTTAAATTTTGTAGGTTGTAATCATGAGCTTCATGATCTCTATCGTATGTTTCGCGAGAACGACAAAAGGGATAAAATAATGGATTTTATCGCAGACGAGCAAATGTCATGGCATTTTATACCGCCTTATGCGCCACATTTTGGCGGGTTATGGGAGGCGGCCATTAAGTGCGCGAAACAAACACTATTTCGCGTATTAGGTGACGCATCTGTTCGCTATGACGAGCTCTTTACTTTATTAGTACAGGTGGAAGCTATTCTTAATTCGCGCCCCTTGACAAAATTATCTGAGGACCCGAACGATATGCAGCCTCTAACTCCAGCGCATTTCTTAGTGGGTAACCCTTTAACAAGCTTTCCCGAACCTAGTCTTGTACACTTACCCGCTACGAGGCTGTCACGCTGGCAAAGAATTGAACAATTACGCCAGCATTTTTGGAATCGTTGGAAAAAAGAGTACTTGCATACTCTTCAAAAACGTGTTAAATGGAACGATCATACCTCTTCGGCGCGAGTAGGCCAGCTGATTATCTTAAAACAAGCGAATGCTCCGGTTTTAACGTGGCCTATTGGTAAAATAGAATCCGTGCACCCAGGAGCCGATGGCGTTATTCGCGCAGTTACCATTCGCACAAGCAAAGGTACTTATAAGAGACCTGTTACTGAAATATGTATTCTACCAAACGAAGATGATTAAAAAAAAAATATATAAAATATTTTGCGAGATATGTAAAATTTTGTATGCGTTACCGAATTAATCATGTAATTTAGCTTTAAGAATATTTTGTATGCGTAAATGTTGATCGTATCTTTCATATTACTATGATCATTTCATTACTGTATAGTAAACAAATAAACGAGAGGTGCGATATTATGTTGAAAGGCAGTCCTTTCAAGGCGGCCGGCATGTTTGTGCTATATAGTATGTAAGGGCTATAAGAGGGGCCAATGTCAGCGCCACCTATTAGACAAGGTGAAAAGCGCCCGTCTCGCTCTCCGCGACGCGACTCGGATTCAGTTCACGCGCGACAGTCCAACTGCGCACGTCGTTGCCCAACAAGCCTTTGTAATTCAACACTGATTGTATCTCTGAATCGTTAAATAAAGCAATCGTTTAATGTTCTAATCCTTCTTCAGTTCATTTTCAAATAAGTCGTTAAAATTTATACATTCGGCGCCAAGCCGAAACAGCTTATATGTTTAAGATCTTGATTTTCGTTATAATATACCACTGTTGTAAAAACTGTTGCTTGATTATTGTTCCAGTGGAACGATTGTGTTGAATTTTGCACTATAAACGCATAGTTTTCTGCAAAATCACAACAAACAAGGAATTCTCCTTTTTGAAGGTTTTTTTTTTTAAATCGCTTAAGAAAAGATATTGTTCTCTCGCAAAGAAGTCATGAGTTTTAAATTTTATTAATTTTTCTCCCAGTATGTTCATGAATTCATAAACATTTACAGTTGTAGATACTATTGTGCAACGATCTGTCTGAAGCCATGACTCATACTGTATTTGAAAAATATAATTTCTCTCAAAACATTCAAGCAAATGTTTCCGTAATACAGGCATATTGGGGCAATCTAAACAGTCTCCCAAGTAACATTTCGAACTAGCATTACTACATACGATTGCTTGGATGCAATCGTGGTAGTTTTTAAGAAATAGTCGAGTACCTTCAGTTAAACTCTGTAAATTAATAGCATTTAACATCAGCTTGATATTTTCGTGGTGTACACATACGCATACATTATGCGTACCATTGCTTCCCGCTAGAACACAATGCGGCGGCCTCAATTGAGTAAATTTAGTGAAGCCAATATTAACTGATTCATGCTCTTTTTAAATAAACAATAAATTTCACGTAAATTACCAAGTAGTAACCTTTTCTGTACATGTTCTCTTTTACCATTATCCTGCTTAACAGATATACAATCTTTTAATCCGGGCATTACACGACTAATATCGTCCCTCTCATAAAAACGTTTAACTGAATCTACACTTTCAACTGGAAATATTTTGCCCCTTTTCTTTTCAGGTTTTGAAAAAATTCCACTTTCAGTTACTAACTTTTTCGCTTCTCGAGCTTCCCACTCAGTACAACCGAACTCTCTGATTAAGTCTCTGCGAGACCAAAAATCAGGAGCAAGCGTGAGTAGCTGAATTTTATCTTCCTTACCTGGTGATTCTAAAAATTTTTTTAATTGGTTGAGAACTGCCACGCCTGCTTTATGATATTCATCAGTACATTCAATTTTAGCTTTTTTGGCATCGCATGAAGGTAAATCTAACTTATGTTTATAAAGTTGACGTTGACAGTTGGAACAAATTTTCGCGTTTTCTGGTACGAGGGGATACGCACTCCTAAATATTGAAGGAAAATTCGACAAATTTTTACGCACAGAGTGATTAATTTTATTAAAAGGATTTATGCATTTCAGCTTCAAAGCTGGATCCATTTCAGTAGCGAGAAAATAAATGCAATAAATAAACCAAAAATAAATTATGATTTAATCAGCAAACACACGAAGAACACAAATGTAACGGAAACAGCGACAATTTCAAGGATAACAAAGATCGAAAATTCATCAGACTTATATAATTGGATACAACAAATTACTCTCGGGCAAAAATTTTTTATACGCAAGCCACCTATCGGGTAAAAAGTAAGTGAGAAGCGTTGCGTCTGCTATTTCAAATTGATTGTAATGTTTTTGCTTCCTCAAAGAGGAAGCTTTGTAACGGTGAAAAAAATTTTCGAAAAAAAAAGTCTTCAAAAAGATGTTTTATGGTGGTATATGTGTATATTATTTGATTTTGCTGATTTTTGATTTCGTGGATGTATGTATGTGTGTGTGTGCGTGTGTGTGTGTGTATATTTCAACTCTTAATATCTCCGAAACTAATCAACCGATTTTCGTCGGGTAAAGCTTATTCGCTTCGTCTTGCGGCAAAAGGAAAGTACCCTGATGGATTTGGGATTTTATTGATTTTCTTTTGTTTTATAACCAAAAAACGATTTTGAATTTTTAGTTTTTTTGATTTTTTCGTATCTTATAGTAATTATTACATAAAATAATATACTTCTCTTAAAAGGTATTCAAATTACCTACATTTTCTTTTTTTTAAATTTAAAATTTAAAATATCTTCACTCTGTCATTTGTTATTAATGAAAACTTTTTTATATTTAAAAAATTAATATCTCAAAAAATAATTTATTTATCGACTTGAAATTTTAACTGTTACTTATTACACTTGTTGGTGGCAATATTGTGTTGCAATTTTAAGTGATTATCTATATGAATATATATTATACATTTATTTTCGAGAACTATCATTTTAATATTTTTATATAATGTAGTAAATTAAAATATCAAAACGTATTAATATTTAATATTTTATCTCTTTTTAATCTCAATTTTTTTTAAACTTGGTGGTCTGTCAAAGCTTTTTTTAAAATAGGTACGTAATATACTATTTTGCAAGAAACTGGTATAAGACGCATCGGTTCAAAGTATTATTGAAATTCTTTAGCATTCCTTTTTATGAAAAATGTATTTTCAGAATTTCAATTTTTAATTAGGAAACGATGAATTAGTTTGAGGAAGCTAAGTGCCAAAGAATTGGTAGCGGTTTTTTTTTTTGCGAAATAACCTATGAAAATGTCAATCGTGCATATAAGTGAAATTCGAAGTGCAAAAAGATATTCCATAAAGAATTAAAAATGATAAATAAAAATAATAAGGTTACTAGAGAGCGAAATACATCTAGTCCACGCGCTGTACAGCGCGCCGCATACCGCGCACGAAGGAGACGCTGCGTCTGCTCTTTCGCGTTCTGTTTCTCTAAGAAAAACATTCGAGCAAATTTTGCAAAAAATCCTTTCCGACGTAAAAAATGCTCAGCTTTCGATCTAGATGATCAAAAAAAATATTAAAAATATACTTTCCGAGATATAGTATGTTTTATACTTTTTGAGGGTGAAAATGGAAAATTTCGGAAAAACCACTTACACCATTGGAAAGCTGAGAAAAAAATACGTCGGAAACGCTTATTACATAATTTTTTGAAATTCATATTGATATCGTAAACACGACTTGAAAATAGCATGATTTGATGCTCGCGCGCCGCGCTGGGAGAGTTGAGGCGAAACGCCTCATATATATAGACCTTTCCGAAATTTTTTTTTTTTTTTTTTTTTTTACCCAATAACCCAAAAACTCATTCCAAACTATCCCCAAGGTAGCTCAAAAAACAATCGAATCATTATTCATCTATAGTTACCTCTATACGCACTCATATACCTATACATTGAAACCCGCGACCGCAACAAAAGAAATCAGCGTGTTTTAATTTGTCTAATGAAACCTTTCTCCCTCTCATTCTCTCGTGATCGCGCGCCGTAAAACCTCGCTGCAGCACTTAATCAAAGATTTTTTGCTCTCTCTCAGCCGTCGCCGCGCCGCGAGTGTAAAGGGGAGGTATGGTCCCACGTCGGCCATCAACAGCCTTCGTGTGCTTCTCGCGCGACAGAAAAAAAAAGAGCGCGACATTTCGAGCGTGAAGAATTTAAAGTACACCACGCAATGCCAGCACAAGGAAATCTCTCTCTCTAGCTCTGACTGTGTATAGCTATATAACCTCGCGGTGTGGCAATGGGGGAACTGGCGCGCGTGTGCGCCCGACTCGATCGATAATGCGCAGGAGCGTTACGGGGGTGCATCTCTCTCTCTCTCTCTACCTCCCTCCCTCGCGATATAATACTTTGTGTGTATATATGTGTGTGTATCTGAAGCTGTTTCGTTCTCTAACGTAACGTAGGGGTTTTCTCCGACTGCGCCTTTTCTACTTTACACGCCGCGCGCTCTTCTTCCCCCTCGCGAGAACAGCAGTAACAGCAGCTTAACTTTGAACGGCCCCTATGCTATTGCCCTGCTCCATCATCGTTTTGTCTATACAGTGTAGTATGGAGCGTGCCGCAGGCTGGCGTTCGACTTTTGCCGGTTCTGTATATATATACCGTAAAACTCTCCACGCAGAGTTCTCGGGATGACAAGTTGCTGACTCAGCGCGCGTACTCCGAATTCCTGCGTCGATGCTAATTTATCGCCAGTGAAATCCGGTCGCGCGTTTGGCCGGCGATTCTCTACTTTGAATTTTTACACAGCCTTGCGGGTAGTTTAATTGGAAAAAATGCTCTCAGCCGACGGTGCAAGATTATCCTGGTGTTAGAATATGATTTTTCTCTCCCCTTAAGCTTCGAAATTCGCGTTTAGAGTTACCCGCGGGAATCTACGACTTAATTGTCATTGCTCGAGTATATACCTATATGAGCGCGCGGCGGGAGAAACTCAATACTTTTTAAGTCACACGATTTTTTAACATCAAACCAGACTGAAAAATACGAATCATATTCATATAGAACCGTGTGCTCTACGCACGTATACATTATATATGTATACACAGATCTCGCATTCAAACGTAATTCCAGCCTATTAGCACACTTATCTTCCCTCCAGGTCGCCGTGGCAAACGGTGATGCATAAGTACATAAAAATTGTCTCTCGGTTTCCTTCTTCCTTTCATGCGCACGATTTATTGAACGTCTTCCTTTGACGACGACGACGCGCGGTGTCAAAAGAAAAAAAAGAACGGCACTCGTCCTCCAGCCTCAATTAACCTCCTCGCAGCACAATAATACACACACGCATGCACACCAGGCACGCGGAGATCAGTGATTTTTGTTCCATTCGTCGTTCATTCATTAAAAGCACGCCGCACACGCGTTTATATTTAATGTAATTACGCGCAGCTGCTTATACGCACGAAAGAAGGATCCTTCGGGAACGCCGGCGGTAATTCCCCGGGTTGGCGAGAACAAAGAAACTGGAGGGCAAAAGGAAATCTCTCTCTCTCTCGTCGAACCTTTTTGAGGATACGCGCTAAGAGGAGGGGGGAGATGGAGCGATAACGGCGCTTACGGAGGGTGGATTTTCGCGACGATGCTCCGAACGAGGGGAGAATTCGTCAGAAATTCAGTGGAGAGAGAGAAAGTGAGAGAATGAGAGGATTCCCGGGTATCGAGAGTGAATTCCCGTCCAATGGTGACCCTTAGGTCCGTGTGTACACCGAGTATATAAACGAATGCCGGCGGCGGCGGTGACGGTGAAATGGCTTTTTACATAATTAAAAAGCTGATCAGCCGCGGTGAGTTTCATCTGTCTTCGATCATTCAATATTGACACTGAAAGATTAATGGAATATTTATGTGCTGCTATCATCGTGATTTGGAAAATTCGAGCTGATTTTGAACTGCGATTCATTCTGATCAACTCACGGTATATCTGATGTGTATATAATTTAACAGTTTGCCTTACATTTTAAAGCCCTAAACACGTTTACATTAACTACGTCCACCCTCTCTTAGTTCTCTTTGTGTATTTTCCACAGCCCAGACCTTCCATCTCGGAGTAAATACCATACGTGGGGAGCTTTATACTTCCCCGGCAAACGTACATATGATATATATATTCACGTATACGGGGTTGCGAGGGGCTCCGGGAATTTAATACATTTTTCAAGCGAGGAGCCCCCGTGTGACGAGGAGTCGAAGATTATAATATACGTCAGAGGGAGGGGGATAGGAGGAGGAGGAGGGGGAGGCAGACGGATGAGGCGAGACGAAGATCCGCAACGAAGAAGTTTGCTCTTAGTTGGAGTTAAATTGAATTCGGAACGCGACAGTGACGTTTCATTCGGCTCTTGAGAGAAAGAAAAAAGAGCGAGCAATATCTGCCAGCTCCTCGACTCGTCCCTCTTAGTGGTCTTAGTGTTTTAAAGGCTGTAGACTTTATTTTTACCCTTTTTCAAGGCTCGATGGCGCAAACACAATTATGCTGAATGAGTTCGCGACCGGTTGCTCTCTCCTTCGGCGTTTGCTTTTGGATATAGTTGATAATACTAATTATAGTATATAATAACGATAATATTATAGTTATATTAATAACGACGATGATGAAAATCGTATGGACATCGTTAAAAACACAAAAAAAAGTGCGAATGTATACAATGGAAATTGATTTGGTCAATGCACGAAATTCGATGATTCGGAGAAGACCGAGTCATAAATTATAATACATACTTTTTTCTCAGTCACACACGCGAGACACAGACTTGACAGTAAAATATATATAGATCATCGCAGGAGGCGATAATAAATCATTCGCGCGTCCCCCCGAAATCACCGTATTTATAATCACAGATAAGAAAATCGTCACGTATATCAATTAAGACGCCAGCTGTCTCTATCCCTCGTTGAGAGCGAACCTTGCCATAATTATATATCCGCTCGTGCTTTTTTGCGAGAGTGTACTTACACTCGGGGCTAAGTGAAGTAAGGCGTGTACGTAATAACTTTGCGCACGCAAGTCCTTTGGCACAGTGACATGGAATCCCGAGTACTTCCTCTCGAGAGCGATGGTTGCGCTGTAAGTTGTGAAGTAAGGACGATCCAAAAAAATATTCATGTATGCAAAGTAGGTGGGTTTTGAATTTTAATTAGGACTGTTTTAATTATGGAGCGAGTCGTTTTTCAGAGCGTGAAAGTAAAATAGCGGGAATATTTTAGATCATCAGTGTAGTTCTGAAAATTATTGGAAATATCATTAGACCAGGATATATTTTTTCAATAAAAATAGAACGAAATTCTTGAACCTTCCCTTCATACAAAAGAAGAAACAAAGAGATCCTTTTATCACGAATTTTTTGGGACATATCCTCGCCACTAGCAATTACTTCCACTGCTGCACCGAAAGCCCTATCATCCGACCGTTATACGTCGATATTAGACAGCCTACTATAACTCCCGTTCTATCAGCCACGGATCTTATAGAAAAACTCCGAGTCTATACTCTCTCCTCTCGTCTCCTTCTCCCCTCGTCATCAGCCCGTACAAAGGACTTTAATTGGGCTGGAATGTGCGCCAGAGTATAGTCTTCTTTTTTCTTGTTGAAGCTTCCAATAGACGAGCGCGCGCGTGCGCGCCGGGAAAATCCGTCGTCGAAATTGTTCAGCGGAAAAACGGTTAATTGCAGTAGTGACCGTGCGCGTTTTACTCGAAAGATTAAGTAGTTTCGATCAGTCGGATCGGGTGTACACGTGTTCATTATGCATGTAAGATTAATTCGGAGCAACTTGTTTTTCTCTTACGAAATGGAATTAGTAAGTATAGTATAGGGGTATTTTTCGCGGTCAATGCGGTTTCTCGGAAAAACGTTACTCACCCGACTAATAATTTCTCTCGTATATACACGTATACGCACGCAGGTCAAAAATTCGAACCGCCGTTACACACACACACACACACACACACACACACACACACACACACACACACACACACACACACACACACACACACACACACACACACACACACACACGTATAATATACGGGCCAGCGAAGCTCGCTCTCCGAGTTTTCTAATAACAATTTTCTCGCGGCGATAAATTCACCCGTGCCCGCCGTCGATTTGTCCCCGACTTCTGTATAAGATAAACATACCTATATGTGTGTGTGTGTGTGTGTGTGTGTGTGTGTGTGTGTGTGTGTGTGTGTGTGTGTGTGTGTGTGTGTGTGTGTGTGTGTGTGTGTGTATATATATACATACGTACTAACGTACACGCGTGCCTATGCTTTCGAGCTTTTTACGAGACCGCGTCTCCTGCAGTCTCATTCAACCGAGTACTACCTACCACTACGTATACGCCCGTACATGTGTGCATGTGTACGATATCCATATATACATGCGGGAGGCTCGACGCAAGGGCAAGAAACTGACGACGACGCGTCGTCGCGAGTGGCCCTGCATGTCCGCCGTTCTCTCTGTTTTCGGTTTAACAGGTCGCTGACTCTCCCCCTCCCTTTCCCCACCGCGCGCGCCCACGTGTACACGCTCTAATTAGATCTCCAATTGACGACGCGTCTCGCTTTTTTCCTCTCTCTCCCCCGAGCGCGCCTGAGGGATGAGCTTTTAAATCATTAACACGTGCGATCGTGTATTATCTCGGCTGTGTGTGTGCGTGTGTGTGTGTGTGTGCTACAGAAATTTTTTCCTATATAGGTATTTTTTTTTTCATTATATACGTGTCACACGGGGCCGCGCCGGCATTGCTATGGAGGTGTACGACTGAAGAAATGTACGACGGCCGCGTTATAAATAGCAGGGGGTGATATCGATTTAGAGCGCCGCTGCGGATGAGAGCATTTTGCGTGCAACCTTCTAAAATGTGTGTGTGTGGGTTTTCTTTCTATACTGCATACGCTGCGCTACGTACTACTTATATTCCACTATACGGTCGTATCAGACAATCTAATTGAAATCGAGTTGCCGGCAGAACGACGGGATCGATGCGCGACGGGGCCATTTCCTTGGGCGCTGAAATTTTCAACGCGTCTCATTGTTTTCATGTTTTTAAATATATAAGGGTAAATGCAGGAGCGAGATACAGCTCGGCTAGTCGCGTGCGTGACATTGAAACCGGAGGGAAAGTTAAAAGTAATTGGCATCGATCGCCATGGCTCCCTGCTGCAAAAATACCTTAACAATTTAGCGAGGTTCGCTGTGTAACATGTGTAACGTAACCTCGCATGCGCGCGCGTATGTGTATGTGTCTGTGTGTATGTTTGGCTGGCGATGAATGCAAAGTGAAATTATTGTTAAATTGCCCGGGTAAGATATGCGCAGTAATTTAATTTGACTTTCTAATTTCGGAGTTTTTGATTGTTCAGCCGAACTTTTTGGAGCTGGGCGCAGTGTCGTTCAGTTTTATCATGCCAATATATATAGACTATAATATTCTTTATTTCGTTATACTGATGTTCGCCATTTAGATTCGTGACTCGGCTACATCGTGTTTTGCTCCACTCGTCTGTGTACCCAAATTTTCGCTTTGCACGCCTATATTTACCGTAAACATACCCACACATACATACTACACTAATCAAAAGTAAACTAGTTTCACGATACACTGATAGAAGTATTTATTTACTGTAAGCCCCGTGACTTAACTGTTAAGCCACCGAGCTTTGAAATTTTGACACATGAATATTCCTTAACTATTAATCCACGTGGATTAATATATAATAACGTGGTGTATTAATAGTTATAGTGAGTAGTGTATCCGTCACTGCACACATAACCTTCGGAACAGCGGTTAGAGATGCGAGGAGAGATCGCTGTAAACACACACAGACACCCATCCACATTATACACGCACATAATAACCGCGGGTCCGCGGCCGGCGAGAACAACATAGAAGATGGTGGCGCATGGCGCTCGCTTGCAGAAGACGGCGGTAAGTACGCCGCACAGCAGCGTGCCGTCTATATGTAAGTTCGTGCATGCAAACGCATGCGTGCTCGGCAACTGAAAACGCATGGACAGCCCGCCCTTTTCCTTCTCGCTGCTTGTCACCTCGTTTTTCGATGCCGTTCGCCGCGGAGAATCGACGGCCTCACTGCACGCATGAGGACAGAACGGAGTAGGCCGCCCATATGTTTTCAGGGACTCAGTAGTCTACGCCGCGTTCTGCATTGCCGACACAGCCAAACCTTCCAAATCTTGCGGAAGTATGCGCAAAGCCAGATTCATTAACTATTAAGAAATCTGCATTTAGACTAAAGTAATTGATGGATTTCATACAAAACACATACGAACGTACTGGTTATGAATATTATGTAATAGTAACGAAATTTGCCTTCAATTTAAATACACCATGTTTTTAGATTTCAAAGGAATATATTCGTTTACTATAAATGAATACTTCTATCAGTGTAAACTCCACCCAATTTAATTCACCGCTCATTACGGACGCGCATAATTTACGCGCAACGTGTGTGCTTTATCCACTAAGCCGCGCAAGACGAAAAGCTTTAGCATTTGCAAACAGCCGCGTGAAAATTTTCACATCATCTTGCCTCCTACATATATACGTATATATATTTATGTACGTATATATACGCGTTGAACCTATTCAACCTCGGCGTAGCCGAAGAAGGCAAAAAAATAAGAGCGAAACGTGAGCGTGCAGCAGCAGCCACAGCAGAGCCGCTCGTGCGCCGTAAAATCAACATTATCGGACTGCTTTATTGTACGCGGAAGCGAAACAACAACTCGCTCGCTCGCTCGCTCGCAAAAATTAAAACGTAAACGCTAAACCTGAAATCCCATTCCCGCGCGTGGTAGAAAAAGAAACGCATACAAGCACACACGTGCAGCGAGCTCGCCTCCGCCAATAAAACTAGCCTAACGACCGCGAACCATTTTCAGCGATTAAACAGCGGCAGTATAGCACCTCCACCTACTGCACTATATAAACACACACACACACAAACACTCTGCATCTGGTTACGCGCGCGGATTCTCGGAATTTCATTAAACCGGGGAAGGTCAGCGCGAATCATCGTTTTACACGTCTATATGTACGCATACATAGCACGCGGGTGTTACATCAGAGCTTCAAAGCCTGTTCTCTCTTTCTCTCTCACTTGTGGTCGGGTCTCGTTGGTTTCGAGCATGCAGCCGACGACGACGACTTGCGTAATAATACGCAGTCGTCCCCTTCGCTGCTATCGCGTTACGCCGTCGCGGTGCATCCACCTTTTCCCTTTCGGCGTTGCAGCAGCCCTCCGCGAGTGCGTTTCAAGGTGAGTCGCGCGACGAGCGCTGCGCTTTTTAAGCCGTTTAGCGCGAATTTGCCGCCGGTTGATTTTCGACGAGGCGCGTAGTTCTTTTACCCCGTACCTATAGGGAAGCCAAGTTGCACGCGCATGACAGTATGGTTAAACGAGCGGTGAGGTTTCGCGCGGGAAGAAAGAGTGGAGGTATGCGCGGTAATGTAAATTTTTTTTTTAGTTCTTATAATATATATAAGTGTAGAGATTTTTTATGAATAAAGAATGTCGAAGTCGCCGGCGTGAATTGCCTTTTTCTCGATTTATTTCGGCTGTCATCTGACAACTTGGTAATTGAAAAGCGGGGCGATATATTATATATAACAGACGAATAATCTGATAATTACAACATTCTTTTCCCGATCAGATGCACGCTGCAGATGGCATGAGATATAATCGCTTTATCTCCCGTCTCATATATAAACATTCGAAAGTGTATTAGTTTTTATCTGATTATATACCAGCTGCCCTATCTCCTCACGACTAACTAATGCTCCCCGGAGAGAAACTCGGCGTTGTAATTCATTCCTGCACAGCGAAAGACTTCTCCACTATATATATATATGTATATGTATAGCAGCTATACACATATATACAAACACACTCTTCCACGAATCAGTGCAACGGTAATAATTTCGTTCGTAGCGTCGCAACGACGGGGGCAATTTTCTCTCGAAATGAAGCGGCGTTCGAAAGCGCGTCTCTCTCTCTCAGCCATCATTGTCACCATTGACACATTTCCACTACTAGATGGGTGCAACAGCACTCTGTCGCAGACAGACGGTAAAATTGCCTTTGGTTTCACGCACCGGAGAATAAAGCCAACGACGACGCCGACGAGTCGCGTAGAAGTGACGTGTAAAACCAACGCATACAGACGGGTCAGCATTATATAGGATTTTCGGGACGGCGATATCTTTACGCACGCCATTGTCGCGTAGAATAGCGATCAGACGTGTGTGTAAGTCAGACTGAGGCACAATGCGGTCGTCGAC
Source organism: Torymus aiolomorphi (assembly GCA_036365515.1). Classification (NCBI taxonomy): domain Eukaryota; kingdom Metazoa; phylum Arthropoda; class Insecta; order Hymenoptera; family Torymidae; genus Torymus; species Torymus aiolomorphi. The sequence goes on from CM070876.1 coordinate 26,851,202, forward strand.
GCCTCTATTACAGACGTTACTGCGTCGGAAGGCAGGGGGGAGGGGGGGCTTATGAGGCCGCGCGCGAACTTTCATGCAAATAGTCTCGCGGCTAGATAAGGCGAAAGAGAACGGAATTATATGGCGCGAGTGGAGAATTTTTTCGGGGTCTCTCTCTCTCTCTCTCTCTCTCTCTCTCTCTCTCTCTCTCTCTCTCTCTCTCTCTCTCTCTCTCTCACCGTTGGCCAGCTTGCGCGTGTGTTATATACGCGTACGGGTCACGCGTAATCTTAATCCTTTTATAATGATCAATTCAACAGGCAATGGCTTTTCTGGGCTACACGCGAGGCTACACGAGATAAAGAGAGAGAGAGAGAGAGAGAGAGAGAGAGAGAGAGAGAGAGAGAGAGAGAGAGAGAGAGAGAGAGAGAGAGAGAGAGAGAGAGAGAGAGAGAGAGAGAGAGAGAGAGAGAGAGAGAGAGAGAGAGAGAGAGAGAGAGAGAGAGAGAGAGATTTAATGCGTTTATTATTGGCAATCTCTCTTTAGAGGCAGAAAAATATGCACGTGTGTGTGTGTGTGTGTGTGTGATTGTGTGTGTGTTAAGAGTTGGAAATTTATTGCTGGGGCTTAATCATTCATTGAAAAATGGAATGGCGCATATAAAGTGTAGGATATATGGGCGTTCTTGAAATTAGTGCGGGTATAAGGAAACAATGTTGAGTTCAAGTTGGTGTAATAAAAGTAAAGTTCATCTATTACGTGCGGGGGGAGAGCGAACGTGAATGCCGACTCTTTTATTTATATATTGACGTGGTTAAGTGTGTTAATGCTTCGTTGGAAAACGGATGTTGTGAGAGAGAGAATTATTTTGAATGATCATCGTTTCTCATAAATATTTTAATAATAATAATTTTATCCAAGAGACGTGTTTAAGTATATCTTCTTACATAAGACGATTGAGCAACGCGACTAATTTTTCTCTTTACGCCGTTACTTAATATCGCGAATGAGCGTGACATTTGAGAGAATGAATACTTACTGAAAAAAATGGTGTAATTTCCCTCGCCTTTTCAATTTTCCCATTTTACATATTTTTGCTGTCTCCCGACATTCCTCTCTCGACTGAAACAATGTCAGGAAACAACAATAACAACAGCAACAGTAATTAACGAAAATTATGCAGCAGCAGAGTACAATGAGATGCCGTTTCGCAATTTGACAAGTAGGTACCTAGAGTCCCACACCACTCCATCATGCTTATATTATGATCATTTTTATGAGGACACTTCTTCCAGCACGTCAATGGACATTCCAATCTCTTTCTCTCGCTCATCTCCCGTTACATCAAACGTCGGCCATAAACTTTTCAATAACGTCAACGAGAGTGAATTTCTATTAGGTGAATCAAAGTCTCGCATAATATTATGCCTGGCGGATCGAGGCGGAGTGAAAACGGAGCACGCGCAATTAACAACCTATCGCTCCGTTTTCATCTCAAACAGTGTATTATACACATTTATATCGTATGTGTACACTACAGCCGGTCGTTATCATTATACGCCGCGGCTACTGCAGCATCGAGCTAATTTATAAAATGGGCTCATCGCGCTTTCTAACAGTTAAACAAAGAATAAATTATGTATCTGACCAGAAAAAGTCGCTCGCTCGCTCGTTCACTCGCTGTAATAGAAAAGCGGTCGGGATTCGTGTCATCAAACCAGTTCTCTATTAATATTCGCGAGTAGGAGAGAGAGAGAGGGAGAGAGAGAGCTGAATACACGCCGATCGAGCGTATAACTCTCCCTGCCACATCTTTCTCTCTCTCTCTCTCTCTCTCTCGTTCTCTCTCTAAGAAATCGCGTCTATAATACGTCCATTCAGTCGTGCTCTCCTCTCAGCAACCACGATGCTCTCGAGATAGGACACCGTTGATTTGGAAGAAAACGCGCATGCTCACGTGTATGTACAACCTACCTGTGATTGCGGGGGCGGCCGAGAGGAAAACAAACAACGTCGTCGTCGTGGCGTGTTCTCCTCGTCGTCGTCGTCGAACAGCTGATCAGAGCAGCAGCAGCAGCAGCAGCCAGTGTCGAAAGTCGTCGGCGCGCGCGCGCACTGCTTCTCTGTTATCCTCCTCTCTACCTCTCTCTTTCTCTTCTCTTCACCGCCCACTCGATCCCCGGATGGCGTGTCTGCTCCAGGAGTCGCTGAGAGAACCCAACTAACTACCCAATATCAGCACATGTACACCACACAGACACTGGTCACAGCAGTAATATAAGTAATAGTAGAGCGATTATACACCGCGCTCTTCTCACGCGCTCTGTTGCCAGGCCGTCTGCAGCAGCAGCAGCATTAGTAGCAGCATCAGCAACGGCGGCGGCGCACCAATGTAACCCAATTCGGGCCCGGAAGGACCTCGCTTAGGTCTCATCTCTCGGGTGCGCACCCACGCGCTCTCTTTCTCCCTCCCCCTTGCGAGAGCTATCTGGCTATAGCTTTCTCTCTGTGTCTCGGTCGCTTGTTCAGCAAGGAACCGCTGCAGGATTGACGTAACGAGCCCACGCCGAGGACTGCGCGTCGCAGCCAGCGATTTTTCGCGCGCTGCTCTCCTTCCTTCCTCGCGTGACCCGACCTGGCTCACACTACCTCTCCCTCTCTCTCACTCTTTGACCCGAGAGTGAGAGAGCTTGCAGGACGCGCGCACCAGCGCAAATGCACATACACACTTGCACACAAACAGTGTGACGGAGGGAAGAGGGAACGAATGTGAACTCTCTCTCTCACTCCTCTCTCTTTCGAGCTCAATGGGAATAACCTCAAAGAGGCAAAGATTCGGCACTCTCAGGACGTATGAGTAACAGTAGTAGTAGGCGTGTACGTGTATATCGGTCGGCAGGAGATAAAGGACACAGCAGTGTGACAATGGACAGAGCTCTCGGTGTTTTCAGTAGTACAGCCGGCGCGTTCGCCCGTCCGGCGCTCACCACGTACACAAACACACTACTTATCACGACCTGTATATGTGTGTGTGTGATACATCTCCAATAGGGGAAGTACACTATGGCTCGTCCTTCTTCGTCCCTGCACTGGCCGCGCGCGTGTTTGGGTAATAAAAAACACAAAATACACAGATAAACAGGCTGCTCTCTCTCTGCACGATTTTTAGTACACCGCTCTCAGCCAAAGTGTCGGCTCCTCTCTCACTCTCTCCTTCTCGCGCACACAGACACGCGGCCGGTTCTCTCGTTCTCACGCGCGTGCTCCGCGATGTCGAGGCCGAGGAACAACACCAGCAGCTACTCGCAAACTACGTGTGTGTATACAAAAAGGACTCCCTCGCTCTCTGTGAGTATATATATAGAAACTACTCCCGGTGGTGGTGGTGGTGGCGGCGCACGCGCAGGCGCGCGTATATATCTGTGTGACGGAGAGGAGCAGGCAGGCAGGCGGTGACGCGCGCGCGCGGGCGGGCAGCATTCGCTCGAAGCGAGCGAACGATACTGGCCGAGGCACGGCGAGCGGCTCGGCCGAGCTTATCTTTCTCTCTCTCTCTCTCTCTCTCTCTCTCGCTTGCGCGCCCGCGCGCCGCGAGCGTAGGAGTAGGGGCGCAGCCAGCCGCGCTAGATTGTATATGTGTATATGCACACGCACATGTGTATATAAGAGCTCTTTCGCCTCCGCCGCGCAGACGCACTACGACGCCGCCGTGGCTCTACTCTCACTCCGAGGATTTTATTTTCTCCTGCCTTTATTTTTCTCCCTCACTCTCTCGACCCCTGCGCCTATAATCGTATACCTAGTGCATGCGCACGCGCTTGATCCCGAGGTTCACCCTATTATATACATATACCACGCGCCCGCGAGTTTCAAGTGCGGCAAAGTCGTGGGACTCTCGGGGGAGAGTGTGTTTTTATTATGGGGGGAGATTTTATTCATTGTCGCGTGGATGCGTATATATGTGTATATGCGAGAATGCGCGCGCTTTGTCGGAAGAGGCATTTGATTTTTTCTCCTTTTCTCGTTGCTTCCCGAGTTCTTTCTTTCTTGCTTCGTCCCAGAGTTTTCGAGCAGGAAATTTTCTTTTTAAAGTGCTGCACGCGCGCGGAGCTTTTGCGCGGGGTTGCGAAGGTGTATGAGGGTTTTGGGTCTAATTAATTGAGTGCAAGCGTGATTAAAAATGGTTTTCAGTTTAATTTACCGTATTTCTATAGATGTCTAAGGAGATCTTTTAACGCACTTTTATAGCAGTTGCAGATCGTAGAAAAGTCAGTTTTGCGAAGGCAGTGGTATGCAGTTATGAGCATTCAAATTAATGAACTTATTTACGCGAGAAAAAAGTTAAAAGTAGGAAATTTGTAGAAAGCAACGGTACTAATTATACCTGTAAACAGTTAAATGATACTATATGTGTAACTCTTAAAAATTCCCAAACTAATTGGCACATGCAGCTTTTTGCAGTATGTAAACGAATATATATACGTATTCGAAGCTACTGTTGACCAATGAATCATATTTACGATATAGAATTTCGCTAGTTTATTATTTCCGCGTAAATTTTCGCGGAATCATTTTCGCAATCCGCAAACAATCTTGCGCATATGTAAACCGAGAAGTAGTGCAGCTGCGTCAACAATCTACGTGCGTTCTTAGCAGTACAATATTTATGCGCTGAAAGCACATATTTCATTATAGACGTTAAAAATTATCGACATTTAAGCCTAGCTCGTAATTTTAAGGGGTTTATGGAACTATTCCCGTACGGTTGTTTTTACGGTTTAATAAGTATCGCGCGTATGTCTGTGCATGATTTTTTTATAATGTTGCATGTCTGCCACTACTGTATATTTTATTGAACAAAAATGTATAATTTACTGAAAATAAGCTTTTTAACTAAGTGCACGACAATCTGTTTTTAAATTAGTTTCTTTTCTAATCAAAGCGGTAACGAGGCTTTTCTTGGATTTAAAAAACAATAGATACATCTACAAAACTTGATTTAATTATACAATTTACTGTGTTTACATTTTAATCAGTCCTTCAAACTACGTCTTCCGTAATTATTGGATGCTTCTAAAAGTAGAACTAACACAATATTATTCTTCATTCATTACTTATTCATTTAATAAATGGTTTTGTTCATGCAAAAATCTATTAATGAAAATTTCAATTTTCATGTATAATGTTCTACTTTCTTTTTGTAAAATTACTTTTCTTTTTGTTTGTAAAAATATATACTTTTTTATATGAATTTAATTGAAAAGAAGAAAAGTGATTTCATTGTCATAATCATTTATCTAATAAATTGTTTTAATTTTTTTTAATTAACCGTAAATAGAAATTGACAGAGGCATGTTTGCATTTGATTTAAATACTTCCCAAGTTTATATTAAAACTTTTCAGTTCTTTTTTCATTAAAGTTTGTATGTATTATCCAAATCAGCTGCCATGTCATTTTCTAAAAATAACATTTTCCACACAAAGCAAAATAAAAATTTACAAAGTTTTTTATATGGTAAAAGTAAATAAAGTTTACTATTTTATCCAATTTATATTACATTTTACAATATATTATTTCGTGTATTAAAATACAAATGCCGCTTTTTCGATGAATAAACAGTAAATGTAATAAGTTCATATTTTACATAGTCTTTCGTTCTTGTAATGAGGAAAATTACAAAATCTGATGTAAAGATTGAGATTATGGTATAAATCAAATATTAATTCCAATCACACTAATTTTTATAATACTTGTACCGTTTTTCAAGAATTAGGCACTTTTGAAATACTTTTTCTAAATAAATCGAAGTTCAAAGATCTAAAGGTCATTATATTAAGTAGAAATGCAAAATAAAAGATCATGAAAAAATCAATGTAAGTGGAAAAGCTCCTCTGAATGGAATTGTAAAATAATGTTGCTTCTATATATTGAAGCAGACATTAATTGGCAGTTAGTTAAGTGCTAGTACAACTTGACCAACCTTTTTCTATATTTCATTGATGAATCAAGAGTTTATAACTTGTTTAAAGCAAGCTGTTTTGTAAACTTAGAGTAGATTTTTAATGCCTGCATTCTCTAAGCTACGGAGGATTATTGCATTTTCACTGTTCATCCTTATCTTTTGCACCATGTTTCAAGATCCTTGTGAACTCCAAGTAATCAAACATACCATTCTTGATAGGAGCTTCTCTGTACATTTCATCGACATCATCATCCGTAAACCTGAATTAAAAAAATATAAATGAATGGTTATGCGATATCAACATATTAATTAAATTCTCATATTGTCAAAATATTTTATTACCGATCACCCATTGTGGTGAGCAGTTCACGAAGGCGTTCCTCATTGATGATACCATTGTTTTCTTCGTCAAAGCATCCAAAAGCATTTTTAATCACATCTTCTGGATCTGTGCCTTGCAACCTTTCACCAAAAAGTGTCAAAAACATGGTGAAGTTGATAGGTCCTGGAGCCTCATTCATCATACCCTCCAAATAATCCTCAGTGGGATTCTTGCCCAAAGATGCAAGCATATCATGCAAATCTTCTTTGTCAATGAAGCCATCATGATTATGATCAATCATGTTGAATGCCTCTTTGAATTCTGCGATTTGTGCCTGGTCAAACATAGCAAAGACATTGGAAGTTGCACGCTGAGCACGCTTTTTTGTCGTGGCACGACGACCTGCTGTTTTTCTGGATGACATATTTATCTGAAATGCATTTAATAAATTATAGTGATATATAATCATATAATCATATATAATTATATTCACTCTATGATTATAAACATGCAAATTGAAAAAAAAAATCATTGTGTAACATATAAATTAAATTCCCATATAAGAATTGATTTATACAAGCAAGCTAAGGAATATAATAAAATTCTTGGAAACTGTGTATCCCCAAGATAACTTGCCAAGTACAGTAACGAGGCTTATGTTTATTTTTGGATAATTAACAGGCGATATTCTCCATCATCGACAATATTAGACAAAAATAATTCAGCTTGTCAAATGGGACAATTTCATAGGTCTGAAGTTTGCATCGTTGGAATGCAACGAAATAATTTTTTACGATTGATTAAAGTTATTAAATAATGGAAATTTTATCTAAACCCTTGTTATAAAGTTATTTTATAACTATAAAATACTAAATCTACACGCAAAATTAATATTATTTAGTATAAACGTTAAAATGAATTATTTTTTTTATTTCGTTGCACTCCAACGTTGCAAACTTCAGACCCATACAATTTCTAAGACACCATACAGATGCTACACAAATTTATCCCGGTTTTAACCAAGGTTAAAAAATTGTGAACATCTGTAAGTAACGATGTAGGTGGTGATGATAGAATGGAAGGCATAGGTCAGCACTCTGCTTTAGTCCAAAGCTTTATTGAACCTTGTATGGCAGCCAGCTGACTAATCAACATCGTCGAACCATATTTTGACATCAATTTAATCGCGTATTTTTAAACACATAAACGTATCTAAAAATATTAATTTTAACAGTTTCATCGCGAGAAAAAAACATTTTGAAGCATCAGACTTTATCTGGATGAGTAATCAATGCCAACGGCTTTCAATTCTCTAAATGAGTCATCGCTTGCTAAACAATGTAAAAATTCAGTTTCGCCTTCGGCAAACGTGAGATCTATAGCAACTACAGACTAACTAAAGAACTATAAAAGAAATACTCCAAGATAAAGAGCAGCCGCATCTGCGAGTGTAAATAATGACGTCGGATTATCATTATTAACCCAAATTGAATTATCGGCCGAGCTCCATCACGCACAATATATATCGTCACTCTCCAAAAAAGGCTTAACGGTTCGCGCGAAAACCAGATCACGCGCACGCTCGCTCATTCCCGTAAAAAGCCATACTTTCGACAAGTACCACACGTACACACGTACGCGTATGTATACGTAAACTCTTGGCAATCGAGGCCAAAGAAGGATGACTCCTCGACACTGGCATGCGAGCGAGATGCGATAATGGCCGACTCTTTCTACAATACACACACGTTTGCCTCGCTGTTAAACTTATCATCGCTCAAATCTTTCTTCACACCCACAATTCACTTCCTTACTTCTAAACGCGATGTATATATAGATAAGCAGACACACTCACGCTGTTTGTTGTGCAAAGGGCTTGCGAGAAAACTCCGTGATGTGTACTGGAGTAAGGGAGACGGGAATCTGGCGCTCGGGTCGGCGGCCAGGACGACTACGACTGTGGACTCAGTGGAGTGCGGAGTGTGGTATTGTACACGACTACGCCGCGCGCTCACAGTGCAGTGACGTGAGCGATGTGTCCAAGAAACGGCCATTCACCACACCCGTGTGCGCGTGGATAAAGGCGCCGCCTCGCGGGGAACGTGGCGAACCTCACGAAAACATGGGAAAAAAACGCGCCACTGGAGGAGACAGGCACTTATCGCCAGCAGGTCCCTATTTGGCTTACCGAGCCGTAAATAAACCGATCTCGCTGCATCGTTTTCTTCAACTTTTTCTTTTTTATTTTGTTTAGACTTTTGGAACCATTCCCAGGATTACGTTATTGTCAAATATGGACAATTATGATAATGCTCCGTTTTGGAAGATTCAATAAGTATAATATCCATATATAGATCTTTTTAATTGCTACATGTTAATAGAGAATATAATTTTTAATATTTTACCGGGACAATTATCCAAATTGCCCGCAGTCTCTTTTGGCCGAAAAATCGAGATTGCGCGGCGGCGGCAGCGAGTGCGTGACTCGCGTTTGACCGTGGGGCAATTCATCGCCATATTTGGTAATCGTTGCTCTCTCCCTCTCTCTCTGTATGTAGGTACTTATACCCGCGTCAGTACGTAGAGCCTCCACAATGAGTGTTTTATCCTCTCGGCGTATTTCGCAATCGCCGCGCGCGTACTCATTTTTCAGCCTATATAAATGAGCGGGTCGACGAGAGCTCGCCGTTTAATTGAGAGTAGATTTCGCGACAATTGGACGCGGAATGATGCAAAGAAGGCGCGTCGTAAAGTGTGTTACGAAATTATTTAAAAATAAAGTAGTGATAAAGGGATTTCCGTATAACGATAATGTCATAATTTTTGTTGTTGCTTACGGTTGGTGCAGTGTAATTAATTTTTATGAATGTTTCAAAATGTTTTCGAGTCGTTTGTGTAAACGGCAGGCAAATACGTTTCAAACCTAATAGTCGACCTCACTTCTTACCTGTCCAATCACGCTACTTTCACTTTACGGTCAAATTTTGAAATTCTTCTCTTGAAATATTTTTAATGCTTATTTTGAACCATTTATAAATTTCTAGAAAATAAATACTGTTATCGTTTTAATTTATTATTAATATTGACATACAACAATTACGTAGTGGCTTAAAACTTGAATATGCCATAATTATAAGTCAAATATTTATCAGAATAAGCGAAATAAAAAGAAACTCAGTTTTTATATTTTCATATATTTCCACTCTATTACATACTTCGCTTCCTTATTTAATCGAACAACTTATCGCATCGCATAAATCTCTAGAAAAACACATATAAATCTAACCCTTAATCAAATCTTAAAGTAGATTTGACGCTCCATATATACAAAAATACATTTACAACGCGCCACATGGCTACATACGAGCTCATTTTTCCTCGTTCCTCCTTTACCTGCGATATCGAGGAAAAAACGCTCTTTAACGTCCGTTAATTCAATTTTTCTTGAAATCTATTTACATATGCACTCATTATAATAAAGACCCTTATAGCAAAAGTATAAACAAGTGATATCGTAAACACTGATTGAAATTTCATTATGGTAGCCTACAACCTATACTCGAAGACGTAAGAGAAACGTACATATAAATAATGTGTTGCGAGAAAATTCTACATTCGCCTATACTTTTGTCATCGGGCTAAAACAATTTAACAAAACAAAATAGTATAAAATACTTAGTCTCTAATAAAAAAAAAGAAGATCTAACATAATACTCTACTCTTGGTCTAAAGCTTTCAATACAGATTTGAAATTGAAAAATACGATTTTAAGTAGATTGAAGATAAATTTTACACGTCGTGTAGAAAAATATGGGGGAGGGGGAGAACATTCTGTTCGTATCGGTGTGTATGTATTATCGTCGCCGTGAAACACACACACACACACACACACGTATGTACACAAAGTTCATTTCTACATAACGGCAGTTGCGATAGCTGTAAATTACGTTTTGGAACTCTTTGACTATGATTTTGCAATCAATCTCGGCATATCGTGAACTATCTGACGGTCACGCCGTTAATGGTTATTCCGTTCCTCACTACTGGTTCCGCCTCGTAGTGCCCGGATCTGTTATAGTTTCTTCGTCCTTGTCCCGTACCATATCTACAAAAGTACAATTATCGTCTTAATAAACATCCATTATGTTTAAGCGAAAATTCGATCATCAATGAAACGATATAATTACCCGTAGGTACTGCCGGCTATGCTGTACGGATGATCATACAGACCATCCTCAGGAACATTTTCGTACATCGTGTTGGGCGATCCGTCATTGAGAGTCGCGTAGGACATGACAGCTGCGTTCTGGTCCTCCTTGCGTTCGGCCGCTTGAACGTTCTCGGTGTTTTTCACGGGCGTTGCCTTGCGCCTAGGAGAAGTGGGTTCGGGTTAATGGACGATAGTGGTAATAACAGAGATTGCGATATGAATGACGCTTGACTTACAATCTGAGGTACACCAGGCCGATAATGATCAAAATGATTATTATCACTCCAGCTGCAATTCCTACACTCGTGCCTACTCCTTGCGCTTCCGCTATTTCATTGGCCGACACTGTAAAAATGATAAATACATTTTATTTATCGATTATAATGACTGGTAATTATTATATTGACCATTTGTGTTTTTCTTAAAATCAAACAAATTTGTGTATTTTCAAAAACTAAGCAAATCATCAGTTTATAAAAATATACAAGTAATATTGCCTTCATGTCCCCATATCTCAACTTACAAGAGTTCACTCAATATAATTCCGTCTTGATTTATCTGTCTGTAACCATTTACTAATCCCACATATATTCCGAAGAGAGAAATTTACCTTCACATCTGGGTTCCTCGCCACTCCACATTCCACTGTCCAGGCACTTTCTCAGGAACAATCCGGCCCTCTCGAACTGCGGCAGGCAGTGATACTCGGCCGCACCGCCGTACGTCGTCGTTCCGTTCACGACGATCACTCGGCCGTTATCTATCGCCGGTGGATGCTTGCAGTCTACAGCTGTATTACAATATGCACGGCATTAGTGGAATGTTACTGACTATATAGTTGTAAATATAGGCTATAGGAGTTTGTAGCTTACCGAAGCAGAGTGGAGGTAGACCGCTCCAGGATCCATTTTGCAAACAGATCCTGGTCGCGTTGCCCTCCATAAAGTAACCTCTAGGGCAGTTGTAATGGGCGACGCCGCCAACGCTGTACGTCGATACTTGCGTGCTGACGATTCCACTCTTTTCCGGCTCCTTACATTTGATTTCTGTAAAAGTAACAAGGTGTTGAAAATAAATCACAGGCTTGTTGTTAGAAAAAAAGGGAATTCCTGCTTACATAAAGCGAAAAATACAATTTTTGGTAAAAAATTATTCAAGAAAGTATGAGGATGATTTTATGTAGTTTTGCAAAGTAATTTAGAACGTGACGACTGTAGAATCCCATGTAGCATTCCACATGAGATCCTATATGTAAATTTGATATGGGATCCACATACAAGCTGAAAGCATGAAGCTGAAAAAATAGGGGTCCACTTGAGATCCCACATCAAATTCACACATTGGAGCTCACGTGCACTACTATATTGGATCCCACATGGGCTTTTTCGCTAGGGTTCAAATCTCTCTTCTATAAGGTTAATTTGCTTTGTACAACATTGTCCTCTACCTTTATTTAATTTTTTTCTATCTTAAGAAGATTGCGTGGATCTTAATAGGCTTCTAAGCTTACTTACTAAAAGAAGCTATGATCTTTGGATAAAAAATTTTGCTCAAAATTTGGGATGTTTTGGATACCAAAAAATTAAGAAACTATACGGTTGTACAGTCTAAAAATAGTCGCTTTGAAAAAGTACACAGGTGAAATTCTTAGTACCGTTTTTTAAAAATTTGTTAAAATAGTCTCTACTTCGAAAGTTAATCATTTAGTCTATAGAAAAATCACGGTGAACTTTTCGAAAAAGAAAATTAAACTAGAGGAAGTAAGTTCTACTTTACTTTTCTCAGAAAACAGAAATTTTAATTCTATATCCAAAGCTAAGTAAGTAAGCCGATTCAAAGTTGAGTAACAAAAATGCATTGATAAATGGTATAATACTATACTTAATAAATTTTGAGTCACTTCTGTTATCCAACTTCGAATTATCATAACTTTGGACAGAATAAAAATTTCCAGACATGGAAAAAGCAAATGAAAGATTGCCGCGTTTTTCTAGGTTCCTTTTCTTTTTTAAAACATGTTTTCAGACTTTCGTAGAATAAATGATTGCCGTTTGAAATCGAAGCTATTTTTAACGAATTATTTAAAAATAGCCATTTTCTATTTTTTTTTTGTCATCCAACGCATCATTATGCAATATTTTTCTTTCTATAATGGATTAAAGATGTAATATTTAAGAATTATCGTTGGTAATGTTGATTTTCCTATATTTTAAGCAATAAATATTGCAGCAATAAAGTTATCGTAACATGGAATTGCGAAAGGGTGACCAGTTTCCGGATAACGGTTTCCAGGCTTCAAAAGGCGTTTTCTGATAAAGCCTAGTACACTTAGCTTGATCTTATAGGCTTCTATTAGTATAACATGAGCTACTTTATTTAAAACTTACTATTTTCTAATGAAAGATACTTCCCGAAGTTTTGATCATAATCTTTCATCATTGCGTTGAAAGAACAGTGAAAATTTAGATGAATGCGTAGATGACAATCTCTTTAATTCATTTTTTTGCGTATGAAAACGTTGATTGGGTCCAAAGTTAGTTATAAAAACATGCACAACAATTCAAATACTTTAAAATTATGAAGTACATTAATTTTTAATGACTTTTTGACACTCTCCGTGCGTAAAGTGCTAGTTTTACGCACGCTTACCTTTACAAGCATGTGCAAAAATAGCACTTTACGCACGTAGTGTCAAAAAAATAGTGTTCGATACAGGCGATATAAATGATTCTCACACGAGTGTAATTATCACCCTCGCTTCGCTCGGGCGACAAACTCACACCCGTGACAGATAGACTTAACATTATAATACGCAGTAGAAAGTAAATTAAAGGTCTTCTTAACCACATTCATCTGTTGTTTCTTTTGTGATTCTTGTAGTACCAGTGTAAGCGATAAAAAGTTCCAATGGTATTTAATCATTAGAAAATATTTATTTCTAAATGTAATTCATCTCTTACTAGTTAAAACCTCCTGAGATTAAACTAAAGGTACTGGGATTCAATTTTAAGTACCAGAAAACACTTTCTAAAACCTGGACAAAGTCCATTACTCAGAAACTGGAATCACTACTTGTTAGGTTCAGAAAACTCTATGGCTGATAAACGATCGATTTATCATTCCTAACCAAATCTCCTGCAATGGTATCACGCTTCATATGCACATACCCTTGCAGACGGGCTTCTCGCTGCTCCAGGTAGCGTTATCGAGGCACAGCCTCCTGGCAAAGCCGTCTAGCTCGTAATTGCCGTCGCACTCGTAGAGGGCCGCAGCACCGTAATACGTCACGTTCGAGGTGAGCGTGTACCGGCCGTGCTGTATGTCCTCCGGCTTGCCGCAGTCCACGTCTGCGAATCGAATGCAAATCATTCATCAGTCTATTGAGTAGTATATACCTATATATGAGGGTTTCTGCGCCTATGGCGATAGGTCGGATTTATTATCAGCCGCGACGCTCAGCCTGCGACGAATCAATGCAGTTCAATATTTGTCTTCAATGCCGTATTCGTTTGCTTTGTATTATAACGCGTATAATATCCCTTCGCGAAAGAATGTAGTTCGAGAAATAACGAAATCGAATATAAATTTGATTATTTTTGTCTTTAATGATCTATGCAGTGTTATTTAAATCAGTCGCATATTAGAAATCTCATTACTTAAGACTTATCAGGGAAAATCGGTTATTACTTATAACACGCCGACGAATCATACATCAAATCACGCATATATATACATGCATGTAACTAATTTCCCACTTATATCTTTTGCCCGCAACAAATTGAAGCATTAATCCAGCCGCTCAAGTCGCGATAATTGCACACTGTCCGCGCCCGATAAATTCCGCAGTTTCCCAACTACCCACAGATCCCCATTGTACAACTAAACGCGCTCGCGCGCTCTACGGATACATATCACGAATGAGAAAACAAAACAAAAAAAACATAAAATAAGCAAGACTATTCGAAAGGCGCGTATATTATAAGCTCAGCGTGGACTTTCACTCACAGACACACTGCGGCACCTCGCCGCTCCACCTCCCGTTGTCCTCGCACGTGGACAGCGAGTCGCCTACCACCTTGTAGCCCCGCTCGCACCTGTACTTGGCCAGGGCGCCGATCTTGTACGACGTGGCGCCCGTGTTCGAGTTCTCGGCCGTGCCGGTGCGTATCAGGGTGCGACCGTACATGCGGTCGTTGCCCGTCAGCGAGAGGATGCCGTGCTTGGCGAGCACTGGTTCCGGGCATCGGATCTCTGTTAACCAGGAGAGAGAATGTATAATGATAAATGTTATTTCTTATTCTCTTAAATTGCTGTATTGAAGAATGGAGAGTGTCCTTGCGGCGCGGTCGAAAGTGCGCGAGGCCAAAAAAAGGGCAATATCGGCTATATTTAGGCAAGCTGTAGTATAATCGCCTTGAGAAAATAATGTGTAAGGTTCATTGGCTCATTGCTCGCGGGGATTTCCAAAGACTCTCTCTCTCTCTCTCTGCCGCCTTATGTATATATATATATACGTTCGACAGTGAAGCACCATCTGAATTACGCGCATTATAAATATTGCTATTTATACCTTCGCATTTCGGTGTGGCGTCGCTCCACAGTCCGTTGTCCAAGCAGTAACGCCGCGCGCTACCGTTCAGTCGGTAATTCTTCGTACAGCCGTAGGTGATCTCGCTGCCCAGGTAGGTCGTGCCGTTGACGTAGTCGACCGATCCGTTCGGTATCGGCAGGACCTTGCCGCAATCCACGTCTAAATGACAGATAACAGATTACTCGGTGATTATACTCGCTCTAGCGTAATCACGGCTCGATTAAGAATGCGAGAGTTGAACAATCTATTACAGAGGGGTTTGGTAGAAAAAAATTTGGTGTGTTTAGTAGCAGACTGCAGACATGTGGCAGGGAAATTCGAGACGATCTTTTTATAAAAATTGAATTGCGGTTTGTGTAACTTCTACATTTCTTTACGTATTCAGGGCTAGGCTCGTTAAGTATTCACTTCATGGCTGATTTTTTTGAGTTTTATAGTTTACGAAACAGACGTTCCACTTTGACTATTGCGATAAACCCTAAAAATAACCAATGAAGATATGGAAATTAGAGCTTTAAGAAAAAAAGACATTTTACCGCACCTAGCTACTTTCTGGTTTCGAAACATTTGCCCACTGCAAAAAGCCGCTCTTCAACTTTCAAATTTTGCATTTACTCGGTAAATTTTCTGCATACATACTCCTTATCATTTCCGTCTTATTTTTTACTGGCGAAAGCACATAACGAACAAGATATACGAGTCCGCCCGTTACGCAAAAACGCTATAACTGATTCCCTCGTCCCCTTCTGTGAATCAAGGATCCTAGAGACGTCATCGAGATAACGAGGGACAAGAAGCCTGTTTGAATATGACAAAAAATAATGCAACGTACATTCGCAGTATGGCAAATCGCCGGTCCACTCTCCGTTCTTGTCGCAGGTATGCTTGGCCTCGCCGTGCAGCAGGTAGCCCTCCTCGCAGTGGTACTCGATCGTGCTGTGGATGTAGAGGTCGTAGCCGACGACGTAGCTGCCGTTCGGCACCTCCGGCTCCTCGCACGTGATCACTGGAATTTTTGTAATTTTTTATTTTTAGAATCATGATACGTTTCTGTGGGAATTCATCAGTGCGAAGACGTAATACATTTAATGCATCTATCAATCATGTATGGAAAAAAAAATTGCTAGCTTCGTTCAAGGACCTTTTGCATCATACGAAAATCACATGAAAAAAAAAATTACAGAGATTGATAGGTATATCGAACGATGCCTAAAATTCTCTTACTTTATAAAAAGAAAAAATGAGGAAGTGATTAAAAAAAATCCTTACGTTCGCACTGCGGCCGCTTATGGCTCCACTTGCCCTCCTTGGTGCACTCCTGCTTGGCCTCGCCGTCCACCCAGAAATCCTCCTCGCACGTGTACTCAATGACACTGCCAACCGTCGTCGTGCCGTTGTGCAGCTTGACCGTGCCGTGGGACACCTGGGCCGGGGCGCCGCAATCCACGTAGCGACACTGTGGCGTCTTGCCCGACCATTGCCCGCCAATGTCGCATGCCAGGACCTTCATTCAGCACATGCAGACACGCACGCGCACACATATTTATATATATATATGTATGTATGTATGTATATATACAGTGGATTTTTCGAACGCTCGCCTACATTGTATTACACGCGCCTTTCACCCGAGCGTGTGTAGGATTATTATATATACGCGCGAGCGTGACCTCCATGACAATCGCGTTGCCCTGTCTGTCTGCCTGTGTCTGTATGTACGTGGTCGGGAAATATTTTCGTATATCGCGCCTCATTATCTGAATATCTCGGTTGGTTGGTTTGTGTATTTTATTATTTCGATTTGGTGCAGGTATGGGCGTTTACAAGCTATTGTTTCGCGACGAATAATACGAGAAGTGGATTTTACAGAGTTCAGGGGGAGCTGAGAAGTGTATAAGTCATGTATAATACCGATTGGCACCTGGCGTGCGCCCGCATATATATGTATATGTGTGTATGTGTGTTACGCTGTTCGAATGTCTGTATGTATATATCTGTGTTTCGGATACAGGTTTCAAGGCAAACGTATCAATAAGTGGATTTATAGATCGCGTACGTATATAAATATAATATTGTAATGCTCGGGAGTGTTTTACTGCTGTTTTACTTTCATATATTAAATAGGCTCGGGGACTAAAAATCCATCGATAATATACTTACATTATCACCGAACAAAACAAAGCCATTCTGACAGGAGTACGTAGCCTTCGAGCCGGCTCTCTTCCCGCTGAACGATACTATTCCCCCGGTGACTTCTGGCGGATCGGGACACCAGTCGACTGCGAAAAAAAATCAGCATCCCAACGGATTTACGTAAGATAT
This sequence comes from Torymus aiolomorphi, assembly GCA_036365515.1. Lineage (NCBI taxonomy): Eukaryota > Metazoa > Arthropoda > Insecta > Hymenoptera > Torymidae > Torymus > Torymus aiolomorphi. The sequence continues at coordinate 26,868,590 of CM070876.1, forward strand.
CAATACAGTATAGAACCACCGAGAAAAGAAAAAAAAGAGGTCCGATATTTACATAAACACTGGGGCTTGTGTCCACTCCAGATCCCGCCATCGCCGCACCTCCTCCTCTGATCGCCCACCAGCGTGTAGTTCTCTCGGCAGCTGTAGTCGGCGAAGGCGCCGTGGGTCGTGCGCCCGCTCACGAGCTTGATCGTGCCGTTCTCCGGCTCCTCCAGCGGACCACAGTCCACGACTGCGCATAAAGAAGAGGGATAAAGAGGTGAATTCGTGAATTTTCCGTCGTCGTCGTCGTCTTAATGCATATGCATAAGCATTATTATGTATATAGACTCGCTTACATTTGCAAGAGGGCGGCGAGCCGCTCCAGAAGCCGCTCGGCTCGCAGGTACGGTTCCGCGAGCCGAGGAGCATGTAGCCATCCGGGCAGGCGTACTCGATGCTCGAGCCTAGCTGAGTCTTCGGCGAGACGATCGTTGTGTTCTCGAGCTTATCCGGGCTTCCGCAGACCGATGGTGCTGGAATTAACGGGATGATAATTTTGATTGAGTTGCAGTATTATATATATACCCGAATGAAAAAAAAGAAATGTACGAAAATCTAGAAAAGCGTATAAAACCATTGGTTTTCGGACATTTTATGCGAAACGATTTATACCGTTATATACACTTTTATACATTTTTACACATTTTTATGCATTTAAAAAATTTTAAGTTTTTTCTAAAAAATTTTCTTATTTATGTACAAATTTTAATGAAATGTAAGAAACCGTATAAAAATATAGAAAACAGCTTAAAAGTGTATAAAAGTGTATATAAATATAAGAATATGTAATATTCTACATTTTTATACATTTTCTTACGTTTTCTTATATTTTTTTATATTTTCTTACCTTTCCTTACGTTTTTATACAATTTATTTTTGCAGACTAATTTGGAAAAATGTAATAAAGTGTATAAAACCGTAAGAACAATGTCCGAAAACCAATGGTTTTATAAAGTTTTATACATTTTCTTACATTTTCATACAATTTCTTACATTTTATTACACTTATTATTTCCATACGGGTATATATATGCGATTACTATATAGTAGGTGCGATTACAATTTCGCGATTAATTTTGTTGTAAAATACCGTCGCGGGTGGTGTGTAATCTAACTATTTGACAGACGAATTAGGCGCAATCATAATAGCAATCCATCACATGCGTGGTGCTTATAATCTCTCGTATTTTGAAACGACAATAGAAATAATATTATATTCTATATATGTATATACTATTTGGTAACGATGCCCAATTACGGTTGTACAATCGTATCAAAGCCATCAATCGCGTATATGTATATTATAATACACTCACTGCTTTGACAAATCCAGTGGAGGTAGTCCAGGTTGCAGCCGACGTCGTTCCAGAGCCAGGATCTGCCGCCGTCGAGGACGACGCAATTCTGCTCGCCGTTGTAATTGTTCGGCTGGTCCTTGCCCCAGTGCGGCTTCTGAATGACCTCACCTGCGGGCGCACGCAGAGCAAACGTTCACTTTTTATTCGAGTACGCGTGTTATATCTTCGCCGGCGATCGTATAACATATAATGAGCCTCATTGCGAAATCATCGTTCACGCGCGCTGCTTACGATGTCTGTATGTGTTCCTGGCTGGGAGATCAATGACTCGGAAAAGAATATAATCATCCTCCGCGCGACGTAAGAAGCGTGTATATATATACTTGAGAACATACAGCCAGCGCAGGTGTAGTGTGTATGTATAACGCATAACGTACATACATAATTGCGGGAGCCGATGATCATACCCGCGCCCATTGGAATTCGAGATCGATGAGTCGACTCTGCCGGTATAGCGTAGTGTATTTACGCACTGCGTGCGCTGATTACTTAATCCCCATACTCGCGCGTATGTATACATATTATGGCTTCCCAGCATTGCTGCGACCCCGTTCTCACCGCGGCATCTATAATTACTCCGAGATAAGCCGCGGGATGAGAATTGAAAAAAGCGTTTACGCCGGATGGATCGTCACCGGCGCGCGCGTGTCATAACCCGCGCGATATCGCGAGGAAATTAAATTTCCCGAATTGGATGTGTGTGTGTGTATGATGGTTTCGTTCTTTTCCTTACAGCGCGGTGCGCATCTGGCGACAGCTCTCGAGCCAATTTGCGTAATTCGCGTGTATACATATGTATGTATATGGGGGTTGTACGTCGGAGCGGAAACGCAAAAGGACATTACGACAGGTGTTAATGGAAGTTGCATACGCGCGCACTACAAAGGAAGAACTATAGCGGGTATTTCATATACATATGAACGATTCTATAGAAATCGTCAAACAACTGGGTACAAGAATAAAGAAAAAAAATTGCAGGGCACACATACCAGACCAGGTTTTTTGGACCATTTTGAATATGAAAAAAAAAATCAGGAATACGATGAATCTGATGGCAATCTTTTTGCCAACGATAAATTTATTTTTAAAAAAATGCTTAAAAATTACCTTCTTCAAATATTAAAAAAAGGAAAATATAACTATAGAGGATGCGAGCTTTCATTTGCTTTTTACCGGACGAATATATGTTGATTCTTTCAAAAGTTAGATAAGTTCAAAGATGAGCGTAAAATAGAGAAAATACTGTGAAAATACAAAGGAGCGAATTATCGCCATTTTTCAATGTATTTTCAAAAACTATAGTGTGTTTACACTCATCTTTGAACTTATGTAACTTTTACTGCGGAATCAATATTTTTCATCCAATAAATAGACAATGGAAGCTCAGATTCTCTAGTTTTATTTTGCTTTTTTTTAATGAATATCCAACTCTTCCTGGCAAAATGATTTACGTTTGAAGAGAGGTCATTTTTAAGCATTTTTAAAAATAAATTTACTGTTGGCAAAAAGCTTGCCATCAGATTCACCGTGTTTTTATATTCAGAATGGTCCAGAGAACCAAAGAAATCTGGTCTGGTAGGTATGCCTTACAACAAACTTGTATTTATGTTTTCTATAGAATTACTCATATAACTAAGCGTTTCCTGGTACATATAATATTATGTGTGATATGGCATATACGCACCGTCGACCCACTTCCAGGTGCGCACTGTGATAAGCGGCTCCTTCTGCGCGCCGATCCACACCAGCTGGGTCTTGAGCTTGCTCTTGCGCCGCTCCAGGTTGTTCAGAATAAACGTCGAGGAGATGCCCTGCGCAGAATCGTAAAGTGAAAAACGTTTTGCCGTTTTTGCGCGATGAAAGTGTAGGTGCTTAAATTTTACCCACTGCGTATGTAGACATATATGTGTTACTGCAGTGATAAGCATGCGCTGCCGATACGTAAGAAGATAATAATTCCATTATTTTTTTTCCCGCCGTATATATTGACTGATGGCTTTTTCTTTTCTCTCTCTCTTTTTCTCTCTCTCCCGCGAGCACTTTCCCTTCGCGGGGGGAAGGAAGTCGATTTCTTTCTTTTTCAGTTCATTATTACCGTGTACTAATCGAACGCGCAGCGTTTAAGAAACTTTATACTTCCTAGTTTAATAATGGCCTGTGTTCGCGGCGCTTTTTACTTAAATGCGTTACAGTACAGGCTATTATATTCGATATTATTGCAGGTGTACTACGACGTATGATTTTGTATACCGAAAGTGGCGATGCCGCTCTCTACACTTAAAGCGAGAAATTGAGCATAAAATTGAAAATTTACAGCAATTAACCCCCTTCGTTGTCAATGTCCAAACTACAGGACGTTATTACACGTATCTGTATAAGACTAGAAATCGAAAGTGAACCGGTTAATTCCAACCCACGACAAAAAATAATACAGACTACTGTTATAACCACTTAAAAAAACACTTCTTTACGACATATAACGAGCTATCACCAGCGCTAAAAATAATTTCAATTCCCCATTGTTCAACACCGCCATATTTTTTTGCACTTGAACTTGCCCAACCTGTGCAATGTGTATATATTTATATATACACATACACAATAGAAACTCTCGCTCGCGCAACACACCGGAAGTCCGAGGCACTCTCGATTGTTGCCAAAACGCACGTACATAAAAACAGACACACATCGTGACCGGAATCATCATCATCATCATCATCGTACCTTGAAACCGTGCACCAGGTCTCCACCGCGCGTCTGGCAGTAGTTCCTCGCCTCCTGGAACGAGTCGCCCTTGTTGATGATGAATTCGTAGCACGTCGAATTGAAAGCCGCCAGATCGGCGTCGGCCGGCGTGCCCGCGTGGGCGCACCTATCCACCGAGAACTCTGCAACACACACCAAGTTCGATTAGCAGCGATCGTGGCGGGCTCTTGGATATCGTTGCGCAACGCAGCGAGCGGCGCCTTTCTCTTTTTCGACATTTTTCGTTATAAGCGTATATACTTTTAGCGTATACCTCGCTTTGATTTTCACTCCCGTGAACTTGAGTGTCTATATACATATATTGTACATGTATAACTTACCGTCGGTGGCGAAGACCTCGACCTCGCAGAGGCTGAGGCTGCCCTCGACGCCGACCAGTTGGAGAAAGACGTACTGGCCGACCAGGGCTCGCGCGCACTGGAACGTCTTCGTCACGCCCTCCTCTGTAAGAAGAGTACAGAAAAGCATTGTTTTAGTAATATATGATATGTATATATAAGTGTAATGGAAAAGCCGTTGTAGAGGCTGAAAGGGTACTCACCGATGGTTCCGGGAAACCAGGCGCAAAGTGGATTCCGCTGTAGCTCGCCGCTGCTGTTGCCCACGCGGATCTCGATGTCTTGCAGAGGTTGATGACCTTTGGTCGCGAGGGGAAAGAGAGAGAGAAACAGACAAAAAGACGGGAGCCGTTAAAATTCACGCTCTACTCTCGGTAAGTGTATAAGTACCGCGAGCTCACGGTTTTTCTCGTACATGTATATATATAGTCATAGGCTTTGCACTCTACCGCCCGCGCTCACCAGCGTTGAATAACGAACTCTCTCGCGGCTGCAGTTGCTGATCTTTTCTTACCGCGAGACTCAAAAAGCGCGGTTATGATTTTTCTTTTCTGACATATGGATAAAATGTCGTTGCAAAAAGAAATTGCGCTTCCGTTTGCGTTGCGCGAGTTTTCGGTAATTTCTCAATTAGGATATTTCTGAGAAATTCGTAGGAATGTTTGCTCGAAACGGACTAATCAACGCGCGATTTGCCTCCTGGAGAACAATAAAAATTCAAATTCGCCGCGCGCGCGAGCACTTATGTATTCTCTAACCGTCTTAATGATGTAATTACGCCGCGTGTAATAAAGTGTAACGAGATTTCCCGTAATAACCCGGGGGGGCCGGCTAAAAACTCGGCGGCTAATTTTCCCGCATATTTGCCCGCGCGCGAAACATTCTATCACCATTATGGAATTTCGTTACTCAACAAGGCGCTCTACGTATTACCAGTATATATACACGCGGTCGCTAAGAGTTTTTCGAATTTCGGCGGTCTCACCAAAAATGCTCGCAGCTATACCACTAGGTAATTATTATTTCCCCGAATAGGTTTTGAAAATTATACGAGCGAAATTCTGTAGACGCAGTCGCGCGTACCGCTGATAATAAAATCCAAAAACGTTTACGTAAAAATAATTTTATTCCCATCTCTACTATAACGGCCATTTTATAGCCTGAAAAGCGGGGCAAAAGTGGTGTTTAATTCCCGCATTATGCGGGAATAAAGTAAATTAGCGGCAATAAAGTAACATAGTCTAATTTTTTACGTTTATGGTGAATTGGGTTAAAACTAACAAAATTATAACACATAAATACAAAATAACTTCTCAAATCTATGAAGTGGCCACAGTGGCGATGGGAATAAAGTACTATACGCAACATGGGACTAAAGTCGATCATTTCCTTGGGTGATCACTGCCTTGTTACATAATGTACTATTTTGCTCTGACGAATTTCTCCCGAATACAATAAACTCGAAAAACTTTCCCACTCGATCGTGAAATTCCACTCGTCTCTCGAGAGGTGAATGTAAATATATCTCTCTCCTTTTATTATATTGTATACATACCGCAGCATCCGCGAGTGGTAACGCGCACGACCTTGACCGCGTAGGGCTTGAGGAGGTCGACGCGCCACCAGGGGCTGGGCTCGCTCTGTGTCTCCGTGCAGCGCTTGCCGTCGTGCTCGGTGCTCAGGTCGCCGTCGTTGCCGTGGCCCGCGTCCCCGCCGCGCACCGTCGTCGACTGGTTAGCCGGCTTCCTATAGCCAACGTTCACGCCTGCAATGGAAGGTAATAATATGATTGGCTTTTTTTTATTATCGTATAGGTGAAATTAGGTAGTGATTTTCGTAATATCTTTGGTGCGAATTCGAAAGTGTAGCGGTTTTTTTCAATGAAAGTTTGAAAGTCATAGTTTTTTTCTTTGTTAGGTTGATGAAGGTAATGGGTGTAGTTATTTCGCTGCGGCTCTCGTGGGTGATATTTTGGAGGTATATAACACATCAAAAATCGAAAATTGAGCGTGTAATTGAGAAAGTGAGAAGTTTTTTTTTAGTATTGAAAGACTACGACGATCTTTTATTTTCGAACGGAATCAGCGATCGTTTTAGTCGACGTTACAGGGTAATTTATGCGCGTGCGTGGAAGACATTACGAAAGCTCTTTTTTCTCATATTTTTTAAAAGAAAATAAAGTTTCGTTTCCGAAGGCGTGCGCGGACTGTTCGTTCAACCGTTGTTCGAAAGTGTCGTAACCCATTAAGTTTTCGAACTTTCTATAACAGCGCAGAAATTATACGGGGAAACGTAAAAACGTATAATTTCGTTTCTTCCCTCTCCCTCTTCCTCTCCTTCTCTCTCTATGCGAATACTAATTGAATTTTCTTTACGCTCACAGAGAAAAATAAACTCATGCCACAACATCTTCTTACCATCGCCGCGCAAAACTGTGCACTTAACTCAGCTACGCTTTTTTCCCCTCAACCTCGCGCAACATCAGCGAGCTCTCCGCAAAGTGAATATATATATATATATATATCTCGTTTTTTGCCCGATAAACCCGTGCGCGAATACCCCGTCATCGATTTCCGCGGATCGGCACGCCGCTAATCGCTCTCGACTGCGAATTCCATGTCGAAACAACCGACGAGGTTTCATTGTCTCTCGCGCTTTTCGGTGGCGCACGCCGGAGCCATTACTTCTTTTTTTTTTTCGCGGCGCGCTGGGTCTCCTCGTCTTGACTATATTATTCTACTCGCAGCGAACGACGACTATAAAACGTCGCCAAGTGCTGCATTTGTATGCATGACGCCGCGCGACTTTTGCTCCGGTTTCGCCGGCATTTCGTCACCCGCATAAGCATTATAAAACCGATAGGGACGCCCGCGCGGTGCCGAAATCTTTCGGCAAATTTCGAACAAGTACCTCGATTAATAGGTATATACGAAAAAAGGTCCCTTCGAAATTTAAAGCGGCGCAAGCGCGCATTGAGCAACACCCGGTAGAGCGTAAAGTCATACGCGCGCATTTACCATATTTTCACTCTATAAGTATCGCGGGGCGTCGGGTTCTTTCGGCCGCGCGTGCAGTATACGAAAAAACAACCTCTCCCACTCTCCTTCTCTCGCATAAAGGTGATAATGCACGACTAGCCTATACATGCATAAAGTCCGCAGTCCGTTAGACAAAGGCGTTCGCTTACTCGCTCGGGAGAGTGGGCGTTGAAGATCAGGTTACGTAAGCCGGCGAGCGCTTTTTCGCGCAGGTATATATAGGTATGTGTGTGTGTGTGTGTGTGTGTGTGTGTGTATGTGTGTGTGTGTGTGTGTGTGTATATATATATATGTGTGTGTGTGTGTGTGTGTGTGTGTGTGTGTGTCTGTACACATGCACCTATCGCGCACATTACGAATTCTCGATGATCGCGCGGGGCTCGCTCCCGCGCCGCCGTTCGTGTGAACAGAGAAAGGATTTCCCATCGGTTCGGCGCACCGCTGTGTATGTGTGTGTAGGATCGGGCCGAGCGAGTGCGTAACGCGCGAACGGGGAACGGGTTATACTCGTGTGTGTATGTGAGATCGACAAGTGTAATGGGTGTGTGGGCGGCTGGTAGACGCGACAGGTGATTGTGTGTGTGTGTGTTGTGCTTTGGTGAGGGGATGGAGTGAGGATAATGATGAATAAGATTTAGAAGATGTGCGCAGTTGTATATTCTATAAATGTTATGGAAAGTACCCAATAAGCAAGATTTAGGGTAAAAGAATTCTTTAAGTAATCACGAATGTCTCGTCACAAAGATTACTTTAAGTATAGTTACCAAGTATTCAGGGACATTACTTTGTAAAAAATATTTTTTAAAATATTTATAATAAAACAAAATAATATGAATAAAAAGTAATCACAAAAGTAATCTCGGTAAAAAATTCTCTGTGAATACTTTGATAATACTATATGATGGGACATTTGTGATCGGAATAAAATATCAATAACTGCTCTTTATCATTACTTTCATCAAAAATTCATAAAGTAGTCCTAAAGAGTTCACCAAAATTTTTCTTTTTCTTATTGGGTAGGTATAAGGAAATTTTTGCTTTTGGAACGTTAATTACTAACTCAGTATAGTAGATAATATCTATACCATGAATTAAATTCTCGTCATTAGATAGTTCGGCCCAATCACAACTGAATTATAGTGACCCAGTCATTACTACATATACTTTACATTTAGAGAGTAGCGGTATTTGTAATGAATTTGAAATATTTGAAAGCGCTTTGTATCAATGTCATATCAAGGCGCAATTACGATCGTATCTAATAAGAGTCAACCTTTTTTTTATCAGAGATAATTATTAATGGGATTATAATGGTCAAGTTATTCATAATTACTCACACTACGATCGACTCTAATTCACCAAAGCTATAGCTCACACGCTTTCCCAATCGCCCCCACCACTCCATATACCACAATTTTCCTCCGATAATTCATAAACCCCGCGTCAGCCTAATCCTCTTTTCCGCGCATCGCGGATCCCATAATGTAACCCTTCAATCTTTCCAAACATCACCAACACACACATACACACACACACACATGCGTACGCATGCATTTCCATCTTTCTTTCGCCGGCGACTGAGATTGATCGCGAAACCCGCTTGTTGCATTCATCGGCACAGGATGCAGCGCTCGCACTCCTATATAACACATTCTGCCGCAATAATCGCCCTCCCCGCGCGCTTTAACGAACTTGCGCAAACGCTTCCGTCTTCTTTCTGCGGGCGCGCTTCCGGGATGCAGCGGATTTATATATACAGAGATATACGCGTTATCGGGAATTTATAAGGATCGAGGAAATTGGGAGATGCGCGCCGCGGTCGCGCGGGAATTATTATTTATTACGTGTCTTTGATGGCTTACCGCAGAAAGGCAATTCCCCTTGCCATTTTCCTTTGTTGCCGCAGGTCAGGCTGTTCATGCTGAAAGAAAGAGAGAATATCGAGTCGTTAGTATAACGTTAAGTGATCATTGCTTTACGGTATAATATAGTGTTATTGTTATTACTTTTTCTTGTGCGTGCTTTTGTATACTCAAGTTTATGATATTATATTTCAGTGTAATATGTAATATATATAGGTTTAAATAACAAAATGAACTCTCGGTCGCGTTATATCAGGAATATATATAATATACGCCCGACGCATCATCGCAGCACGCGCAACTTTCTAACGAGCTGAATCCTACACCTCACGCGCAGCATATTTGAATATACCGCAGAAATTAAGTTATTAGCGACATTTCACGTACACGATTCCTCTGCGGGGCCGAGCAATTGCTGCGTGATTTTCTCTTTCTCTTCAAACTCTCTCGCGGCGGTGCCTCCGAAAAAAAGTATATACACGCACTTTGACTCGAGTAAACTTTGCACTTATACCGGCGCTCGTGCACCTTGTGCAATTCACCGTGTAGCATACAAAGTGTCAACTCACGCGCATTTGTTTTTAATTATAATAAGTATAACGTGACCACGCGGAAAAATTAAAATCCGTTCAATCTCGGCGTAAATTTCGCTGCGGACGATTTATTTACCTGCGCCCATAGGAAGTCGTTATAGCGACGAAGAGGGACCAGATAGTATCGTCGGCGGTGGCGGCGGTACCAGAGTGAAAGCGATCAAAGACTATAGGCGGGGAGCCGCGCGTTCCACTCGGTTGACAACTATTACGCTGTGCACCCGCGCGACCGAGCCTATTATTGTGCGATCACGCGATCCCCCCGACTCGAGTGTAGACTTCCGTCGCGGGGCCCGAAATAACGAGCAGATGCGCGAGTCTGCGGCTTTGGTGGTCTGAAATTGCGAGGATTGTTGTATATGGCCAGGAAATGCGTCTCGTTTAATTTGATTAGTTTCTTTTTTTTTTTGCGTAACGGTGATGAGGTATGAAGTGTAGGTAGATAAAGTATATATCCTGCATTATTACGAATATGTATAACGTATAGTAGAGTTATTGTTTATAACGAAGAAGTTCTTAAGGAACAAACGGTTGTACAGTGAATCATCTAATTGCATTGTCCAAACTTTGAGGAAAATTGTCCTTTCAACTTAAGCCTCGGTCCTAATTGAACGATTAGAAGTAATAACTCCAGCGCGCTCAGAAGACCTTTAACGACCAATTGTCCTTTTTTTTCTCATTAATTTACAAAGTAATTTACTTGTAACACTTTTAGAGTATTATCTTTACTATAATGTTTAAAGCAACGCACACTTATATATCTCTGTCTACATACTATACTAATTTTACCGCTGTTAAAGAATTTTTCCCCTTTTACGCTTGGAACTCAACAGAGATCACCGCTCGCTGGAGAATTCGCGCACATTCCCAAGCTTTTTTAAACTCCCGCGCGACTTTGCGCTTTCCAGGCCTCTCGTTAACTTTCCGCAGACCCACGTGTATAATATGTGTGTGTGTGTATACACTACAAAGGCGCGCCTCCTGACAATATCTTACAATCTCTTTGTACCGGAGATAAAGGAACTCGAACACTGCAGCGGAAGATAGTCGCGTTTATAAGAAAAAAAACACACTCACACACAAGCTACAATATATATATATATAGATAACACCTTTTCAAAGATCAGCTATCTCGCACCGTTGTCTGCTCCTCTCGGCGCGCGAGCGCAAGAAGAAGAAGAAGAACACCAAGACGGGGGAAAAGCCGTTTTCAAGTCCCGTTGGATAACGCGTCGCTTTCCCAGTATAAGGCAACCGCGCGACTTAATTGCGGCGAGCGCGACATACTGGGTGAAAACGGTGTGCGTAGTATTATATATATAGGTACTTACCCGAAGAGTTCGTAGCCGACGTCGCAGGTGTAGGAAGCTACGCTGCCGACCTTGAGCGACTCGTCCGAGAGGGCGACCCGTGCGTTCATCGGCACCGCCGGATGCCCGCAGCGCAGATCTGAAAGCAAAAGAAAAAGGTTAAATGTGAGAGACGGGCGTTATACATGGCATATGTAAACTATAAAGCGAGAACGGGGCTTTGATTGTGGCCGATGGAATGCGACTAGTGCACTCGTTACGATGAGGTAACTCGCATTCTCTCTTTTCTTTTTTCCTGTTGTACCGCATCGTTTTTGAACTGTGATTTATGTATGTACGATGACTGATGGCGCTGCTAACTGTTATACACAGCAGATGTCGCAAAGCGTAACGCTCTTTTCTCACGGCTCTTTTGGTACACGAAAGAAAGACGGATCGCTTACAGGTGCCCATCGCCTATATATATATATCCGTCAGAAGAACAACTATAAGGCTATATACCGCGGCGCGATCACTGCTGAAAATCTCAGGCTAATTAAAACCTCCATCTCCGGTAGCCCTGCTTTTGCACTCGCAAGATTTCAATTTAACGCCGTAATTCAGTCAGGACGAAGAAGAAGCAGAAGAAGAAGAAAAAAGGGGAAGAAGCGGAAGATCGTCATCTCACTCGCGTATACCGTAAGCTGAAGTCGATTTCACGTGGGCTCGAGCGGCTATTATGTATATATACACAGCGCCGCGGACTTTCTAATCTCGGCGGTGCAAGCGCGGCGGTGGCTGCGCGCGATTACGATCGGTCGAAAAACGGTATCCCCGTGCGGTTTCTGCATAGACACACACACACACGTGCTATATAGAACCGGGTCGGCGCAGCAGCATTGACATTGGTCCGGCGCCGGATATCCGAGGATATAAGTGCGCGAGAACCGACAGCAGCAGCCGTGCACGCGTTCATGCGGATAATATCGTCGCGGTGCGCACGTCTATAATAGCCTTTCATTTCGACTGAGACACTTCTTTCGCGGTCCACCGGGGCTCTAATCGACCGTGAACTATTTCGCAACTATTGGAAAGGTGATTGCTATGTGATGCGCGCGCTCACCGCGCGTGGGAGATGACGGATCGGAATCAAGCTGCTGGGCTGATTCAATGGCGGTTGGGCGCGTATTATAAGTTTCACATTTTTATATTTCTCGAATGGAATGTGCGGCGCCCGCGCGTTAATTGCGCAAGTGTGTGGCGGCGCGCGAGCGGATGGTCAGTGATCGGGAAGCGACACAGAGTATTAATCAGAGGCTAAGCAGCCGCGAGCGCGCGGTTATACACAATAATAAATCAACTTTCTACTATTTTCTCTAACGCAGCGCGCGGCGACGGCGACGACGCTTTTCATTTTTGTTTCCGTTCGATGGATGGAAACTCGCGCGCGCGTGACGTGCGGTATAAGTATGCGGGTTTCCCTGGCGGGGAATTCGGGTTCGAAGAGGAGTATGTATGTATAAGTGAGTGTGCGCCTTACATTTTTCCGACTGGATTAATTCGAAGGGAAAAGTATATGTATTGGTAGTAGAAGTAGAGTGAGTATAGAGATCGAGAGGAGGAAAATGTACATATATATTCTAATCGGTATTTATCATCCATAATGCAAGTGAGCTCTCTCGAATATCTCGAAACTAGAAAGCTTCACGTTAGACGGTATTATTATTGTAATTTTGTATGTAAGGTTTATAAACTTACTGCGCGCGCGCGCGAGTACTCTCGTTATATAAAGTAACGTGAAACTGTAAATATTTTTAGAAATTATCAACGCGCATAGTCTAGACGATATCTGCTACCTTATACTTTTGCGATTTTTATTAAATTATACTTCGCAAGGTTTTTTCTAATACTTTTTTAATACGCATATCGTCGCTTCCTTTTTCCTATAGTATAGCAATACAATATCCTCTTAGAAGGCAAATTAATAACGGCTATTATATCAGGAACCACCAGAACGGTGTCTATGACAAAAAACTAAATCGTGATGTCCAGCTAAAACCAGCCCTGATCACCTCGTCCTTAAACAATGTATTGTTTTCTACAATGCCCATGAAATGAGAGGCATTAAATTTAATTCCTCGCGATGAAAAAAAAAAACTTTATCCTATATATCTATAATCACAAGGTCCCCTATTACCTTCATCCTACATCTCTATACACGGCAATATAAACACACTGTATACCCTACGACCTAAAAATTAATTTTTTTTCCTCTCCTTTCCTCGTCTATAGTAACCTTCCACCTTTCGGAGAGCCCAGATACCCACGACGAAACTAAAAGTCATCCTGGGTAAGTAAGCGCAGGCGCGGAGCGAAACGAGCTCCGCACTCGATATACGAGGCCGCAATCCTCTGGAACAGATTGTGTGTGTGTGTGTGTGTGTGTGTGTGTGTGTGTGTGTGTGTCGCATGCAGAAATTCGCAAAACCCACAAAAACCCCGGGAAATAATGCTATTACGATTACAAAGCGCGGCGAACGACGACAATAAGAAGAAGAAGAAAGGCTATATACGCGCGATTGTGCTGCGGCTAACTAAGACTTGCTTCGGTGCGCCTACACGCGCGCGCATCTACATATGCACAGCCAGCCAGCGTCCATTGCCTTGGACGGGATCCCACGCGACTGGCATTGTTTGGATTCCTCGTTTCCATATTATTCCGCGGTTTAAACACACCTCGGTTTCAGGTCCGCGCAGATTATTATTATTATTATTACTATCATCGAAAAGTTCGATGCGAAAATTCACGCGTATACGTGTGCGTACACACACACACACACACACGCACACACACACACCACACATGAATAACTTGCAATATCTGTGCACGTAACGCGTGTGTTTGCCTGCGCGTGTAATAATTTTATATACACGGAGTTTTTCACCGGAGGGAAAGTGTGCGCCTCCGGCACGCGTACACGTGCAGGTATATATTATACGTACGTGCACTTTTGATATGTATATATGTATGTATTATATGCACAGGCTGCTATAGAGCGCTCCCGTTTGATGCTTGCCGCAGCTGCTGTTCTACATACGGACGTGATGAATATATGTTGCGGATGTTATTGGCATATTGGATATGGCGACGTCGCCTTTTTGGTTTCGACTATTTACCGGCGCTTTCGCAAACGGCGGTCCAGTTATTGATGTCACGCGAGGCGACTTTTACCGCGATGATCGAGTTCGATCTATATAGAGGAGGATAAAATGCATGCGTAATTAAATTGTGCTTGTAAATTAGAGAGAGGAGACGCTGGAGTGGCGAAGCTAATAATCGGAGAGTTTTCGATTTCTACACGCAAACTTTCTTTTTCTCGTATGTACTATAACTATATATATATGATACGCGTGCTCATGCCCACCGGGCGACTTTAACAAGGAAAATTACATACCTGTCGCGGGAGGTATACATAAGGTACGCGCGAGTCGTCGCGATTTAAATAAATATTTTTACCATTTCATAATGCCTATTTTTAGATACAGATCTCATACATACAATCATTTCGTTCGTTCTCTCTCTATCTCTGTCGCGCTGACTGGCCACAGGAGAATTTCCCTTCGGCTCTCGCGCGCGTGTTCCCTGACAATACCATTATGCCGATCACAGTCCCGATAAGAGCACTCACGCAACGATTTATAGTTCCCTATATATTATGAGTGTATTCCCTCCTGTAATGCTTGCTTTATGTGTGTATATACCTGTGTACACACACACTTTTGCGCCGCGAGAAAAATTGATCGACCATGCATCCGCGCGAGCGATAACGCGATCGGGACATCATCATCATCATCGCGACACGAATACCTGCAGCGCACGTCTGTAATTATATATACCTGTGTACTCGATCGACGATGTATTCTACGCGGAATGCGCCGCGTCTCGTTAACCATGACAACTACGCGCACACGTATATATATACATATACATCTATATCTGTACAATATAAAAACTCGGTGTTACCGGTAATTTTCCAACGTTAACCGCGAAAGCTTCACAAAGGAACAACAACCTATACCAAACGATTTTTCCACTCGCGCTGCCGAGAGAAATTGATTTACCGCGTGTGTGCGTTCCGCGGTGAAATCGTTGTATCTCGCATCTCTTCGCTAAATGAAGCGTGCGCGCCGCGTGTAATAATTATGCGCTTCTTTGTAACGAGGTATATAGCGAGCGGCGCTCACCGCCGCCACTTCGTGTGATAAGCATCGCGCTTCCGTCCGCCGCTGCGCTGCTGCTTGCATTCAAGGCCGCGTGGTGTATGTATATATATGTGTGTGTGTGTGTGTGTGTGTGTGTGTGTGTGTGTGTGTGTGTGTATATATATATATATATCACCTTGCTAGGCGGCCACGATCTAAATTAGCGAATTATAAATCTCTTCCGTCGTGCCGCGCGCACGCGCAGACCGGAGAAAGCTGCAGTCGCTGGTTGTGTTTGCTCTCTCTCTCTCTCTCTCTCTCTCTCTCTCTCTCTCTCTCTCTCTCTCTCTCTCTCTCTCTCTTGGGGTTTAGAGATCGATGCTGATTGGCGGGGTGGCGAGATTATCGCTGGTATAACGAGCGCGCGTTATTTCATTATGCGGGATATGTGTGTGCGATTGGAGGGTGAATCATATATGAGCCTTTGTGATGAGTGGCAAGCTTTTTTTCTGTTCTGTTTATACGGTAATTAACGAGGCGTTTGTATGATTTATAGCGCGGGATTGTTTTTACTTTTTTTTTGTATTCTGCGAAACGGAAATGGGTCGAGCTTTAATGCGGAGCCATGCGGCTGATATCATCTGCAATACAGCAACAGTCGCTTATATCGTTATTTTATCATACTATAATGGCACGTGTGTATGCGAGCTTTATGATTGATAATTAACATTCCGATCGGCTTTTTACTTTTGCATCTCATGCTGCTGCATAAATAAATGAATATACAACAGTCGCTACTGTACACACACACACACACACACACATGAAGCGCTGTATATATAAATTTAAATACACATCAACTTGGTTTGCGCAACGAGCGTGAATTTCACTCGTAGAAAAAAAAATAAGAAAAACCTCGCGTCTTTGCTCCCGTTCAATTCACAAGCCGCGCACAACAAGTCAAGAATTAAAATACACACGCTGGAGCCCGGAAGAGAGCTCTCGGAAGAATTTGAAGGAGCTAGCCTATGCGCCTCTCTCCCTGTCTTTCTCCCGCGGGCCTGTTACATTCACAGAAACGTTAATTTTTCACGTTTACCCACGAGATGTTCTCACGGATTATAGCCGTTATCTCGCTGGCTTTTATATACCGGGGGCCTCACGCTGCGGCCGTTTTTCCCCGCGGGACGATCAATGGACCGTGTGTATTATGCGTATCTGTATACCCGCGCACCACGAGACACATCCTTCCGCGACGTTCCACACTCCGTGACATTTCACTTTCGTTAATGAATAATAGCACGCGTACACGGGTATATACAGCTACACATCACACTCACACACGTGTATATACGTATTAACGTGCATCGGAATTGCGGTATATAGTGGAACTTTCTCTCTGCATGCCGGGCTCCCTTTTCGCAGGTGAATGGACATAATGACGCGACGGTGAGGCAGGCTATATCGCTGCGTATATACTGCGCGACACGCGGGGCAAATTATTTTTCGGCGCATCATTAGCGTAATAATATATCTGCTGATTGAACTTTGCCCATCACGTGATCTCGTAATAAGCGAGTACTTTTCGCAGCGGCTGCTGCTTTCTCCATTCCCGCGCGCGCGCGCGCGCGTGAAGCTGTATATATATACAACAATCAAGCTCGTGAAAACGCGATTGTTTTTCCTCGAGCTCAGTGATGGTCTTGAAGCGGAGGATTAAATAATTAAAACGGAGTGAAATTCTATGCTGTCGGTGTTCGAAAGCCCGTCCATTGGAGAATTATATACCACTACGACGGTGGCTGCTACTACTGAAATTCGAGGCTGACCTCGTATAAAGCGCTCCAGCGCGGAGTTCACGTGAATACGGTATAGAGAACGAGAGAGAAGAATGAACGGTAAATTTTTGATAGAACTCGATACGCTGCTCAGTCGCGACTGTGCGGATTTGTACTGTAACCGAGCTAATATACGCAGCGTAATGAAATTGAAGCACGGGGATTTAGCGGCTGCTGCAGCTGTAATATGCCGGTGATTGCAGAGTCCGCTTGTATTATATACTGCGAGTATTAGTGTTTGCAACGCGCGTTATTACCGAAATTACGCCCTCGTAGGCTCCTCCTAACAGCTATACCTATAATATGTATACACATTACAAAATTGTCACTCTATACCTGTTTCACGTAGTGTACTGCGGGGGTCATCGGCCACCAGTGTCGGCCTTTAATTAGAGCCTCTCCCGCGGACGGAGCGGAATTTTTCTGACGCGAAGAAGCGCGCGCGTATACAGATACGTATACGCGCAGGAAAGAGGAGAAAAAGGCAAAAAGAGAGGAGCCGGAGAAGAACTGGTCGATGACTCGCCGAAGAGTCACTCCTCGGCATTCACTCTTCGTCCCGGGGTCTGGGTCACTCGGTTACAAAGTAGCAGCGGCGACGACGCGTCAACGCCGAAATAACGGGTCTCTCTCTCCCTCGCGCTCTCTTTCTGTACTCGCGCGCGCGCGCGCGCGCATACATGTGTATTACACGTACGCATGCACACGCACACATTCATCTGTGTCGCGCGGTCGCTCCGAATTGAAAATGTACCGTATAGCGCGCGGGCTTTTCCGCGTCGCGCACGCGTAGTTTTCAATTACTGGTTTCTGCATGCATGCATGCTTATATATACGCGACAGGCAAGCGTTCTCGCCTTTCTCCGCGTTATATCGCGTTACCCGCGCCGGCGAGGATTGCGAAGATGGCTGGTTTCGCAAGAGGCGAATTTTAGATGCGTGCGCGGTGCTGGGTTACGTGTAACCCGTATATATATATGTGTATAATATGCATTGGATCGTTGCATGTATATAGTATAATGTGTGTATAGCTGTTTTACGGATGCATGCGGCAGAGTTTGGATCAGTGAACGGGTTCGACAGTACGCGAACAAAAAGAGAAAGAAAATCAGATAATGTATACGAGCGGCAGTATACGGAGTGTGTATAATTATGAATGGATTTTTCCTGACCCAGTTTTACGGGTGATTAAAAGGAGTAGTCCACGTCCATCACGCGCGCGTTTTGATAAATCACTCGGCTTATTTTTTTTGTTTCGACTATAACGTGTTAGGAAATGTAGATCGCTACGAAAAAAAAAATGATCGTCGCTTTTTTTCGTTGTTCTAGGTCAGTGGTATAATCTTTGGACCTACGTGTGACGTGAAAAAATGAGGAACAAAAAAGGTATAATAGCGTGTTTCGACAAGAAACGCACGTGTGTGTATACCTTTGATCCTTCGGCCCCAGAAACGTGTAATTTCTCCTATAATGGCATCCTTTCACGCTAGCATACGTGTACCAACGCGAATTTCATTGAGCAAAACTCAGCGGAGCACACGCACATTTTTTCGACTCGTTATTTATGTTAATTCTATGCGGGTATGCCATACGCGGCTAAACGGACCTTTCGGCCGAATTATAATACGCGCTAAACGGGTGAATCTAGGCGAGCAAACATCAACAATCGCATTTCATTCCCACATGCGCGCGCAGACATAATAATAAATCTCCCTGCGGCTGCAACTCCTTAACTTTTTCGAAATTCACGCTGCTGCTGCTGCTGCCGGCTTTCATATCGCGCGCGCGTGCCCCATTTCTCAAAACAAAGACGTCATCGCGACCACTTATTTTTCCTGCGTTTATCTATAACATAAAACCCTTCAGGACAATGCATTAGCGCAAACATTCTCGCCGATAACCGAGCGAGCGAGCGAGTTTTTAGACCTGTTGGTGCAATCTACTTATGCTGACGGCCGGGTGGACGCGAATTAACCGTAGTGGTCGATTCCTCCCGGAAGGTATATATACAATACGTATCCATGTACACACACGAGGTGTGTGTATATAGAAAGTAGGTGTGGCCGCTGCCCGCTCGCAGCCGATACCGATCGAGGTCGATCTCCGCGAGCTGCTGTGGCTGCGATATACGATATAACGGGGACCGCACACTCGGAGGCTGTGCTGTGCTACTGCTGCTGTCTAGGAGGCCACGCGGCTCGTGTTTATTATCGCGGTAATGCGCGCCGCGATGAAAGTCGTGTGCCCGGCTTCTGTGGTATACATATATGCGTGTGCATGCATATACGTACGATAGATGTATAAGTAATGTCAACGGATCGCGGTGGCGTGAGGTGCGGCCGCTGCGCGGAGATTTCAATGACGGCAAAAATGTCCGATTTAGAAAATGGCCAGTGTTGCGGTCTCGGCTGCCAGAGCAAGAGAGGGAAAGAAGAAAAAAACGAGGAGAGAACAGCGTTTGGTATTGAAAGTGACGAAGGAAAGTAGTGCGAGAAGCGCGCGCGTGTATGCGCGTTATATGGACTTTTAACAGGTGTTCTCTCGGGAGTATATATTATAGTTAAAGAGCTATTCGGTGCTGAGTTGCATAAATGCGTGTAGCGTTATCTTGATACCATACGGAGTGCGCGTGTTTTCATTAGGCAACACAGGGGCTGTATATATTAATTGCACTTTACGACTGGTATGAATAATAATAATAATAATGACAATGTCAAAATCAGAGGTCCCTACGGTTAAATTTAACGATTCTTGTTTCGGGGGCGATTATCGCGTCAACCGCGCATGATTAAAGAATATAGTGTATGTATAAGCGCCGTTATAAAAAACGTCTCGTTAAAGCGCTCTCTTTGTATACGACGCTCACGTATAATATATTGATTACGAAGGCATGTAGTATAATGCGTTAACGAATTAAATATGCCTTATCTTCAATATCGCGTGGAGAATATTATACCGGCCAACCTATCATTACGGAAAATAACGATTTTCCAGGCTGATTGAAAGCCCGTATAGCCGCATGGGCATTAACGAAGGTTGTTGCTGCGCTATATAGGGTAACTTCACCAGTGAATGAACAAATAAGGAAATTTTTATTTTTATTATTCAATTAAGAGTCTTAAAAATGGATTAAAAGTAAAAATCTGTTTTAATTAGTATTTTAAAATCTTCAAACTTTACGTCAGTGACAACATTTTAGATAAAGAATAAAAGTAGAAATATTGTTTAAAAGAAATCTGTAAATATCTCCTAAAAACCAGTAAATGAACACGTGATGCTAGTGACTAAACACATTGAAACCAGTAAATGAACGCTTACTTTGTATGTATACTTATGTAAGTTCAGCAACAGTAATTTTACAATTTGAATGTTGAAAGTTGACACCAGGATGATAATGATACACTTTATGTATTAAAACTAAACATTAAATATTAAACATTATTGATTTTTCGTACAGTACAGCATGAGGTGCGAATAACGTTCGCCCAGCAAAAAAGTGTTCGTTCGTTCACTAGATTTAGGAGTATAAAATGAACCAAAGTTGGAACACGCAAATTATATTTAAATAATTAACTTTTTTCTTAAAAATAATGTCGAATCGTCAATTAATAAGTATAAAACTTCATTTAGACGTAAGATTTTAGTACAAAAACTTTCGATTTTCAAAAAACTTCAGCATATGCCTATAGTGCATCTGCGTCACCCTTACAGCGCAATATTAATATTAATATTAATAATTTTTTTCATCCAAGGCAATTCATTTCATAGCATGTACAATATATAAAATGAAAGGAAATTTAGCAAAGAATTCAAAATCATGATTATATTTGATACACAAAATGTACAAATTTCACAATTTTAAATATTATGTCAAAATGTTCATTCACTGGTGACTGTTCCAATACTGGTGTAGTCACCCTAGTACTCGCAGCTCGCGCTTGAATGCTAGATTGCATTCCTCCCTTATGCACTGCACGCGCACATCGAAGACTCTCCTCATCGCTTCAGTATCTGTATAAAGCATAGCACAAAGACCGCGAGATCGCGGGCAGGAATGCCGCGGAGGATCCGCGCTCGGAAGTCGGTAGTCGGCTTGTAAGAACAAGGAGAATATAAGGAGAAAAAAAAACCGGAGAAGGAGGAATATCGCGGCTGCGGGCTCTCTGCACCTTGCCCAATCCATTGTTCGGATCTCCCTCGGCGCGTCCTTGTTGCGCAAGTCTAATACTCTATCTACACACACACACACGCGGCGCTCACTCGCTCGCTCGGCATCTTGCGAAATTTACGTACATACGTACACGTAGCGCACTTGCCACCTGTCGTAATTGTTGTGCGCGACCTGCCGTCACGCTATCGGACACCGGCGCACGCTTATGGACTTTTCTTCCATTCCTAGAACATACATGCGAGCACGTATATGTAGACGTTCTTCTGGGGACGATGATGGTGATGATGAATCACGCGAGAGAGTCGCGCTTTCATAGTTTAGTTGTTCTTTCTCTCTCTCTCGGCGTGCGCCGTTTATGGATGCGTAATGCGCTGACACGGTTTACTTATGATCTCGCGTGGCGCAATGCGCGCGCTGGCGAAGATGTTTTTCCGATAGCCCGCGAGTAGTCGGTGATAATAAGCGGCGGGTACCGAGTTGCTGCGAGCACCTATAAGTACTTCGTTGCGCGACTGCGCGGCGAGTGTTATTGACCTCGTAAACGTGCGTCGACAAGTATTTACATAAAACAGGAGGTATATTTACAATTGTTCGTTTACGGCCTGCCGATTAGCTACGAGGTTTCTCCTTCTCCATCGCGGCGCTGTTCTTTTTTTGTCCGCAGAACTCTCGGTGCGGATTGTTTTGAAATATCCACGTGGATACGCGCAGGCTCGCCCATTACGCTGTAATATTATATTTTAGATATATGGCGAAGTGCCACCGTACTTTATATAGTTCCGATCCAATGGCTGATGGGGATTTGGTCTACAGACACGCGTTACGACCCGCGTACCTCGTTGAAGTGAGTGTATAATGGAGTAATATTTTAAGGCTGCGCGGGTATAGGTAGGCCAAAAAAACGCGAGTTAGAAAACAAAAATATGAAATGGTTTTGTTTTTCAGAGCAATGAAAACGTGAACGGCGCTCGTTGCCTGCATGGAAAATATACATTCGACGCGCTCGTTTGGACCCTGAATAAATGAATCGTTTGACTTCTTATACGGACCTCTTGAAATTCTAAACTTTACATGCTCGCTACTTTCGGTTTCCTTCTTGTTTCGAACCTTAACTCGACATTTTGGGAAAGTTACATGCCTCTGTGTATATGTAATGACTCTGTGCACGTGCATTCGTCCTCATCGGCAAATAAGTGGTAGAAAGAGTCGGGATGTTACATTCGGCCGTTAGGGGAAATAACAGACCGAGTAAATGGGAAACATTTTTATAGTTGAATTAAAAACGGAATTTCCGGAATAGCCGCTGGCTTTTATATCTAGCTTTCCGGGAAAATCATATTTTATTCCCTTACTATAAGTATGTCTGTTCTGTAAGATCAATTTGCGCCACAGTGCCATGAAAACGCGATGAATAATAAAAGTCATGCACCATCGTTACGCGTGTGCGTAGAGTGTGTACCGAGAAACATTTTACCCATTTTCCATACGTTCTCCCTCTTCTCGCGCGCTCGCGCGAGTTACGTGACGCTGCTCTTTTTTTTTATCGCGCGCGGATGTTAAAACGTCGTGAGAAATCCCGCTCCACATTTATACATCGTTTTTATCTTTCCCCAAGCGCTCGATAGATTTGCTTCGCGCTGGCGGCATGCAAAACACACCTTAGTACATTCAGCAAGAAATAAAAAAGAAACTATACATGCATATGATATATATCTATAGAATATATACATTTTCCCGAGTCGAAGAAAAACCACCTCGTGATATAATAGTTCCGAGCTATGTTTTGTTGCCACACAGGCGGAATAACGTTTATTATCCCCGTGGCATTCCAATGTTCAAAATATATAATGCTAGACTTTCAATTTTACCACTCAGACGTAACAAAATAAAACGTTTTTCGCTCAACTGCTCCTGCTGCTGCTCTCCGTTCGATGTTTTTTTTTTCTTCTCGCTCGCAATTTTTGCTAATCGCCCTTTCGCCGCATAGGTTATGTACTTAGAACGGAAAACAATACAAAAACCTCGCGCTCTTGAGAAATTTCAGACAAAATCCGCACCTCTGCATGTACTCCAAGGGTGTTCTGCACCGAGAAAATGGCATATCCCTTGTACTCACAGGAAGAAGAAGAAAGAAAGCGCACAACCTCCACATAATGAACAAAGTGCGAAAGCAGCGCGAGCTCGCGACTAGGGAAATTAGCGATCGGATCATTACCGCTCGCTTAGTAAGTACACACACGTCAGTATAGCAATGCAGCAGCAGCAGCTCGCTACGGTGCTCTCGTTCTCACGATTCGCGGGCGATATCGAGAGATCGCTCGCTCTACACTCTGTACCTTATACACCCGCGCAGGTACACACTACCTATACAGTCTTAATAGTGCGAGTTCGGGGCGCGTGCTTTTTGCTCTCTGGTAGCCTCGGATTTTCGAGCGGAACACTATAGGTATACACATGGCGCAACGCCCGTATAGCACCAAAGTCGCGGAAATAATTGCCCCCGCGCGCGCGCGTGACGAAAATGCTGCAGCGCCGGGCGCGAGTTCGTTCGCACAAAAGGTGCGCCTTTGTAGATCGGATGCTGATGTCTGTACATGTGTTGTGTGTGTGCTCTACAGCCAGCGGCGGCTTTTTTGAATACGCGCGAGCTCGCTTTTTTTTCTCACGGGGAGAGAGGGAGGGAAAAACGCCGAGAGACACGGACTTTGTCATCCGCGGCGTGATTACGAAGAGAAAGTGTGCGCTCAGCAGCGGAGGCAGCGAGGAGAAAAGACTGATTAGGGGAGTGAGACAGAAAGAGAGGATAAAGAGCGCTGTGATGTGGTGCATGCTCGGTGCAGCGTCTAAGTGCGTCACGTCCTGCGAGCAAGAAGCCTGCGCGCGGACACGATCAGGTACATATATATATATATATACACACTTCTTTTGGGAGAGTATATAGCGGAGTGCTGGTACGAGAAAACAGTGGCTTGCGCCTTTCGTTTTTTGTGCGTGTGTGTATATCGCTAGCGAAATTAGCCGCGAGCGTTACTTAGCTAAAATTCCACACGGCTCATTCAAATTCGACCGGGACACCTGGAGCGATGCATATATAAGCTACTCTCTTCCTCTATCGCCGGCTTACGTATTATACGTATATATAGCGCGGCGAAAGAGATGTTGAATCTCGCTCGCATTGCAAAACACGCGCATTCACGTGTATATACACATACACATCTCTTTGAACCTCGCGGTGCATGTGTAATTGCCGGAGGAAAGCGGTTGTTTTTAACTGCAAAAAGACGAAAAATTACCCTGCACGAATGCACTTTGGAGCGCTTGCTCGCTTTCTTGAAGGAAAATAAAAGCGGGGCGAGAGGGAGAGAGAGCTATAGGTATAATTGATGAATTGCACAATTTGCTTTGTCTTTGCGTGCCGACGCAGGAAGGGGGGAAATCCAGGTGGAATTAAATGTCGTTCGCAACGTTTGTTTGAAGTCAGTCAAGATTATTTCTATGTAATTTCAGCCGAATTTGCGGTCAGCAAGTAAAAGTTGCGAGATGGACTTTCGAGGCTCGTATCCACAGCCGGTAGTCGCTCGTTCCGCACGTATATCGCCTATTTTCAGAGCGCGCTTTGCAATTTCGGAATGCGCATTGTTAAATGTTTTTTGCCGACCGATGGTTATTGGATTCGAAATTATCCTGGTATTTATGTAATAGAAACGATTGAAGCGTTTTGAGAGGAGCAATTCGGTTCAGTACACCCGGCTCTGTCTCGATAATCTCTGAATCTCCGCGGATAATCCTGAGCTAAAATTAACTATCGGATGAAAGTTCAATTATTGTATATTGATGATCCTTTAAACTCGCTATAACAATAAATCTGTGAAGTTTCGACACGGACTGTGCCTATATATAATCATCAACGATGTCGGATTATCATTTTATCGTAATTTCAGAATGACGAAACATCGCTCTCCAAAGCGAGAATGGACAATCAAATATTAATATTTCTAGTTTGGATGAAGAATTAAAAAATAAATCAACATAGTGTATAGAGGATGAAAGGATTCACCTCGACGACTTTCTCCGCGCGGAGCACCGTGAGGTCATCGATTACCAAAAACGATCCTTCTCTCTCTCTCTTTCTCATTGTGCAGCGTAATTACGTTCCGAATTGAGAAATTGACGGCGCTGAACGAGAGACTCTCTCGAACGGCCTTTCGAATTAATCAACAGAAGTCAAAGTCCGCCTCCATAAAAAACATCACGCACACTCACAGATATATTAATAACCATTCCCCCCGCGGGCAGAGTTCTCAGCTTATCCATAAATTTCCGCGATCGCATGCAAAACTATATAAATTTTTAACGAGCCCCGTTCCCGTAAAAAGCATTCACTCTGGTTAATGGGCGTCAGCGCGGCTAAAGTATCCTCGAGTCCAGGTCAGAAGTTCACCTCTCCGTGTGTAAGACACACACCGGGCAGGCCGGCGCGAATCGAGAGGGCCGTAGCGTTCGGTCGAGCGAAATCGATCGTGTACACGCCCGCGCGTGTAGAAAGGGACCCCGGCGTATATAGTCTATGCTGAAAATTGAACCGCCGCGTGTGGGGACGCGGGCGGACACAGTTTGATTATTTGCGCGCAGGTGAGTCTGGCCCCGCGTCTAACTAGAATATACGCACACAGAGAGGCTTTCCCCGACTATATATGTACTCGCGCGTGCGAGAGCAATTAAGAGCGTGCGAGAGTTTCCTTTCCTTTAAAGGGACCAAGAGAGTAAGTAGATTTACCGGCGGCAATTTAGCGCCCCTTGATAATTTCAATTTCAAATGATGTAACGTGCGCGCGCTCGAGCGGGGGCCTGTTTACTTTTGCATCGAGCGCGCACGCGCACGCTGATAAGGCGTAAACGTGTGTGTGTGTGTGTGTATATGGTCTTTTGTAACCGGTTTCCCTTCTCTTACGGGCTGGCGATGGTGATTTGATCACTGATAAAAGTCCTGTCTTTTAATGGAATACCTTTTTTTTCTTTTTCATAAAGGGGTAAAGGTTTATTGTATCCGTATATGAGAGAATGATATAATTTGATTCGGAACGGCTGAAGAGAATGGTCGACATATTGTTTAGAAAAGGAGCGAGGTATACGTGAAATGGATCGATGATGTTGTGGTTATTTTTGGTGGTAATTAATTTTTCGTACACGTGCTTAGTCATGTAACGATTTCAATCTGAGCGTTTGCATTTAAGTATAGATTTTAATTTCAGCGCGTTGCGCAACACCCACGAGTTTCAGATGAACTGCGTGGAATCAAACCTGTATTTTCGTTTTATTCTCTGACGTAAATTTAAAGCAGCGGGTCCCAATTTATGCAGGATATATTTGTGCAAGGTGAACTTTCATGGACGCGTGTATGTATGTATAGCACTCGATGAAAAGTCAGGGATTCGCGCGTCAAACCTCTTCTTCCTGGCTCCTTTATACGTACATCATTATGATTGTGTAAGTCGCAATGCTCAGTGCGTTACATAAACAGATACATTTTAATCTTTGTGTGTTTATATACACCGTTATTATTTATTTATTTACTCATTATCTAACGCTTATGCAACGGTAATGCCATACTAATGACTTTTTTTATCTTTACAGCGGAGCGCCAGTAAACAAAAATCCTCTAAAATCAGACCAACGGTATATCAGTATACCAATCGTTTCTCCGCTATTACAGATATCCCATTGAAATATATCATTATAAATTTAGCTCGGGGTTATTCGCAGTAGCTCTCAGCGCGATCTCTCGACTATAAATTTATATTAACTTTCTAGAATCGTCATAATTTGCGATCCCGACGAAACTCACCTTTTTAATTGCAAAGAAATATATATACATCGCGAATCGTAAAAACCTCAACCTGGAAAATAAACCTCGCACAATCAGCGTAATTACGTAATAAAACTTATTCGCTCTCCCCGAATCCACAGAAAATCAAAAAAAATGCAAAAACTCCGTTACCGAAGAACCAGTTCTCGCCGGGTTTATCCGATAAATTCCCGTGAAAAAAAAAAAAAAAAGAATTCGCACCCTGTGCCGCCGAAACCGAAAGCCAGCTGTGCCCTTTTATTGCACACGCGGGTACCCGAAAATGGGTCAACTGCAACGTCCGATATATCGAGTTTCGGAAAACAGGTGCGCGCCCCGCCCTGCCTCCCCTACATCCGGTGCGTGCGTCTCAGCGAGGAAGACCGTTTCAAAATAAAGCGAGCAATATTATACATAAGGTACACGCTCGATTACGCGGTAGCGCGTGCGCTGACTTTCGATTTCGATTGTTACACGAACCCTTTTCCAATTTCCGACCGGTCATGGGGGGGGGGGGGGGGGCAAAAACTCCCGGCGTGGTTACGCGCAAATTCGATGTACCGCCACGTAATCCGCGCGGATCTTTGGTACAATGTATAAATCGTATTATACTAAGATATAGTGCGATATAGAGCCAGCGAGAGATAGAGAGAGAAGAGAGGATCGAAAAAAAACACAACGAGAAAGTATAATTGCGCGGGTATAATATGACAACGCCGACAGCGGGCGGATGACGACGGTTGACGGTGTAGAGGAGAGGTGACCTCGAGGCACGCCAGAAACCTCGGGGACAGCTCACATACACACATACACACATATAATACATTCTCCGAGTAGGCGGAATCAGATCGGCTTTTTGTTCGCTTCGCCTCTTATATATTTTTTCGTTCGCGCTCTTTCTTTCTTCTCTCGCGACCGCTTCCTCCTCGCGTGCGTCGTCCTCTCGAAACCGGTATATGTGCCACGACCGTCGATTCTGGCCTATTTTTGCCCTGGCCGCACGCGTGTGTGTGTCGAAAAAAATATATTTTTTGTTCTTTTCGTTCAGAGGCCTTGGTCTACTTCGCAGAACGTACTAAAACCGGGGTTGTTTGTCAATAAGAATACCGGTATTACGTTCTGGGAGGGTTAATAAATAACAGCGAGGTACATTTACGCCGCGCGAATAACAAGTGATTTTTGCCCCGTCAGCTGGTTAATGAGCCCTAAATAGTCGCCGCCGAAAGCAAGTATGGTATATACATCGCGATAGAGAAGCCATAAATTTTAATTCTTCCCCTCCCTTGTATATAGTCCATACATGTTGTACATATGTGCAAAGATAATACACGTAATAGGAACGCGCGAGCAATAACGAATTATTATACCCCCCGCAAATTGCTAGTCGTAATTTTGCTCTGTGCGCGGACCCATTTTTTTATGACTTTTTTCGCAGGTATACGTGTGTAGCGGAGTCGGAGTTTTACGAGAGATCCGCGCCGCGAGTCTGCGAGTCAGGGACTAAACGGTACATTTACCTAAAAGCGAGCTAAGAATCGTGATCTCTCGAGCGAACTCTTATTATATACGGACTCTACCATAGTGCTGCTGTGTCTATGCCCTCGCATCAGCGGTAATTAAATTTTCTCGCAATTAGAGTGCGCGAAAAATACCAGACTTTTCGTTCGGTAATAACGTTGCGGAGCTGCTGAAGTTTATACAAAGGAGCAAAGAGAGGCACTCGAGGTGACTAACTTCCGTTGCGGATAAGTTAAAAATATAATATTCGGCACGTCGAATTATTTAAACGCGTGAATTATTCATGCTTATATATTGTCGGAAAATAACGAGCGGCTATTTCGTCTTGCAAATGCACGACTGCTGGAGTTTCTTCTATGAGCGCACACTGATAGAAAGAAATATTTGAGCCAAATGCCTGTGACTTAACAGTTAACACACGAAACTACAATTATTAAAAATAAATTGATCTTACAAATAAATAAACAAGAATTAATAGTATTCTCAAAGTTTTAATAATCATACTAACATTATCAGTATTTATAATACTTTTTTGATATGCAAATTAAACGTTAAATAAAATATTGACAAACGATGAAAAGTTCATAAAATGTTTTATAAACAGTTGGAGTTTTATTACTTAATTCAAATTTGACTTACTTATTAATATAACATTATCATATTTTTAATAATTTTAGTTCCGTGTATTAACAGTTAAGTCACAGGAATTTGGCTCAAATATTTCTTTCTATCAGTGAACAATATTTATATTTAAAGAAATATAACGTTGAATTTCACAAAAATCTACAACTGGGGCGGCAATAAATTTTAATTATCCGTTAAAAGCCGATAAATACATTTGCGCGCGCGCGGGCAGAAAGTAAAACTGATACAACATTCCACACGCACGCGCGATGTTTTTTTAATGCACTCTATGCCTTCGTTCTTTTTCTTTTTTTAACTGCTCTGTCATTAAAAGAAACATTTACAATGTAGTAATGAGCGCGTGTATGCGTATAATACACTGCATGCTTGAGGCACTTGCTCCTGCTTTTTCGCGTTTACTTTTTGCGAGATCGGCGTTATTCGCGGTACGCGCGCGTGCATGTGTGTGTATACGGGACACAGGGACCGTAATTTCAGCGCTTAAATACAACTGTTATGATAAAACCGAACGGGCGGTCTAAGCCGGATGTGTTTGCGAGCGGCGTTGTAAAATTGAAAGTAATCGTAGTGCAATATAACCGAGTATTATCATTATCATCTAAGCAGCTCCTTCGTTAAATAATCATCAACATCAGTGCACCTTTTACGATTCAACGTATATAATACAACCGAAAACTTATATATATACCGTCCGCCTGCGATCGGGTACCTCCACCTTTACTTCGACGGATATAATATCCCCGCGTACACACTACCGTCGCCGCAACCTTGAAGCCCCACACGTGCACACACACATAGACAGACACACATTCTACATCCACCCACACGTATGTATATATACACACCATTTCCCTCGGCAGCGAGGACGGCCAGGACCAGCAGGGCGGCCGTCGCACTATTCACCAGTAGCCTCCTCATTCTTCTTCTCCTCCTTCTTCTTCTCCTTTTTCCTCTTTCTCCTCTACCCTCTCACTATACAAGCAGGCCGATCTTGCACACGCCGCAGCTCGCGGCCGGCGCTGTCACATCGACGTGTGATTATCCTCTTCTCCTCGCACCTCGGATCGGCGAACGCCGCCGAAA
This sequence comes from Torymus aiolomorphi, assembly GCA_036365515.1. Taxonomy (NCBI): domain Eukaryota; kingdom Metazoa; phylum Arthropoda; class Insecta; order Hymenoptera; family Torymidae; genus Torymus; species Torymus aiolomorphi. Next base: position 26,899,179 of record CM070876.1, read on the forward strand.
AACTTTCACGCGCGCGCTCGTGACGAAACTCCCACACACAAACACACACGCAAGTGCTATGTCTATTATATCTATATCAATGTATGTCTTATATATATACGCGACGTACTGCTCGGCTCACTCGCGGTGTCACCGCACTCTAGCCGCTGCTCTTCCGCATTTTACACGGGAGCGAAGCGAGCGTTTCCTTCTTTCGTTTTTCTTTTCCTTTTTTTTTTCTTGTGGAGAAGAGGCGGCTCTCCTAACCGCTGTCACTGACTATCATTAGTCGCGCGCGATGGCTTGGGCATCGAACTCACTGCGGCTCGTGCCATTTTACCGCGCAAACACGCGCGCGCACACACACAAACTCTTTATGTGTAATCTCTCTCTCTCTCTCTCTCTCTCCCTGCTGCTGCGATGCACACTACGCGCTCCAGATGTTCGACAGTCACTGCTGGCCCGAACTATAATACACGGCCGCGGCGCTCATTTCGATTTCGTTACCACACCGGCGCGGCGAGGCCCCTCAGGCGAAACGATGCTCCTCCTCGCCTCGTGGCATCTCGGTATGCGCGCGCGTATATATGTTGCACGTTTATGGATATGTACTTGTACTCTCTTTCTATCTAGCCGCGAGCGTACGACACCGCTGCATACTACGATATACTACAACTCAAGGTATGTACACTATACTGAGCGAGCGCTCCGTTCCCTTCACCGGCCGAGCGCCGAGTGTACGCGCCGCGAGGTGAGCGCTGGGACTTGGGGCCCCGAATGGTGAACGCGCGCGCGCACGCAGCGCCGCGATACGGGTATTAAGGTCGAGCACCTCGCCGACGTATACGTATAGGTATATAACGCCCGATGCTGCGCTCTTTATGTAGGTATACGTAGGTATATGGTTGTGCTGTGTGCATACGTATTTTGCGGCGATAGGCTATAGAGGATCTATATGCGACAGTGTGGAGTAATTTCTATTATTAAAGCGCGGGTGTACAGGTGGAGGTGCACTTTTCCTTTTGTTTTGCGGGTTTATCCGAATTTGCCGATCGGTAATTGCTAGAGTTGCTTTCCGAAACTTGTTTTGTCAAACACGCGTCTATGATTTTCACTCGATGAGCCTCGCGGTTGTGTCTTTATTCTAAACGTCCTCTCTGACATCTTAAAAATATTATTTTTAACCATTAGCGCATATTTCTACGACGGTGTATAGTTTATATGCGCTACGTTCAAGAATTTACACTCGAAATTTATATTACCACTCGGAAACAGCGCTTAATCACTTGCTCGGCCATTAGAGCAAAATAATCCGACATAATATTTAATAAGCCAAACGCGCAAAAACCTATCCTTCTCTCTACAACTGAACCGAGAAATTAGCATCCGCAGCTGGCTGATTATCCGCCTCCCCACTTATCTAATACACATCTCGAAGCGCGCGCGGAGAGTCGGAATTTCACGAAAATATAATAACATAGCCGCAAATCGCTCGCGTGTAATTTTACGACGAGAGCAGACTCTCGAGCGCTTGGCGAATTTCTGCGATGTAGGCCTGTATCTATATAGCCAGACGCGCTTCTTCTGTCTATCCCTCTCTCTCTCTCTCTCTATGTGTACACGTATATAATACGCACACGCGCGCCCGTGCCGTGTTCTTGCGGACTTGCGCGCGACCGTTGTAATGGCTCGTCGCGTGTATAGACGAGAGGCGTGAACCTGCGCGATGGGATTTACGAGGGCGATTCGCTCGTTATCGCTTATTACGGGGATATATTATTGTTGGGTGCACATCATTCATTTAAGCTTTCTTCCGAATCAAGGGACCGCAAAAACACACGTTTATCGTTTCTTGTATATACAATGCCGTGACTTTTTGGGTACCCGCTTACTTATAAAGTATAGCTTTCGCCGTAAAATTTTTTACTTTTCGGTGTAGCACAACTGCTTTTGTTCCCTCTCTCTCTCTCTCTCTCTTTCTCCTGCACATTTTTGCAGGGAAGTATAACAGTACCGGTAATTGTTTGTTCAACTTTTACTCGCGTCGCGAGCGCTCTCCTTGCATTGTCTCGCTCTTTCTCCTACGATAAACTTTCTATTGGAAACGTATAATACTGCGCGCGAAATTCACCGGCGCTACGCGCACCGCTGCGTTTACCTCACAATTAATTTTCGATGTCGCAATGTTGTAACGCGCGACGCTTTTTATACGTACCTATATATAACTATATATAGACGCTCGGGCGGGCACGCGATGTTCGCGCTTGATTGTCCACGGCGATAAAATGACAAGGCTGCGTCCTCGCGCGGAATTGCAATCGTTGTCTATATGTATATACATATACGCACACCGCTCGTAAAGCGAAATTAAACGCCCGCGCCCGGGAATTAACGGTGCGCGATTCGTTCCCCGAACATATATATCGTTAAACATTCGAGTCCAACGCTTTATGCGTGCAACGCGTGTTTCTCCTCCTACTTCTCTCATTGTCGCACAATATTTTCAGCATACAAATCGCGTGTGCAGTGATCGGTCGATGTGTTGCACGCTCGAGCGGGTCCTCTCTCTCTACGTCTCTACCTCATAATAAAAAATTATTCTACTCTAGTCTACTCCGGGGGCAAAAAAACGCGTCGTCGCGTCGTTGTCAGTGGCCGCGGTTCTACGATGGAAACCTAGAGCTATATAGCCAACCTCTCCCGACAGCGGGTGTATATATAGTCTATATGTCCAGTAAGGTGTTAGTCTCGAGTTACCGTTATTACGATCGGCTTCTCTCTCTCTCTCTCTCTCTCTCTCTCGTGCGTCTGCGATCTTCCGAGCGGCGCGGCGCGTGCGTTCGCGATTTCCGATCTGCGCTCTCGCTGATCTGCGGTGCACCGAGCGGGATATCAGTTTTGCGTTTAGAGCACGCCACTGCCGCTGTTCGTATAGCTGTGTATGTATAGATATATATCTGAGAGATAGGGAAATAATTGTACGGAGAAATCGCCGTGGATTTACGGTTAGAGAGGGACGATTTCGCAATGGTGCTGTACGGTTGTGTATACTATATAATGCTACTTGGCGGTTGATAAAAACGGAGGAGAGCACGCGGCCTTTGAAATTGTTTCGGGGAATCGTGAAATATCCATCGCAGATATTGGGGAAGTGTCGGCATTTGGTTTACTGTTACGCTAAGTGTGCATTTCGACGGTTCAATTGTATACGCACGATGCATTTTTTGTGTACGCTTAACTGTCAGAGCAGGGGATTGCGCTATTGTTCAATTATTCTTATTTTCAAATTATCGTAGAGCTGATAAATATAAGCATCTAATCTGTTTCTCGCATTTATGCAGCCAGTTGCATTTATTATAAATATTGCTATAGTATAACACACAATGCAGTTAATTGGTTCACTTGCTAAAACTACTCTGCCGAAATTTGGAACCAATATCATTAAAGTACTAGAAGCTTCGAGACGTATACTTTTCGGAGTCGATCGATACACCCATAGACGTGAACCATGTCTTACCAGCAGCTGTTACTACTGCGCTCTCACTCAGCCACTGCGCTCGAATACACATACAGTGGCGCCAAGTGGTAAACCATCTGCGTTCGCCGTACTATACTACTGTGCGATGGTGTCCCGTGAATCCGGGTGAAAGAACTTTACTCAAAGCCCCTCATGCACCTGATACAAGCAGTAATCCAATTTCTTCCACACGAGATTTCGCAATCGCTCCGCTTTCGTATAAGAGAAAATATTTTTGCTTATATAATACATTTTCTCAGGACCAGTGACGTGAAGCAAAATCAGTAGAAAAAGCTCTACCTCCAACCACACACACATACACAGGCCATACAGACAAGCCACAAGTGAGCGCAGAGTTCTGGTGTCGTCCAGCGCTATATAGGCGCTCACGACGTTTTACGGCGGCGAGGGGGCGATGCGCCTGGGACGCCGCGCCGACAGAGAGGGCGACAACAACAGCGTTAGAGCGAGACAGAGCAAGCACAGCAGCAGCAGCGGCGGCGGCAGCGATGTCAGAAGAGTAGTATAGTCCCCCCTCGCTGGCTACAGAGTCGCGCGCGACGAGAGATGCCGTGCAACAGCGTTACTCGGCCGTCGGCTCCGAGTCGATACGCGGCCGCAGCCCGCGACAAGACTTAGGGGGGCCGCAGCAGCAGTTACCGACCTACAGCAGCCGAGGACGAGAGGGCAACAGTCGATTGACAGTGCGCGCGGGGTGAGAGAAGTGGAACGGGACGAGCTTATCCCAGGGCTGTCGCTGGGCCAGCCGACCTTTTCTACTGATACAGAGAGAGGTTGAGTGTGCGTGTATATATATATACGTGTGTTTATACAGAGGGGAGACAGAGAGAAGGAGGTGGAGGAGGGCTCTGGGTGAGGCAGGAGGTGTACGCGCGAGGGATATGGCGAGGACCATCAGGCGCCGGTGCAGCGGTGGCCGCACGCATCAGCCACGGCGACGTCGCGATGACGACCCGGTGCCTCGTTGCTGCGGACACCCCGGTAAGCGAGCTATTATGGCATTTTAGATATATAGGGAGGGTTGAATGTAACACGCGTCTGGCCGTCAGCGCTGTTACTACTGACGCGCGCACCTGGGGGGGAGGGTGAACGCGGCAGATTGAGAAAAAACGCGTGTCGATGTAAATCTACATGGGGGGAGGGGGAGTCGTGTACGCTTTGTTTTCCTTCGAGAGCGCGCGGCGCACGCTTGTCAACAAGTGAATTAGCCGCGGCGGAAATTTAATTTTCTGATAAGCCGAGGCGCGCGTGAGTTACAGCTGCACACGCGAGAATAAGAATTTTAAAGCGTCGTGTGTACATATTAAGTACAAGCAAAGTTGTTGGACGAGTGTTTTTAATTAATCTTCTTGTATGTTTGAATTGCAGGTGAACTGGTGCAGCGTGATTAGGGGGAGGTGGTGGTGGTGGCGGTGATCGTTATTATCATTTCGGCCGGGGAGATGGCCGAGGGTGGTGGCGGTGGCTGTAGCGGCGGCCAGAAGCCCGCCGGTGACAATCAAATTTCCCACAATCAAATGGACGTTAATGAATGCCTTGCTAGTTGGCTCACATATCTGCAGGTAATGATTGGCATTAGCGCGTGTCGTGCGTATGTGTAGCGGAAAACACGCACAGAGAGCGATGGCACACGTCCATCATTATTCCCCGCCTTTGTTTTGTTCGCCGTGCGATTTGTCATACACGCGGCATTTTATTGTTATATTATACGCGCGTTGCGATGTGCGGTTTACAGCATAATGGAATTTTCCTTTATAAAGCTTCATGCTTATTATTATGTGCATGCTTTGCATTTCCTTTGAAATCTATCTCCATAATAATACGCAAATATTAACATAAATTTTTAAAGTCCAATAACAGACGTTCGCTAACGCTTCACTGCTTATTCCTCCTCAATAATGTACCCTTTCAACCTTTAGCATTAAAAAAAGGAGAGAGAAAAATAAAGAAATACATATCTAAGAAGCTTTGAATAATTCATGCGTATATGACGAAAAAATCCTTTCCATCAACGTACGTGCAGATGTTGAACGGGCTGTGTTCGGCTGGTACGAAGCTAGCGCTCTCGCTGCAGACCCTGCTGTCGGTCCACGATTCGATGGCCCAGTGCCGGGTGACGACGCAATGCCTCGCCGGCTGGGAGGAACTTACGCGGGCCACGAACGTCGCCAGTCACACGGTGAAGAAGCACGTCGTCACCGCCATGAAGGACTACGAGATTCTCGACAACGACATGGAAAAACACGTGCGTATACATGTGTATTATACGATATTGATTCATGTTACATACATGTATATAAACGACTGATTACTTATTCGCAGGACATACTCCGGGACAATCTGCTGACCTTCATAAATCTCCAGTACCAGTTCTGCGTGGCGTGCTGCAAATGCCTCGGTGAGCGTGGGCGCATGTTTATACATAATATACATATATATAACACCGGGATTGAAGGTCCCTGACACTCCGAAGCACAGTCGTAAATATCACCTGTATCACGCGCTTATATCTCGATGCTATATCGATTTGCGAATTCGAGCTTCGAATAGCGACGGTGCTATTTTCGTAGCGGCTCTAAATTTCGCCGACGGCCGCTATAAACAAGAAGCCGCGCGCAATGTCACTTTTTGCACGTGGCATAAACGTTGTATATATGTATTATACACGGAGAAAAATAACATAGGAAAAATTACCATATTTGATTGTAAGTCGAGGACAGACTGAAATCCTCCACAAAATTGCCATAATTTATGGTAAAAATTGCCATAAATTTATGGCAATTTTTCCTACATTGTAAAAATTACTATAAATTTATGGCAATTTTTACTATAAATTATGTCAATTTTGTGGAGGATTTCAGTCTGTCCTCGACTTACAATCAAATATGGCAATTTTTCCTATGTTATTTTTCTCCGTGTAAAGACGATTTCGCGCGTTTTTCAGGCAGCATGGCCGAGTGCTCGTGCTCGCAGGACGGCAGCGAGTGCGACATAGCGGCGCTCCAGCAGTGCTTCGAGCGGCTCTATAGCTCGCCACCGCCGGCCTCGTCCTCGTCGACTCATCATCCGTCGCAGCACAGTAGCCACAGGTCGCCGCTACCCTATTCCTTGTTTCCTCTGCAGGTATGTATAATAGAGCTTCCTTGTTTTGTGCAAATGCATGGATGGCTGTATATTGTATGACTGTCTCGTGCAATGAAGCGATTATCCTACTTGTGTCAATGGTTGTCATTGGCGACTCAATGCTGGCCTCGTTTTGGACGCTGGAATTCGACGGTGAATTCATTATCGAGCATTGGTTCTTTGAATGCTAATGTTTAGACGAACGTGATGAAGATGGGAAGGATGTGACCGTGGTTTAACGATTCTAGTTATATTTTTCGGATTGGGACATGGTATAAGTTGTTGCAGAGGTTAGTGAAGTAAGAGAAACGAAATTAAAAACAACTAAGTCTAATTATTATTATAATAAGGTCGAACAGTAATAAAAGTTTCGATTTAATATAAATGTCTGATTAGATATCGACTGCAACTACTTCCATTTATTCGACATTGTATCAAACAAGGACATTCTCAACAAATAAATCGATTTTCTCTATTTTTTTTTACATTGAATTATTTATCATCTTATTGTCTTGTTTTAAGTAATGAAAATTCCAGAGTCTGTTGCGGTATTAAATTTTAAGATATTCAGCCCCAAGGCTTCACCATTTAACATGGAAGTCCCTATAGTATCCGTGAAAAACGTATATTTTATTTAATTGTAAAGTGAGATTTCTCTAAATATTTTAAAAACTATATGAGAAATTCAACAGAAATCATCAATCAACTGAATACACAAATTGAAAATAATTATTTGAAGCGGCAAATCTACTAGACCAGATTTTTTTTGGTTCTTTGAACGATTTTGAGTGTAAAATCGGGAACATGGTCAATTGGGTGGCAAGCTTTTTTGCGGACAATAACTTCATTTCTAAAAAATCATTGAAAATAATTTTTTTTTATATATCAATCATGAGATCTAGATTGCATTTTTGTATATAGATTGCGAGCTTTCATTTACTTTTTACCGGATGAAAAAATGTTGATTCCTTTAAAAGTTACATGAGTTCAAAGGAGAGCGTAAAATACACAAAATAGGTACTGTGAAAATGTAAATAAGTGGATTTTCGTCATTTTTTCAATGTATTTTCAAAAACTAGTGTATTTTACACTCATCTTTGAACTCGTGCAACTTTTGAAGAAATCAACATTTTTATTTTCATCCGGTAAAACGCATATGAAAGTTCGTATTCTCTGATTTCATTTTCTTTTTTGAAGTGTATATGTGCGACTCTTCCTAGCAAACCATTTATGTTTGAAGGGGGGTCATTTTTAAACATTTTGTAACAGGTTCAGTGCTTCATGGTACATATTTGTAACATGAAGTTATACGGATCTATTGACATTTAGAATCTTTGTAAAATTAAAATTAAACTAAACTACTTCAATACGCATTTTTTTTTTAAACCGTATGGGTTCACTTAATAGAAGTAGAAGGATAGAATAGAAAGAATTCAAGTTTTCATGAAATGTTTAGCTTTCAAATCAATATTAACTAAATATATAAAATTTTATGAATATGATTATAATCGGTTTAGCAGTGAACCTGTTAAAAATAAATTTACTATTAGCAAAAAAGCTTGCCACCAGATTCACCTTATTTACAATTTTTTATATTCCGAATGGTCCAGAGAACCAAAATCAGTTGTTTGATGATTTCTAAAGTACTATAAAATATAATGGGATTTGGCTACAACTATATTTTATAGTAATACGAATAACAAAATTATGATAAAAATAACTATGAATATGTTATTGGGTACTATATTATATATAGTTAAATTTGAAATATCAAAGTAACTTGAAAAGAAATATTACATTATACTAAATAAATATAGTAAAGTTTAATAAAAATTTAGTTAAATGTACAATGGTTGAGTTACTATAATTTATAGTCGCATGAATTTTATGAAGATATTTATATTATTAACATATTATAGTTCATTTTACAAAAAAACATATTTAAAGCAATAATACTCAGTTTTACTATGCAATATAATCAACAGTACGCCTTTATTCTCAGTGTAGAACTGCTGATATATTATGTAAAAAAACCGTATAAGTACAGTATTCATTTCAAATATTGTATTGATACCTTGTTTTACGAATGGAAGAGTTTCCAGCATAAATAATGTTTTTCACTCACAATTTTTTCGTCATTAATGAAATAGAGCACCACTGTAGCCGGACCCCCGGGCACGTTCCTATTCATTATTTTATCAATACTCACCTATAAGTATAATCTATATCTCGATCAAGTTTTTTCAACTCTATAACGCATTGATACATTTCGTACATCAATTAAATCTAATCAATTAAAAAACAGGGGAAACCGTGGTCAATGAAAAAATATTTTAAGCACTAACAACACGAAAATTTATCTTACTAATCAATTCAAACCCCTCTATGAAAGGTTCAGAGGAGATGGTCCGAGACTGCGGCAGCGGAGATGTCGGGCGTCGAGTCTTCCGAGCAGCAGGCGCGCCGCTGGTCCATGCCCTGGGACTGTCGCCACGTGACCGAGTGGCCTCGACAAGATACATCGACGCGCACGCGACTGAGGGTGCCGCTGCACGACCGCAGCAGGTCCACCACGCCGGACTCGCTGTGGAAATCGACGATGACCAGCCAGGATGGGCTCCGCGAAGCCATTCAGCTTCTCTCTTGCAAACCAGGTGCTTAACAATATCTTCTGAAAGATGCGTATGGGTGTATGTACGTGTGTGTGTATCCATACAGGTATGATGATCGATTGGCGCTTTTAGGTGTAAAGGTGTCCAGTCAGCACTCGGCGTACACGAGTCAGCACGTGCCGGGCGTGACGCTGACGACGTGCAGCTACGAGACCATCGGCTACGAGTCCGCCGTCTGGCCGGATTCACGGACCGTCCATACCTCAAGGTGCTGGCCACACGATTCACATTCGAGCGATCACTCGGATCATTCGGGTAATCGGTGCTTTTTCGACGTATGATAATGTTGGGAGAATCAGGGTATTATTTATATGGTGGCATTATGCGGTGGTATGTTGTAGGACCACGCGACAGCGATCACAGCGTGCATAGCGGAGAACATCGAGATTCAGGTAGCTTTATTTATAAGTTTTAATGATGCAAAAGTGTTATTAAAATTTATAATGCTTGATTTATTGTTTATACGATAGAACATAGCGGCGGTAGCGGAAGCGCACACGGCGACAGCAAGGACAGCATTCATTCGCATAGCGATTACAGCTGTCACCGGGAATCGGACCCCGGTAAGAAAAGTCTAAAATTTCGATGATTCAATGCTGTACTTGAGAGTGTTTGGAAAAGAATGAAAAAAATTATGTACTTTTCTAGGTGTAGTAGATTTACTTTCATCGCGTAAGAATAGTTCGTCAACGGACTCGTGCCTTTCGGCCCACAGTCGATCGGGCTCCGAAAGTGCAGCTGGTGCTGGGGTGAGTCAAACAACTATCTCGCTTGAGATGTAAGAATTATCAACGAATTAATAACTGTTAATATGTTCGTAGGAATCGGTCAGATCAAATCTGTACTCGATGTGGAGTGGCAGCGACCTGCCCTTCATAAAGCTACCCGAGAGTAGCGAGATCCAGGACGACTCGACGATCTGAACGGTCGACGACGACATACAACGCCGCTGCAATAAACGACCACACTTTCAAGAAAACACCAAAGAAGCTTAGCAATTTAACGTGTCGAACGGCTTTGTGCAAGGAGAATCTGCGCTAAGTACGAAGGAAAAAGCCAGACAAATGTTTTTGATGCTCTCTCGAAGAGGCACTATCTTAGCCTATAAATTTCTCAAGAAAAAGTAAAAACGTAACTGATAAATTTAAATGTTTTATTCTTTTATCTATTTCAATTTTATATATAGTTACAATGCTGATTATTTGAAAAAAAAAGAAGAAGAAGAAGGAGAAAACGATATTTTAATGTTCATCGCTAACGGTCGCACACCTGCATAGACGTAAAAAAATGGATCTTAACTCAACTGCCAAAACTTTCTGATAGAGAATAATTTAGGAAGACAGTGTATAGAACCGCAATAATTGATGAATGTACGTGGATGGATATAGCGTTTAATGTATGTTTATGTTTTCATATACAAAGAAGTATCAATAAAAAGAGCAATTCAAAGGCAACTACGCTTGTAACGTGTTTCTTTTACCGACGCATGTATAATACACACACCCATATATATATATGTGTGTGTGTGTGTGTGTGTGTGTGTGTGTGTGTGTGTGTGTGTGTGTGTGTGTGTGTGTGTGTGTGTGTGTGTGTGTGTGTGTGTGTGTGTGTGTGTGTGTGTGTGTGTGTGTGTGTGTGTGTGTATACACAAAAGATATATAGAAAGAATTTTTAATGTCATGGCAATATGTTTCGTATATATATGTACAATGTTTTTTTATCCGTATGGCACAGTACGATAATTGATATAGTAAAATTGGCCTATAGAATAACCTTAAGAGTACGTACGCTTACACGGCTAAGAGACATTAATTCGAATCAATTAACTTACTAATACTACGACGCACATGCACAATTATTAATTTTTTTTGTTTGCTCCTGGAAAACGAAGCCTAGTCAAATTATATGCGAATTTTGTGTATAATATTTGTCATGTACTTATCATGTGTATAAAAAAGAGATGATTCGTCGTTAAGATCTATTCTGCGCATAATTGCGCATTATACATTCATATATATATATATATAAAAAAAGTAGGCAAGCGATTTGCGCATCCTCTCCTCCCTTGCTAAAAGAGTCAACCCGCGTCGGCTGTTTATTCATCGATTTTAGCATTCTCTCTTCATCGTCGTGGCTTCGTCGTTAAACCGTGACTAGAAAAAACCGTTTGCCGTTTAATAAAAGTTCCAGACCCCATATCAACACACGCACGTTAAACTATCTCACCCTGCCGTCCACAAGTCTGTCCCTTTCGTTAAACGCGCTTCGAAGCTTTTTTTCCTGTCATTATCTCGCTGCGCTCTCTCTTTCTCTCTCTACTCTCAGTCGACCTCGTCCTCCGTCAGTTCATCCTCCTGTCCGTAATCGTCGTACTGGTCCTTGCTGTCGTCCTCCTTCTCGGACGGGCAGTGAGCGCATCGCGACTCGTTGATGCCGTAGTTGATGCAGGTGTCGCCGATGCACTCGCAGCAGCCGTCGTGGAACCAGCGGTAGCTCGTCGCACCCATGCTCTGGCAAGCTTGGCGGCACTTGTTCCACGAGTTGCAGTGCGCCATGTAGGCGACGGTGCAGTTCACCGTCATCACGTTCGGTTTCAAGGGGTGGCGCACCTTCTCGCCGTCGTTCGAGTCTGAAACTAGAGAGGTAGATCGGTATTTTATTGGATGATGTAGACAGGGCTGTTCTTTCTGGCGAACATGGAATAATATACTGTTGTTTGGAAGACAAGCTGTTTTATTAGAAATAGGCGAAAAGTATAATACTACATAGGCTTTTTTTAACACTAATAAAACAATTTTTCCAATTCTATTCTATCATTTCTTAAATTAAAAAATCGAATGTGCCATGCATAACTTTGGATATTTTAATGCTTGTGAAATCGTATAGACAGAATCAGATGAAAAAATCGCTACCAATTTATTGGTATGTAGCTTGCTCAAACTAATGTATTGATTTCTTTTTTTAATTTTACATACGAATAATTCATTGTCTGACACCAAAATTTTTTTTATGAATATACGCAATAAAAATATATAGAATACAATTATAATAAACCATACCCCATTATGATACTTACTTCAAGGTGATGTGGAAATAATACAAAAAATTAAAATTATTTTTAATCATAAATATAGAAAATATATTTAACGTATTTCACATCCAAAACAAAAATTAGAAGTTCTTGTGTTGACTCAAGATTCGTCAAAAATACCAAAATTTTGTAATTTCAAATATCTCTAAAACTACTAATCATCTAATTTTTATAAAATTTCGCGCCAATATTGCTAATACTACATACTAAATTCTCTGTAAATTTCAAGTCAATACATAAAGCCGTTCTCGAGATATACGATTTGAACAAAATATAATTAAAAATTTAACCTTAAACATCTCAAAAACCAATCCTGCAAAACAAACTCATCCAATATTTGTCCTCCCGCCATTTTTTCCTCCACTTATTGAGTGTCAAAGTAAAATGATATTTTTCATGTATTAATTTTTTTTTCTTGGGGTATAATGCGTATAATAAGTTGAAAATTTAATAGTATATCGTTGTAATTGCTCTTACGTTTATCTAAAAATTTTAATATGAAAGTACCGAGATATCATTTTTTTTGTATATACGCGTTTAGGTGGTTTATACAAAACAAGAAAGTTAGCTTATCCAAATTTTGAAAAAAGAAAAAATTGGTAATTTTATGCTCTTTCTGAGGTATTCATTGAAAAACATGTAAAAAACTGGATTACCAAAAGTGAAAAATCAATGTAAAACAAAAATGCATAGATAAAATAAAAAATGGATTTTTGACCCACTATGAGACAAGAAAAAAAAAAGAATAACCTCTATTAAAATTGGTTCAGTAGAAGGTGAGATCTCGATACACACACACACACACACATACACACACACATACGCGCGTGAGCGCACTAACATAACTTAAATCTTTACTATTAAGCACAGAGCTCCTCTAGGAGGAAGCAAAAGAATAGTATACTATTTTTCCTTACATCGAGGCAGAAAATGCCATATTTCCGTTTCGAAGCCGGGCGGGAATGAGGCACTTTCGGCCCGGTGTGAGGAAAAAACAATTTCGTATAGTTTTCTACAAAGAGTACATTACAAGTGATTTTTGGTGTTTATATTTTATTAGCCTATCTATAATTTATTACAATAAGATACTTTCAATTATCAGATCAATTTGGTAGACAAATTAATATCAGTTTTTCACGAGTATGCAACTTTATTTATAGTAGAGCAAATGAGCGTTTAATCTTCACCAAAAATCTAAATATTTTTCCTATTTTTATCGATTCCTTTTTTGGTAATTTTCAGACAATGAATGAGTGTTTTTTCAAGTTTTTGTTATGCTCAATCAAGTAGATGTTTAAATTTGCAGTTTCAATTAACGCTCAATTCGCAAGAACTTAAAAAATTCTAAATTATAAAGACATAAATAAGAAATGAGACGAAAACAACGGAAAATTTGAGAATATTGGTATTTGCTTGTCCTATTAAAACTGTGACGTGACTCTAAGATAACGATATGGCAATAAATATAGAAATATTACAATATAATTATTATTTATTTTACTCGAAACAAACTTGATTACGGGACGTTAGATTAGATAATTCTTCCTATCTGATTCAATGATAAAAGGAGTGATTACTATACAACTAAATATAGAATGACTTAAAATGATGCAAACATACTTTGCGGAACTTTGACTTAGATCAACAAAGATTAATTATATCTTACATCTACCATTGATATGGAATTATTAACGTATTTCCACAAAATTTATAATAACTTGTTTTATTTTACTCGATTTTTCACTTCTACATAAAAATGAGCGAAACCACTTAAAAAATGGAAGAAAGTACACGTCAATCCGATCACTTTTATCAACCTCAACAAAGAATTTCTGAACGCAAAATTTACATACTCATGTGATACTTGATCTCCTTGTCGATCTTGGGCGAGAACAGGGTGACGTCGAAGTCAACTGGGTAGGTGAAGGTGAGCCAGCGCCCGTGGGCGTCGGGTTCGGCTGTGAGGGCCTGGAACAACCCGGGCACCGGTTCGTTGAAGTCCTCCACGTGGGATTTCTTGCTCAGCGGATTGTCCGTAACGTTGGGCTTCGGACACAGATCTGTAATGCGAATGAATGTAGCGATATTTATGCGTAGAATGCAGTTCGAGTGATTATGCGCAACATTGCGCAACCGATTTACGCATGCATGGTTTTTTTCTTGCTACAGAAGTTTATTTATAGTTAATGGGTAACGGATTGCTAATTTTTTCATTAAGTCTAGCGAAAAGTTTAATGTTATAGTAAGTTAGTGTCCGATTGAATAAGTCTGAGGTGTTCTTTTCCTTATTATTTTACATGTATTATCTTTTGAGCTGGGGCTGTAATATTTTATCAGGCGGAATTGAAATATTTCCCATTGCATCATGTATTACAGATAATTATATTAGGGAAACTATATTGAATAAATCTAGATTTTATGGTGCATATTGTTGAAGAAAAAAATAAATTTACGAGTTATATCGATATAGTGTAAGACATAAATACTCTAAAATAAATCATGGCATATATACACTCAATTCACCTCAATTCAAAATTACACCATTTCATTTATTATAAAACCGTATTAGCCGAGAAAAGAAAAAAAAAACGTAAAGAAAAAGAAAAGTTAGTTCTTACCGACGCACGAGCAGCACTCGTCGTACAAATACGACAGGCACGAGAAGCACTCTTTGCAACAGGTGCACGTCACCAGATCGCACTTGCAGCTCTGCGTCAGCATGCACTTGCTCACGACGCTTGCGCAGATGGCCTCGTTGCAGGCCCATCCCCAGCTGGCAGTCAGGAGCAGCATTAGCGCAACAGCTCCCAGCGCCGCCAGAATCCGGCACCCCGAGGATCCCGCCATCTTCTCTCGGTCACTTCTGCCCTGGAAAATTAGAAAATTAGAATTTGCGTCGATTAATTAGTCGTCACCGGCCCGCGCGCGTGTGTTTTTCGCCCCCCCCCCCCCCCGTGTTTTCAATTTACGTGGTGCGAGAGGAATAAGAGGTGGCGGTTGTATTATTAGCATGCGTGGGCTTCTATCGCTGTGTGCGGAGACACGTGCATGCGAGGTTTGAGTGAATACTGAGGAAATGAGAATAATTCTGGGATGCGGGATTTTTTCGTGAAAGGAGTAGGTTTTTTGCGAAATCGAGATCCGTGGGTTCAGTGTATAATGATATGATGGAGGTTGGCCAATTTATAGTAGAATGGGTTCCGCGAAATATATTCCGGTATTTAAAAATAGAAAATTGAGGTTGAAATATGGAGAGGCAGGAAGTGATTTTGCGATGGAGCTAGTATAGTTAGCAGTGTTTATCAACTTCCGCCATCGACTGGTATTAATAAATGATTGCTGAAAATCCGCCAAGAGTTCCCTAACTATGTTAATTTTTACGAAAGATCTACATATTAGTATATGAAATTTTAGTTATGTATCAGCAAAATATCCGTTTCTCCATGTTGATGTACGTTGATATCTAAAATTATTAATACTTTTTATAGAATATAATACTACTAAAGTGTACGGAATAACATTTTTTTACTTGCAAGGAGAGTAAATTTAAGTATTTATAACATACTCGGGAATTCTCGAGCCTAGAACTCACGAAATCAAAGCATACTTCATTTGAACAAACAGTTATTGACTATTCAATGCGAGCAACTACAGTATATAAATACACATCATCATTAATTTTATTCCACATTCGACCAAAATGGCCACCTTTCACTCCCGAAAATCGGGACAAAAGTGGCATATATTTCCCGCAAATCTCATTTGCGGGACGAAAGTAAAATTTGCGGGGCAAAAGTAAAAACTGATAATTTTTTTTTACAATTTTTATAATAATACTATTTATTTTTTAATAAATCCATGAAAATCTAGTGTAAAACAAAAAAAAAATGTGTCGGCCCCGCTTTTCACAGTTTAAAAGGTGGCTACGGTCGAGTGTGGAATAAAATACACTGAAAAAAATTTTAGGCTGTAGAAAACATAGTTTCGATTTGCTGTACTAGCACTATTTATACTGATCATTTACCCTTACAGACGGCTGAAGCAGTTTATTTATTTGTATAATGTAACGGCACTATTGGTCAGATGCGCAAAATGTATCTGTACAGCTTTGACAACGGTACCATTTAGTTGACAACGCTACAATGCGAAGCCAACGTTTATGTTATAACCTCAAAAAGTCACAAAATCCGTCGATCAACCGCGTGTTCGCAATCCGCTTTTGCGTATTTCATCTGTAATCCAGTGTATTTATCAATCGAGATTATTTTAATGAAAAATATGTACATATGTCGAATCATAACCTATTTAATGCTTCGACAAAAGAACTCTATACATTAGTGCTTTCAGTGTATCTTGTACGGCTCTCACAGCTGTACCGATACAATTACTGTTCCTAAAAAATTCAGCGAAATGAAAATCAGCCAAAAAGTATCGTTGTCAGAGCCGTACTTTCAGTTCTCACAACGTAAAATTTTTTTCAGTGTATTATATGTAGCAAGATTGTTCACGAGGGCGCGTTTACGGCCCGAGCGAAACGAGGGCAGTAATTACCCGAGGGAAAAATCTGCTCCTTTCGCCCCTTGTTACATAATGTACTATAACATTTTACATGCCTTTTATATTAACATTCCTTATTATATTAAAATTTTACTATATTTTTATTTAAACATATTTTCTAATCAAATTTTCCTGCAGATTAACAAATTACATATTAGATGATAACGTATATACACAGGAAATTATATAGATTCAAATTTTGTTTCAAATTTCGTCGTGAAATTCGATTTGACTATAGTACATTTTACACTTACTAATATGGGCGTTATCGATGTTCCTCTAATGGTGTATTAATGTTTGAATTCGCAGGCTAATCATTATTTACAACAGTTAATGCATTGTAGTTGCCGCATTGTAGCACTTACTCACACGTTATCGTCTTTGTTCTTATATGCTAAGTAACTGAGGTAATGTATTTGTCCATTTACGATTTACTCACGTACCGCGGTAAACATAAACGTCTATAGGTAAATATAAAAATCAAAGCGCAACAAATATATAAGTTAGGCAAATACGTGAATGATATTTTCTATTATTTAAATACGAACATTATAAGCTTATTAAATACGCGCAGTTTAGATAAAATGATTTCGTTGTTTTAACGGATATTATATTTATTTAGAGAAGTCCGTTAAATTGATAACAATTTTGTTGCTCCAACTGGATTTTTCACTCAGTCCCATTGATTTAGAAAGGTGCCATTATATATTCCAACCTAAATATATGTCATTATCGCATTCGTAAAAAAATTTCCTTTTGCAATTACAAAAATAAAATCCTTTTCACCAGGATAAATTCCATTGTGCATCCAAGGGGCATTCGAGTTCTAAATACGAGTACACGCGCGGGTGTCTCCTTGATTACGGCGCGTGCGGCGATTAATTCGCGATAAACATGAATGATTGGACGATAATTGCATTTGGCAAAGGCTCTCCCTGCCTCTCTCTGCGCTCAAAATTGCACCAGCGCTGTGTTTCTATGACAATTAAGCCAGTCTATAGCGCGTTTCTAATAATATCCCGGCGCGCGTGTAATAACTATAACATGCACGCGCGCGTGCGATATTATATTGTTCATACGTCCGACTGGACATGACCGCGGCCGTAAAGTGTATAAGGCTACGTGTCTTTCCTAGCGCGCGAGTATGTATAGTATCTTTAAGAGCGACTGTATATTATTATTATTATTTTAACTTTATTTTAGGTCTCTACCTAAAAAGGATACAAAAAGTGTACAGATTTACAGCAATAGCATCAACATTTGCAACACAAAATTGTCGTAGTCGCTTAGTCAAAATAGTAGTGGACTAACATTTTTTCCATTAGTTGTCAATACATATAGATTAAGAATAGTCAGTCATACTTGGTTTAATCAATTATATACAAGGAGTCAATTATTTACAGGAATTGAATGTATACAAAAGTCAAATATGTATACAAAACGAATAACAAAATATCACAGTTCGCCGTAACTGAATACTCAGTCCAAAGATAGTAGATGCTCATAGAGAGCAGTTTTAAAGGGATGTACAACCCTAATTTCAATATTTTTTTAAATCAACATTCAAACATTTATTTGGAAAAAGACGGCTGTCAAGCGCTCCGTACACGCAAACACTATATGCAGATTTTTTTCTGGATAATTCTATTGATATTTGCGTGAGTTATGCTCGTTTGAAAAATAACGTCGGTACTCACATCCCCTTAAAGCAACTTAGTCTGGGCAGGTATTTGATACTACACACACACACACACACACACACACACACACACATACACACACACACACACACACACACACACATATATATATATATATATATAACGTCGCGTAAAAATATCTATACACATAAAATAATAATATAGCCGCGGATGGGCGAGTAAGGTGATGTGATACCCACGCTATTACTCAATTATCGGTTCCCATTTTTCTCCTTCAATTTTAAACTTTTTGAAAAAAACTTTTTGACACGTTTTAAGTTTAATAAAGAACTACAACGTATCAAAGAGTTTTTTTCTTAAAATAAAAAATTTAATGAGAAAAACGGGAACCAAATTTTGGGTAATAGTGTCAGTATCGCATCACCGTAATGAGAGAGATTTCGTTCGCGCGCTGATTCGGCCGGAGGTTAATAACGCGGGTGCTGCGCCGATCGGCGAAAATAAACGCGCTGCGTGATGTCATTAAAGGTGCATGACGGCTAACTGAATGTTTTAACGGTGCGTATCGCCAGCGCGCCGGTGATTGATCGCGCGCGCAGCTAAATTATGCAAGTGTTATATACATATACATCGAGTATATAGTGTGCGCATGCATTATGCACACGTCCGGCGTGCGAATATGTATATATACTTTCGGCATTTCGGGCGGCGGCGCGTATACGCGTCGAGCGCTCGAAAATTGATGAGCTACAGATATGATGCTGATTGTTATTTATTGACGTCTGTGTGTGTGGGTGTATCTTTGTTGGCGTTGTATTATAGATATGTCGCCGCGTGGACGCGTTTAATTAATATATATAATTTTGTCATTTGTACCGCGCAGCTTTCGGCATGTGCTACGTTTACGATGAATATTTATGTGCGAAATTGAAGTTAAATAAGGCGTGCAATCAACAGAGCGTGTTGTGGCTCCTGAAATATAGATATATCGGTGGTTAATTCTTTACCCCGATGCAATCTCGATATTTAAATACTAACGTATAATAACGTATAACGAAAAAAAAAACACGCTATAATACACCTGTAGCAAAATATTTATCGACGTGTTACAATAACGAGAATTTCTATATATACCTCGATAACGTAATTTTACAACGACGTAGAAACATGTATACGCGTCGTAAATGAAACTTCTTTATTATTGTTGCGTTTACCTATCTAGTCAAGCCTACAAGTCATCACGCGCGCTTAACGATCCTCCTAGATCATCTGAAATTACACACGCGCGCGCGCGAGCACGCACACGATCTCATCAATCTATCCGTCCATCCAGCTAGCGTACAGGTGCAGAAACGTTTCTCCCCACCCGTGGAGACACCAATCGACGCATTTTTCGTTATCTTTCGGCGATATTACCTTCGTCCTGTCAGCGCGGCGCACGCGTGCAGGTATATATATATATATATACACGCGTTCGCCGGCCCCGAAATTACTGGCGCGCGCGGGCAGCTTTCGTGGAACTTCAGGTAGGTCGGCGCGCCGCGTGACTAAACGGAGAAAAATGCCGAGTGAGGATGGGAAAGAGATGGGAGAGGAAGAGAAGAGAGTATTATCTAGATAGATGCAATCATCTACTGCTGCCGATCGTCGACATCTTATTAGCGTCGCGTTAACTCTCCGCGAGGGCTATGTTTAAAGAGGCTGTCCAAATCCCGAACGTAAACAGCGTGCTTTTTTGTTAAGTAAATAAGAGGCGCAGGGGATGTAGGATACTTCCGTGGAGCTTGATCGCGTAGCCATCTGGCGATCGGGAAGGCGCGTGTATTTATCGGGTATTTGCATATTCGCGATGATCGTGACGCGGCGGCGGCTGCTGCGGCTGATGATGAGAGAATAAACATCGCGGCGGCCACTTGCATACAAATTTTTTTCTTATTCAAAACATCTCTTCGGGATTTCAAAATTACGTCTGCGCGTGTATATATGTGTGAGTTGGGGAATCATGATGCCACGCAAGGTGTATATATATGGACACTATTTCGTGTTTCAAAAAAAAAAAAATGAAATGGTTGTGTGATGTGGTTGATCCGCCTGACTGGGGATTGGAAAAATAAAGTTTTCACATGAAAATAATTTATATTTCTGATAAAGATTTAAGTGTTGTTTGAGAATGCCACTTTGATAGCACGGTTATCGTAAAACTATAAGAACGTTTTACGGCCACTATGAAGTATAATAAGAAGTACGCTGCAATGTAATATATCGTATGTAAACCATATAGTTATTCAAAGACCACCACTGCTGCACGCTACTTCCATATCGTAAACATTCTAATAGCACACCGAACTTTCGCAACCATTCTCGCACAGCGAAACTTTTTTTGCCCACACTTTAAAATAACTTCATCCACTGCACAATTACGCTAAACCAATCGCTGATACAACCCAGCTGCCATCTATTTTTAAACGCTCCCCTCCCCCCTTCTCTCTCTACCCGTTTCTTTTTTCCAATCACGCACGCGGTAAATTATTACAGTCGTCGTTGCCGTCGTCTCGCGCGCTAGTTTTTACTGGATCTTTCTCCGCTGTCCCGCACGTACGAAATCTCATCAAGCGCAGAGTAATGCCAGCAGCAACGCCATCGACGATGAATTATATATATACATATATATTTTTTTCCTTTCTCCCGCGTTTACGGCAAAAGTGACAAATCCACGGCATCGGTATATCCATGTACACCAGAGAAAACACACACACACACACACACACACACACACACACATATATATATATACACACACACACACACACACACACGCACACGCCGAGAGCGCCTGCGCGCGCATTCCATGCGATCTCTCACTCGCTCACTCGTTCTCGCGCATGTTGCGAAACACGTGCGAAGACAAATAATCCTTATACTCTCCTATAGCAGTCGTATGGCAGCAGGAGCAGCTCGTTATTATAGTATATTGGTGTTTACATGTAAATCGTGCACCACAGACCAATCCGTGTGTCTGGGTATGTGTGTATGTGTGTGTGTGTGTGTGTGCGTGTGTGGGTAAATTCTTACGCACCTGTTGCCGATCGATGCCGAGGCGTAGTTTCGCTCCGCTCCCAGTTCAGTCGGATCTATATATCACGCCGATGGATCGACGCACACGAAACACAATTTAATCGTACGAGTATATATAGATGCGCGTCTATGTGTGTACATCCACCGTGGCCGAGTAACTCGGGCACAACAACACTGGTATACTACTGCTGTTGCTCGGTGCGAATAAGACACTCCCGCGCGGACATCGCGGGCCGATCTCTCTCTTCCTCACTATGTCTTTCTCGGCGAGGTGTGTATACACGCACACAGACACAGACACACACGGAAGAGAGGAGAAGAGTACAGGGATAAGACAGAAGACGCGACGGCGGCGCTTATTCTCGACTGAATTAAGGAAGAGAGCAGCGCGGCGTCGAGGACCGCCGCCACAGGAGGAAAAGGCAGCAGCAGCAGCGGTAGAGGAGGAAGAAGCAGCGGCGCTGGATAGCTCGCTCTCGCTCTGGAGGTGGTCGGCTCTGCGAGTGAGAGACGGAGGAGAGAGAGAGAGAGAGAGAAAAGGCTAGAAGGAGAGGGAGAGACTGGTTTTCGAATTTTTTCGACTTTTTGCCTTACCTGTCCCTCGCTCGTGCGCCACTCCACTCCTACTCTATACCGTGTGTATTTACGTCTCTCTTTCCTCCTCCTTCACCTAAGGCTTCGGAAGTTTCGCTGCTGCTGCTGCTGCTGCTGCTGCGGTGGCTTATTCACCTGCGAGTGTATATAACGGGCGAGGGATCGGAATGGCACAGCAATCGCCACACGATTACGATGTCTAGCGAGCGAGAGGAGAGACGACGACGACGACGGCTTTTATGATACGACTCCATTATGGAGAACCGAGCGCGGGCGCGGAGAAAGAGAGAGGGAGAGATCGTGCGCTTTGTTTCTTTTTTTATAGGTACCGGCGATGGAATGCGTGGTGGATGGCATCGATGGTTTCGATTTTTCACGTATATGGGAATGAAAGAAATTAAGAGAAAAAGTGCTCGGTCGAGTTGTCGTGCGCGAATATATACTTGCACGCGCGCGCCAAATGACAATGAGGCAGAAAGAGAGAAGTGGCGTGTATATACGTGTACGCACAACCTCTCATTTACCACCTACCGCCAATCAACGGCGGTTAAGGCCTTTCTGCGCGCTTAAGTGTATTTAGACGTTTCCGCTGCTTTTTGACAAAAACTCGACGCGCCGAGAGACCGAGAGAGAGAGTCAGCCTCTTAATGTGACCAACGTGTTATTTTACATTTGACGGCTCGCTCATATCTCGCGACAATGCCGATCAGCACGCGCGAGACTTGCGCGGTAGTTGGAAGCGATTAACGCACGTAAAAGTATACACGAGGCAATTTCGTGAATAATATCGATTCGCAATGATAACCTGATGAAAAAAACGTTTTTTTTATCTCTCAATAGGATGTTATATCCTGTATATCATTTCGCAGTATAATTAAGGGTCGGTGAAAAATTGCCTTATTACCTTTCACAATAAGAAACAAATATGTGCCATAGCTCCTATACAGAAATCGGCAAGAATAATCGCGCGGTAGCAACCGGCATTCATTTCGCAACCGCTCAATCCCCAGCCGTGTAATTCCCTTCCTAAACAAACGACAAAAAAAAAACACCACCCAAAAAAGTCAATTTTAATCAGAGATATAACATCTGCTCCCATCCGCACGCACACAACGCCGTTAACAGGAGCGACGACGAAAACGAACGAAGCTACTCGAGTAATTCGGTTGTGTTATACCCGCCTCTCTGCCTGCGTCATTAAAGGAAAAGAAAAATTTTGCCCGCGCACCGGAGATGGGACGACGAGATATGTATTCACTCCCGCGCCGCGGGACCTCCCCAGGGAGAGAGAGAGGCATCGGCTCGCAGGTAGATAGGCATGTGCGCTCTCTCTCTCTCTCTCTCTATATATCTCTCTCTTTCTCGCTAATGACTCGCGTAGGTAGGACGCCGGCGCCCGAGCGCGCTCTCCTTATGTTGATTGCACGCAGCGCTGAGCGCATTGCAGTCCGATTCGAAGGGAAAC
This sequence comes from Torymus aiolomorphi, assembly GCA_036365515.1. Classification (NCBI taxonomy): domain Eukaryota; kingdom Metazoa; phylum Arthropoda; class Insecta; order Hymenoptera; family Torymidae; genus Torymus; species Torymus aiolomorphi. Next base: position 26,922,934 of record CM070876.1, read on the forward strand.
GGAAATTGAGGGAGAGGGACTAATAAGAGAGTTAAGTATCGTTTGGGAGGATCTTGAGGATTCAATTTTCCGCTGGGAATGATGGTATCGGGGACTTCTTTTTTGTTGTCGTTGTTAGAGTGGACTGGCAATGTTGTTTAATTGAGAGTGAATTCGCGGGATGCGCATTGTTCGGAACTGAGTGACGGAGCCACGGGAAAGCTTTTGGCTCCGGTCCAACGTTCTCCCGCGTTTTAGAAACTGTGGTGCATAAGATACTGCGAACGGGTGCGTTTGTTTCCGATCAGTCACGTATTGATTAGATTTCTTTTTGTTGTGATATATGTGTGGGTAATATTTTATCTACAATTAGAATCGTATAATTAGACATGAAAAGGTGATTCTATATATTGTTGTAGACAAAATTCTTCTGATACGAAGAAGTATCTAAAAAGTCATTATATAATTATGGTGATTCGTATTATAAATGTCGAATTCGTGGCTTCACTACATACATATGCATATGTATTTTAAGTAATATATATAGTATAGAACCTTTAGATGAATTATATTATTTTTGCATTATGATTTTTGCTAAAAATTCTTCCATTTAATTAACACGTTAGCTATAAAATATGGTTAATTTTCTACCATGGATGTATCTATTTTATATATTAAGAAATGTTACTTTTCACATTGTTAAAGTGAAGCCACGAATTCGACATTTATAATACGAATCACCATAATTATATAATGACTTTTTAGATACTTCTTCGTATCAGAAGAATTTTGTCTACAACAATATATAGAATCACCTTTACATGTCTAATTATACGATTGGTACATAATTATGAAATACAAGCAATGCTCGTTTTTAGCCATAAAATTAATTGAAAAATACCTAGCTTCTGGCTAACATTTCTATCAGGGATTATTTAGTTATTAAAAATTTAAAAATATTTTTACTAATTTATCTTCTATCGATAATTGAACGAGTTTTTACACTTTATAAAGATTAAAACGTGTATTTTAATCTTTGTGAAAAGTTTGAAAACCCAAAATTAATCTTTCCAGAAAATCGGATGCTTTTTTACACTTTATAAAGATTAAAACGTGCATTTTAATCTTTACTAAAAGTTGAATTGATGCAATTTAATCACGTAAAGATTAAAACCTATCAATTAATCTCTTAAAGGATTAAAATGTGTCATTTAAACTTTTATAAAGTTTAAAATGTATGTTTTACACTTTTTACTTCCAGATTTTCAACTTTAGGGTTTAGAGTGTAGGTATAATAAAGGTGCAGATAACAAAAGGCGCGTTAAATTCAAATCTCTTCGACCACTACGCCATCTCTATACCGCATCACCAGTAATCAGCAAATCTGAACACTCTCTCCCAGATAAAGTAGAGATCTACACCTGCTACCTGCAGGAACTTTCCACTCGCATCTCGAAGTCGCGCGCGTGGCGTACTTATAATAGTGAGGTACGTCAGCGAACCACTGACGGCGTGCGCACGGCGGCAGCGGTGTTTTATTACACACAGCAGCTGTTCGACCGATTGTCGCCGTCGCGGAACTGTCCCTGCGACAAATATATATCACGGTCGTCGCACACGGCGATGATAGCAGCGTACAAGAGAGGTTCTTCCCCTCCTCGCACAGCCGAGTGATATACGCACATATATTAGCTATACAATACGTATGGGTCGCGAATATACGTATACGTACGTGTTCATCTCTCGCAGACGTGGTGCGAAGTTCGACAAAGAGGGGAATACTTATAAGTAACGCGTTCCTCTCGGCAATTGTTAGTACAGTTCTATAGGTACGTGGCTCAACACGATACGGCGCTCGCATGCTTCAGAGAGCAGCAGCGAGAAACGTAAGTTGTTTCAAGGTGCACCGGTTTTGCAAAAGGAACTGTCCTGCACCTTTTTCTACTTTTTCCCGATGAGAGCAGTGCTTGGTAGTCGTCTGGCAGTGAGTGTTATTCGTCGATGAGCGTTTTGTATTTCGCTGCGAGAGGTTGTGAAAAGAAAGTCGGTAATTTGAGGTTCATGGGTTTTTTCTAATACAACAAACATTGCGCGACGTTTTTTAATCACTTTTTATCGTTTGTCGGCAGACCAGTAGTTATAGTTGTTTGTAAGAGAAGTTTTAAAATAATTTTCCTTCAGCTGTTTTTTGAGAGTAAAATATTATGGTTTTTAGGTACTTTGCAGCCCTTGGTTTTCTAATGTGCAAATTCAATGTTTATAAAAACATCAATCGTACAAAACTGAAATATATAATTGTTTAGAAATACATTAGTTTGCAAGCGTATCTGCAAATTTTTTTTTTTACATAATTTCTCAATTACATATTCAAGTAAAATTTCAGGCGTCTAATGTATGATATCATATGAGGAAACAGATGTTATGTTTCTTCTAGTAATTATCCTGTACCAGGAAAACTTGTATTAATTATATGATAACTTTGTAATCACTTTCTCTTGCTTAATTTTATAGATTAAATGATAATTTTTAATTTACAGGAAAATGAAGTACTTCTTGATATTCTTAATTGCTGTCCTCATCATACAAGACTCTGTAGCTCCTCCTGTTACAAAAGAAAAAGATGAGGAAGAGCATGCGAAGGGAGAACCCAAAGAGAGATTAGTCAGTATAGTTTAACTGTGAATTTAGAAAGTACATGATATTTATAGATTCACTTAATTTTTTGTTATATCAATTAATTACAGGAGGAGTCTATGGAATATCATAGGTATTTAAAAGAGGTTGTACAAGCTCTTGAAAGTGATCCAGAATTTCGAGCGAAATTAGAAAAGGCAGAAGAACATGATATTATTGTGAGTTAAAAGTTGAATAATCTGAAACTATTTTTAGAAGATTTATGTGTAAATAATAAAAAATTTCTTTGTAGAATGGTAAAATTGCTCATGAATTAGAATACGTAAGTCATCATGTTAGGTCAAAATTAGATGAATTGAAAAGAACAGAACTTGAAAGACTGAGGCACTTGGCCATTAAGGAATACGAACTTGAAAATGGCCTTGATCCAACTCACATGAAAATTCCTGAACATTTAGACCATGCAAATCCTCATACTTTTGAAATAGACGACTTGAAAAAATTAATTGCTAAGGTAATTTTTTTAACTTTTGAGTAACCAACGTATTTATAAAAAATAAATAAATTATAATATATAATTTAAGAAAAACAAAATAATGTGTTTATGCTGTATAAATATATAAGTTTTTAGAAGATTAATAAGAATTGTATATATGATAAAAAATAACTAATATTTATTTATATTGGATAATATTTTACAGACGACAAAGGATTTAGATGAAGCTGACAAAAAAAGAAGAGAAGAATTTAAAGAATATGAAATGCATAAGAAATTTGACCAAGAACAAAAGATGCAAAGTATGTAACATGTCATATTAAATTTATAAAATTATTTGTTTATTTTAGATTGATTTTCTTTTCAGATATGACTGAGGAAGAAAAAAAGAAATTTGAAAATGAAATTCATGATTTGGAAAAGAAACATAAAGAGCATGCACCAGTAAGTGTTTAAAATTAGTCGTAATAATAAATATAATAATGAAAATATATGTATTATCTTTTGTCTATCTACAGCTGCATCATCCTGGTAGTAAAAAGCAATTAGAAGAGGTTTGGGAAAAGCAAGATCACATGGATCAGCAATTTGATCCCAGAACCTTCTTTTTCTTACATGGTATTACTTTGATCAAGTTTTAGTCGTTTTTACAACTTATATTCATGTTTATATTAACATTGCTCTACTTTTTGGTATAGATTTAGATGGAAATGGCGTTTGGGATCAAACAGAATTGAAAGCTCTTTTCCTTAAAGAGTTGGACAAACTTTATTCTGAAGGACATCCTGAGGATGACCTTGTTGAAAGAGCAGAAGAACTAGAAAGGATGAGAGAACATGTTATTAGAGAAGCCGATCTTAACAAAGATGGATTAATAAGGTTTTTTTAATGAAAATTATATTCTTTGTGTTTTCAACATCTACAGTATAAAATAGCCTATTATAATTATTTTAGTTACGAGGAATTTTTAAATGAGTCAAAAAAAACAGAGTTTGACCAAGATCCTGGATGGGCTCCACTTGACGAGCAACAATTATATTCGGAAGAAGAGTATGAGTCATATAAACGATTAAAAGCACAAGAAATAGAGCGAGCTATTGCCAAGGGAATGGTAAGATTATTTTTTCAATAAATTGCATCAAATTCGTTATTGCAACCAGGCATGCCAATTTATATATTCTAACATTGTGTATGCTATAAATGAGTATTTATATATTTTCTGTTTTGAGTTGTACTATTTCGTGTAGTAATTTGCATGTAGTTGAATGATTTTAGTAATTAGGGTGATTAATGAGTTGCTTGTGCATTCTTTTCCGCTAGTCCCAAGAGTATCACCCTGCTGGCCACCCACAGGCTGGATATCAGCAGGTGAGAATAAGTAGTATATATTCATACATAAAAATTACTTCCAGTAACCTGTGAGCTATTTGCAGAGTTTTCTTGTGTTTGCTCATGTTGAAAGACATTTTAAATAAAAAGAAAATTAACAAGATTATAAAATTTCAGTTTCCATCACATCCTAATCAAATTCCACAACAAGCGCAGTATCAGCATCAGGCGCCTCCTCAGGATCATTATCCACAGCAAGGTCAATACGTAAACCAAATGCCACCACAACAGGGTCAATACAATCAGATGCCACCTCAGCAGGGCCAATTCAATCAGATGCCACCTCACCAAGGGCAATTTAGTAATCAGATTCCTGTGCAACAGCAGCAACAATTTCACCCAAACCAACAAGTACCGGTACATAATAACATAAATCAAGTACCGCAGCAGCAGCATTATCCTCCACAAAATCAGCAGATACCAGTAAATCAAAATCAAGTACCACATCAACAACAGCAGCAGCATCAGCAATTTAATCAACATCAGCAGCAACAACAATTTAATCAACAGCAGCAGCAGCAACCTAACCAACAGCAACAACCCAACCATCAACAACAGCAACAACCCAATCAACAACAGCAACAACCCAACCAACAACCTCAGCAACAGCAACAATTTAATCAGCAACAGCAGCAATTTAATCAGCAACAGCCCAACCAACAGCAGCAGCAGCAGCAACAAAACTTTAATCAACCTGGACAACATCAACAGCCAGTTGCAGTTAATAATATAAACCAAAATCAACAACAAACTCAAAACTCCCAACCTCCTGCTAATGTGGTACCTTTACCAAACCAGCAAGTTCCAGTAGCAGCTGGTCAAAACCAACAAAATACTCAAAATCAAGTTCCCCAACAAATGCATGAACAAATATCTTCCATCAATAACGCGCAAGCGCATCAAAATGATCCTCATGTTGCCAAGACGTAAAACTAGAACTGAAGTGAAAATTAAAACTAAATCACTTTAAAACTTTTGAACACAACTTTGAAAAGAACTGCACAGTATTTGATACATTATTTGTGTAAAGAACCAAGCCAATTTTTACTTTACTGGAAAATCTTCCTTTTTGGTTTTATATTGATGTTTTTCAAATAACAAATTTTAGATGCATATCATTAAAATGACGTTAATGCCAAAAATAAATAAATTTTAATTTAAAATAAATATTGTGTTTCATTTCTTCCTTATAGAATTGATATTATAAAACTTAATGTTGTGAAAGGTAGACGAGAGGGTGATGAATGATAAATGAGAGACAATATCATATTTTTTAATGTTTATTATTATTGCATATTGTTTACGTTAGTATATTACTTAGGTATACGTGCCAAGTAGCAACTTAAATGTATGATTGCGTGATTCTGTTTGTTCCTCGGTAGGTAGGGTAATGTACGCTTACTCCGTATTATATATAGGGTGTATTTATAGGTATAGTATAGTTTTTTTCGGTAAAACGTCACCTTAAGAGCTATTCGGTACAATAAATAAAAAAAATCAACGGATGGCGGCTTTCTATAAAATATCCAACTTCTGCCAGTTTTTCTTTAAAGTTTTTCAAAACTTCTATTCTCCATCTCGATTTCATTTTTAATTACACCCTCGTTATTGTTCTTGGCGACAGAATCAAGTATATGTTTTCTTTTTTTTTTAATCACTTACTACTCTAAGCCTTCATGACGCTGCTTTCGCGTTCGATTATTAAATAACAAATTGATCTAGCTAAACAAAGAGGATTCGTATCTCTTGTCGATTCGTGAAAATTACTACAAAATTATACAATAATGAATCTTATACGGCAACGGAAAACAGGAACGAATTTAAAAAAAAGCCATATGGGTTTTTCGAGCGATACTCTTTGTAATTGACGATTTTATACCACCGCATCCATAATAATTAAACGTTATTTTCATCGAGGAGTCTAAAACAGATATAAAATGTAAAACCCATACGTAATATCACGCCTGTTTTCCTTCACAATGTACTATTATTCTCGAGCTACATACAGATTATCGCAAAGGCTGTTGATGCCATCTTGTCGAGAAGAAAAAATGAATGATTTATGCATTTTTTTTATACAGGAAAAAAATTATTTGGCTTAAAAAATACTTGAGAAAACTGTTCGCAGCAGCTATTGCAGATTTCTTATCATAAAACAGTCTTAAGTAGCGCCGAATAACTTTTTTCTTGATCGTCGGAAGGAGTAGCAACCGACTCCTTTCTTTCTGCGGAACGCAAAAAATAAATAATTGTACAATTAATTCGTTAACTAATAGTATATAATTACATTGAAGTAATAAAGCTTACAGAAGGGAGGCGAGGCCGATTGTTGCCTTTCTCATTGCCGTGATAATAAAATAATAAATATGTTCCGCGAACGAACTATAACACAATGATAAACGCGCTATTTACAGTACATAATGTATATAGTATACAATGTAGTCGAACGCAATCGTGCGAATGTGCGATTATGAACGATCAAGGAAGTAATGCGACTTGACCAACGTCACAGCGGACTTTGATAAAGTACTACGAAAAAATAAAGATACTCTGAAAGTTGTATAAAAAGTAAAGAAAGGGACACTGAAAATAATTATATAATATTAATATTATCAGATCGAATCGTTTTACATTGTATTCTTACATTTCTTTTTGCACATTTCAAACATTACTAATTAATTTTACATACCACAAAAAGGTCCAGCTATTTTTGTCCGAATATACTATCGCATCAGTTTTATTAATCTTACTTTTTATCTTTTTTCGTATAAATCATGTATACTTTCTCTCCTTCTTTCCTCGCACAAAACACTCTTTATGAATTCAAGTCTACCTCTGCATCATTTACTTTAAGTTGAGTAAAATTAGCAATTTCTCGAATAAATTTACAAATATACTTTTCGAAATAGAACGCATGTTACCAAATGGAATTCACATAATCGTAATAATAAAAAATTTCAAACTACCATAAATAATAAAAATTTGATCTACATAATAAGAAATAGCTTTCTCATATGCATTAGTTTCATCAAATCAGATCTGTCTCTATGCCGGCGCATAGGTGGAATTTCAATACTAAAATTGTCGATATATCGAATTTGAAAGATAATTCATTGATCTTACATGAATAAAATTAACTAAATAAAAAAATCATTGAGCGTTGGGCGTGATAATCTCTTTCTTTACACACTGCTGGTATCTTATACCGCGAAAAATAGCGACCTTAAGTCCAAATCAGTTCTTTTTGTACGTAAAGCTCCTAAGACGAAAGAAATTTAATTCTCTTACTTTTTCAGTACATGTACCCAGCAGTATCCCTCTTTTTTAATAATATACCTATTATATATATATCAATTTATATAATATATATAGCTTCTATATATATATTTATATATATATATATATATAATTTTTGTATTCTCTATCAATATAATAGCGTATTAGATACTTTTCACTTACATTTAAGTATGTAATATATAGGTGTTTATTTTTCTCATCTGTTTACAGATATCATATAAAAAAACGTGAAAACGAAACTTTTCCTCGAAGCGTCCATTTTCTGTTTCCCTCTCTCTCTCCCTCTCGTTCTCTCTCGCGCTCTCTCTCTCACACTCTCTTTCGTTCTTTTTGCATTTTCTGACTCTTTATATTTCGCTTTCATTCGATTATTTAATTTTTATTTTCTCTTTCTATAATTGATCACTCAAGAAAAAACGAAAAACTGCTTTATTTTAAAGACATGCCATTCAGGGTATTACCGGTGTGATTTCATCCGAAACTGAAATTTTGTCGGTCTTTCAGGTACCACATAAATACGAGGCGAAATTTTTCATTTCGTATTTACAACGTACCAGACATTTCACTGACATTCGTTCACCTTATTCACTCTGTATTTTGCGATTACGTTAATGTAGGTTTTTGATATTCGAAATGGTTCGGTCTTTTTAATTCTTGCCGAAACACTTTAAACGCTTGTAAAATATGGTTAATGTAAGTTTTGCTTTACATTAAAAAATTTTCAGATTGACGTAATTGCAAAATAACTTCTCATATACTCTCCGTACTCACATAATGCGAAAATTTCGACTGATTTTTTATCATTTACAAGTGGTCACGATCTACGAGACTCTTTTCTTAATTTTTTTCGATAGGAAGGCACTTTCTACTTTTTTTCTCATCGTCTTTTTTATACAGTACATCACTAAACATTCTTTATCGCTTTCTTTCTTTCATTAGCGCGTGTTGATTCGTTTTCACTTCTAATTTGGCTGCACACTCACGAAACTTTTTTTCCTTTAAATAACGAATAACTCGCTTCGATTTTGCTCCATAACATTTTGTTTTTGAACACATTTTATGCCTAGATTTTACATCGTATAATTTCGAGATTTAGATATTCTCGTAACTTGGATTTTTCTCAAAGTAAAAAATAGCTAGTAAATTACAGTAAGTACGGCTATATATGTTTAAAGAGCTCCAAAGACAGTCCCAGAATCTCACTTTGTTACTTTTAACATTTTTTTTTTCAAGTCAAGTCTTTCGCAATTTTGCACCGTTCTTTCAGGGGAAAATATAATCAACATGAAAACTAAATAAGTTATTTTATCATAATTAAACCGTGAAATTACCGTTTATGGATAATAGGATAAATTTAGTTTCGAAATTATTTTTACAAAAACGAATATGAATGATTAATAAATACAAATAAAGTATTTCTTTTCCACGTTCTCAAATCTTCTCTTGCTTAAAATTTTGTCGCGCAAAGTTTTTTGTATCAAGAATATCTTTTGTATACCAAAGAGAAGTTTATTATTCGATCCGTGCTTCGTTTTATCGCAAAATTCATTCTATCAGTCAGCGCCATGAATTCTTTGTTGATTATTACTCTTTTCACTACTCGTGATTGAAGAAAGATGTTTAAAGTTAGGAAAACAAGTATAAAAAAATCTCGTAAAGCGCGACAACCAGGGATTTTTTTTCGCTTTTTGCGACACTCACGAAGGCCACTTCGAATGTTTTTTTTATTTTCCCCTTACACAAATACAAAGCTTGATAATGACCTAAACTCGTAAATGTAATTACTCTCATTTCAGTGAAATATTTTCATTTACTGAATATATCGGGCAAAGGCCTCGTGTGTTTGTTTTGTGTACGTTTCTTTTAATCTGAAGATTTCTAAAAAATAAAAAAATTAATTTTTTATCACCCTTTTTTTAGCAAAGTCACGCGCAATGTTTTTTTTTACAAAATTTTGAAAAATAGTTTGACTTTTCCGAAAAGAAGCACCCATACGCCTTCGAAACATTTATCGCACGTTGTGTCTCTCATTTTGGTTTCACTTTCATTTTTTTTCTTCAATCACCCATTCATAAAGATCAGATCATTCGATTCTCATGTGTCTCCTTTTGCACCTTCCATCTTGCCTCACATGCGCAACTTTTCTCAATCACATGTACTCAATCATCAATTTGTCATTTGTAAGCCCTAAACCTTATAATTTTTATACTTGGCATACCCCAAATATGGCAGGAAGGCAATACTTAATAACGCGTACTTTAATCTTTCCTTATTTCTTCTCACAGAAATACCTTTCGTCTCGTCATTCCTTTTTTTTTTTTTTTTTATTTTGTATCGGTTAATATAATTAGAAATTTTGTACATTCGGTAGCACGCTGATGTTATAATTTGAGTCCACCCGTGCTACCCTGCCTTTAACCGTCTGCATGTAGTGGGACGCTCTTCTCACATTTCTTTTCTACAAAATCACAAAAATAAGCTTTCACGGAGCATCGAGTCACCATTCTCTTTTTGGTCTTCGGCACTCTGCAAACAATGAAAGAGCAATCTTTTTCGCGAGTATTTTGACAACATCGAGGGAATTGTATGACCTTGCATCAGACAATAATTTAATAATAAAAATTCTGAGAATGTAACGACGCTATCGTTTATATAAAAAAGAAAACAAACAGACAAAGTAAATAAGTCAGTGTACAATTCAACGTTTTGACTTATTAAAAAGACAAAATATAAAAAATAAAATTCGAGTCAAAGTAACATAAATCTCTAGTATAGTCGTATGTGAAAGTTCGTACGTAGAAAATAAATATTTATAGAGCCCTCGATGAATGAGAAGAGTAGGACAGCGACTCGACACTGCATTACTAGACTCGTACAAGTGAAAAAATCTGTTGCTCGATCTGGCTTTGGATTTTCGGTCCGTGTCTGTGTGTGTTCGTGTTTTTCGCTCTCACGCCACCACGCTTCTCTCTCGTTCTCTCTCTCTCTCTCTCTCTCTCTCTCTCTCTCTCTCTCTCTCTCTCTCTCTCGCTCTCTTTCTCTCCCACAATCTCTCTGTCTCTTCCACCGTACGGACTGCTGCTCCGTAGTCCTCCGGCTCTCTCTAACGAAGTCGCGCAGTTTTATCATTAATTTTTTTTTTATTTCCTTACTAACTATTATACATTTGGCGTTATAACGTATGGTACTGTCTATGCGTTTAGGTATAAATTATGTAGTACTTGCACTTGTCTTCGCGCCCTGCTGGTTACAAAAAAAAAGAGGCCAGCAAAGACGAATTCTACATACATATGCGACATCTACTCGTACATTATCTGAACGTAAGGACTGTGTTTGTGTGTTTATGTGTGTACGTGTGTTCGTGTATAACTACCTAAAATTGGAAATACATTCGCGAGCGGCGATGGCGCTACCGGGACACGCGTGCGTGTCTCTTTTTCAATGTAACATCAAATATGCATTTCGCTCTATCTCCCTTCCTTTATTCCACCCTTTCATCATCGCACCGATGCGCGGAGCAATCCGTGTACTACTTACTCTACATGTGTACATCGAACGTGTATCCGCGGTCGCGACATCGCCTTCGAAAAAAGGAAGGAGCGCATAATCTACCCGCTCATAGGTTTTTATTTTATTTTCTTTTTTGATTGTAAGCCTCCGTCATATCATTCCCCTCCCACTGTATCCCTCTTTATCTGTCCATCGATCTCCTCGCGAGATCGAAATCGTTATCGTCGCTTTCCCATTTTTTATTTTTTTAATTAATTCATCTTAACTTGTTTTTTGTTTTTTGTTTTTTCTTTTTTTAATTTCTGCAGATACACTGTCACGAACGAGAACTACGCTGCAGCTGCTTGGCTCTTACTATTTAGGTATTTTTTGTTTGCTCGACATGCCTTACTATTTATTTATATAAGCACCCTCGTATGCGTGTACCATGTACATATACATATATAACACAGCTATATATACATATATATGTATACATGCATATTGTAGTGCGCACACGTATGGACAAGTGGCCCGAGACACGTTTCTCTTTCGCACTTCTCCTCGACACGCGTATACAACGGCACCCGTATACGTGTGTGTGTGTGTGTGTGTGTGTATGTGTATCTGTCCGTCTGTCCGTATATAATATACGCGTACCAATGTGTATATATGTGTACATATATGAGACTTCTCTCCGTGTTGTTCTGCTTATCTCGCATCGTCTTTATAATATCGCCGTACGCTACTAGTCGTGTCCAATATAACGCAAAGAACGCGAACGCGATTTTACACATATGCGCGCGCGCGTGTGTGTATGTGTCAGTATCTGTATGTATTTATATATTGAAGAGGCGCTCAGGCATCGCTTGGTTCAATTTTCTATAATCCAAACCGTCGGGGGGTAGCATAATAGCGGCTTGCTCGGCGGCCACCGCGGCACTTGCGGCCGGGCCTGGAAGATGCTGCTCCGCGTGCTGCTGCTGCAGTCCCCCGTACCGGCTCTACTATTCGCATCGCGAGTCCGTCAGGGGCTCGAGTTTGACGGCGATCTTCTCCTTCTCCTTGAGAGCCGCGTGCGAGCTCTTTACAAGGTCGGAGATGTCCTCCTGGAAGAGATTCTCGGGCCGGGGGCTGACGTAGCTGCGTGCCGGCTTGTACGTCATGCCGCTGACGCCGATGCCGACCTCCACGCTGGGCGGCAGATGTGATGGATCCATGAGGGAGCCAAGGGGCGAGGCTAGAGGTGATTCCATGGGACTCTCGGGTGGGCCAACTGAGCCGGGACTGGCGAGGCCGAGGTTCAGCGGCGAGTTGCCGTTGTTGCTGTGGCCCGGCGTACCGGCGCCCGACATCATGCTGCTGAGGCTCATACCACCCCCACCGCTGCTGCTGTTGTTGTTGTTGTTGTGATGGTGGTGCGGATGCTGCTGCTGCTGGTGGTGGTGATGCTGCTGGTGCTGTTGCTGTTGTTGTTGCTGTTGTTGCTGCTGCTGCTGCTGGTGGTGGTGGTGTTGCTGCTGCTGCTGCTGCTGCTGCTGTTGCTGCTGCTGTTGGTGCTGCTGTTGCTGCTGTTGAGTGGCTTGCTGCATAGCCGCTTGGAGATTGGAGGAGAGATTAGACGAGAGATTGGACGAAAGGCTCGTCGAGAGATTCGTCGCCAGCATATCGTGCTGCTGCGAGTGGGCCGCGACTACCATGCTGCACATCTGGTGGCGGAGACCTAGAACGCCCGAGGGACGAGAAAAACACAAGTTAGATTAGGGAAAAATTTGTTTTTTTTCTTTTATTTCAGTTTTTATAATATATGGGTATGTATGTGAGAGTTGGATTTTCTTGCGAGTCATGGGAAATTTCGGGTGACGGTAATGAGCGATGTCGGAGGGAGACGGAAAATAGACAGGTTTAGCGGAAAAATGCAGCTGTCATGGTTGGAGAGATAGGCACGCCTACGTTATTATGGGGAATTAAGGTAGCAGGGGAATTGTCATTTTACGACGATAAAAACTACATTAGGGAGGACGTATTTTCTTAGGTCCGATTAAAGATCTTATAGGTTGAGAAAAAAAATAGATTTGGTCCAATGACATGTGTTGTGACAGATGAAACAATTTAATGGATAAGTACCACTTTGAAAAACTTCGAATACTTTTTTTCAATTCTATTAAAAATGAAGTTAATTATAGGAAGCGTTATCGCGTATTACGTATTAATAAACGTACTGATTTGACGTCTGTCATGATAATTCTATTCCATTCTAATTTAATTTATATACTGAAAACGCAAATACCGAAAATATTTTCTAAATCTAATAATCTAATTAGTTGACGTTATGAATTTTCACTTATCATGACAATTATTTCATCATCACACAATTATACATATAGCACGACGGCAGATGTCTTTGTCATCTACATTAACGTACAGTAGAAAATATAAAATTGATGATATATGTATTCTAAAACACGCCAACTTTCAATGATGCAGTAGCGAAATAATTCACGAGTCAGCATTGACGTATACGTAGAAAAAATGTATATATATTTGTACATACAACGCGCTGAAAAATGATGAAATTAAGAGTTCGCTAAAACACAGCGCAGATATAAACAAGAAAATAAATGCATGAAACTTTAAAGGCACTCCATTAGTCATATTATATATTTGACTATTTCCATCTACATCTAATTTCCTCTGCCCGTCTAGACGCGCTCAATATCACCGCGACAGCGCTCATAAATGCACAAGAGACGCGCACCCGTTAAAAAGAAACCTTACATGATTATCTCGACCAAAGTGAATTAAACAAATGCCATTACATATAGGTATCAGCTCGGCAACAAAAAAAAAAAAAAACAAAACAAAACAAAACCAACAACTCCAGCGGAAATCGCTGGCCCGAATCACATTAATGCTGCAAAGGAGAAGAAGAATTAGAAGCAAGCAAGCGAGCAACAGGATGAGAAGAAGGTAATCGAATTGCTAAGACGTTGTTTCGGCTAATGAAATCGGAGGGTGGGATGAGGGTTGGCGGCCAGTGTGTACATATACATACCTTGAGCGACGGCGGCGACCGCGGCGGCGGCCGCGCTGGGGCTGACCGCTCCCTCGGGTCCGTTGCAGGCGCCGTAATTCGCAAGGGCTGGATACATGGTGGTCGGCTCCTCCTTGACTATGTGGGGCGAGTGCCCGTCGCGGAAGACCACCGCGCGAATCACGCCGCGGATGTGCTCGTCCGGCCAGACGCCGAGGAGGATCCTTTGCGGCCTCCCCCGGCCCTTTGGCCGCAGATCTGCAAGCAGGCATATACCTATAGATTATTTATGTACTTGCGTGTCTATGGCTTTATGGTTATTATTATTATTATAATGCAGGCGCTAGCGTTGCTAAGGCTGGAATGCGAATCTATACGCGCGAGCGCATTCTTTCGACGGTGCGTGCAGTGTGTGTATATGGTCATACGATATATAAGGCGAGCGCGTGTTTTCGAAGAGTCGATGGCGCGATCGATGGCAGGAAATTTTCCGAATGCCTATATGCGCAATTATAAGCGGATAATGGTTTAAAGTGCGAATGGTGGGTGGGGAAGTTTGTTTGTTGTACATGCTTTTTTGCTGTTAGTTTTGAGTATTTGGAAAAAATGCTTTGTAAATCTGTATGTATTGTTCTCTAACTACCTTTCAGGCCTGTCCGCGAAACGAGAATTGTATAGTGAAAAGAGAATTAATTAGGTATAGGGAATGAAAAGAAGTTATTTGTCTGAAATAAATAATTTAATCCGCCTTCAAAAATATTTATTTGTATTACTTTAATGTATTTGTTTCCGGCAATAATAAAATAATTAAGTCAATTAAGTAATTACATATACACGGAGAAAAATTTATTTCTGAACTTTACTCTTTTTATAAGAAAATTTATTATTTTTATAGTAGCGCCGGGACATACTCGTTTGCTGTTTTAAATAGTAATTTTTAAGATTTTCGTATCAAATTTTACTTTTCAAATAATAATTTTTATTAATTTTGTAGCAAATTTTACTATTTGAAATAGTAATTTTTATTATTTTTCCAGCAGTCATAAAAAGTACTATTTCAAATAGTAAAATTTGCTACAAAAATAATAAAAATTATTATTTAAAAAGTGAAATTTGCTACGAAAATCTTGAAAATTAATATTCAAAATAGTAAAAATTCCACATGTCGAATGTGTCCGAGCTCTATTATAAAAATAATAAATTTTCTTATAAAAAGAGTAAAGTTTACAAATAAATTTTTCTCCGTGTATAGTGTTAAAAAAGTGCGTTTCAAGGTAAATAAATATTCATTTTAGCATTAATTACTCCGACAAAATAATTAAAAAATTGGTTACAATCATAGATGAATATTTCTAGGATGCGTTAATTTTTGTTATTAAAACTCGTGTTATTGGTCTGAACAAATGTTTGTTTGAATTTATAAAGTGTTTTGATTATTCAAGAGATCATTTGTTTAGAAGTTTGAATATTTAATCTAACAAATTGATATTTTTTGAATTGGATAAATATTGATACTTCAGATGTAGAAGAATAGCAGCGAAGTACGCGGATAAAAATATATCATTGAAAAGTATGACGTACGTTACTTGGAACCGCGATATTGTGTTTGAGTGGGATATGCTATTGCGCGGTTGATGGGCGAGCGAAGGGATACCTTTTTGTAATATATGAGAGAGCATGGCTCGCGTATTTCTATTGCGCGAAAAAAAAATTTATAAACCTAGAAAAAAAAATGGGGAAAATTTTTTTCTCTTTCTCCCTCCGTCTACGCCCCGAAATACGAGAATGCGATTTGAAAGCGCGCCAGAAATAATATTTTTATCATAAATACATGTCGCGGGGGATTAAAGTTTAAAACAATAAAATGTATCATTAATCGGAAATCTAAATTTATACCTTCGCAATAAAAGTTTATAGGCCGTCGCGTCAATGATACATATTTTTACTACCAGTTATTATGTAGTTTTAAATTAAAGAAAAGCTTTAATTAACCCACTTTATAGTGCTCCAGATTATATAGTTTTTAATAATTCAACGCGCGACCGCACATATGCACGAAACTCGTAACGTTTTTTTATTTTTAACGAAAAATTATTAATTCAAGCCGCCGCGGAAACTGGGTGAAATCTTATTCTCGTTGAACTCAGGAGCGAGTTGAACTTAAGCACTCGATCACACACTTTAGTGACATATTTTCGCATTTATAAAACTATATACAAATTTAAAAGCGAGCTCCTTAAATCATTTCCAATAATGCTTTCTTTACCAAGTAAGTATTCAACTGTTATCCTTTAAGAAGATGTACTCTCTAAATTCGAATAAGTGAAAATTTCACCTATTTTACAAGTGAACACTTTTGTCGCTTATTAATAAGTTAAATTTTCACTTGTTCTATACAAATAAATAAAATTTTCACTTCAAAATAAATGAAATTTTCACCCTTTCCGTAAGTTAACAACTCTTTACTTCCGAATAAGTAACATTTTCACTTTTTCTGTAAGTTAACAAGATTCTCACTTATGAATCATGTGGAGTTTTTACTTATTTCAATAGTGATTACAACAAAAATAAACTTAGTAAATGACCCGCGCTCTTGCCTGTATACGTATACATAAGATTCTACGCAAGTGTATGGAAATACTCGATGAAGTATAATATGATCTCTGTATGCCCTAATGTTATCAATATAAGATTATTGACAAAATAAAGTTGTATTAACCAATTTCTATAAATTTGTTAGGAAAGCACTGATGTAGAGATCTATGTAAAAAATAAAAAGCCTTACATTTCAATAAGTGTATAACCGTTCATTATAGGCATATTTTTGTTTAACCGACGATGGAATTATTACAAGAAAAAAAAATATTGTTAGATGTTCGGCATCAGACTTATTATTTAAAAAAAAAATTTGTTTTTAACGTTAAATCCCTAAATTATTGAAGAACATTTTTTATTTTATTGAAAGATAAACCTATGGTGAAAATGAATCCAAACAAATTGAGCACAATAATAAAAACTAATAAACAATTTATTGAAGTAAGTATTTATTCAATTCAAATTATATATATATATATATAAACTCTACATCAAAAAATTATTATTTTTCAAAATAATATAATACCATTTCGAAACGAAAAGTGAAATAGTTATTACTTGTCAAATAAGTGAAATTCTGCAGTCATTGAATAAGTGAAATAGTTTTTACTTCTCGAATAGGTGAATACCTATTCTCTTATTCAAATTTAGAGAGAATACAGCCTTAGAGTTGATATCTGACATGTTTACACTTTCCGACGCTTTTTCTTTATTTATTAGAAATTTATTCTATAGAATATTTTGTATAAGTTAGTGCAAGTAACTTTAATTTAAAAACTCATAGAGGCACTTATTTTTATTGTAATATTAGTAAAAATGTAAATAGCACTTGAAGCAAAAATTTATTAACTAAAAAGCATACTTGTATATAAAATGTAAATTTAAAAGATTTTACGTCACTTTATCCATTGATATGTTTGTCTCTTATGGATAATAAATTTTACTGTAAACTCTATTAGCATTCTCACTGTCCGACCACAATTCGAACGAAGATTAATGAATTTACCGCCTCTGAATTAAAGCTATTTACACTAATCTACAGCAGCCATCTCTCCTTCCTTGCAAAATATTTTAATTAAAAATCCCAACAACCGTCTCAAACGCGTAACCATTACACTTTTCAACTGGCTCAAAGGCAGCCTTTCTCCCTCCCCCTCAAAGCAAAAAAAAAGATTAGGCACTCTCAGAGAGCCGTCGAATCTCGGCGTTGCGGAAAAGAAACTGCAAGTGAGGGAGAGAGAGAGAGAGAGAGAGAGAGAGAGAGAGAGAGAGAGAGAGAGAGAGAGAGAGAAAAAGAGAGAGAGAGAGAGAGAGAGAGAGAAAGAGAGAGAGAGAAATGGCGAAGGCGGACGCAGCGCGGTGCGATAGCTAGAAAAGTTAAAGATAGTCGCGGCTGTTAGCGGCGAACAATAAAATAACGAACGAGAGCGCGAGTTAAGTAAACACAATGGCCGTCAAATCGAGTAACCGCAGAGTAGAACGAGCCTTAATACGTCTGCGCTCGAGGCCCGATGTGTAATTGTACCTTTTACGAGCGAGGCTAAATTCACCGCTCGCTCGCTCTCCGCGTCCTGTTGCGCGCACGCGCGCCACGGCTATTTCTTTTCTCGCGTTATGCGTACACGCGCATAATATATATATATATATATATATATATATATATATATATATATATATTGCGCGCGAACGGGAGAAAGAGCTTTCGCTATTTATAAACGTCGCGCATTGAAATTTTCTTCTTATCCATTCCCTCCCTCCCACCCGCTCCTCTTATATACTCGCCGCCCCCCTTACGCGCCTGCTTGCGCCTGCGCGGGCGTTAATGACTGCATTTCGGTTTTGAATTACACTTACCAGCTCCACCGTCGGCGCTCGGCCCGAGCATGTTGTGGACTCGGTTCGCGTAAAGTACGAACGTCGGGTATGGAATATCGTATTTCCTGCAAAGAAAAACACACCAATGCCAAATTATTATTTTTGCCCTGTGCGCTGCTGCACTTACGTATGTATATACATATAGAGAACGCGCGCGCGCAAGATTGAGACTATATAGGCAGTATGCGCGTGCGACCGAAAAATTACGGATTCGTATGCGATCGTCTGATTACAGTTTTGCCGGCGCAGTATACCTTGAACTGCGATTTCGATTATATGCTGCCTGCAGTATATATAGAGAACGACCGGCCCCGTGTTATAACGCAGACGAAAACATACTCAGCCGGCTGTTCCAAGTAAATATTTTTTTTCGCGCACGCGCACATCTTTCCCTGCCTTTAATTAGGGGGAAACGTTATAACATGTAAATTTTGCAGTCCGTGCTCGCGCGCGAGAAAGCAGAGTGTATATATACGTGCTGTACAATTTTTTCCTCTCGCGCGCTGCTGCTGCTGCTGCTGCGTCATAATCAACGCGTCAAAATATATTAGTAATGGCGTTAAAAAATCTCTGGCCGCGCGCGCGATAACGATCTTTTAGAGGCTACTAACGATCATCGGAAGCATGAATATTCATTACACTACAGTACATGCCTCGTAATGTTGCCTGGAATAGTTAGGGTAATTACTTTTAAGTATGTAGAGAATTTTCTCTCTGGATATACGAATGATACATCAACTTCTGGAATTCTTAAAAAACCCTCATTAAATGCATATCCACACTTCCAATGGTTTCGAAAAATTTATGAGAACGATTCTCTGCGTTAATAACAATTCTATCGAATACGGAGAAATACCATCGTTAAAATCTTTTAATCTCTAAGTTCTAAAAAAAAAAAAAAAAAACATTTCTATTGCATTCATCGAAAATTGCCGCGAAATAGATCACTTTTTTCGAATAACTTATATGCTATTTTTTGAGAAGAAAAGAAGTGCATGCTTACCTAGCAGCCTGGCTGAGCGAGAGTCCCTCCTTCAGTACGCTGAAGATCGCTTCGGCCATCGTCTCTGGCCGCCAGGACTTGAGTGGTCCGCGCTCGCGAAAGCGCAGGTTGTGCACGAGGCTCTGATTGGTGTTCCAGCACTTCTGCCACATGGATTGCAGCTGATACTGGTAGCTGTCTGCTGGAACAGCCCCCCCGAAAAGCCGGGAAAAAAACATTAGCGATCGATTGCAACGGGCGCGTATACGAGGGGGGGTAGAGAAGAGGATTATATTATTGGGCATTAATAACGAAATATCAGGGAATGTATATCGCACCATGAATATCGCATTATATTTGGATAGATATCGTTGTTAAATATTATTGGAAGATCATTAATTCAGAGTCATCGTTCAAAGGTCACGATTAAGTATTCATTTTCTGGACATATGAAAATTTCGAAATTCGTATGTGTATATTACACATATATTTATGTATGTACATGGTATATCCTATTGTACAAATTGTCAGGGCATATATATAACATAGTGGTTGGTATATGTATACATAAAAGAAGTTTAAATCTTTTAAAATTGGCCGCGAATTGTTATGTAAAACTCGCAGTATAAAAGTATGCAAAGAGTAGAGATGACGCGCAATTTCTTACGTAAAAAGTGTTGAAAAAAAAAAATGTGCGCAGGAAGTATATGTACATATATACTTCTTCCATAGGTCAGCATATAGGTATATATATATATGGAAATGTAATATTACTGAATAACTTTACTTTACAAAGTAGTACCTTCGCTCTGGCATGGACGTCTGAAAAAGAAGAAAATAAAACACAAAATTGAAATGAATGAGAAAGAAAAAAAAATTAAAATGGATTCAAGTGGCAGGTAAGGGCAGGGCAGGCGGGGAAGAAAAAAATGAAGGCTCACGAAATTGCAGGTAACGGAATCGACTTTATGTATTCACATAATCACATACAAAAATCATCATCGGCGCCAACTGCTGTACGACGGAACATGGATGAGAATTATACAAAAAAAAAAGAAAAAAAAATGGAAGAAAGAAACTGTAAGGAAGAGATAATGCCTGTCTTCCGCATCTTAAGAATTAGTCGCATCATACTATAAGCGCTTCCCAGTCACATTTGCTCTCTCGCAAATCGCGCACTCATCGCAGGACGGAAGAGACTTATATCGCCGGGGCAGCGAAAATTCTCGTTTTATTCATTCATTCGCGCACACGCGCGCGCGCGCTTGCGCGTAGACACGAGTTTATATATAGTTATATCGCGGGGAGAGGAACAACCGAGCGCGCTATATGCAACAGACCACCGATGATGGCCCCGATCCGGAGCGATTATTTAACGGTTACGTTATTAAGTGTAATTAGGCCTCCTCCAATTTCATGATTAATACAATTAATTGGAAAAGACGCGCGCGCGCACATACACACGCACACACACACACACACAAAGCCGCGCCCGAGGCTCTTCTTCTTTATTGCGCCAGAGAGGGAGAGAGAGAAAAAGACTCGTGTATAGAAGTCTCTCTCTCTCTCGATCCGCCGACAGCTCCAATTTCTTACGAGCTCTCTTCTCCCCGCAACGATCTCGCGAAATTACACGGATAGAGCCGTGATCTCGATCGGGTTTTTTCGAATCTGATTTATTATATCGTGGTGTATAGGGCAGAGAGGCTTACCATTGTGCGTGTAATATACATCAGTCTTTGAAGAGTCTATCTTTACTTTTGAAAAAACGATGAATAATTTATGAGCTTTTCGAGCTAAGAAACGTTTCGCACGCTCAGTCTTACGCGGTGTATATTTATATAATAATTCCTTCTATATATACCAGTCGTTTAATATGGCACCTCCGCTCTCTATCAATGTAATATCCGATTCCAAAAAATATAAGAGTAATCGCTCGTACACGCGAGCTGTTTTTCTTCTCCCGGCAAGCTAATAAAGAAAAAAAGCCACACTACGCGGTTCGTTGCGGTGAGTCGTTAATTTGTAAAAAATAAAAAAGGCACTTTTTTTCGTTATACAACTTATGATCTTTATGATCTAATGGCAATTGAGTCGAACCGCTTGCTTGCCGTCGTCTAAGCTACCAACTGACGTACAATTTACAATTTCATTCGCCAAGCTGTACATACAAAGTGCAATCTTTATTTAATTTTCACGTTTAAATGCATTATGCCAGGGAGCTTTTCCCCCGTATATACATATATATTGGCGAGCGAGCGATTCGAGCGAGTATATTAAAAATCAACTCTCTCTCCCTCTTTCTCTTCGTTTCTCTCGTGGTATAATGCGGCCTCATAAACCGATAAAGCGTTAAATTTACAAAGTACATAACAAACTTTTTATTTTGAATTTCACGCGCGAGTCGGTGAGCGTGTATATAGAAATTTCATTAACCGCCTAAATCTCGGCAATCGTTTATCCACACAAACTTTGCCGCTGCACATACTTTTCTATATATACGTGTATATATATATATTGATAATATCCTTTACAAAATATATATATATATATATATAATATATGTAAAATGGCTTCTATATAAAAAATAGCCTATAATATCGTAGTGGCGATATTTAAAAATTTTATAAACTTACATTCTACGTTATTGGTCGGTATATACGAATACCCTGGAGTGAACGCGCTTCATTCTCAACATTACAATACATGTTCACATATACACATAGGCAGGCACGTCGTTAGTTCGAAGACTCTGTATAAAACGTAAGGAATGCCTCACCTTTCATTACAAATATTTTCCCGGCGCATGCGCGTGCGCGGAATTCACTTCGTCGTATATATAATAATAACGGACAAATTATTGTCGCGCGCTCTCCGGTTCGCCTGGCAGAAGAAAAGGAAAAGCAGAGGCACGACGCGAGCGCGAACAATGCCAGCGAGTGTGTGCGTGTGTGTCTGTGCACATATCAATAACTTAATCGACAATATAAGTCCTAGGCACGGGATATCACGAGAGGCGCGCATAGCGTGAGTATCATTTTTTAAAAAATCGATCGCCAACCGAGAGTCACAATCCGATCGACCGCTGACTGCAAACTTTATAACACACACACACACATTATATATTATTATATGTACGGGAGGAATGTTTTTCGTTGACGCTACGTTTCACGTCGGGTAAGCCGAGAGTATCCTCAATTACAATAATAATTTTAAGCATAATTTATTACTTTTTTCTCTCACCGCTCTCCCACACTCTCGGGCTCTGTATAATATGCACAAACCCGAACGCGAAAACAACTTGTTGATCGAAATACGACCGACAAAACGTTTTGAGTATATTTGAAAAGCGCGCGGGCGGGCGTGTGGGGTAGTGCGGAATAATAATTGAGACAAGTATCAACATGAAAAAAACAACAGAATCGTAAATAACGAACGGTTTTCGGTGAAAAATAAAATGCGGGGGAAAAACACACACACACACACACAGGTATTCGGCCCGCCTATGTCCCCCACATTTCCCCGCGTATAGCCGCGCGATTGCAATAAATAATTTGAAAATGATTGTAACGCAGCGCGCGCGTGCGCGGCCGACCAAATTATTGAAGGCGGGGGCGGCTTGCATTGGCCATTTCTGTAAACAAGCGCGTTCGTTAAAAAAAAAAAAGGCGAGAGAGAGAACGAAAAAAAAAACGTAACGAGGGCTGCGGTGAAAAAAATAAACAGACGCACACACGCACACACACACATGTATATATGTAAATATATACATATATGGACGATTGGGGTATACGCAGACGGCGGCGACATTCGCGAGCGCAGCTTCTTCTTCTTCTGTTCGCTCGTCCGCAAGTGGAATGGCATTGCTCTAGTTTAATTGAAATTAGCGGCTAAACGCTCGAACGCGCGCGCACGAGCGCATATGTATATATATACACATACATGTACAATCTTTAGCCTCACGATTAGTCGTCGCGTAGGCGCTGCTGCCGCGAAAATGAGGAAGTAGGAGGAGGCAGCAGCGTCGTGCTGTCAGTCAGCCGAGTATATCTAAGTGTAGGTATAGGGTCGCTAATAACAATATAATATAATATTAACGCTGCTAAGGTTACGGACTAATGAGTGTATATGTATATAAAAGTATATAAATATGTAAAACGCGAGTAAGGAATGCAAGAATACGTACGCCGCGCGTATATTCATTCATCGAGCCGCATCCCGCACGTACACACACACCCACACGTGTGGACAGACAGACAATTACATATAATATACACGCTCGCTGGAAGACGTTCGGATGGAAGTCAATTAGGCTTATGTAAGTTATATTCTAAAGCGATTGCGCGCGCAGGCAGCTTTTCCGATGCCGCCGCAGCAGCAGCAGCAGCAGCGGCGGCAGTATAACGGCAGCAAGGAAGACAAACGCGTTCGCGCCTCATGTGAATACGACTCTATCTCTCCTTGCCTCTCTCACTTATTCCTCTTCTATTGTAGGTAGCGCGCACAATGCTGCTGCTGCTGCTGCTACTACTGCTGTTGCTAACTTCGTTGCAAGGCCACACGCGCAGCGAGAAAAATAATCGAGTAATTGTTGCCGTGATGAATTGACCGACTCGGATAAGGTACGCTCGCGGTCGACTCCTTCTCTCTCTTGTACACACTGCGCGTTTTACAGCGAGCGAGCGCAGGAAATGGACATTCCAGCGACGATGATTGCCGTAATTCCTTGCGGATATTTCGGCGTATATAGCGAGCGGGAGAATTCACTCGGCGCCTCGACTCTCCCCCCTCCTCGCCCCTCTCCATCCCACTTTCCTCACTCGGTTAACGGTATTATGCGTTTCGCAGAATTTATTTTAACGGGGCGATAAAAATTAATGTCGTTCGGGGAAACTTTTGAGGTGCTGCGCTGGCGGCGGTAGCGGCGAGCGCGCTCGATATGAGGAACTATTATGAAAGTATGGATTTGGAATGAACTGTTATTTTATCCGGCGAGAGACGGCGCGCGAGACTCGAGTATATAACTTTTTTTTTTTATTGGGGCATAATAAGCTGAGAAAGAAATTTCTCGAGTCTAAAGAAGTCTCGTTCGGCCGACGCGGAGGTAGAAGAAAGGAAAGAGAGAGAGAGAGAGAGAGAGAGAGAGAGAGAGAGAGAGAGAGAGGAGGAAATGAATTATTTTATTCGAAAAGTTATTATTTGATCGCGGGGTCGGTGTGTATATTACTTTTTATTTAAACTGCGGCTGTAATTAACTCGATAATGCTCTTTGAATCTGATACGTATAATTTTGCGGATAAAACGAGCAATTCCTTCGGCTCCCCCTCCTCCTGCTGCTCTCTCCCGCGCTCTTTCTACCTCTCCATAAACGCTTCTTTATATTCGAGAACTTTTAAGAAGCGTGTAAGAATAAAAATGTATGAAGTCGTATAATGTGCAACATTTATCTTATATATATGGCACTACAGTATCTCGGTGTGTGTGTGTGTATACACAAGCACGTGGCGGTAAAAAATATTCCAGACTAGATTTAAATTCTCTCCAAGTATTGGAATATCGCGGCGTAATTTTATCTATTGTCATAGATACACGCTATTAATAAAGTCACAATGCACGACGAGAATTAACCGGTAATTTTTTTTTCTCTCTTTTATTACAGTTACGCAATATCACGTTACGTAATAAAACATGTGCATAAAAAAAAAATATGTCAATACAGCGGCAAATTTTTTTTCTCTTCGTCTCTATATTCTTTGTAAAGAAAAAAAACCGCGAAAACGCACCGAATTTCGTTTATATATATATATATATATATAAGCTATATAACATTGCATTCGCGTATACGGTTGCATTATATTACGGCGTTAAGTGGAAGAGCGCAAACGCGTGCCCGTTGCCGGCGGATAGCACCGCCGCGGTCAAAGATTTACGGAATTAATTTTTCCGATATACATCGCGGTGTGACGCGGGCGCGCGCATTAAACCCCCGGCATGCGCAGTCGTAAAGCGGGACGTGCGCGTGTATAGACTTGTACGAAACTAAAGCCACATTTAATATAAAATTATTTGAATGATGAGATATGACTCTGCCTGTATGATAATCTCATTTATATGTAATACCACATAATATATTATGCGATGCATAATTTATTATGCGGCATTAGCTATGTGGCACGCGCGCGCGAGCGCGAGCTCGTATACGACCGTATATATATATATACGTATATGCAGGAGACGTATATGTATATATATACGACGCGTCCCATGTATTTTCATTCTTAAACAGCATACCAAGTGATAAACTCGTTTTAATTAGTTCTTTGGGCTGCAATAATTGTTACTGCATAATTAAAGGGGTAATTAAAACGGTAGGAGCGCGCTGCTCGGCGACTCAAAAGCTGCTGCTGGCCGCCGCTGAAAAACAGCTCGCGCAGTTTATATTATACGTATTATTCCCATCCGAGTGTGCGAGCGATCAAACAGCAAACCTCCACGGCAACAACGATCTCGAAGACTTTCTCCCCTATATATGCAATAACAAATCACAAAAAGATCTCCTTTCGCAACAGTAGCGCGCAGTCTATTACAGTATATAACGCGTCCGTATCATTCGTTGTCGTTGTCGTCGTTGAAGTAGAGCGACACGATGCCGTGCTTCTTGCAGAACGCCCACCACCACCTGAACCCCGACAAGCCGTTGAAGCTGAAGCTCGGATCGCGCTGTCGCCTCAGCTTCTCCACGTAGCTGAGTATCGCGTTGAGGGACTTCTTGGTGCGGCGATTGTAAGGGCTGACGCTGATGTCGCAGCAGAACTCGAGCACGGCCTGCTCCTCCGGCTGATCCAAGCCCGCCTCCTCCAGCACCATCATCCTCTTGGACTTGCCGAGGATGTTGTCGTAGAGCGTGCCCTTGGGTATGCCGTATTTGCTCGACGCCTGGGTGAAGCGCATCTTCTGCGTGACCACGGCCTCGATCGCCTCCTGCAGCTCTTGCCGCGACCACGTGGGCGCCTTCACCTTCATCATCGCCGAGTAGTCAGCTAGAAATCAGGCATCACGTAGACGTACTCGTGTATGTGGGGCGTGTGCAGCGCCTTCTTTTTTGTGTTGTTAATGCTTTTCCGTGCGGCCCGGTCTTATTTACTTTGTTCTTTTTGTGTTTTTCAAAATATCGCGAATTATTCTTTGTAAACTTTACCCTCTTTTCTCTCTTTAAATGGGTTTTATAAAATGTATATATAAATCGTTAGTGATGTAGAGTGGTATATAGTATATCTATATAAAGGGATATATATATGCACTGGCGAATGGGAGGCGTCATTTTCAGGGATCAAAAATGCGCGTATTATATATGGCATAGGTATGTACGTGTGGTCCTTATTATATGCACACTATCAAATCTATAGAGTTCACTCGCATCAGGTCTTTCTCAAGCGCAGGATTTTAGCGAAGCGAGCGACCGCGCTCGCTTCCAGGCGGGCGCGCGGCACCAGCTGATCGGCTGTCACCGGCGCCTCTGCCCCCAAAGCTTCCTCTCTAACTTGTACTGGTATTCGACACTCACCTGCTATACTGGAGGTGGAGGCTCCGAGCCAAGCGTGGGACGATTCCAACAACTTGGCCTGCAACAGACAGAAAGAAGAACAGACGTTAGACGTTTGTATCCAGAGAAATATATTATTATTATTATTATTATTATTATTATATACCTAAAATAACGGGGTTTGAATATATGTACAAGGGATTTTTTTTCGTTGCGGAGATCGGTTGGTTGTTCTTCGGTTTGGGAAGAGATTATTATTTCTGTTACCCCCCGAGATTGTAATTTATGGGGTGACCGAAGCGAATTACGCGAGACAATTGCAAACATTAATATTTTCCAAATCTGTCTTAAACAACAGGAAGCACTCAATGTTTGGAATTATCACATTGCGCAAGTTTACCGAACTTCGGTTACACGAAACTTTGCTTAAATTAAGAATTTTTGCGCGGGCAAAAGTTAACTATAATACTATAAAGTGTTATATAATATTATTTTGTAACAATTTTGAGAACACATTTAGATATACTTATCACGAATTCAAAAATGTAGTTTACAACATATCACATATAGTATATTATACCATACAATAAAGGCCCATCCTCTAAAGCCCTGACTGCGCAACGAACAAAACACTCCCAACCCCGCTTTTTCTCACTATACATCACCCATACACACACACATACACAAACGCATATAGGCGTCATCGATTATTCTCAACCAGTATCATTATAGTAGATTCGCACAAATTCGCGGCAACCCATCAGCGCGATCAAGATTCGCACGCGTGTTACTCCCGACAAAGCAAGTGCTCCCCCCGTGAGAAAGGGCTTGAATCGCGCAGGAAACGCATCACAAGACGAGGCGCTCACATATCCTATACTCGAATGGCGGACGCTCGAGACGAGAAAAAGTAGGATCCTCGCAGCGAGATAAATTGTTTCCCAAAGCTATGCGGACTTAGAAGTAGCGCCAGCTCTCTCTCCCTCTCTCTCCCCCTCTCTCGCGTAAGGAGGCACTTTGGCAATATGGGCGCAACTTTACTAATATGCGAAAGCACCAGGCGCAGGTAAGAGAGAGCGAGATAGAGAGGGGGGGGGGGGCTGAAAGACACACGCAAAGTTGCTTCATTTCGAAAGTTCCTCATGCCGCTCGAATTTTAGTGATCCGAACAGAGCAGCAGCTTCCTCGTCGGTAAGCATGCGTTCTCGGACTTTCGAAATTAATTTTTAAGGGGCTGCTGCTGCTGCTGCTGCTGCTACCGCTTCCCCGCGATTGGAGTCTTTTTTCGCCGAGGCCCTTAACAACCTTCCCCCGATATACTTTCTTACTTTCGCATTTTCGCCTCCGCGGCTTTTTTACGCCGAGTAGCAGCAGCAGCTCGTTTTTAGCTTATATTCGAAAAAACTTTTTATTCGACCGCGCAGCCAGGCAGGCAGGTCTCGTCCTTATCAAACACATTAGATGCACGCTTTTGCCCTCACTCCCTCCTCCCGTTCCGCCAAGATACAAGCAAACAAAACTCTCTTATACGAACTAATCCGCCGATTCGCTCCATGTGCGTGCGTGTGCATATACGCGAGTGAGTGGAAATTTTTTCCCTTTTTCTTGCTGCTTCGTTCGCTTCCGGTATGTGTGTGTGTGTGTATGTAAGCAATTCTACAGAAATTATAATTGGTGAGTTTGGTGACAAGCTTTTTTTTGCCAACAGTAAATTTATTAAATGCTCAGAAATTAAAAAAAGAGAATACGCCCGTGTAAAAATTTTAGTCTCGGATTGATCTGCCAAAAGTCTCGCGAAATAAGTCTCGAGTAACTCTGGCAATAATCTCGCTAAGGCCACTTTGCGAGACTAATCTTTTTTAGTTTGTAAAGTCTCGCAAAAAATCCAAGACGAACTGCGAGACTTTTGGCTGGACAATATTTTTACTTTAAAAAGTCTCGCATAAAGCCCAACACGAACAGCGAGACTTTTGGCTGGACAAACTTTTGTCTTAAAAAGTCTCGCATAAAGCCCAACACAAATTGTAAAAAAATGTAAAAAAAATGCTCGCAAAGTTACGTAATAACTATAATCCGCATCAACACCCACACGCCTTGCAAAATAACCCAGACTTTGCCCCAGGAGACGCTGTTGGCGTCTGCGAACAGGAGACGTTATTGGTGTCGGCGAACAGAAGACCC
Organism: Torymus aiolomorphi; assembly: GCA_036365515.1. Classification (NCBI taxonomy): domain Eukaryota; kingdom Metazoa; phylum Arthropoda; class Insecta; order Hymenoptera; family Torymidae; genus Torymus; species Torymus aiolomorphi. The sequence goes on from CM070876.1 coordinate 26,952,428, forward strand.
TGTTGATGTCATGAAAAGAGAGGTTGGATTCGAGATGCCGGTACGGCAGCAAGGCGGTCCGTAGCTGCGATTACCACGATTCCTTGAGGCTGCTGACATTGAGGCGTCTTCTTCGGAGAATCAGGAATTCGCCACCTGGATCCCTAAAATTCTTCTGACCCGATTCTCTGCCATTGAAATGAAAATATTTTCGCAAATTCATGAACGACATATAACCAACACGACTATTTTCTTGTCTTGTGTGATAGCTTTATCTGATTACAGGATATGTAGTTATGACGATTCCTTTCAAGTGAACATAAACGAATATATTTCAAATGTTTTGTTTGGTTTCCAAGTTAACGCGCATGTAGACTTGGAAACTAAACAAAACAGTTGAAATGTTTGCATTCATGTTCACTTGAAAATAGTTGTCTTGCGGTTATATGTCGTTCACGAATTTGCAGAAATATTTTCATTTCAATGGCAGAGAATCGGGTCAGAAGAATTTTAGGGATCCAGGTGGCGAATTCCTGATTCCCCGAAGAAGACGCCTCAATGTCAGCAGCCTCAAGGAATCGTGGTAATCGCAGCTACGGACCGCCTTGCTGCCGTACCGGCATCTCGAATCCAACCTTTCTTTTCATGACATCAACAGGGTCTTCTGTTCGCCGACACCAATAGCGTCTCCTGTTCGCAGACGCCAACAGCGTCTCCTGGGGCAAAGTCTGGGTTATTTTGCAAGGCGTGTGGGTGTTGATGCGGATTATAGTTATTATGTAACTTTGCAGGCATTTGTTTTTACATTTTTTTACATTTTGTGTTGGGCTTTATGCGAGACTTTTTAAGACAAAAGTTTGTCCAGCCAAAAGTCTCGCTGTTCGTGTTGGGCTTTATGTGAGACTTTTTAAAGTAAAAATATTGTCCAGCCAAAAGTCTCGCAGTTCGTCTTGGATTTTTTGCGAGACTTTACAAACTAAAAAAGATTAGTCTCGCAAAGTGGCCTTAGCGAGATTATTGCCAGAGTTACTCGAGACTTATTTCGCGAGACTTTTGGCAGATCAATCCGAGACTAAAATTTTTACACGGGCGTGCTTTCATTTGATTTTTACCGGATGAAAAATCGTTGATTTTTTGAATACTTACACGAGTTCAAAGATCAGCGTAAAATACACTATGTTATATTGAAAATATATCGAAAAATGAAAAAAATCTGCTCTTTTACAGTATTACATGTATTTTACGCTCATTTTTAACTTATGTAACAGTTAAAGGAATCAATATTTTTCATCCGGTAAAAAGCAAATGAAAGCTCGCATTCTCTATAGTTTGATTTTCTTTTTTTTTTCATGTATGTGCGACTCTCCCTGACAAAATGGTTTACGTATGGAGGTCATTTTTCAGCACTTTTTCGAAAAAAGATATTTAGTCCGCAAAAAAGCTTGCCATTCAATTGACCATGTTCCCGAATTTTTGTATATTCAAACTTATTTATTTATACAACTAGAGTACAAAAAAAAATTGTAATCTACATATACATAATAAATTAGATATAGAAAAATACTTTATGTGTAGACACATAATAAATATACCTGTGCCAATGGTCCAAAGCACCAAGAAAACCTGGTGGTCTGGTAGGTGCGTCCCTAATTTTTTATTTTTTTTTTATTTTTGTACCCAGTTGTTTGATGGTTTCCGTATAGAATTTCTCATATAGGGAGGTGAACTAGAAATTTTGGAGCTTATTATAATAAGAAATTAATTTGCCGCGTTAGCTTTTGCTTTATTTATAAAAAGCTTTCCCGATATACATTTTTCCGGTTTACCGTGCGTATAATATGCGCGCGGTTCATTAACGTTCCAAATGACGAAATAGAAATATTGATTTTTCGCTGAGAAAAGGATGCAACTTATCCGTGCGAATTATGAAATTTTCAAACTTTCACGCGGTAATGCACTTCGGTTTTAATTGCGAGCTCGCGCGCGCCCGCTAATAATTCAGCTACGTTAAAAACATTACGCTTGATTTAATTTCTCCTTCCTGTTGGAAACAAACAATTTTGCCGGAAAGTTAATAACCGGCTCTCTCTCTCTCTCTGGAACTTTTAAAGATTAACGCGGATTTCGACAGGTTACAATGAAGCGAACGCGCTAGCTGCTATTTCGGGACGGCTCGTACAAATCTATTTCCTTATAGATCGCCGGACTTCCTATGTATGTGTCTATGTGTGTATATAGATGCAGGTATATAGAGAGCGCGAGAGAGGTAAGGAAAAGGGAACTCGTGGATTGGTCAGGTTCGTCAAAGATTCAGGAGGGCAGGAGTACGCGCCGGACAATTTGAAGGCAGTTAATAGTGGGCAATGCCGTGGGCGGCTTGTTCGGCTCTCTCTCCCCCTCTCTCTCACACATACACACACACTACCTTCATGTGAGTGTGTATGTGAGTCTATATGGTAATATTTAATTCAGCTCTTTCTCTGCCGCTGCAGAGTCTGTCCATCCGTTTGGCCTCTGTTGCTGCTGCTGCTGCTGCTGCCTCGGTCTTCTTCGGTTCTCTCTCTCGCTCTCGAACGAGGCGAAAGAGCCGACGAGACGAAGACAGAAACACAGAGAGGCGCGCTCGCGCGAGCAAGAGGGTAAACAAGAGAGCCGTATAGAGCACGGGAGGAGAGTGGCAGAGGGCAAAGGCCTCATATCCATTAGCGGCATGCATCATATACAGCCCCGCGCTCGTGCAGGTCCAGCAATCGCACTTTCCACCAGTTTCCCCAGCAGCAGCAGCAGAAACCTCTAATTGTTTCCTACTGTTTACCCGTCATATTTCATAGTATTGACTGGCCCCGCGCGAGAGAGCGAACGGGCAAGCATTGGAGAGTAATAAGGGAATGCGAGACGAACGCGAACGGGAATATATCGAAATAATGATTGGGAGAGTGAGAGAGAGAGAGAGAGAGAGAGAGAGGAAAGGCTTGCAACGCGTGCCTCATTCGTTCCGGTGCTTTTTATACCGCCGTCCTTTCAGTTTCTCTCCTCCTTTTTGCTCTTTCACCTGCTCTCGCGCACGTGCTGTATATATATATATATGTACAGGTGTGCAGCCCCGCCGCGCGAGTCGTTAAAGTCGCTGCTGCTGCTGCGTTATATACTTGCGGAATGTTATTGAATAAGGCTGCGATATACTCATTAGTCGAGCTTTGTATATTTGAAGGCAATTGGGAGAGGGAACTTGAATTACGAAGTGTCTATCTGTATTTAAGAAAATGGCTGGTGCGTCAGAGCGCGGTATTTATTGCGCGAATTTTCAATATTTCATCTGGATTTTTCTTTCTATACCTTCGATCGTAGTATATAGTGCTGAGATGGAATTTTTTCAAATTTTTCACTGCAACTATTTCACCTTATCTCGCCTTTTCTCAGGGGCAATTAGAAAAAAAAAATCCAGAATTCTCTATATACCCAAGAAAAATCCATATATATATCTGTGGCTTCCCGGAAAAAACACGTGAGTGACGTGCTTTTCAAAATAGGTTTTATGCCTTATTTCTTATCATCGAACAGTCCTCTATCACGTAATCGTGACAGAAATTACGAAAAAGCACTCGTTGTCTTAAATCAATACAAGCCTAGGAAAAATGCTATAACTCCATTTTTTCAACATTTTCCCGGAATACCCACGTATCTCCATTTTTTAAAAATAACTCCTGGAAAAACCACATAACTCCACATTTTTTTAAAGAATAATTCCCGAAAAAACCATATAACTACATTTTTTTTCATCCAATATACTGGGAAAACGATACAACTCCACTTTTCCAATAAGAGAGACAAACGTTTCTTATTCATATAAGAGTACCCATAGCAAGGTAGCTGTATTAAAAAGAGTACACACCTTTACCCCTACAAGCTCCCGTGAGCGACAGCTCATATTTATCATGTAAAATTGCCGAAAAAACAATATAATTGTCATTGAGACCGGCAAACCCACGTAACTCCACTGAAATTTTTGTTTATTCTCGGAATAACCACGTAAGTGAAAGTCGTTTTCTAAGACATGAACGCTATGTGGTCTAGTTATTATGGTAAAAAATATGTTATTTAGATTAGTATTCATTAATATTCATAGATGTAGCGTTGCATTCAATCTCATTTATCTTGATTTGAAGTACCGATGCGAAACTAAAAACTTAATTTACTCGAAATAATGAAAAGTAGAAATAAGTGGTTATTCCTGGAAGGAATAATACACACACACACATACACACACACACACACACACACACTCACACACAGTCACACACACACACACACACCCACACACACCCACACACACACACCCATAAACGCACGCACACACATAATATAGAATCATCGCAAACATACGCGTAGTCTCCTTCTCCCCCTCTCCCCCCGTTGCGGCACATCGATGCGCCCCTGAATTTTTCATAGCCCCACTTACGCGCGCGTCTCGCGGTATTTTACCCGCAGAGGCGGGAGCGCGCGCGCTCGTGCACGCTAATGCCTGGGGGACTGCACTCTCTCTCTCTCTCTCTCTCTCTCTCTATCTCTATCTCTCTCCCTCTTCATTTCAAACCTCTGCGATTCGCCTACGAAATAATATTGCATGAATATTTACGAGGCCGTTGTTGTGCTTGCCTATGCGCGGCATGCTTTATATAATATATATATATATGTTATACATATATATACACGTGAAGTGCGACGAGGGGTATTCTCTGAGAATCCCGAGTGCTGTACGCGAGCGAATTGTTATTATTACGATGACGATTAGCTTGTTTAGCGGCTGAATTGGAGAGGAGGTAAGGTTTTCTTTCTTCTCGTGGTGGATTTTTGAAGGGTGTGCTGGGTTGAGAAGTGGGTTTGATAGCGAATGGGAGAATTTCGAGTGGGAAATCGTGCAGTGATTTGTGATGCTTCTGTAAGGAGGATGGGTTTTTTTTTCTAGAGACTTGTGAGTATGTGTAATATATTTTTTTTTACACTGACAGAAAAACCCGAGGAAAAATTCCTATGTTGCTCTTGGAAGTTGCCCACAACTGCTTAAAATCGAAATATTTACTATCTTTTATATGAAAAAGTCCAATGTCACAAGTAAAACTTCCTATGCCAGCATAGTAAAAATTAACACGTGACTAATGGAACTTTATCTTTTGTACATTTTCCCAGGCTAGCATGGTAAAAATTGAGAGAGTTTTAGAGTAAGAATTCACACGTTCAATCGTAAACACCCCGCGAGTGCACGAAAAGTTGACCTCTTCAATGTCAAAATAGGAAAGATTCAGACAGATACATGTCAACAAACTCAATCCACCTTGGCAACATCGAGACAAAACACAAACGCTAAACGCAACAATTGAATGTGCGTTCTAATCCAACATACTTGTTTTTTTTTTTTTTTTTTTTTATGATAAGACAATTTTTAAAATCATTGTTTATTTGTAATATTTTTAAGGAAGGTTGTGAAAAACCATTATATCGAAAATACAAATTCATTAATAAATAAATGAGCTTGTTTAATTTAAGGTATTGGTAATAGTTATAAAATGTTAAACAATATTCTTAATATATAACATTTGTAATAAATTACGTTAAAATAGAGAATAATATTATTCGAGTTAAAGCATAATTTGTTATAAAATTAGCGCGCATAACTTACGTTTGGGGATATACAAGTTCCAAAATTTTGTAGGACATATGTCTTTTAGGTAAGTGGTTAGCGCTCCCGACTACCGTGCCAAGGGTTCCAGGTTCGAGTCTCGATGCCGTCAAAAATTTTTAATTTATTTAATAAATTTTCTTTAATCATGTTTAATTCAAAAATAACTTCTGTATTGTCTAAATATAATAATTATGTGTCTGATACTCGCTCCCCCACTCCTAAAAAAAAAAGATGTAATAATTTTTTTCGCTCTTTAAAATCAGTTATAAAAAAATTCCCATGTTAGACTTGGAATTTTTCCTACGTGTATTGCAATTTCTGCTAAAAATCCGACATATGGTCGAGTTACGATTCCAACATGGTAATTTTTACATGACAACATAAGAATTTTTACCAGATTTTTTCTGTCAGTGTATGTAATGATTAACGGCTCGTAATTCACGAATGTCTACGGCGCGAATTGATTATCGAAATGTAAATATGAAAAAGGAAAGATAACAGCGAGTTTCTAAAAATATGAAATAATATTTAAATTTTTATGTAACGCGCCGGTATGATATTATACTTGTACATTAGTTTTTTTAATACCGCGTGATATAGGCATGCATATACGAGCTCCGCCGCAATATAAGTGCACTCGTTGTAAGTCGTTAAAATAGTTGGATTTCATTTTTAAAATTTTATTAGATGATATGCGAGTTATGCAAACATTACAATCTTTTTGTGCGTTATTTTTTCCCCGAGTAATTTCGTTCTATAACTACAATACAAATGCAGTTTCCGCTCATTTGTGTAAATATTTATTTGATATTGAAGTATGTAGAACTACTTGATTACTATTAATAAAAACTTATTTCTATTTACAATTTAAAATATTTTATATTTTATGTTAAAAATGTCGGTGATTGGACAAAAAAAAACTTCACTCCGGTAAAAGCAAACAATTTCCCTCGTTTTAGCTGATTTTTTCCGCATTTAGTTGTTTTTTGCTCTCCATTTAACGTGAAACCCATTTCACCGATCTTCATAAAACTTTCAGACGGTTCTCCGTTTTATTCGCAAAAGCGCCATAGTCATAACAACACTGTGTAGGGTAAAAATCCGTGAAAAGTTCCTAAAATGCTTCTGCATACACCAGCCAAGTTTCTCGCTGTTTTCTTTGTTTGCTTAACTAGAAGTTTTTAATTTGTTGGCAAACGAGCCGAATCTATATAATAATTAGAGATTACATTTATGCATATACGGTTTATTCTTGGTAATGCCTGTAACATCGTTTCCACAAATATTCCACTCATCGTTCTATACAATTTCAATTATATTATAATGTGCTGTGTCTAATTACTTTCAAGAAAACTTCATTATGGAATGATGTTCAAACATCCGAATTAATATTTTCGTATCTAACAAATTAAATTCCTCGATGATAACGACGAACGATTTTACAGACACATACATATGCGAAACTAACCACGAGATACCGCGAAATTCCACATAACAAATAATTATTACCGCCGATCGATTCTCCGCTAACTAAGAGCCAATCCATTCCGATCTACGCTCAATGTAATAATGCATTGAGAGCTCAGTTTTGATGAAAGCCAAACTGCAGGCGCCTCGCATTGTTGGAAAAAAGTGTACTTAACATTTTAACAGCTAAGTTCGCAGTAGAGGTAAAAGGCCAATTATTTGTCCATTATTACATTTGTATTAATAAAGCGTTAACGTTAGGCTACGTTTGTTCGTGCATTAGCAATAATCGGATTTCTTGGCTCTCGAGGCCACTCGAGCCGCGCGCATGTGGAGATTTAAAAAATAAACACACAGAATATTTGCCCAGTCATTATTCTTTCAGCGTAAAATGGTAAAAAACAGAAAAGACGACAGCGAGCATTAAAATTCAGGCGCGATTTCAAAAGTATTTTTTGCCCCCAAAACTTTCCGCGTACATATATATACATCCCAAATAAGTATTTCAGGAAGTATCACGACGGTCGAGCATTTGCCACTTCGGTAAATATTAAACGCAACTCATCTCACTTAACGCCAAAATTACACCTCGCGTTATCACCTATCAATAAGCAGTATATTGAAAACAAAAAAAATCTTTATAATAACTCCGACAACCTACACCGCATTTGGGTGTGACCGATCGTCGATGAGTTCTCCGCTATACACTCTCATCCCTACTTATAATTAAACATTTTTATATAAAGTCCTCCTTTCCCTCCTCACCGATCGTCAATATAATACCAATCGCAAGGGCGCGGCGGCCGCGCAGCCGGTCGGTCATTTCGCGGTATGCATTATTGACCACGACGACAACAGCAGCAGCAGCCGGTAGCGGCGTCGTTTGTCTGACCCCGACCGCCTCCCCGCGGGGGTGGTATAGGACCACTTAACGGTAATTAACGAAGGTAGCAGGGATCATCGGCCGCGCGCTCGCGGCATAAGAAAATGGCGAGTGCAAAGGTGCGATTACGGGGCGACATTCTGGCTCGCTGAAATATTTATCGGGACTAGCGGCCGATCAACCGTGTCGCGTTGTCCACCGTTAATTTCGAGGTGCGCAGGCGCGCGCGAGCGCGAGAGAAGGAATAAAGCGACAAATTACACGGTGTTATACTATAGGCAGCGTTTCCCAAGTTCCGCGTACGAACGACGAGCGCTTTGGGAAGTAGCGCGCTGGTGTTTCTTTTGCTCTGTCGTTTGTATGTACGAAAAAGAAAGGGAGAAGCGGAGAGTTAGAGAGGGGAAATATATGTGCGCGACAGGCATTACTTTTTCATATAATGATGCACGTATCGATGGCAATTTCTGCGAATATAATGTGCCACGCGCGAGACCGGAATAGGCTATACTTTATTGTTTGTCGTCGATACCGGAGAGAGAGAGAGAGAGAGAGCTATCAAAAAAAAAGGAAAAAAATCATTGTGCACGCCTCCCGTGTCGCGGGAAACGCTGTTTTTTCGCGTTATGCAATTTCAATTGAATGAAATACAATTATGGGGTGTAAATAATTTAAAACTTTGAAATTGTACACGTGTATTGTACATTGTATATCAGCCAGACGCGCATTCAAAGGGCGCTCGTCGCATATATTGTGCGACAGTGGGGCAAGGAGAAAAAAAAAATTGACAAACTTCAATTTCATAACGATGTTGACCCCAGCATAATTCACTCGTCATGCATGCAACTCTAATAGTCACGATATTGCAGCTTTTGTCTCGGAATAGTTGCCAAGGAGAAAGGTGTGGCATAGTAGTAGTCGCCGTTTCCGCACGTGTCGAGAAAGCTCTCGCTTTCTCGCCGAGTCAATCAGGGCAATGAAGCAGCTAGTTAGTCGCGTTGGAGACCCGAAGAGCATTAAAAGCTCGCTCGCTGGCTGCGGGGCAGCAAAAAGTTGGAACGGAACGAAGACACGAGGCGTTCGCTCGCGCGCGCGCGCTCCGACGCTCGCTCGGAAATTTATTTCGGATGCGCGCATCATCGTCGTCGGTGCGTCTGACCTCCTCTCTCTCTCTCCCTCTCTCCCTGCCGCGTCTAACGAGCTAATTCCTGCAAATATTTGCATCCGCGAGCGGGCGCGCCATCCGGATTCGCGCACGCAAAGAAAGAGCGGAGCGAGAGAGACACAAGCCTAGGTTCGGGATTTTAGTCAACAGAGAGTGAGAGAGTATGAGGAGGGGAAAAGGCGCGCCTCGCGCAACTGGCTACGCCGCCCTGGAGGGTGTAGAGGATGGCGGCGGAGATGCGCGCTCGCGCCGGTAAATTTCTAATCAGATTACCGTGGATTAGCAAAGTTCGTTTGTTCTAATGAAATTCGTCTAAATTAACGTCGCGAGAGCGCCGCTGCTGCCGCTGCGCCGGCAGCCTCGAGTAGAAGACGAGAGTGAGAGAGAGGGAGATAGACGACGACGACGAAAGCCAGAAAGGCTCGAAAGGCTTTAGGCCTCGAAGAGCTCAATCGAATTACGCTGATGAGAGAGAGATAAAGAGAGCCAGAGAGAGCTTGCAGATCATTAAACGGCGAAAAAAAGAGCTGTGCGGCTGAGCGTCCCCGGTGAGTTCGTTTAGGCTGCACGCTCTCTCTCTCTCTCTTTCTCTCTCTCTCTCGTGCGAAAATAACCGCATGAACTTGTTAAAGAGGTGAATCAATGCTGTATAGGCCTTGCGTTTCGTCGCTCTTCATCTTCTTTTTCTCTTTCTTCAGTTATACTTGGGAACGCAAAATTTTGTTTGTAATATTGCATAGCGTGATTTTCCGTTGAAGGATATATGTACGTATAATGGACGAAGTGTACACGCGGGCAAATAGAGCAAGAGAATTAAGAAGAGAGAAAGAGAGCGAGAGAGAGAGAGAGAGAGAGAGAGAGAGAACGAATGTACAATAAAAGTTTCGAATCGATATAATACAAGCAAGTTTACTGGGTAAATTACGGCCATAATCGGCAGTGGATTTTAATTCGAGTAGCAAACTAATAAAAGTAGATTTTATGAGCTCTCTCGCGAACCTCTCTGTTTGTGTATGTGCGTATGTGAGTTTCATTGTCGATCGCAACTAATAACTATACTATTCCAATGACGTAAGGAGAATTATTTTTATTTCGAACGTAACGACTGTTTGTTGCGCTCATTTGAATGCTGCATTGAAATACGTCATTTGTAAATGCTTATTACATCTGCGTCCTCTAGGTATATGTATGATGCATATATAGAGAAACAAAGACATAGAGAGATAAAGAGAGGAGCGTTTGTGAAATAATAGAGACGCTGATATTTTATTATCTCTCGGCGGATTGAAAGTCTTCATTCGCCATTGAGAGTCGCGCTTGCGAGGAAAACTCTTCAACTTTTCGAAGTCAGATGGAGAAGTCGATTCTTTCAAATCGTCATCGTGATCATACATATATGAGAATTTCTACAGATTATTTACATCCAGAGGATTAAAAAGAAAAAAATATGTAGGTGTTGGAGTTTCAGCCACACGAAAATGGTCTTGTGAGACGGTTTTAAAAAACACTGAAAAATGCGCAAAAAGTAGTCAATGATGATTAGACAAAAAAAAATGAGCCATTTTTCCCGAATCTACGCAATTCTTAAAATTTTCATCATTTTTGGTCATTTATCGCGATTTTTAAATGCACGTAACTTTGTATAGAATCAACCGATTTTAACGATATTTAGCTTAAATTAAAGCTCTTCTCTTCTACTTTAATTACTTTTTGTGAAATATTTGTTGCACACTTAAGAACTTACTATTGGCTAATCATCAGTGACTAGTTTTTGTCCATTTTTTTTTTAAACCGTGTCACAAGACCATTTTTGAGTAATGGAGAATTTTCTCGTCTATTTTATAACTTAAAGAACGAGAATAATTTTTTTACAGAGGTGTGCTTCCAAATTTTTTCTTTTATTTTTTGAACCCTCTATAAGTGCGAATAATCTGTATAATTCCTCATATATTCATCGCGACAGAATCTATCAAACGTTAAAACGAAGAAAAAACAAATCTCGTCGCTACGTAATATCGTCGTGCTCACGATATATCCTTAAACATTATTATAAATAAATTGAGTGTAAACAGCTGAACCGAGGGGAGTGCGAAATTAGATGTAAAACGAGCAGATAGGATCAGCGCTTTCGCCCCCCCCCTCCCTCTCTCTTTCGCACGCAATCGAGGCAGGTAGAGAGAGAGAGAGAGAGAGAGAGATTTTGCGCGTGCGCGACTCCGTCCAGCGCGGATAAATAGATTTATTTATTTACGATAAATTGATGCTGCTGTACGCGCGGCCGCGCCTCGGGATCGGATTGTTTCGAGTTTGCACAGCCTGCACGCCGCGCCGCGCTCGCTCGCACTCGCGCTGTTGACGCTTTCTGTTATTGGCTCGTCATTATCACTTAACGAATCGCCGGAGAGCGGCGCATCGGGCGCTCGGTATATGTATGCGTATATATACACGCGAGCTCGCATAACTGCCGGATATACGCAATGCCAAGTAAATCAGCAGATGTTAATAAAGAGGAATTGTGTTTGGTTCATTAAATTTATTTTAATAAAAACTGCACACGTGCAATTGCATAACGGCACAAAGCCGATAGTATACATACGTACGCGCGCACGTCGTTAAATATTCTCTTGTGCAACTCGTCCCTCTCTCCCTCATCCTCTCGGTATCCCTCGTTCTGCTCTTTCTCTCTCTCCTCTCCCTCTCTCTCTCTCTCTCTCTCTCTCTCTCTCTCTCTCTGTCGGACCGCGGAGCCTATTCTCGCCTCTATTCGGGCGCGACTGCGTATAGACTAGCGAAAAAAAAAGAACAGAGAGGATCGCAGACGCACAATAATGCAAATAGAATGCCAAAGCTGCTGCAACGCGTCGTTATTATTTTACCTATACTAATACACGAAGGATAGGGAAAAGCACGGCAATTAATAATAATTATTAATTATTATTACCAGCGGCAGCTTTTGTCTCCCCCCCCTCTCTCTCTCTCTCTCTCTCTATTCTATCTATCCTGTGTACACGCTCGAATGACGAGCTCGACACTGATCTGCACGCGCGCGTCGTTCTTTTTTTATTTTAATCTTGCAATTTCGCTGAAAGCGTGGCTCATGCGCTACAGGTGGCTCTAAAGGGCTCTCTCTCTCTCTCACTCTCGCGTCGATAGCGCGAGCGCAGGCGTGCACTGGAAAGCCGATGCGCGCCGGCCGTGTAGTGGTGAAGCGCCTTTTTGGTCTCGCTTCGCTATACTGTGCATTCCCGATATCAGATAAGATGCGGCTCGATAGAGAAGAGACAGAGGAGGTTTGGCGTAGTGTAGGAGTAGCGGCGGAAGCGAACAAAAGAGCTGCGCCACGGTTCTTGATATGTTGTTTATTTTTGTACACAGGGAGCGGGGGAGGGGCTTTAAATTTACCGCTATTTATACGGCCAGCGGTGTATCGATAGATCAATGCCATTCGCGGCGACTTGTGACTGTGATATTTGTACCCAGAAAAAAGGGACATCTAATATAGTTTTGCAGTAATTGTTATAATACCGATGGGCCCTAATAAAAAGGTGTATCTCGTACCGACCGGTTTGTAAAAACCGCATAACTATAGATATAGGAAACGTTAAGGCGTCATTCGATTTATAATCGACGTGGTCGAATTACACTTCCACCCACCTGACTGCGAAAATCTTTGTGGAATCTATGTGCACAATAAGTGTGTGGCTGCGACCACCAATATAATATACTACACTCTTGTGCATGTATCCGTTCAGTTAACGCTCGCCCGCACCTTATCTTATCGATCATCGCATCAGCATATCTCTAGCGCAAGAACGCCATATCGCTCTGTATGTGTCGCACAGGAGCGGCCGATAGGCACATAATGAGATTCAATTTTTACGTGGCGCGTAATTGTTATATATTGAATGATCCTCCGGTATCGATAAACCCTTCATGCAAATAAGCGCGGTGAGAAGTTAGTACGTCTCCGGACTATATATATATACTCTTAAAAATTTTATCCCTATTTTACACAAAGTTTGTGTAAAATATGAATTTCCCTATTCTACACAAAAATTTGTATAAATGGTCTACACAAACTTTGTAAAAATTCCACACAAGAATTTGTGTAAAATCACTGTTTAACACAAAAATTTGTGTAATTTGAAATTTTACACAAACTTTGTGTAAATTGGACATATTACACAAAATTTGTATAAATTGAAAATTTTACACGCGCTTCTCTACTTTTTACACAAAGATTGTGTAAAATTTTACACAAGAAATTTTACACAAAATTTTTAAGAGTGTAGGGATATGATTGTTTATTATGTCGTGCCACGCGGAGCGAGAATATGGGATAAATGTTACATATGTAGAGAATTTGACGAGTAAGCGGAGGGTGTTAGTATATACTAGACTATGCGCACACTCACGTTATACGAATTTTGAATTATAAAGCGAGCGAGGAGATTCGCCTGCGCGAAGATTCGCCCGGCTTTCTGTAAGTGCGCGGCGCGAGCATGTAACAGCGTGCACAAAGTGTAGCATTGTGAAAGCGTGAAAGAGGGAGTATAGGGCTCTGTGTAGCCTATTGAAGCGCCCACGCTATAAATAGATTACGCGGACCGAAATATATATAACCGGGAAGGGTATAATATACACTGTGCAGAAGGGTGTATATGTGTGTGTACGCGGCTGGGCGTAATTGAATTAAAGCGCAAAATTTATACAGATTAATTTGTACAAAAGTTGTGCGCTTGTGTGCGGGAGCGAAATTAAGCGGGCATTGTGTAATCATTTGACTCTCTCTCTCTCTCTCTCTCTCTCTCCCTCTCCCGCACTCCGTGTGGCCGTTGATCATCATTATAGCGATCGGCCAAAATAAACTCTATATATTTTTGTTATTCCAAGAAACAATCCGCAGCGTACACGTGAAAAGAAGAAGCAAATACATATAGACACGCGCACGCACACGCCCACGTGCGCGCGAAAGGAACTGATATTACACGTGGGGAGAGATTCGAAAGCATTCAGGAAGCCAGTCCCTCACTCGCATTCTATAGCTCTCTTTCTCTCTCTGTCCCTCTCTCTTTCTCCTTTCAGTAATTTCCGTCATTTTCGAATCACCCGAAATAATCAATCGGCGCGAGATAGAAGGAAAATTGTTCGACTGTGCTCTCGCTCGCTCGCGTGCGTGCGGGTTTCGCGATCGCACATACGGAGCTATATAGCAGCTACAACTGCACAGATTGAATTTCGCGAGGTAATCCCGTCTTAATTACAGTTACTCCGTCATGAGAGCGGCATAGCCGGGATTGCACGCCTAATCTCGTTTGCATCCACATATTTTGCGTCGGTGCGCTCGCTCCGACCGCTCCGCTCTCTTGCGGTAGGTATATAGGTATAAGTCTCGAGCGTAGGTATACGTTGCGTTGCGCGCTTTACACGCCTGATGTGCATATATACGCAGACTGAACGAACGAACGATCCTCCGTGCGTATGTGTGTGTGTGTATGTGTGTCTATATATATGTATATGAATGTATTTATGTATGTATGCATGGCTGCGTGTGAGCTGAAGTAGCGGGAGCGCAGGCGACATCACAAAGTGTGCAATGCCGCCTCCTCCTCCTCCTCCCCCATTCGATATATGTTATATATAGGGAGCAGCCGATGACAGGCGCGCATAGAGGAACGCGCTCCTTGTAATGCCGATCGTTAAAAAAAGTATAGGTTGCGGCTAATAACGCAGGCGTCGTACGAAAAAGGAGAGAGGCAGGCGGGGGGTGGGGATATGACGCTGCTCGCCGCGTGCATCACGCATCAAAGCGGGGCGCAGCGCGTGCAATATATAGCCCGCGTGAAAAAAAAAAGTTTTGTGGCCAATATATGGCCCATAGTATGGACAATATACAAGGCCATACTCACCTCCACATATGGGCAATAAGTGGGTCATATGTGGCCGCGGCATCGGAGCCAAATATTCGCCATACTATTTTCCCGCGTAACTACACCCATATATATCCGTCCCATATTTTTGTGTATTCAGAGAGTATGGCACATATTTGGGTATTATACATGGGAAATAGCATGTAAAGAAATGGTGAATATTTGGCTTCGGCGCCGTGGCCATGCATTTGACGCCCATATACATATAGATATAAATTTGTTGTTTTTACGCGGGAATGCACAAATGTATATATGAATTATATATTATTTATATTTATATACACAGAAATAGAGAGCGAGTGCGGTGCAGCCGAAAGACGTCGGTCGGCAACGAGTGCGCGCTCGTGGCTCTGCTATCCTCCCCCCTTTCCTCACCCCATATGTTTGTCGTGCGCATCGGCCTGTATATAGGATATATCGGCTATAGGCACGGGGCGTGTTCGAATAGAGCTAGAGCGTAGAAACTAGTGCGCGCTTGGGGGGTGGCGGTGGTGGTGTAGGCGCGATGGTGTGTGCGGTCGACGCCGCCGCGCACACGCGCAGCGGCAGCGAGCCTGGGCGGCCTAGCTCTGTCCCTACGTATACCTACCCTCTCTCTCTCTCTCTCTCTCTCTCTCTCTCTATCCGTGTAAGCCCGAGAATCGGGGGAGAGAAAGAGATGCGCTACGCGGTGGCAGCGGCGGCGGTGGCAGCAGGGATAGAGGGTTAGCTTGTCCAAAGCGCGTGTGGACTTAGTCTGGGGTTAGCGAGCGAGCGGGCGTGCGCGCGAGAGAGCGCGTATGTAGATAGAGTACTGAACTATGTATTACAGCGGCGTATCTCCCGCGCATGCATGTATAATATATATGGGATGGGAGGGTGGGGGGTGCAGGCGGCGTTTGTACAGTCGGGGATTTGCCATCGGCTCCTGCCGCCGAAACTCGTCCGCATGTGTGCGTGTACAAGAGAGAGACAGAGAGAAAGAGAGAGACAGGGTGTCTAGGAATTTCGTAGATCCGCGTGGTGTGAGAAAAGATGCGGATGGGGTGAAAAAATGTAGGGAATGCGGTACACTGACACGGTAAAGATATTATATATGGCTGATCGATAAAGATAGCCAGCCTAGTACTACTCTCGCGAGAAAGGCATATGGTGCGATCGGACTAGTTTTTTTTAGACGGCAAAAAGTTATATATATAGGTAAGGGTGGTAGTCGTCGTCAATGCGCGAATATTATTATATATTGCATATAAGCGACGGCTCGAGTCAGTGCAGCGCGAAATTCGCGAACAATGTAAACAGAGGTAAATACGAAAGAATCTGGATGGGAGCGAGGGCGAGAGCGCGAACGTGGCAACGTGCGGGGGAGGGGGCGCACATTGTATAGGGTTGCGCAGGAGCGCGAACCAGCTGAGAGAGGGGAGGAACGAAGGAGAGTAAGAGAAGGAGAGAGAGAGTAGAAAAGCAAGCGCGCCCGAGCTCGCGCTAACGCGCCCGTAAACTTAAATTTACGAAGTGATATACACGCCAAACATCCGGCAGATATTTAAACTCGAGTTTTCCTAAACTTAACAACGACTGATGCTATTTCGAGACGACGACGACGACGACTACGGCACCGACAGTATTTGAACCTTTCTGCGCGAGCGGGCGGCCGAGGGAGAGAGGCAGAGAGAAAGAGAGAGAGATTGCTGAATTTTCACCGGCGGGTCACAAAACACCTAGTTTAACAAATTTTCATTGACTCTTGTAATTATGCGATTTGCGCAAGAGATTTGCACGACGTCGTGTAGTCGTTGGCGCCATCACGCACACACACATAGAGCAGTCTCGGGCGAGAACCTCGTTAATACATGCGCATATATACAGCGCAATAGTTGATTATTTATATATGCCGCTGCTGCGCGCGAGCGAATCGCCGCGAGGTGAGTATATCTATACATCATCGTATGTATAAACTAGTGATTTTTGTCGATCGCGATAAGAATAAGGCGGGGGTATAAGTATTATATACACATATACTGATGCCCCCCTCCCCCCTCCCCCTATATCCACTGGTCGCCTTCGTGTACGTCGAAGCGAGGATAATGTAATTTCTGTGATTTAATTTAACGCCCAGTGCCGAACCAATTGAATTTTCCGACAAAGCGTGAGCGCGCGTGCATTGCTCGCGACTAGATTGTATTAATACTCGCGATTAATCCGATGAAAACTAATTTGGCCGTGCCACGGCGACTTTGGGGCGGCGGGGCGTACTGCGACACGACCATTCGACTAATTTTGGAAAAGACGCCGCTAATAATAAGCGCCGGGCGTGAGATTTGCAAAAAGTGACAGCAGGAGATGAGAATAAAGGCCGGGTTGCAGTGGTGGGTCAAAAAAGCGAACATTCACTTTGAATTTTCAACAAAGTATCGAATTTGGCGAGCCCGAACTCCGCTATTTCCATGTGACTTTTTCAACTTAGACATGTAATTAGAATGTCCGAATCGCCGAAATAAGTGGGGGAGGGGGTAACAACATTTATAATTTTTGCAACAATTTATGACATAATTATAATTAAATCCATTTATGAAGATTAAAAAGTATTCATTTTTAAATTATGTGTGAAAAATAAATAAAATAATTGATTGTAATATTATCGGCAAAACCTTTGAAAATTCCTAAATAATCTTTACTTCAAATTATATTTTCTTTTTGAAATTTCACACATAGGGTACTTGTCTCTAGTAGTATGCCTGTCCGTATTTGTGTGCTCTTTCTGGATTTTGCGATGTAAGAAAAAGGTTCTGACCTCAAAAATAATAAATGGTTTTTACAAAACAAAAGCAGGCACACAACACGCGCCCATAGTGCATAGCGCATGTCATTTTCATTTTCTAGTATACATAAATGCATTCCCGAATAATTACGATTTTAAAAGAGGGCTAAAATAGTTTTAACCTCAAATATCTTTAAAATTCATAAACGAATTATTTTACCCTAAAAACTCTTCTAATAAATAATATACAAACTCTACCTCTCCACCAAATTTCAAAGAAATTAAAACAATTTTAATGTAGTTATATTGTGCGACAACAAAGAAAGTAATTTTCAAAAATACTAAAATTTTAAATATCAAACATCTCATAATAGTACATTTCGAGACTGGCGCGGAAGGTGATGATTTACTTCATGTGACGTTTTTCGCACGAGCGAAGCGAGTATACTCGCAGCCGCGTTCCTCAAGTTCGGTCTCTCCGGTTTGCTGTAATTATTTTACTAAAACTCGCGGATTGATTGTGCGAAAAGGAAGAGGGAACGTGCTCGTTTAAGAATGCGGAACGTTTCAGCCGCTGTTTTTTTAGTGTGGAAATAGCGGAGTTCGGGCTCGCAAAATGTAATACATTGCTGCAAATTCAAAGGGAATGTTCGCTTTTTTGATACCACCCAAGAGATGGTACATCTTTTTTATCATGGATTTTTGAATTATTTTGGTTCAAAAAGTTGTATTCCCTGTGTCAAATAGCGTTTTATTCGCGTTGCTTTATTATATGCGATGCGTTCGCGCGCGCGCACACAGATATACACGCCCGCCAGTGACCGTTTCGCAAATGGTCGTGCACGCATGCATTATTAACGAAAATAATCTAATTAGTAGCTCGATGGCCAAACCGATGGAATTAGTATTAACTTTTTCTCTCTCCTTCCTTTTGCTCTCCTTCGCCGTACCGTCCCGCTATACGCGCGCGCGTTCCCCTTTGAGCACCACGCGCGACAGCAAAGGGTCCGCTCAAAGTCAAAGTTCGAAGGCACCCGCCTCGTATATATGTACGTATATGTATATACAGAGTACACAGGGGCACGTGGGCGCAGCTGTTTATCGATTCCACGGCGATGGGCCGATTCTAGCTTTATTTACGACTCGAACATGCAACTTTACATGTTACACGTATCGATATACATATACGTGCGAGCGCGCGCGCACGAGAAAGACAGACGGAGAGAGAGAGAGACGGCGATATGCATTTTTCAAAATTCATTCGATTTTTTTTTCCATACAACTACCCAGAGCTTGCATGAACCCATGTGAGCGCGTATATACATATACATATACACACGCGGCGTGTAAATATGAAGATTTTTACTTTATCCTTTTTTTTAACGATCGAGCGCGCCAAAAAAAACGACGGGGGTTAGCGAGCGCGTCTATGTATAGGTTGTACGGCGGAGGGGGAGGGAACTTCATTAAAAACTAAAACAAAAACGCGCGGTCGGCCCGGCACAATTGTCGCGAATCACAACAATGCAAATGAAGTGAAAAAAACAAGCTGCGGGGGAATAGTAAAAAAATAATTTCCCCCCCACCCATTGCCCCTTCCCTTTACCAGCGACCAATCTAAACAAACGCATTTTTAAGCGACGCATTAAATACACAGAGGCCGTACGCGCAACAAAAAGTCTATATATCGGTTCGAACATTTTTTATGATTAATCAAACACGGAATATTTTAGCGCTCTGGTCATCCGCGTTCCGCAATTGCCAATGCGCGCGCGCCCGGTGCGAGCCCTGCGCGTATATAAACGCGTGTGTATATATGTATCTTCGGTGTATTTTTTAATTTTACTCAATAAATAAAATGCGAAATATTTTACGAAGGCCGTTATTTACATTTGCATTTTGTACATTTTAAACATGTATAGTTTATTATACGCCGGGCATATATACTCTTGACAATGCACTCTTGCAAAATAAATTAAAATATACACCTCATACCACGGAGTAAATATATATATATATGTCTATGTGTGGGTGGCCCTTCTCCCCACTCTACCGTCGCCGGCGTAATTTTTATTCATTCCTTTCAAATATTTACGCGATATTACAGCTTGAAAATCCCGCACGCACTCGTGCTGCACAGTCGCCGGACAAAATTTTAATCGGCCCGGGCAGCCGCACGCACGCATGAAAGAAGCGCGAACGCTTGCTTTCATTCATTATCTTTCGCGCGTATAGAAAGTGAAAGGCGGATGGTCTGTGTGTGTGTATATGTATAATAGTGTATAGGGCGAATGTATTTCGGCGGAGGGGGTAAGGGTTGTTGTTGAACTCGTATGCAGGCTGGCCCTCGCTCGCTTTAATAAGGAGCCACCTATATAGTCTCTCTCTCTCTCTCTCTCTCGCTATCTCTTGCGTGATGTTGCCTCGATACATCCGTGAGATGAGATGTTGTAATATTAATACGGCTCGTGAAATATTCCGCGCCGTCTTGTCATTCGTCTCTCTCCGTTATGCGCCTGTATAGAATCTTCGAAGACTAGCTAGTCTCCGCTACGTAGCTGCATGTGTATGTGTACGAGGGGGCGAGTTATCTCGCTCCCACCCCCGTAGAAGGGGCACGAGAGGGAGAGTTTGCCTAACCGAGCGTCTAACCCACATATTTTACGGCGGCGGCGCACGTTCGAAAAGTCGCGCGCATACTATATGTGGCGGCTGTTTATTAGCTCCCTATACCTACAGTCCCCGCGACGCGCGGCGGAATGAGTTTTTATTTGTATACATTACACGCTGCTTTCAGCGAGCGGGGGCGCACATCGCGGTTCTATTATTGTCCGAGAAAAATAGAAAAATAAACGCCACGGATAGCGGAAGGCTATAGGCGGCGATTAGGCGCGTGTTAAAAATAAAAGACCATGATGTGATGCGGAATATGATGCCAAGTCTGCGTATACATGCAGGTTTTTAAAGAGCGCCGAAGTTTGAATTAAAATTATAGCGCTACATGGGGAGTTAATTAGGGTTATTGCGTAATGAGGGATATGTCGGGGATCGATAAATTGCGCTTGGAGAGATACATTTGTTTTTTTTTTTATTTGTGAAGGTGGGGTAATTATTTTCCGCTTCAAACGTGTACGCGGTGAAATATACGTAAAGAGTTGAGCCGACCTGTGTAAGATATCAAAAAGTCTGGCTTCCGTAAGGCGATCGATAGAACACATATAGCCGTTAGCTTATTTTTAGTATTTTATAGATTCGACAATAAACATATAATTTATTTAATGGATAGGAATAGGAGCGAAGAAGTATAGGAGTGGAAATAGAAATAACCTGTGCACAAAGGGCGCTACTCCTATTATATGTAAAATAATTCGATGACACGCAATACAAGAAGTCATATATTATAGAGCGTACGATTGTGCAAACAGCATAGCAGTGTATTATTGTTTTGAATATAGGTATATTATAGTGCTCGGCCGATTGTTCAGACGTGGCAATAGTTGTCGACACACCCAGGCTATATATACGTTTGCGATCGATTAATAAAATCAATTATCCTTGAGTGCAGTTTATCGATCTAATTAAAGACACTTGTAACGTTCATCCATACGTAAGTAGTCGTACACGCGCTTCTATTTCTAATTTTGAAACCTTGATAAAAATTCATTCGAAATTAAAGTTTATTTGTCATTTGCGCGCGCATACCCGGCTTATTCCACTATTTGCGAGTCGTACAGCCGCGGCAGCGTACATAACATGCATTTTAAAAGTACAGTTCACGTTTGTGTTCTTTATAACGTTTTGATGTAACGGTTCATAAACTTTCTCCCGAGACGTGACTAACATTTTCACATATTTTTCTCAGCGTGCGCTTGCTATATATTCATTTGATTGATCGCCATGCACAAATATATATTTTTTCTCGCGCTAATGCTGTTTTTACCGTATTGTTATGGTACTATATTTAATTTATTATCAATCAGCCCAGTGAATTATACGCTTTATTTTCCATCGAGCATAGATAAAATGCTCCTATAGAGGTACACTATAAATAATACGGCAAGGGAGTGCGCACGTGCGATTTACAGTTTCTATGTAAAGAATTAATTGTGGAATTATCAGCGGCTATTATTAACGCTCGCGGTATCACAAAATACGTTTTAAAATCTTGGAGCCTGCGGTTTAACCATGTTTTTCAATGCGAGTGAGAGAGATAGTCGTTATCTGTTAAAAGCTGCGTAACCAGACGCGCTCGGGCAGGCGCGTGTTTTTTATTATTAATGTATAATATTATACACATACATGAAGTGAATGACTAACCGACGAACAAGACCCGGTGAAATATTTTATCAAACTGTCAGCGAGAGTTATAGGCGAGTAATAATTGATGTAGCAATAATAATACCACTCTAATAGAAGTTTGATTAACCTCCTTCCCCTTTCTCTCTCTATCTCTCTCTATTTCTTGCTCCCCTTTCATTCCACCAGTGAAAAGGGTGTATATATGTATACATAAGGCGCGCGGCCGAACGTTTTTACGAACGCTGGTTAACGAATGAAAAACATTTCTGGGACTTCGGCGAAAAAATTGGACTGTCAAAAGTTTTCTCTATCTCCGACGAGGGAGAAAGAGGGAGAGAAAGAGCGAGGAAAAGGCATTAATACAAGTCTTAAATTTACCGGCTCGCGACAGGCATTACTTTACTTTTTCAATTGTCAGGGAAATAAATAAATATTCATAATTCAACGCGGGCGCGAAGTTTGTTCGAAGAACGCATATATATACATACGGCCTCGCTTGTGCCGAGCCGGAGAACGATCAAAAAAGGAGCGAAGAAGAGGGAAACAGAAAGAGCGAGAGAGAGAGAGAGAGAGAGAGAGAAATAAACAAAGTAGTAGTAGTAGCAGCAGCGGCAGCAGTAGTGGAGAACCGAGGAGAGGGGGGGAAGCCAGGGGTAGATGAAAAACTTTTTCATCCCGTTCATTTTTCTCGGGGCGCCCCCGCGCTGCCGCGGCCATATTCTTCGCGGATGCAAATTGCAGCGCGCGCGCGGGCGCTTACGTATATACTTTCCTTCGTTTCGGGCTCGCCCGCTTGCGAAGGTCGCGGGCGATATTTCATTCGATATTGCGCTCGCGAGCGCGCCGGCATTATTTCTCTATTTCGGTGCACGGGCGCGCGCGCTCCGGAAAATAAATTGTTTAATTTATATTAAAAATAAATAGCGAGCGCGAGGAAGCGGCGCAGGCGGGCGTCGAGGCCACGTTCTCTCCCCCCTTCCCTCTCTCGACGGCGCAGAAATATTACTTTTAATATTAGCATTTCCAACACGGCTGTTGCTGTTGCTGCGCTGCGCGCCAGTTCCGCAGGGGGTGTGAAAGTCGTTCCTTTACTACCAGCGTATACTACGATCACATGCGTGTGCACACGTATACGCAGTACGGGGCGAGTATTGAATAATTGATTCTAATTAAAAAATGGTCTTTGATTTATGCGGAAGTGAGAGAGAGAGCGAGCTCTGGAAAATCGTTTGGCCGGCTCCCGGCATGGCCGTATTTCGACTATCTATCATTGCTGCGCGTCGGAACGGGAAATAAACATTTTAATCGCGCGGCGTTGCTGGTGTGTATGTGTGTGAGGTGTTACAGGGTCAAAGGAATACACGAAATTGGGACGCGGTAATTGTAGTCGGAATAGATGCCGGAGGAGTGGGCATCTAGGGGTTTGTTGTTGGCGAACAGTTTTTGTAAGCGTATATATAGCGCAAGAGAAAGAGGGCGACGCGAAATTGGTGTATCGGGCAAGCAGTGGATTTTTACTTTCCTTTTACTTGCAGCCGGAATATGCTAATGAGGGCTTTTACGCGTTGCTATGCGCTCGCCGTAAAATTTCATTCTAATTTAATGTGAAAAATCGACGTGCGATGAAATACAGCCCGACGGTGATGTGTATACACCAGATCGTACTGGAGGACCAACTGTTCCCCATAACCTTGTCTCAAAATTTGAATTCAGTAACTTTTAAGATCTTGCCGTGGAATCACATAAAATCGTTAACAATAGACCTCAATTGAAATGCGCGTTACGGAATTACCTGTTGCGTAAAGCGAACTGTCAAAATTTAATTTTTTATTTTACAGTATATATATAAAGTACTCTTATAAATATAACTAATTTACTTTATTATTATCGCAACGATTTAACCCTAATGTTTTAACTACAGGTATATTTATTGTATTTTGTGACACTGTTATCTTAATTTTCACTTCCCAAATTTGCAAAAGCCTTATTATATCATTTATAACATTGAATATTCATGTAATGTGCGCCCGCCGCGTAGGGCCAAAGAGTTCGCGGTTGATTAATAAATAATTCCAATTCTAATTCGCTCCCCTATTAAGCGAGATTTCCAATCTGAGGAAACAAGCATATATTACACCGAGAAATACTAATTTATTCACTCCCGCGCCGCGCGTCGGGAGATGTATCATGTGTGTGCGCGCGCGCTCGTGCTATTACATAAAGCTAGAAAACTTTTTTTAGCAAACAGCGTATCCTAGTACTAGCAATGTAGGTATTTTTTAATACAAAAGAATTTTTTCTATATGCATGATATCGTTTACATTGAATAGAACTAAAAGTCGTAATTTCACACTGACACGAACCTGGCGTGGTTCGAAAGCTGATAGAATATTATTACTGTTTTGCGTAGTTTTGAACTTCGAATGCAATATAAATACCGGAATCTCTCCCATTGATAAATATTAATTTAAATATCACTGTTTTCATGTTTTATTTTCATTTTTTTTTCCATATAAATTCCGCGACGCGAATATGCAATAACTACTTTTTAAAAGCACCAGGGATCTTTGAAAGGTTTCATGCAAATAATTCGCTTATAAAAATATGCGTGAGGACTTCTATGTTTACCGAGAATTTGCATTGCCCGCGTCTGACTAGAGAGAGTGCCGTCGAAACGCTGCGTGTAATAATATATCCAATCCTATTCTATCTATCCCCCTCTCCCTCTCTCTCGTTCTCTCGGGTACGCTGACTTTATGTTTATCCGTTTCAGGTGAATTAATTAGATAATCAACTCGTCGCGTATTAACAGCGAATTGTCATGCACGCTTCATTTTCCCGAGAAATCGCCCGGTTTATTATTGCATTGTGTTACTTTCACGATGAGTCGTTATGCATTATTCAGAGGATACATTGTAAAATCATGCGATGGAACGTACATACATACATACATGCATACGTAGACGCGTGCAGGTCGCCGAGCGCACGATAAGACATTGTAGAAATGAAAAACGCATGCATAACTCACAATTCCATCAGACACGAAAACAGTTTAAGATCCGCGCAAATGTCAGGGCATTGTTTGCCGAAGGCTCATAAATACGGCATAAACAATTGACGTTGTTGTTAATTTAAAGGTTTTTTTCGTGTGTATGTGTGTCTCTGTAAGGCTCGCAGACGAAACGACACTCCGGCGCTATTTCATTCGAATAATTGCTTAAATTTGGCTCGGATTAAACTTCAAATATGCACGAGAACATCGATCATTTTATCGTGGATTTAAAAAAAGATTCCCGAGCTAAACTGATTTGTTGGGCGGCCGAAGTCTGCACTCGAAATAGTAATATCTATCGTGCAGCACTTGTTAAAACCCTTGAATATCGCGATTTGGTCCTCCGAATATTACATGATTCGCGATCGCCCGTCACCGTTCAACATTAACCGCGCCAAAGTGCAAGATACTATTTGGCTTTGCGCGATTTTCGATTTTTCAAGGAGACCGTCCTCGTCATTGCGAAGTCATTCTATTTTATGTATAACCAATAAGAAATTATTCTTCAACGACCGCATCCATTACATTATCAGCCTCCGCCACCCTCAATAATTTATTGATATACACACCCGACGACTCGAACCTCGGAGAAAAATCATTATTTCCGTTCGAAAACATGTCTCTCTCAGATTCTGAATAATGCATCCGCCAATCACGGCGACAATTATCAAATAGTTACTCTTCTTCCTCCTTTTTCTCATTCGAAATGACTCGATTGTAAAAATTAATTGACGAAGGAAAATTCGATAGTGGGCGTATATACAGCATAATAGTGTCACCTCGTTCTAAAAGGATCCTCCACTTTAATTAGGATAATAAAAGCGTTACGGAAATTCGCGATTCAGACGAAAATTGGTGGAAATAAAAAAGCTTTTAAAATAAAATGTTGATGGGCTATTTAATATTTCAAGACCGGCTGCTGGGCGACAGTGAGAGAGAAACGTCGAGGCGGCGACGAGGACGCGCGTAAAAGAGAAAGTTTTTCATGACGCCACTCGCGTGTACGAGGAAAAATATACAAACTATTGAATGGTTTCGCCGGCCGGCGGCCTCCCCTTCTATCTCGGAGAGAGAGCGGGAGCGCGAGTGAGCCCCCTTTCCGCGACGATCCTTCTCTCCTCCCCTATGTATTTGTCGGATGCATTATTAATATGCCCATGCGCGCGCGTCCAAAGCTGCGTACACATACACACACACACACACACATATATATATTTATATATATGTATACGTGTGTGCTCGCATATAACGTGCTATATACGCGCTCGAAAAGCAAAGAGTTTTCATTGTGCTCATAAAAAATCAAACGGTCGTTTGGCAAAAAGGGCCAAATGGTCGCGGGGGCACACACACACACACATCCATACTCTAGCACGCGGGTATATACGCGGGCGCTCGTTTGACGAATCGTCCAATCAAAAGTTTTCCACCAGTTGGATAGCCTCGTCATGGCTCCCGGCGCTGTCTCCTTTGTGTCGCCGATACTCGCTAGCTTTCTCTCTCTCTCTCTCTCTCTCTCTCTGTACTGTCGTCGTGCTTCCTATATTTTATTGGATTTCATTCGAATACAAATTGTCTCGCTGCGCGGCCGCGCGCACAATTGCGCGAGTTGCCGCGCTACTGCTGCAACTCGTTCGCTCAGTTCGCCCCTCCGCGTATATACAACTATAGACCCGTCGCGCCCAAAAGGAAGGCGGCTGAAAAACAAAAACAACGGGGCCGAACAACCATATATTCATCGTATATAGACGTATATATGTACGCGACGGCCTACGACAAAGCCACACGAGTGCGTATCTCTGTATATTTCTCTCTCTGTATGTTCGTGGGTGCGCGACGCGAGGCAAAGGCATTAGTTATAAATAACGAATGCGAATGTTTTCAGCGAGACATGAGACGGAGCCGAGATAAAAACCTGACGCGGTTATTTCCGAGAGCGAGGGACCGAGCGCCACCAATCAGTTCAAATAAAAGTGGCACACACCCGCGCGGCCGTTGTGCCTTCGCGAACGTTTTCCAAAAATTGCCCAGTATTGTATGCGTGTGTACGCCCGCGCGCGCCTGTGTCATTATTGGCATCTTTTTTAGAGCCTCGCACAACCGAAAACACACGCGCGGGGTGCGGCGTCCCATTTGGCGGCCCGCCTTCTCCTCGTTCAAACGCAACTTTAGCCATTTCTATAAATAGCCACTTACGTCGATTGAAAACGATCGCGGTCTCCGATTAATAATAATGCCGCACACTCCCCCCCCCCCCCCCCTCCCGGCACCGGCTAGTATGTGGATAAAAATTTCAAACCCCGATCAATTATGCATGAAAGTATATAAGCGCGCGCGTGCGCGCGGAAAGACCTGCCGCGGAAAGGGTGGCACGCGGCTATGAATAGAGCCCCCGCTATACAACTAAATGACATTCGCGGAAAATCAGGCTCTTTCTTTTTCTTTTCTCTTTTTTTTTTACAAAGCGGATGTAGAGTGCGTGGGCGATCCAAGGGTCGTCGTCGTCATCGTATGGCGAGCGACGGGTAGCAGAGCGGCTGCCGCTACTGCTGCATAACTTATGGGGGGTTATCGCGCGGACTGCACTCGTTAGCCAGGTGTTGCCGCTCTAAAGCCGTAGAGGGAGAGAGAGAGAGAAGGCGCCTCTACAAAGTCTTTTGTTGAGGACACAACATCGTTAACTTCACTTATACGCGCGCGCGCGGGGAGATTGCATTGCAGTAAGCTCGTCGGGCGCGCGTAGAGCGTCTTTGATGGCTTCGATTCCCCGTAACGGCGAGTGTTCCCTGTTGTCAATATATCCCTTGGTACTTGCGATTTTTTTTCTTTTTTTTTTAATTATGCGCTTAGAGAGGATAGGTGAGGTATGGGAAGACGGTGCGCTATTGGCTGTTAATAATAAAGTAGGGATAATTAAATGTATAGGCTAGCTGCGTATAATGTGTCTAAAATAATTACGCATGAAACACGAACATTGATTTTCGAGCAAATGTCATAAGAATAGAATATACATATTCATGATATTATAAAGATTTGGGAGTCGTGTTTGAAAGCTCATTCAACTTTAATATTCATATTAATACTGTTACATCTAAGGCTTTTAAAAAGTGTACTTGGCTTTGTAGTCCGGTCGACAAGGAAATTTAAAGATGTTAATTCTATTATAAAGCTGCTGAAAGCTTTAGTTGCAGGCCTGCATTGTTATACTGTTCACCAATCTGGTCTCTCTACTATCAAGCTGGCATAAAAAAATTAGAAGCCGTTCAACATAAATTTTTCAGATACTTGGCATACAAATCTGGCAATTCCATGAGTTATCTCGGACATGACTATTCAAATATAGCAAAAACTTTTAATATTGGATCGATAAAATATCTTGAATAATTTATGCTTTATTAAAAGTGTAGAGTTCAACCTTATTAATAGCCTGGATGTTATGCATTTGTTTACCCCTATAGAATAATTCCTTACTTGCTGACAAAGCATTGTGAAATCACTGAAACTTTCTCCATAATATAAATTATATACATAACGCAGTTACTAATAGATTAAGGCGCAAATGGAACAAACTGGAAGTAGATGTTAGAACTCTAAATAGTATATCTCTTTTCAAAAATAGAATTAAAGAAATTGTTATGCGTTTTTACTATATAGTACATATATCTATAATCTTCAAAGTTTTTACTTAGATAATGTTACATTTTCTTTTTAGTTGTAAATATTTACTCTCATATATATAAATTGTACAGTACTATTAACTATGTGGTACGGCTTCGCTATCCATCTGTCTATTTTTATTTTATATATTTTTGTAAATATAAAATTATATGTAAATTATAATACTTCTAAAAAGGGTTATTATCCGTTGATTTAAATAAATATTTCTTAGTCTACGAATTAGTATTCTTCAGTTTTAAAAGTTTATTAAAAAAAAAGTCATCTACGTTATGAAAAGTATATTAGTTTACCGAACATAAGATAGTATTCATTTTTAAAAAACTTTTCCAACCGAACGTAAAAAAAAGAAAGTTTGTTCTTCTATTTCTTCTAATAAATATTCTTCCTTCCCGCATTTAAATATTTAAGCATCTGTACACAATCGCTAAAAAAGCACTACAAAAGATACCTACGTCAGCGAACGCGTGCGTTACTTTCACCTACCTAATTACCCTCATTAACATAACGCTTTTAATAAACCATTTCCAACTTCTGTCGCTCGATTAAAAACTCATTAGTATATAATCTCCACCCAGTCGACCCTCCGCCCTCCCCCTCCCACACCAACGAAATATTATGCATATTTATACCCCGTCGATTCAGCAAGCCACGGGAACACCGATATAAAAGGAAATAAAAAAAAAGGCGCCGCGGCTCCTCTCGCATATACAACAACAGCGCTCGTACGCGATAAGGAACTAAAAAGGGGGAAGCGGCAGCTGAATTCCGTGCAGCGTATCGAGTCGCGCCGTTTTAGAGAAATACAACTCGCGATTAGCATAACGTGCCTCCCCTCCTCTTCACCCTTCCCGGCGTGTCCGCTGTCAGTGCGATCTGCAGATAGCATTAATTGTTGCCTTGTGGACGTTGATTGTCTACTAATAGGCCTCTTCCGCGCGGCGGATCGGATTCCCGGCAGCCGCCGCCGCCGCCGCCTTCTTCTTCTTCGCTCTCCCGCGCGCTAAATATATTGTCTCGCGTCCGGTTCGCTTATGTGTACGCGTGCTTTTTCTTTTTGCATAGCGACAGCGGCAGCGGCGGCGATCCCATTGTTACGCGCGTCCGGCATTTTTGTCCGAAATTTTATATAATAATGTAATAAAACAAGCTCCGCGAGCACTTTTCATTAACGCTGATTATTTATTATTTACAGTCTGCCAGAGCCGAGGGGGCGAGCTGCCGCGCGCGGGCGCGCGTTTTTTGAACGGCAAGGCGAGAGCGCGCGCGGGTATGGTAAAAAAATATTCATTTTCCCTCCCGCCCTTCCAGCCACTGTATGAGCATATGGTTATGATTATGATGACGTGAAATCGAATAAAGTTTATATAATATATTGTTTACGAAAGCAAAAATGAGTGGCTCGCTGCGAAATTACAACAATGTTTACGTTTTAACAGAATTATTATTTATTAACATGTAATTCGTGGAAAACTTTTTTTTCCAACCCGGTTGGAGTTATTTTGACACACACACACACGCACACACACACACGCACACACGCACGCACACACTATAGAGGTTTCAAGGCATAAGGTTTACATTTGCAGCGAATTCCAAGAATGAATCCCTGGTGGAAATTGAAATCATTTTTTAGGTAGTAAATGGCTAGTTTGAACCAAGATAGCAAAAAAATGGACTCCAGTTTTCTACCATAAGTGTAACGATTTTTTTAACCTATTTTTCACATTTATTGGTTGCAGATATGGCCAAAATATTGTACTAACTATTAATTTGGCATTTTAATACTATAGTTAAAATAGCTAGCCGACAAAGCCATTTAAAATCTAGTAACAAGCGATTTCTTATGACGATGAGTGAGGGAGATAGTCACGTGGCAAAATAATGATTTTGGTTTACATCTTATAGAATAAAGCTGTAAATAGTACAAAGACTACTAAATTTTGTTTATATCCCGGTAAACTATCTCTTAAGAGTATAAGTTTTACAATATGTGATTAAATTGTTATGAAATTTTGATGTAAAGATTTTGGGGTTAGGGCCATTCCATAAAATGGGAGAAATTGATGGAAAAAAGCGTTACACTTGTGTCTAATAACTAGCCATTTCCAATGGCCAGCTTCTGTTTTCCTGCCCATTTTTAATGGACTAATTTCTACCAGGAATTAAGCGAATTTTTAGAAAATTTCTGGACTTACAAGAATAAAATTCGCAGGTACATAATTATGATTCGATTATAATCTTTCGCAGCAGCAACATTCTGAACTATTTCAATGTTATTGTATAGAATCTGGTTCTAAGAAAATAAAATAATTTCGTGATTGTAAAAACCCACAAGGCTTGCCTATATATATAGCGCTCAATAAATTTTTTGGTAATTAAAATTCCGCGAAATATCGTATTATTTATCCTCATTGTTTGGTCTCGATGTCAGAGGAGCTTTTAGTTCACGTAAATTAACAGTTCCTGGTAAATCTGCAAAAAGATCATCCTAATTCCCAGAATCTCCGCAATAATCGTTCTCTTTTAATCCCCACGTAAATCAATGTAATAATACAAAATATGCAACCTCTCGCTCCTCTCACCTCACCCCGAAGAAATCCTCCGAAAATTCACGTAAAAAAAATTGCATTTGAAAGACGTTTGGAAAAAGTTTGGTTTGATTTAAGTGTGGAAAAACGTATGCAATGAGATAATGCCAAACTCTTTCCTCCCTAGATGCGTAATATACTATTTATTAAAAAATTTGTTTTCAAGAAATTTTCAATTTAGAAAAAACTTTAAGTGTTCCGCCACCCACCCACTCTTAGTCCCGCTCTTTGACCTATAGCCCGAACCAGACAGTTTTACTCAAGTATTGTCATACGCCACCTATCGGTAGTCGCTAACGTTTAAAGCATTTATTAATAAAAATTTTGCGTCAAACTTTTCAAAAACGTTCTATCATGAATTCGGAAATTTGGCATTGTCTCATTGCATATACGTTTTCCCAAACTTAAACCAAACATCTCCCGAACGCAATTTTTTTTACGTGCATGCGGGACACCTCCCGCAGGCCTATATAACGCATCATGCTCCCTCCTCCCCGCACCCCATCCCCATCAGTTTAGCTAGTATCAAAATCGCTAAACGAGGCGTTATGTCGATGGACCGCGGCGACGGATGACGCGGGGTGGCGGGAAGGGCGCACCGACCACCGCTTCCCTGTCCAATATATCCCGCGATATCCCCGAGACGGAGTAATTGGCGAGGCCAGCGAGCGCGCGCGCGCGGCGACACCTATTAAAATCGGAATATACAGCGAGTAATGGCCGCGAAGCTATTAGCCGCGGTGGTGGTGGTGGTGCTGCTGCTGTAGCCGTGGCCCCGGGGGCCCTCCGCGAAAATTGCCGCCGCAGCAGCGACAGCTCTCTATACCCTGCCGATGGACGTGTGTGTATGTATATATGCGTGCGGGTGTGTATAAATAATCGGATGTGGGATATCGGTAGAGCGGATCTTTCCGGGCACGCGGCCGATGATTTTCATTCTTTTGCATATTTCCGCTAGCAGTCGGTGTGTGTGTGTGTGTATATATATACACACACACACACACATTGTTATCGCGTTGGTGGGATCGCGATAGAAGCGAGAAAGAGAGAGAGAGAGGCCTTCGCGGTTTCTCGAGGCTCCCGTAATCCCGTTCCCATCGGCGGCGCCTCGCTTTGGAATATTATTTAAGCGCTTCCTGGCATATAAATACTCCGCCGCCGCTGCCGCGATGATAATTAAAGTGTCCTCCTCCTCCTCCTCCCGCACACCTCCATCTATCTTTCGCGCGTTCGTCTTGTTCTTGGGTATATGGCTTATATCGGCTCGAGGATCTCGCCTTTCGGCTCTCTTCTTTGAATGCTCCCGGCATTTGAATGGAATAACGTATATACGCGCGGTATATAGGCCGTTGTTTTGCGCACGGTCTTGTGGCTTTGAGCAGTGGCAGCAATAGTTTAGCGATCGTGGTGCACCGTATCCGCTAACGGTTTTTTCTTCTTCTGTTTTTTGTTTCGATTAATTTTACAGACACGCGGCTTGGTCCATCGATTTTTATGATAGTCTTTCACACTATTGGCCTGTTATTGTATACACGCGAGGATCATCAATCACTATGTCATTATGCTTGATTATTCACAAACCGATAAACTTGGTCATTACGATACAAATACACAAAAGAGCGGGCTGCGAAAAATGTCGAGGATCAGAACTTTGCGCGACGTAACGTAACAATGATAACGATAATAATTA
The DNA here is from genome assembly GCA_036365515.1 of Torymus aiolomorphi. NCBI lineage: Eukaryota > Metazoa > Arthropoda > Insecta > Hymenoptera > Torymidae > Torymus > Torymus aiolomorphi. The sequence goes on from CM070876.1 coordinate 26,985,576, forward strand.
TTATTATATATATCTAACAGCTAATTCTTCCATGTAATATGCATGACCTTGTTAATGATGAAAATGCTAAATTCTCTCAAATTGAACTCATGCGAAATTGATAATTAAATTATATAACAGTATCCGCCTACTCCCACCCAATCCCTTCGCTAACTATACGTAAATTCATTATAAAATTATATTGGAAAGTTAAAACGCCACGTATAGTAATAAAAATAAAAGGGATCCCCTCTAACTCAACCTCAACTCCTATCTCAAAGTCGAAGTTTATTATTAGAGCCTGTCTCTCTCTCCCTTTCCGCACCTTCCTGTCCTATCCCCCCCGAAGTCATCGCCATAAGATAAAGTTTAATTAAGAATTTTTTTTCTATACGGTCCCGGGGAGGGGGAAAATTTGCGCAAAGTAGGATTAAATCAATTAAGTTAGCATCAAGTTTGGCAATGCACAACATCGGAATATCGCGTTATGCGCGCTCGCTCGCCCTCGCCCCGATCTATTCGATTACAGCGTTTTCTGCTCGTGTTCTCTCGCTCGCTGGCGTCCTCCTATCCCTCTCTCTCTCTCGCTCCCTCTCGCTCTCTCTCTCTATCCATTTAACAAGATATCTCATTTATTCGCGCGCCTCGAATATCAATACAATACCGAAAAGAGATTAATTGCGAGCCGGCCACGTTCCATTAAATTACAATAACATGCAAGTCTCACACACTCTCTCTCTCCCTCTCTCGCTCGTTCGCGCATGCATATATGGAATAATGCAGACGCGCGCGTGTGCGTGTGCATGTGTGCGTGCGCGTGCGAGCGTTGGGATGAGAGAGGCAGGCAGGCAGACAGGCAGACAGGCGCCGGTGAAATTTGTTTAAATAGCATCATTTTCCCGCGACCACATCGTTAAGCCCCGAGCTACTTCTTCGCGCTCGCGCAGTGATATACAAATTTCGTTACTGTCTACGAAAACATTTGCGCTCTTCGTTATATGAATTATAAAGCGCGAGCGCGCGCGCGCGCCTACATTGTTGTATTAATTTTTCCTCGCTTAATGAGGTGCGTCAGCGTTCTGTAACGCGCTCTTTTAAATAAATTATCCATTGCTTTCTTTCCACACCCCCCTATATATGATCCTTTATATTACGCTCCCTCAAAAAAAACACACATAAGTGTACATCGTATCATGCACGGCAGGTGTAAAAATGCATCTCTTCTCTTTTCCCGTATACGTATATAATACCTTAAGTCGCGGTGAGTATGGGGGGCAGGGGGAATAATCGGCAAATCGGCATATATATCGCGCGCGTTTGCGGCGCTAGAAAAAGAAAGTGGAGCATGATTGATTGGGGCGGCTCGTCGGCCGATACTATACACAGCCAGTGGGTACTAGACTGCTGCTGCTGCTACTGTTGCTGCTGCTTTTAGGGTGGCCAGGAACGAGAGAGAGAGAGAGAGAGAGAGAGAGAGAGAGAGAGAGAGAGAGAGAGAGAGAGAGAGAGAGAGAGAGAGAGAGAGAGAGAGAGAGAGAGAGAGAGAGAGAGAGAGAGAGAGAGAGAGAGAGAGAGAGAGAGAGAGAGAGAGAGAGAGAGAGAGAGAGAGAGAGAGAGAGAGAGAGAGAGAGAGAGAGAGAGAGAGCCGAGGGTAGATATGCTCGCGGCGATGCGCGTTGCTGCCGCGTGCATCGGCCAGGGCCAGGGCCGTAAACTCGCCTAAATACGAGCGACGATCAAGTGGCAACGCGAGATATCTCTATATATAGCTGCTGCTGCTGCTGCTGCTGCTGTTGCTGCTGTGGCCGCGTATATATATATACGCGTGTGCGTGAATGTGTGTATGTATGCGTGGTACACGCAACGAGAGGCGTCTCTCTTTCTCTCTCTCTCTCTCTCTGTCTCGCTATCATGGCTGAGGTGGGAGTTTCCGATCGATTTCTGTGGTCCACCGGTCGGCAGCCACGGCACATAGACGTATATATATGTATATATATATATGTATGTATGTATATACGTGGCGGTGGCGGCGGCAGATAGAGAGCGAGAGAGAGAGAGAAAGGAGAGAGAGAGAGAGAGAGAGAGAGAGAGAGAGAGAGAGAGAGAGAGAGAGAGAGAGAGAGAGAGAGGGGAAGAGAACGAGGGTGGTAGAGGTAGAGGTGGAGGTGGAGGAGGAGGAGGAGAGGAGGAGGCTCAGGAATGGATCGCTGAATTTCTCGAATAATTAAGTTAGAGCTCGGTGAGGCTAGGGGTGGCCGCTTACCTACCAACGCGCCCTCATACATTATGTACCGGGTGGTACATACGTGCGGCGGTGGCGGCGGCAGAGGCGATGCAGTCCAAGCCTGGTGGCAGCGTCGGAGTGGCCTTCCCGACCCAACCCCTTCCACCCTCCAAGCCCGAAACGCGCGCTCGCGCTACTGAACGCTAGCTCGCGCGCGCGCGCGCGCGCGTTCTCTCGTATGCTGCTGCTGCTGCTGCTGCTGCACTCGGTGGCATTGGATATATACTTAATGAAGCGTAAATAATTGAGTAATGTGCTCCGGGCCGTTCGATCGTGGCATTCGTATTGGTCAGAATTAATCTATTCCGACGCATTAGCGAGAGAGAGAGAGAGAGGAGAGAGTGCCCGTACTCGCTCTCTTCCTTTACTCTCCTCTCTCTCATCTCTCTATCTCTGCACACCATATAGCTCTTGGACTCGCACACTCTCTTGCTCTCTCTACACGATGCGTACGAAACGCACAGGCGCATCCTGATACACATAAGCGTCCAGCAGTCTCTCTTGCTCTTGTTCGATAATGAGCTTACCTCGTCGCGTGTCCCCCGCCCTTTGACGCGACGAAACCTCGCCAAGTTGTCGTCGTGGGCACACCTTATATATATACCTTACATGCGGGCACGTATAGCGCCGGCGCTAAAAAGCATCGACAGACACGCGGTAAGAGAAAGAGCGAAAAAGAGAGAGAGAGTGAGAGAGAGAAAGAGAGGGGGAGAGAGAAGAAGTGTACAAGGGAGAGAGAGCCACTAGCAGCAGCAGCCAAAGGAGCCGAGGGGCAGACTCATACGCGCATGCGAGTGCGTGTGCGGCAAAGAGCCGTAGGAAATTCCCCCAGACAATAACTAAGTGGCGTTCTCAGACAGCCCGGCGCTCGCTTGGCTTGCTCCCACTCTCACTCTTTGCTCTCTCTCTTCCTCTCTCTTTGAGCATTGATCGCGCGAGAGATGTTGCCTGCCCACGTGTATATATACATATATATGTATACACATACATACGTATACTTGTACGTACGCGCGACACGCACGCGAGCGCCTCGCGACATTAACCTTTCGAGAGCCAAGCTCTCTCTCTCTCTCTCTCTCTCTCTCTCTCTCTCTCTCTCTCTCTCTCTCTCTCTCTCTCTCTCTCGTCTCTATTTCTCTTCTTTCGCGCGGCTCTTTTCGCGGTAGCGGCTGTCGCGCGGCGTGCCTCTCTCCCTCCGGCCGAGCGATTACGGACAGTTTCACACTTCCGATAACAGCAAGCGCACGTGTGTGCGCTCAGCTGTGCAGTAGAAGCAGCAGTGTATAGCAGTCGATTTAACGAGAGAAGGAAAGGGAAGAGTGCAGTAGTCATCGCGTGTGTGACTATACTTTTTTCTCTTCTCTCTCTCTCTCTCTCTCTCTCTCTCTCTCTCTCGCTCTCTCTGTCTTGAAGATTTTTTCTCGTGCTGTTGTGCTCCCCAAAGATGAATCTTTGTATAGAGGCGTGAAGCGAATAAAATGCACTTGAGCATGCGTGTCTCTGACCCTGAGTCGACTGTCTCGCATGCAGCTGTGTACTGAGAAAAGGATTTGGTTACTGTTAACATGGCATTGTAACTATTAACATGCGTATGTTTAAATATGACCAAATTTAGGCATTGTAACAGTTATAATGCCATGTTAACAGTTAAGTTACCATGTTCTCATAAACAATTTCAATATGTTACCTGAAAACATTGATATTGTAATAGTTACAATATGCTTATTATAGTAGTTTTTTAATTTAATGGCCAATTTTTTACCAGGATGATGTTGCTTTATAACAAAAACGTTTGAAATAAAAACATCATTTATTTTTTTACTTCAACTTTTCGGACATTTTTATTGTTTATCCTGTTGAGGGACATAAACAATAAAAATGTCCGAAACGTTGGAGTAAAAAAACTATTAGATTCAAAAACTACAATTTACAAGAACTTCTACCATTAGCTACTTTCAAATCTGAATATGTCTATTAGTTAATATAGATATTGTAACTATTACAATATCACATTTTATCCTTAAACATGTCAAATGGTTGTATTTCAAATAGATAAATATGTTAACAGTAACAATATTCTTCTTTCAGTGTGCTCTCTAAAGTTGAATTAGTGAAAATTGCTCCACCATTTCAATTAGTAGAAAAAACTACTAATTTATTAGTGAATATTCACTATTTCATTAGTGGTTTTTTAAAAACTACTAATTAAATTAGTAAAAACTACTAATCAAAATAGTAGTTTTAATAAACTACTAAATGAAATAGTGAATATTCACTAATAAATTAGAAGTTTTTTCTACTAATTGAAATGGTGGAGCAATTTTCACTAATTCAACTTTAGAGAGTGTGCGACGGAATTCATCGACGACATTTGCATACAGAGTTGCGGTTCTCGTGTACCATTGTTTCTCCCTTTTTTCTTCTTCTCTACAATAAAATCTCGATAAGTTCCTCATCTGCTTATGTTGCCCCTAACGCGGCTCTCAGTCATACGCGCGCCGGAACATACGAGACCCGTGCGAAATCCACAATCTAACTTTCACTCGAGGGCTCCTCTCTCTGCATGTATACTGTATACAGACATACACGAATACGCACACGTACACACAGATACGATGGGCGCCTGTCCCGCATATATTTATTACGCTAATGTTATGCCGAGCATTAAAACATACGCTGCTCTTGATAAACGACGCTCGCTCATATTATTATTACAGTAATATCTTTTACTATAATTGCAATAAATATGCCGGTGGAGAGTATAACTATATAACCCCCCTCCTGCGACTCTCTCGTGCGCTCGCCTCCTTCGGAGATGTATATATAACCGCTTAATGATGGGAAGAGAATTCAGCAAGTGCAGGTGCATGCGTGTGCTCGCGCGCGTTACTTATATCTTTATGGGAGTGTGTATGTTTTACACACGCGTACAAGGCCACGGCGAGGAGAGCTATATAACACAGACCTCATGTGACGTCGTCGGCGATAAGCCATGTGGCATTATTCAAGCCATGGGGTATTTTCACATTTAACGGGTGGCCTGTGTTGTAATAACGGGGAAATCCAGGCAAAAACTTGCCATTATAGGGTGACATGATGACATCAACTACATGTGTACACGCATTTTTAATATAGGGGAGAGTTGCACACTCATGGCCATCGCCTAAAAGTGGTCACGACGCGCGTTTCTTGCATCTGACGATATATGGCGACATCAGATAACTCTGGTGAGATGTAAAAATAGCAATCTATTGAACATATTTCGCGTCCGATATTTTCAATACGGCATTCACAAAGTTACATTAGAATTTAGTATTGCAACAACAATCACAGTTTTTAAAGTTATCTTTGCCTTCTAGAATAAGTGTACCGGTTACTGTGCCCCCTAAGCAGACGATAAGTTTCAGTTACTAAACTGTTGAAAGCATGCAAAGATCCAGTAACTGGTGTAGGCTAAGTAACTGTCATACTAACCCTACTTCTTAAGTAATAAAACTTTCTATAATATACCCAACATAAAAAAAAAAAATAAAAAATCAGTTATAAGTTTGTTTTGCGAACTATCAAATGCACACATTTTCGAATGAGAAATATTCATTTTTCTATTACTACCACGCGAATGAAAAATGAAGTAAAGCTCGTTTTTCTGCAAAAAATTTTAACTGCATCACATTTTGTAAATAACAATTTTTTTTATGCTATTTTCACGGAAAATAGTAGAAGTATTCTTTATAAGTTACACGCGGATTTACAGTAAAATATTGCAATAATATTAAAAATATTTAAATGCCAATTCTTCCCGCCGTGCCACGCATACTCGCCTCTCCCGTACCGCTCTGTTTTCCCGGGACTTGCCTTGCTATTCTATTTCGTTTGCAGAAGACCTATCGTATTTATGCGTATTTATCCGCGAACTGCGTGCTCGGTGAACACTCGATTTCGATAAATCACTTCGCGCTTAATTAAAAACAATTTATTGAATTAGTTACTATTAATAATGCATTTAAAAAACAAGGCAAAAACTGAGACTCACTCCCCAATATATGTAATAATACCACTCCTTGTCCCGTGCATAAATAAGGAAAAAAAATACAGGGTATTCGAATAGTCATTATCTAAGAATATGAAAGTACTTGGAGAAAGTATTGAATAATTCTCGCCCATGCATAAGACATAATATATGTGTCGGGCGCGACACAAAAAGAAAAAAACTTTCTCTCTCCATCTCTGACACGGACAAACACATCGCCCCATTCTCATTGCGTAGAAGAAGCGTCGTCGAATCGAATGATCGACGTGGCTCGCGCGAGAGAGGGTTAATTGTCGCGACGACGACGCGCACAAAAAGCGGCGGCGCGTGAGTTGAAATTTCTTCTCGCGCGCGCTCGAGACGACGTCGACGACAACGACGGCGGCTTGCTGGCTGGCCGGGTGCTACATAAGAAGGAGGTAAAGAAGAAGAAGAAGAAAGAGACGACGGCAGAGAGAAGGGAAGGGAGAGAGGAGAGAGAGGAGGGGGGGGGGTAAAGAAAGAAAGTTAGCGCGCTCGAAGTATATAGTTAGTCGTCCCACGACACTTTCTTTGATGCCGGGTACCACTTGGGGGGATGGCAGAGCGTGCGCGAGTTTGGGGCAGACCGGGGGACATCAAAGAGCGAAATACTTGAAGCCGAGATTCCACCCCTACGTGTCATCCCCCGAGCTCTCCCCTTTTCTACCCCTCCGCGCTATTTCCACTCTACCTCTTCGCAGTGCTCTCTCGCTTCTTCCTCGCACTTCTCTCTCTCTCTTTCACCTTTTCTCCGCCGCCGCCACCGCCGCCTCCCTCACCCTCCTCAACACGGCTCCTTTTTTCTATATTTCTTCTTTTTTTCTCCCTCTCTTTCTTCCTCCCCAGCCTCTTCTCCTCGCGCGCGGCTCTCGCTTTTTGCACACCCGATGACCTCCGGACGCCACCGCCGCCGCCGTTGCTTTTGTTCCCTCTCGACCGGAATTCGGCTCACTTTCCGCGTTTTCCGCTCGGTGAGAGAGGGTGGGAGGAGGGGGAAACTTTCCGCTAACTGTCAGAAGGGGAAGAGGGGGAGAGAGAGTCGAGAGCGATCGACGAAAATCCACTCTACGGCCGTTTCAAGATTTAACGATCCCTCTCCCCCCTATTCCTCTCTTTCGTCGTCGGTCGCGCTCTCGCGTGGAATTGCACCTTTATTTCGCACCCCCACTAGCTGCCGCCGCTGCAGCACACGAATGGCAATCGGCCAATTTTTATATCGTGTCTCTTTCTCTCTCCCTCGCCTCCCTTTCGCCCCGTTTTCCTCTACGTCGACGTCGTCGTCTTTTTCTCCTTTTGTCTCTTTCGCTTTGAAATAATACATTCAAATACTTCGCACGCCCGTGTGCCCTGGTCAGCTATTTCGCTTTCTCTCTGTCTCTTCCTCTCTTTCTCGCTCTGTCAAAACGATTTTTTTATCGCCGAAAAATAAAAATATGAATAGAGTGTTGTCCGTATCGTTCGCTTAATACAATTTAGAATACGCCTCTCACTTTCTCTCCATTCCGTTCGATCCTGTAAAAGTCGAAAAACGCCGCGCGTGGTAATAAAATGTATGTACAACTTTCGGAATCGAATTTTTTCCCGCTCTCTACGCCACAACATGTGTGTATCTCTGAGTTTTAATAAATATGAAGTCCATATCGTCCGAAAACAATCCCGGTATTACAATAACACTTAAAATTTATGATTTTATTAAACTGCTAAAAGTATTGCGCGATAAAAGTACTGTATAAAGCGCTGAATATTTTATATGTTCAATTAACGCCGCCTATATCGACGCTCCCTACGAAAACTAGCACCTTTTTTGGTCTCCTCACGAAGACTAGCACATTTCAGAAAATTGCAACGAAAACTAGCATAACTCACGACTTTGCCGCGAATACTAGTACAATTCGCGAGGTTGCCGCGAAAACTAGCATCATTCACGAGTTTGCGCCGAATAATAGTACAATTCATAATATTGCGACGAAAAGTAGCGCGATTAGCGAGTTTGCGACGAAAAGTAAGACGATTCGCAAGCTTGCCGCGAAAACTAGCACTTCGCGTCACCGTGTTAATTTCCATAAGAGGCAGTGGAATGTGCTAGTCTTCGCCGCAATCAAGCGGATCGGGCTAGTCTTCAACGCAAATCAATGGGGCGTGCTAGTCTTCGCGGCCAACGCTGAAATGGACTAGTCTTCGTGGCAATCTGAATCGTGCCAGTTTTCGTAGGGAGCGTCGATATATTTTTATAAAATAACAGAAAATGTTTATACAACATATATTCCACGGTCTGTTAATCACGCGTTATTTTGTTACAAAAAGTATGAAGAGCACGCGATCTTAATAAGTTTTGACCCGCGGGGTAATTGGAGTAGAGCATCGTGCGATGAGCGCGCGGATATTTTTAGTTAATTTATAATACTTGAAGGCTGTTTTGACGTGATTAAATTATTTATTTATTCACTGGAATGTAAAGTAATTATTTGATTTCCATTAAGCAGTATCAATTTAATTTACACACTTTAATTGATTTAAATGTTAATACAATACGTCGTTACTGCAGTATAACAGCGTGAGCGGGTGAGTGGGCGAGAGGCGGACGGGATAGCACGATTACTTATAAAGTTAATTAAAATTTCATATCTCAAAAAGCGTCTCGATTGAAATGGTTTATACACACACACACACACACATAAACACACATGTATGTATATAATATAACGTTCAAACAAGTGCAGGTACTATGGTGGCCTCTGCACACATATATACACGCGTTGAATTCCTAGCATTCCGCGGGGTTTAACTGAAAATATTTGCGCGACCATTCGAGTTTATTATCGGATTCTATCTATTTGTTCCCGCTTCCTGTATATTCGTGCTTACAATGAAAGGCTTAATATCAATATGCAAAGGCTCGGTGCGCTAGCCCGCGTTCCCACTCTCTCTCTCCCTCTCTCTCTCTCGTTCGCTCGTTCGCTCGCGCGGGGCCAAGCCCGCGGCAAAACGTTTATCTTGCACTTGATTTCATTTCGATTTGCCGACAAATTGCGCATTGGCGGAACTAAGCAAAACTGCGGTCCCGGCCAATATTGACTCGAAGTGCCGCCGCCGCCGCCGCTCCCTATATATATGTATATCCCTGGCAGTGTCCGCGTCCGCCCGCCCACTCGGCGGCTGGGGCTCGCGCGTTTTTTTACCAGGGAAAATACGGGCTAAAAAGCGCTTATTTTTTTTCGATTCGCGAGTGTGCTGCGCCTGTGTGGTGCGGCGGTGTACGGGGTGCAGGGACGGGGGGAGAGGAAACGCGGCGGCGCAGGTTGGGGACGCGCCGATAGCCCGATTAAAGATTAATGACGAATATCAACAAACGCGCGGGCCAATCAATAACGAGAGAGCAAGTAACGCGCTACCACACTCGCGCGCTTCATTACTCGAAATTAAAAAATCGTCCGCGCGCCGCGCTGACTTTAGTCTGTAATTAGAAATATCCACACGGTGACCGTGCTTCGAAAAAAAAAAAATCGGTAAATAGACCCCTCCCCCATCCACGCGCGTTTGATCGACGGCGCGCTTTTTTTTCGGCCGTCGCGCTTTTTTCCCACCGCGTTATGGCGTGCATTATTTAACGCCCGTAATAACGAATCGTGAATTATGGAAACGCTCATGCGCAGCAGGCCGACGAGCGGGGGCGGGTTTTGCAAATGAAATTGACTTGCAGCGCGAGCGATGGTATATATAGTGCGCGGTAGTTGGCATAGCGCGATACTTACGTATAATTGCCCGATAAACAAGAAATTTGTTATTACGAATCGCAAGCGTACATATATACATTAGAGTGGCGAGGGCGAGCGTCAGGAGATGAGAATGAGGGTGGCGTGTACGTGTGGGCGGCTGCAGCGGTACCCGAGCCCGCGCGCGGCAATGCTTTATTCGTCGTGACTTATTAAAACTTCCAGGTCACAGCGACAAGATATAAAATGCATAGAAATGAAATTTCGCGGGCTTTTAATTGAATTTTTAAGGATTTACAGTGCCCGCGCTCGCGAGACCTGGATTGTCATTTTTCATCGGAAGGAAGCTGGAGAGAGAGAGAGAGAGAGAGTGGAGAGTCTGGCGGCATACGCCGGAACGCGGGCGATATTAAAATAGGATGGCGTGAAAATAATTACATTTAATAATTGGTTAAAATATCCGAAACGAAAATTAGTTCTGTAATGCCCTTCCCCGCTGGCGGGCCGCCGCCGCCGCCGCCGCCGCTGCTGCCGCTACTGCCACGCGATATAATTTTGTTTAATCGAAAGCGACACTTTGACGGGAAAGTTATTAGCTACGATTCTCATCTCTCTTTCCCTTTCTGCCTTTTTCCTCTTCTACCGCAACCCCCCCGCTCGCTCTCTATCTCTTTTACGCCCGCGTATATACTGTTTATATAACAACCCTCGCATTGATTTTAATAATAAGTTATTATACAACAGGCGTATACCCGCGTTTTATACAGCGAAAATTATCGCACTACCGCGGCGCCGACAAAAAAAATGCACACCCCGTGCCACGGATAAAAATTAATCACTTACCGTTACTATATGCACTTTACACGCGAAAAAATTCAATTATTCCCGCGCTCATTCGTTATATCCCACAGGCACCGCCGCTGCAGCTGTGATAATACTATACCTCCCCGACGATGATAATTCGGCTTTATTTACTATATAACAAAAATTACTGCGCCCTCGTGTAATACGGGGCCGGTACTGAAATAAAATCTGAACAGTACAACTGTCGCGGCGCGAAATTCATTTTTCTATTTCCGTGAATTATTAATCGCGACGGAATCGGAATTAATCGCAGCACGTGCGCGCGTATACGGAAACGTATACCTACAATGTTTAATAACAGCTTCGACGCGACACGCCGCGGCGTGAATCATGGCTCACCGACGAGCGCGCGCGCGGTTTGTTCATTTATTTAATTAAAAAACGATTTGCAGAAGAACAAACCAACGTCTGTGTATGTTCGTGTATTGTAAGCCTGTACACATGCACTCATCGATGATGCCTAATACCTATATGGACAAGGTCAATTCCGGCATATTTGACCGCGCGCCTATTATACAGGGAAAAAAATTTTCTCGTAATGTACACACGGGCACAGATTTCATTTCGACGAACTTTCAATCAGGCGCGCGCTGCCGCTCTCGCGTTCGGGCAGTTGTAGTATAATCGAAAATTGAATTTTTTACACAAATCGGTCCCTACTCGGCGGCGGCACGTCGGCTGCTCATTTTTCACCAATTTTAATCATTTTTATTTTATGCCCGAGCTTATTGAATCTCGCCCGCGCAGGATTCTTCTATCTTTAATTACGCCTGTTTTTCAATATTTTTTTTGTTACCATTCTGCGCCGGCTGCTCAGCGACCTTCTCTTAGTATGTGTGTGTCTTGTTTTTTTTTTTACGCCGCGAATGTATTTATGGCCAATTCTCATTACGCCGTGGTACGGGGCATTAAAAAATAATGAATTAATCTAAATGTAGGTACTTTAATTTCGAAAGTGTAATTTATTTACGAGAGTGTGTCGATCAGTATAGAGAGAAAAAAAAACACCCACGAAAAAAGAAAATAAAGTAAAAATAAAGCCCCTCCCCGAGCGGCGCGCCTGCTCGCCGTAAAATAGTCACATTTCAATCGGAATATCGTCGGTGACCGAGCGGCGGCGGATACAATTATTTTATTTCGATTCTTAAATGTTTAAATAGCACCGAGCAAAAAATTCGGGACACTCGCACCCGCTCGCAACGATCTCCCTTTCCGCACGTTATACACATCACACACGTATACACTCGCTCGCTCCCGCCTTTCGACCGCGGAATTTCCATATTTTAATAACGAGGATAATTGTAATGATTGCCTCGTGCACGGCTCCGAAATGCAGCCGCTCGCGTTTATCGCATTCTAATTCTCAGTTAACAAAATTCACGCAGTCAGCCAGCTGCAGCCACGCGCTTGCGCGCGGTGATTTGCAGCGTGGAAATTCAGAAAGATCATTTATGTTAATAATCATATATAAAGAGCCGTGTGGTGTTGCGCGCAGCGAAATCCACAAATATTGCCGGGCATATACGTACGCAGGCGCGCGCGCGTGTCAGCCGATGCGTGTTTTCTCTCGTCGTGTTTAACGCGCGCTCGCGCTTGCTCGCTCGCTTGGAATCCGACAAAACCCACAGCACGCGCGCTACGCTCGTTTTTAACGGCCGGCCAGTTCGTGAACGCGCATATATATGTGCAGAGAGTGAGAGGGATGTAGTATATGTGTGTGTGCGCGCGCACATGCACGAGGAAGGTGCAAATATTCATTTCCGAGGCGAAATTCCTGTGAGCGCGGGCGCGTCGGTTAATTGGCAGATGACACGCTTATCGATGTGATAATTTAATATGCTCCCTATATTTATAACCCGCTGCCGAAAATTACATCGAGTCTCTCTCTCTCTCTCTCCCTCTCCCTTTCGCGCGTACGCCACACACGCACACTCGCGAGTATATGTGTTATACGCAGCGAAAAGAGCAACGGCGGTCGGCCGTCGCTCTTAAGTGCCACTAAATTTTCTGGATTGCAATAATGTAGCAGCGCGAGCGCTTTACCTATGGCTGGAGTGCAAAAAAAACAGAGGATACTTGTCGGCGCGTTAGTTTAATCGTTGAACGAAGTGTGGTGCGTAAGATATTATTCAAGTCCGGGATCACGTGTGTCAGTAGAAAAAGATGAGCGTTCTGGTAGAAAATTAAGCATATTTTATAGCTAACGGGTTAATTAACGTGGCTCATGCGGGCTAGTAGACCTAAAGCTATGACAATTTTTTACGAAGACTCATTTTCACATTCCAATCTGAAAAGTGATATGACAGGAAAAAGGATTCTTAACGGAAAAAATTTTTGGTTGAAAATTTCCAATGCTGCAAAAGTATAGTTTGTCCACTAAAAAAAAATTCAATAAGTATTTATAATCTTTTTTGTTTTTCATTCAATTTTAATTTGCAAGGTCTCATTTTCTTCCTTGTTCAATTTCAGTGGAAGGTACCGATATAAAAATTGGAAAATTTTCAAAACCTGCAAAGTTACATGTAATTATTTGTAGATTGGTCACTGAATTTTATAAACAATTGCATAAAACTTTGCAGGTTTTGAAAATTTTCCAATTTTTATATCGGTACCTCGCTCTGAAATTGAACAAGGAAGAAAATGAGACCTTGCAAATTAAAATTGAATAAAAAACAAAAAAGATTATAAATACTTATTGAATTTCTTTTTAGTGGACAAAATCTACTTTTGCAACATTGGAAATTTTCTACCAAAAATTTTTTCCGTTATGTTAAGAACCCTTTTTCCTGTCATATCAGTTTTCAGATTGGAATGTGTAAATGAGTCTTCGTAAAAAATTGTCATAGCTTTAGGTCTACTAGTCCGCATGAACCATCTTAAATGGAAGCATTTTTAGCAAAATCATAATGTAAAAATAAAATAATTCATCTAAAAGTTCTACTATTACTTAAAATACATATTTTATGAAGTGTAAATGCCATAATTTATTTCGGATTGGTACTGAACGATTTTCAAATTGATAATTAACACGCGAAATGATTTGCATTCTTTAGAGAATCACCATCAGAGTTCTTTCACTTACAGTGAGAAAAAAGATGTATTAAAAATTATTATAATATATAGCAACGTGGGGACAAATCTCAAATACTAAAATTATTACTATATTTTATAGTAAAAATTACTATGTGCATAGCAATTTTTATTATGCATATATCAATTTTTACTATAAAATATAGTAAAAATTTTGGTATTTGAGATTTGTCCCCACGTTCCTATATCGTCGCGCGGTACGAAGAAAAGCCAACTTGGAAGTTACACGCGAAGAAAAGCCAAAAACGCGTCTAAGACGAAGAAAAGCCAGTTTGGGTCCTCCTAGACGAAGAAAAGCCAGTTTGCGCCCTCCTAGACGAAGAAAAGCCAGTTTGACTTGTCTCAGACGAAAAAAAGCTAGTTTGCGCCGTTCCTGCGGAGGAAAAATTCAAGTACTAGTTATCTTATTATCTTGACTGAGCATCTTTTTATCTTTTAAAAAAGATTTTTAATCTTTTTGGTTATCCTTTTATCTTTATCTTATCTTATTATCTGAAAGTTATCTATAAGATGACATCTAAATGTTACTTTTGTTTGTGAAATCAAACTGGCTTTTCTTCGTCTGGGAGGGCGCAAACTGGCTTTTCTTCGTCTGGGAGGGCGCAAACTGGCTTTTCTTCGTCTGGGAGGACCCAGACTGGCTTTTCTTCGTCTTAGACGCGTTTTTGGCTTTTCTTCGCCTGTAACTTCCAAGTTGGCTTTTCTTCGTACCGCGCGACGATATATTATAGTAATTTTGAATACACCATTTTTCTCAGTGTATCAAATTGAATGCTTAATCAGGTCTAATTAGGATATAGGCTTTGGGAACGTAGTGCAAATAAAAACTCACTTTGGTTAAATATTCAATTAAACGAATTATATTATAATCATTTAAATACAATAATCGATGGTGTCTGTGTGTGGTTGTGTGAATGTAGTTTGACACGAACGCTCTCACTAGGTGTTTACCTTGCGCTTGTCGGCGCGATACTGGTTAATTTTGAATGTCGAGGTGAGATGTTTTCGTGTGTAAGCGAGTGACATCTATGTGTGGGAAAGTGTGTGGCAGCGATTGTTTCATGTGAAACTCGAACAGATACATAATTATGAGATACAAGCAATGTTCGTTTTTAGCCATAAAGTTAACTGAAAAATAGCTAGCTTCTGGTTAACATTTCTACTAGGGCGTAGACTACTATATTGTTATCTAGATGGCACGTGTACGAGAGTTTCATATTCGAATTGCCTTTGAAATTAAACACGAATACTTTTAAAAATATATGTTTGCTATCAAATAGCCCGCTTGTTATATCTCACGTGATGATGATTACCATCAGACAGTATGGTGAGCGGCTAATACTATTTTTATTTATATCTCATCTCAGTATATGTATATCATGTCTAAGTATATCACGCATAAGGTAGATCAGCACAGCAGTATCTGTCGTGCACGCGTTGTATTTCCGTAATGCGCGACACAGTGAAAAGCCAAGTTCATCTCGTTTAAAATTAAACGCCGCGAATATTTAACGAGCCGCGACCTACTCAAGGCGTTTTTATATTTATATTCGCAAAGGATCAGCTGATGAATATTGAAGGGGCTGAGGTGAGAAAGAGCGCGAGGAAGGTAAGGAAAAGGCATACATCGGCAAGCGATCCTCGAGCTGTGTGCTCCACTGACCCGCGCACACCTGGCTGATCAATTCGGACTCGGTAATAATTCATCGGAGCTCGCTCGGCAATTAAAATAAACACCCTTATCCCACGTCCTCGTCTTATATATCAACTCTCAACTGCGCAGTGAAAATGCATCGATTCGCATCTTTGTCCCACGACATCTACACAATATCCTATTCCTCTCTCTTTTTCAGGCAATAAAAAAACGAGCGTGCGGGGCTATCGCTTTCGCAGGCCGAAATATCATAATAATCTGGGCAAAGCGACGGTGGCGGCGGCAACGTCGGTGCAGCAGCAGCAGCAGCAGCAATACAGCCGCGCGTGGCGCGGCGCGCTGAATATAAATTTGAAAGAAAATTCGCAGCGTAACAATTTGTTCGCCGCTGGGCGCGCGCGAGCGAGCGTGCGAAATAACGGTCAGTGTTTTGCAGTAATATTTCACCGGAGCAGTTGGTATTAATTCGTAATATGTTACCGGGAAAACTATAGGAGAGCGAACCCGGCTGCGCTCTCTCTCTCTCGCACACGCGCGCCCTCCCCCCCAAAAGCGTCCAAACACTCATCCCACAACTCGTACCCGCCACCCTTCCCCCCTATCGCCCACGCAATTCCCCGCGCGGCGGCACGGCCCGTTCCACGTTTCTCCTCTTAATATATGGTCCGGTATTATTGCAATGCAATGGACAGAATACTGTCAAAATTTATCGGCAGTCGTTTTTCATGCGGCGCGTCAAATGAGTGAACGATTAAAGCGCGCGAATTAGCTGGAATTTCGATGCCGAGAGAAAGAGAGAGAGGCAGAGAACTGCCGACACACGGCTAGCCGAGTGAAATGATTAAAATTGTTGTCCTCGCAGCGCCCCTGCTAAAGAGAAAGAGAGACAGGGCGATCAAACAAGCCGATTTCCGACTCATTAAATTCTAATCGGACCGAATATCAACGCGGCTCGAAAAAGGAATTTCATATATCAATTCGCATTGATATTTTCTTACGAGCTCGCGAGCATGCGTATATGCATATATATATATACCTCACGCATCCCGTTTGACGAATTTTAATGAGAGCAACAGTACGCGGGGCGTCGGCGGCGGGCTGACAAAATATACGCCGCTGCGAACTTTTGAATGGCATATCTCCGGATGGCTCCGCCTCTTAACCCTCTTTTCCCCCTCTCGCTTGTGTATAAATTTGTAAAATAAAGCGACGCGGAACGCCGGAACCTCGAGTTGATCAAATAAAAAGCTACTCCCGCTACTCCTCTCTTTCTCTCTCGAGAGGAGGATATGTAAGTAGAGAGGCCGTGCGTCGCGTCAAGTGGACGGGGAGAATATCTTTCTGTCCTTTTCACTTCTTCTTTTTTTTTTAAGTTAGTTGGTACATATATATACATATAAATGTGTGTCGTGTCGTCGATGATGACGGCACAGGACGTCGTGGAGTCGGTCCGTAGAGTGGCCTAGAGAAGTTAGCTGGTGTGCGCGCGACGAGAGGAGGGTTTCGCGTTTCGACCCCCTTACTAAGCTACTAATTATCATCGTCACATGCTCTCTCGGTGGTAAATGCCTCAATGCACAGGCGCAGCGGGATGTGTCTCGAGTAACATGGGGTAAAGAGAGAGAGAGAGAGAGAGAGAGAGAGAGAGAGAGAGAAAAACCTCGAGTAACAGATACCAACTGAGAAATGAACAGAGCGAGGCGTAACGAGTGAGAGAGCAGGCGAGTGAGTTGCGCGCACGCTGCGTTGAGTGGGATGAGGGGGGGAAGAGGAGCGTATATGCAAAGGCGTGACAAAGAAGCCGAGCTCGTGTCACTTGATACGGCACGCTAAAATTTTATTCGAGTGCTAATTTTTATAGTGAGATTTTTCTCCATTATACTTATATTATTGTATATATTTTTGTAGTTTGCAACGTTCAGCGATAGAGTGCCGATAAAAATTGACGGTATACATTATTGCAATTGATAAAACTGGTACGCTCGATCTGTCTTCATAGGGTCTAATGACCAAAACGATTTATTTAACCGACGATTAAAAGAAACATGCTGCTAAAAAGGAAACCAGAAATACCTGATTAATCAAGGTTAGCCCTTATCGCTGAGCCGTCAAAAAAACTTAATGCTCAAAAAATCAGGAGAATCATTTATATTCGCGCAGTATAGTTACACACGGCACAGTACAGTAACTGTCATCAATGCAACGTATACCTTTAGTTCGTTAGGTACGGGCTTCCTGCGGGGGAGGCCAGTTCCGCCCCCCTCTCTCACTTTGCCTCTTTTTCTTTCCTTCGATCTTGCGTCATGCTGAACCGCAGGTTTTATTTTCAAAGTTTAGTTTTCGCCCTGTTGACAAGATTGGGTCGAAGCGCTGCTCTGAATTCGCCTTATCTATACCATTTTGTCGAACAGATTGCCCGAGCAAATACGTTTTTGTTACACGAAAACCTGCTTTAAAGCGTCACTCGAGCATCACATTTTCCTATGTCTTAACTTTTAAATTGTTATGTTACTCATTTGTATGACTGTTGCGTTGAGCAGATATTCATTTACACTTTCTTGTCACTTTCTTATTTTTTCACTCTATCGTTCTCTCATACGTAACACTTGTTTATGCTTTTGTATGCGTGATACCTATCTCGTAGACTGATTTATTTATTGCTTCCTCATAGAGGAAGCTTTGTGACGCTGAAAAAAAAGTTTTAAGATAACATGTTAGAAAGATATTTTGAGTCATTTGGAGTCACAATATACTATTTTTTAAAAATGTCCGTGTGCGTGTGTGTGTGTGTGTGTGTGTGTGTGTGTGTAACGCTGTAACTTTTTCAATTTTTATCCAATTGTTTTTGGACAGCGCTTAAAATTTTTCTTTTCAAGATTTTTGGAAAATAATAATATTATGTAGTTTTTTGGATAATTTTTTTTTTATATCGATTATTCACTTTTTGAAAAAATAATTTTCATTTTTTTAATGATAACATTGAGATATTTGAATCGGCTGGGAAGTATTCGAAAGAGCATTAAAATATCTATATTTTCTAAAAAAAATCTCTAGCTATCACGGTTCTTTTGTTTTTAACAAAAACGTGTTTTTTTTAAAGCTTATAACTCCCAAACTACACGATCAATTTAAAAAATAATGACTATAATTAAAAATATTACTTATGTCGACTGCAATTTACTATCAACTGATAAGAATTTTTCCATCGGTCTTACAGTCTTACAAATTAAATTAAAATAATTAATAATCTCACCACCAATTCGGAAACAAGACAGGTGCGATCAAGGGTTTCATCGACAGAGCGATTAAATTGTCACATAAAGATTTTAGGAAAAAGAATTTAAATTTAGTTAGAGAAACATTTATTAAGAATAGTTATCCGGTAAAATTTATTGATAAAATGATTGATGAGAGTGTGTGGGAAATTTATAATGGTGGATTGAAGCAGCGGGTAGATAATCAAACAAGGAATAGAAATGGAAAGAACGCATATTTTAGTTTACCATATGTTAGAGGTTTGTTGGAAAGGATTAGAAAGGTTTTTAGTAAACATAATATTCAAGTTTTCTTTAGAAACGATAATAATTTAGAAAGGTTATTTAGTAATTGTAAAGACAAGGATGATAAATGTTTAAAATCGGGAGTAGTTTATAAAATTAATTGTAGGGATTGTAATGGTTGTTATATTGGTCAAACGGGTAGATATTTGAAAAAGAGAATATATGAACATCAATATAGTTTACGCAGCTCAAGTTGTACGTCGGGTTTGAAAGAACATTGTTTAAATAGTTTGCATTCTTTCGATTTTGGGAGTGTGGATATTTTGGAACAGGGGATTAAGAATAAATATAAGAGGGAAAGCCTTGAAAGTATTCACATTCTAAGAAATCGGAATAATGTAAATTTAATGATAGAGTCAAGTAAATTAGATAACATTTATCATTCTTTATTAATTTAAGTGAGAAGGGAAAGTTGGAGAGGGGAAAGTGGATGGTGGTGGGGGTAAGAGAAAAGAAGAGGGTATGGGGGTATATAAGAAGGTGTATCGCGGGTTTCATTTCAGTCCCTGAGGAGGAGTCGGAGCGGGCTCAAAACGTTGAGCAATTTGGTGGTGGAGGGCAGTCAGATCGTCCTTTGCTAACAAAGTTTTTTCCAGATTTTAATTAAGTTTTTATTTCAGATTCTACGGGGGTGATTATAAACAAGGGCAATTTGACTGCCATAAATATTAATTATTTTAATTTAATTTGTAAGACTGTAAGACCGATGGAAAAATTCTTATCAGTTGAAAATTACTATAATGCAGAATATAAATGGCTATAATCTGCACAAATTTGAATTCATTCTGTCGATTAGTTTTTGAGAAAAAATTGAAAACCGAAAAAAATAAGTTCTGTATGTCGTACGATAACTGGAGTAAAATTGGCTTAATCGCTTTAAGATTTCTTATAGCGATAGATTTTGGATGGCTCTCGGTCGAGTTCTTTGGGTAAAATGATTGGTCCATAAATTTCAGAGATATTTATTTTTATTTATTTATTAAACCAGAACAAAATTACATAGAGTAAAGTCCTCAGAGATAGATATTAACTACCTGTACGAGGGCTGGTACATGAATACTTAATTTGAGGTTAAACATTTTTTAAGTTTTCTTTCAAATCGTAATTTCTCGAAAACGGCTCCATGTATCAGCTCCAAATTTATAGACAATTTTGTATGTGATATAGATAATATGTGCGCGAATTTTCATTAAGATCGTACGATTACTTTTTGAAATATTTGATATTAAAAATTTTCGTATTTTACATAGTTTCTTTCTTTATCACCTGATAACTAGAGAAAAAAAAATCTGTTTAATCATGTTGAAATTTTGTGGAAATGTAGAGTTTATATACTTATTGTATAAGTCCTTTAGGTAAAAGAATTGTCTCATAATTTTTAAAGATATTTAAAATTTTTTTACGTATTTTTCAAAAGCGTAATTCCATAATGACAACTACATGTATCAGTTTGAAATCTATAGACTACTTTGCATGCGATATAGGTGATACCCATGTAAAATTTCATCCAGATTACATGGTTAGTTTTTGAGATATTTGATATTTAAAATTACGGTATTTCAGAAAATGACTTTCTTTGTTGCACAATAACTAGAGTAAAATTGTTTTAATTGCTTTGAAATTTTGTAGAGATGTAGAGTTTGTATATTATTTATTATATGAGTTCTTATGGTAATAAAAGAACTAGTTTATAAATTTTAGAGGTATTTGAGGTTAAAACTATTTGAGCCCTCTTTTCAAATCGTAATTTTTCGGAAACGGTTTTATGTATATGTTACTAGAAAATGGAAATGACGCGCGATGTTTTTTATTGAGGTTAATTTACAGCGAGATCTGCAGAAACATGAAATTTGTTAGATATGCTGGCCAATTATTTTGAGTTTGAACTAATTTTTTTAATAATCGTGATTTAAGAAGTGAATATAGTAAGAATTGCTCTCTCTCTCAATTTTGAGATAAAAATTTTAAAGTTGAAACGTTTATGGTTCATGGGCATATAATTTTATATACACTCATTTTGCCTTTAGAAATTTATGTAAATATTTTTATTAGCTGCCACTGATATTTGTGTTTACATTATATTTTATTAGCTTTTGTTTTTTATGAAGATGGTGTAATACTCATACTTTATCATTAATCCTGTTTTATCGGCTGAACATCTCAAAATAATTAATATTAAAATTAATTTTTTGTGTCTTAAACAAATTAAATAAAATAAGTGTGAAATAACAAATAATTTCAATAATAAGAAAGAAATATGCAATTTTTTAAATATTAATGAATTATTAAATCATTGAAAAAATAGTATAATGAATAAACATATTTTATATTTAAAATATATACTACACATATAGGAACGATACATTAATTTGGAGGAAGGTTTTTAACCTTTTTTTTAAAATCGTAATTTCTCGAGAACGGCTTTATATATTATCTTGAAATTTATAGACAATTTTTTATGTTATACAGGCAATATTTGTGCAAAATTTTATCAAGATCATTCTGTTATTTTTGGAAATATTTAACATTTAAAATTTTCTTATTTTAAGAAGTTATTTTCTTTGTCGCACGATGAATGGAGTAAAATTTGTTTAATTGTTTTGACATTTTGAAGATATGCAAAGTTTGTATATTTATTTTGTATGAATTGCTTTCGCAAAAGTTTTTGTTCATAAATTTAAAATACATATGATGTTCAAATTTTTTTCCTTTTATTTTAAAATTTTACTTTTTGTTGAACGACTTAGATTTTGGATACCTGTCGAGAAAATTCTTTGGGCAAAAGTATTGGTCCACAAATTTCAGAGATATTTAAGGTTAAAATTTTTTTTTAATTTTATTCAAATGGTAAATTTTCTTGAACGGCTTTATGTATCATCTTGAAATTTATAGACAATTTTTTATGTTATACAGGCAATATTTGTGCAAAATTTTATCAAGATCATGCAGTTATTTTTGGAAATATTTAACATTTAAAATTTTCTTATTTTAAAAAGTTATTTTCTTTGTCGCACGCTGAATGGATTAAAATTTGTTCAATTGTTTTGACATTTTGTAGATATGTAAAGTTTGTATATTTTTTTTTATATGAATACTGAGATTGGTACCTAATTATGAAATACAAGCAATGTTCGTTTTTAGCCATAAAGTTAACTGAAAAATAGCTAATTTCTGGTTAACATTTCTACTAGAGTTACTGTTAAGAATAAATAAAATTAATCTAAATATAAATTTAATCTAAATAAGGTATAGACTTACATCAGTATTTTGAAATTGTTTTGTTTGATATAGGACTCTACATAAGGAGATTCGTGGGTTTTGATTGACGTCAAGTTAAAGAATTTTTTACAATGATTTTTACACATACCATGATACAAGCAATGACATACATTAAAGGTAGAGGTGTTAAGATGACGAAAAAAATTTTTTATTATTATTTAAACTAGTTACCGTCACCTAGAAGAAAATTCAACAAAATATGACAATCATTTTGACTTTTTATCTAATTTAGATTTCAAAACGGTCATGTTGTTCCTTGTTCAATTTCAGGGGTAGTTACCAAAGGAAAAATTAAAAAATTATCTAAACTTGCAAAGTTACAATCGTTTATGAGCGATTTTCGCATATTTATAAACAATTGATTCTAACTTTTGATTTCCGCTAGGCGGCGTAAACAATCCCGCACGTGAAAAAATGTTTTTCAGGGCATATAAGAGCCTACAATCGTTGCAGCAGCATCGCTTTTCGGCCTTTTGGCTAAGAGATCAAAGTGTATGAAAAGTGCTATTGGAACGCCTGAATGCAGGGAATCCTTCGGCACTCATACAATCACAAATCATTAAAACAGAGTTTTAAATTATTACTGACTGAGAAAATTTGAGGAAGCTAAATATCAATGTATTGGCAACGGTTTTTTTATTTGTATTCATACGTTAATTTTATTTTTAATTCACATTTATTTTATTACGAATGCACTTGGACTTTTACTAATGTATTTTTTTGAAATTCATATCATATCATGTACTATATCTGAACTAAAAGGGGCCTCTGTGTTCATAGTTTTAAATAAAAACTATTCCATTCTCTTTATAATTTAAATCTCGCGGCGAGCCGATGCAAAACGAGCCGTCGCTTGTTGATCATATACACATCGAGGTTACAATCTCCTCCAAAATTCTCGCGCGTGTCTTCCTCCACAATGAATAAAAAAACAAAGAAGGCAAGAGAATTCACACAACCACGGTCCGCCGAAAATAGCTCGCCCCGCTCATAAATATTAATCCGACACGGTTTGGCGCCTGCGCGAGCGCGATAAAACAAACACCGTGTCGTTCCTTTTCTCTCTCGCAATTAGCGGAGCATCGAACTGCGAACTCTCTTATTGCGTTTTATGAGCAAAGGCTGCTGCTGCTGCATTTTTACCAGCCATGAAAGCCAACGAGGGCTATCCTCTCTGATACTATACATGCGGAATCCGTAATAACGCGTATATATACGTATATATACGAACGAGCGTGCGCGCATACGCTAAGAAACGGATCCTACAGCCTGGTTAAGACTTATTCCGAGTACCTATGTATGTAGAAGAGTTGGAGAGGCTACATACACATATATATAGAGAGAGAGAGAGAGCCGACCGCTGCTCTAAATTACGCTCGATATTAAGATCTCGCGATTGCGCGCGAAATGGTATGCAAAGCAATTCCGGGCGGGCAGCGCGTGTCGGCGTATTACCCCGACTGCATGCCTCTCTTCTCTCTCTCTCTCTCTCTCTCTCTCTCTCTCTCTCTCTCTCTCTCTCTCTCTCTCTCTCTCTCTCTCTCTCTCTCTCGTTCTGGCTACGCGTCCGGTTTCAGCCGCCGGAGGCGCCTATAAATCCTCCGCTCGAATGCTGTCTCAGGGAGGGAGAGAGAGGGTGAAAAGCCAAAGGCAGAGAGTCGTTAGACGGCGGTATGTACGTACAAGCGTCGCTCGCCATAGTCGCTTTCTGACGTTATCATTCAGTTCGCGCATGCACCCACGATGCGAGTAGGCTTTTTCTCTTCTTTTCGGCATCATCATCGGTTCATTTGATTCCATTTTTTTTCACTTTTGGGTGTAGGAGGGGTCGCACGTGTACGTCTTTGTCCAAAACATTATTAGCATCGTCGTCGCACAGCGGCTTGTTGTTATTATTAGCCTGGATGGGGGAGGAGACAATGATTGAGAGCCGACAATAGGAGTATGTACCTCGGCAAGTAAATGGGCTCTCCCTACCTCTCTCGCCCTCAGATCTGTCTCATTAAGGACTCGTAATAGAAAGGGGTGCGTATGTGTATGCATGCGTCGATGTATGTGTATACAGTTGTTGCCGCGCTTGTCTCTGTCTGATCGGCTGCTTGTTACTGGTGCATCGCAAAGATAGCAAACTCGCACGAGTCCCCACCTCACCCCCCTCCAACCACCCTTCTTAGGTGGCCGATAGCGCGCGCGCGCTCGCAGCAACCCTCCCCCCCTCGACGATGATAGCGAGCAGAGCAGGGGGAGAGGGGGCCAACGTGTATAACGAATGCTACTCTCTCCTGCTCTCTCCCCTTCGCATCCGACGGAACTTCACCTTCTATCTTGCATTATGTTCGCGCCATTGAAACGGCCGAACAATGAGGGCCGGGCGCGCGTTTTGTCCCGCGCGATACACGTGTTTACTGCGAGAGAGAGAGAGAGAGAGAGTGTGTGCGTATATGAGCGCTATATGTGCCGCGCGCGATGCAAGCCTTTTCTCCCGCGCGCACGGAAGAGAAAGAGAACATTTGTACTCGGCGTCGTTATTTCTAGGCTCTTCTGCCTCCTCTCCACCCACACTCTCTCTCTGTCTTCTCTCAGCCTTATTGTCGGCCTCGGCGTCGTTTTTTGTGCATCGACTTTTCGAAAATGAGCGCCGGACTATAAAGAAAGCGCGCACGCTGCATGTATAGAGAGAGAGAGAGTGCGAGAGAAGAGGAGATAGAGAGAGAGAGGAAGGGGAGAGAAGAGACCAGGGAAAATATGCTAATTGCGCGTGCAACGCGCGCGCATGCTTGCGCCTCCCGTCGCTGAGTAGACAGAGCCCAGACTGCTCGTTACACGCACATACCTACACACACATACGCACGAACACATGAGTGTATATATATATATATACATACATTTGTATAAAGGTACGACAGCGTGTGTGTTTGTGTATGTGCACGTGTGTGAAAGCACGCGTAAAACGGCGGAGCACGTGCCGGATCAACGTGGTAATGCGGCTTCGTTCTGGTTTTCCGGGACGAAATTCGAAACCCGAATAAATCCAAGCGTACGCGCGCCCGCCTCGCGTATATACACACACCCACACACACACGCACACACATATATATAAATATATATATATACACGCACACACACACATACACCGTTACCGCCGGCCCATTTCGGAGAGCCGTTTACGGCTGACGGGCTGCTGCTGCTCCGCGAGCGAAAGAGCGAGCGAGCGAGCGAGAGAGAGAGACTAAAACGCCAAACTGTTTTACCCCGACAACGTGCTAACGATTAACCTGCTGCTGCCGCCGCCTCGCCCGCGTGTGGGATAGAGAGGCGAGATCGGAAGAGAGAGAGAGTGCCACATATACACACACATATATATATATATATATACACGTTTGGCGCCGCTGGCCATTTTCGCTCGTGGCCGCACGCGGGTTGTTGCGTAGAGCGACAGAGATAGAGAGAGAGAGAGACGGGGAGAGAGAGAGAGAGAGAGAGAGGATCTCGACACCCAAAGCTCGCTCCGATACCTAATTATGTTAAATGCTTCCGGATTTTGTGAGCCCGCGCTCGTGAGTGTCGGGATTATGCTTCGACTGCCCCCCCCCCCCCCTCCTCCCCCTGCTGTATGAGCGTCATTTAGCGAATCCTTTAAACGCGAAGATGATATGCTGCCGACGAGAGGGGGGAGGATGGCTCTTTAGCGTGCAAAATTTCGCGCGTCCGTAAGCGCGAGGGTGTTGGAACGACAAGTGAGTTGTGGGTTTTAGGAATGTATACTTATAGAGTGTATAGTATAAAGTGGGGAGCTCGTTTATTCTTTTATTTTGTTGTATTGGGTGTAGTGGTGGTTTTTCATGGATTTCGTTTTAGTAGATTAAAACTCAATAATGCCTATATTGATTTTTTTTTTAGTATAGTGTGGAATTTTGTGCTATAATAGTAAAATAATTACGAACAACACGTATAATATTCTATCTGTACGAGAATTTTTTTTTGCAATTTTTCGCATTACGAACGGAGTTGTGTAAAAAGGGCGAAAAACACTCTGGTGAAAATACTATAAATGAAATATTATAATACTCTTTAGTCCTAATTACCATCGCGCCAACTATAAACTCTCCGCGGCAATTAAATATATTTAATTATAACTTTTAATTGCCGACAATAGAAAATTATTAATTAAAATGCAAAATAACCAATTACCCCGCGGCCCTTCCCCGCGCGGAGGGGAGGAGCCTTGAGCGCGCGAGAAAAGTTTTCAATTTAAAAGTAAAATTCACGCCGACATCGACGCGCGTCCACATATATCACAAATAATAATTAATCCTCCTCCTCTTCCTCCTCGTCCCCCTAACGACCGAAACATCAAAAGTTATTTCTTGCACGACGATTCAACCTACACCCGCACTATACAAATTCAACTCAAGCACCGGGGAGCGCGCGCCGACACTTCTCGCGCGCAAAATCTTGTTGACGCGAATTTTTCGCACGGCTGTATAATCCGCTCACGCGCGGCTTCTCTCCCTCGCCGTGTTTTTTTCCCATCGAGCGGCTTATACTCGCGCGAGGGATCGCCTACACTAAAAAAAGAGAGAGAGAGAGAGAGAGAGAGAGAAAGTCCGCGTACAGCACACTCACCCTTTCCCACTTTTCAACAGCAGCAGCGGCAGCAGCCGTCCATTGTTGAAAATCGATTTAGCGCAGGAAATTTGGGAGTAACGAGGGAAACGAGCATTTCGGAAGGTGTTTCATTAGCCGGTCGCCAACCCCCCTCACCCTCCGGAAGTGACCACGCGTGGAGGAGCATGGGGTGTGGGCCGAAAAACGGAGCGAGAGAGAGCGAGGAGGGAGATAGCGGTTTTTCGCGCTGCCGCAATCATCTCTCGTGGTTTTTCGCGTTTGCTCACGTGCCGCCGGGCCGGGCTAACCGCCGAAAGCCTCGGCTTTTCGCGCGCGCGGGCAGCCGGTCGGCGGTCTACCGCCGCTGGCACGCGCTAAAATTGCCCGGCGATTGCCCAGAAATGAAATACTCGCTTTCGCGCGTACGCCACGGCACTGGCGCGACCCGTCCGCTCGCGCGCGAGAATTTTGATTCCCCCGCTGCTGCTCTTTCGCTGCTGCTGTGTTGTGTTGTGCTTCCGGACTGATGATTGCTTCTCACTTTTATTTTTCATCCGCACGGTGTGTACTCTCTCTCTCTAGGTGTATGTGTGTACGTATGCGGATGGTAGGCTGTGCTCGGTTGAGAATGTAATGGCTTACGAGCCATTCGCGCCATATCCGAGCGAATATTAATAAGTCGACGTGGGATTGGATTTTGTATGCGTATAAGTGGGGATTATGGGAGTGGAATTAGAGAAATATGCCGCATAGTAAGATACATCCGTTGCGAAACGACGAAGGTGTGTATACGTGATTTTAAGCCTTTCGCGGCGGAGAATTTCACGTGAGTATACCGAATAATCGAAGGTTCTCCCACCCCCTGATAAAAGGTATTCCGCGGAATGGTAATTTTCTTCTCTTCTCTCTCCTCCTGATAGTGAGACACCCACGGAGCACGGTAAAAATTGCACGTTATACCACTGCGGAGAGAGGAAAAATGAAAGAATATAACGAAACCGCAGCAGCGCAAAATGTTATAATGAGCACGAGGCACCTTGAATCTTTCTCTCTCTACCGAGACGCGTTATTAGCGATGCTTAGTCATCAGCGACTTAGACCAGTAATCGCGCCTGGGCTCGATAATCGTTCTCTCTCTCTCTCTCTCTCTGTACTCGCGCCTAACCTTTATATATCACGGACCAGGTCGACGTGTACATGCACGAGCGGGGGAAAATCGAATAATTTTATCGGCCTTGGTTTCAATTAGTTGATTGGGCGAGCGGGCGCGCGTAAACGGCTGAGCCACCACGTGACTGTGTGTGCCTGAATATGTGTGTAATACGTACTCCCCTTCTGCGTATGTACGCGGGTCAAGGAATTGGAAAGTTTCGCTGGGCGAGCTGGTGCGGCGGAGTGCACACACGTGAATTATGAATGTACACCCATCTCCGTGTTTTACCTCGAGGAATCCACGTATCGATCTCATCCGTCGTTAATATCGAATTAAAGTTTTGGAAGGTATAGAGAACACTCACCTGAAACAGAAAAGAGACAATCGATCGTTAATAATGTTATTCGGAGTTCGGCTGTGTGGAGGTGATGTATGAGGGAGGAACGGAAGTGAAGGGTGAAACATTACGTAGAGTAAATGTGTATATCGAAAGAAGGTATAATATAGCTCGGAGTATGGTTCTACAAGGTAACGACGGAAAGGAGTTAACGGTTTTGGTCAAAATTGCGAGTGTAAAGATTGCACAATATATTCTTTATGAAAAAATGCAAAAAAAAAATTCTTATTGTAAGGGACTGCTTAAACTCGAATAGAAATTATCTTATATCGTGAATTGGTATCTTGAGGGAGCGAATCTTGAGTTGTTACCGTATTGTACCAGCGAGAGGGCAATGTGTACATGGTTCTAGTTATAAAATGATACGGCCTAATGTCTAATATATATGTACCATATTATAATATTTAGTAACCTACGCGGTGTTACTTTTTGATTATAGTTTCATGAGATGTATTTCATATAAAAATACACTATTTATTTTTATGTAGTCATTGGATATATTCTCGACGAAGGAGAGTCGACTGCCAGTAATCAATTGATTTAAAACGCAAGTAGCGCCGAGATTGAATGGCTGTAGTACATCGCAGGATATTGATATCGATTGTACGACACGAAAATGTTATTCTATTATCAGAACCAATTATTTGTTTCAATTTAATTCCAATAAATTTTTACTTATTTAGTACGAACTATTGTCTTTTAAGGAGGCTCTGGCGCGATCTTTTTTGATACTTGTGGGTTTCTAAAACTCGACGGAGCCACCTTAATACACATGTTTTTTACAACAAAAATTGACTTTTTTTTTTAATAAACTTATATTTATTTATTAAAGTTAAGAAATCACTTGTAATGATTTTTTCATCAAGTTTGCATTTACAATTTCACGTCGCTGTTTAAAGATGAAACACAGGGGAAAGCGAAGAACAGGCAGTCCTGTACCTCGTTAAAAAATTTACTAGTCCCGCTGTCTATGCTTTTAACTTATAGCTGAATTCGTTAGCTACGAATAAACTACGATTCGAAGGATGAATTTGTTAAGAACTCGTAAGCTTGTAGATATACTAATCACTACATACATCGCTATTGCATACTCGGAATATCCGTACACACGCGTGCTGACGTGATAATCAGCGAGTATGATCTTCTGCTTGTTCTAACAATGCGAGAATCAGTGTAAAAATATTTAACCAAAGCCACCTGACTAGATGTACGTTGGAAAACCGTCGCTACGATAAGTAATGATTTAACTATTCATTCTTATTGATATTAAATTAACTTATTTATATTTTTAATTCAATATCGAACCATCCTGCAATACATAGAGATGCAGTAAATAGTTTATTGTAGTACAAAAGACGATCTTGCAATAGCGTATAAAATAGCTTGATAAAATAGCTACACAGTATTGTAAAGAATTTTAGCTTTACATTTTTATAATCATAGTTATTTTACAAAATAGCAAATTTCCATTACTATTGCAATTGTTTAATAAGTATATATAAATTGTTCCGACACATCTTGCAGGCTGATCGCTGCACTTATACTCATATAAGAATTCCCGAGCTATTCTGCTGATTCACATTCATAGCCAAAAAATATTTTGCGATCTACGCACATAAAATTCCAAACCGGGCGTCAACATCTTTTCCGTACTCGCACGCCTCGTGCGAGCACGCACTACACTGAACTGCGTAAAAGCGAATAAAAAATCCACCATGTTCGTGCGAAAACATGTCACTCGACACCTCAAAACGGCTCCCCTCGACAAAAATCCATCTCTCCTCCTTTACACCCGAGGCCGCTTGTACAACACACACACACATACACGACCATCAGCATATCGCACGCGCGCATCAAGTGTGCGCCGCCGACGCCACGCACGCGCTCGCATATATATCGCACATAACTTCACACTTCAGCCAACAACAGCTGAGAGCGCGGGAAAACCGAGAGGAACCTGCTGTCGCTGCCTCTCCACCGCCGACGTAATAATCAATTAATAAGCATGAGCAAGCACACGTATATGCGCACGCCTGTATCCTTTAATGAAAACATTAATACTTTTGTGATAAGAGTATAATGATGGATACCGCAGGCGCGAATATATATATACTTACACACATCCACACGTACACGCCTGCATGTGAGTCTGTATATAAATAAACGCGTACAGGCGCGAGAGAGAAGCCGAGAGAGCGAGAACGAAGCGTAAACGACGGCGCAAAGCGGCGGCGGCGGCGGCGCACGTCGCGTTAATTGCGCGATAAAAATCACAACACGCCACGGGCGCTGGCGGTGGCGGCGGCAACGCGCTCGTAAAATGAAAAATACCGCACACGAGCGCGACGGCTCGCTCGTTCGTTTCGCGCTTGCTCGCGCGCGCGCGCGCGCGTTCGTTCGCTCGCTCACTCGTCCAGGAGAGATTGTGTTAATTATCAATTAATTAATTAGCCAAACACGCCCGTTCGTGTGCCTGTATGTGTACGTAGAGGAGGCGCCTGTCCCCCATCGATTCATCCACACTGGCGCGCGCGCGCCCGCGTCGGCGTTGTTATTGCTCTGGCGCTGCCCTCTTTCCTTCCTTCCTTCCTTCCTTCCTTCCTTCTTCCGGCCGCTCATTTTTTTTTCTCTCACTCAGTCTCCCTCTCGTCTTCTTGCTTCGCGCTCTTCGCGTGCCGTTACACCGCCGAGGAGAAGTGTATAAGCCGACGAGTCGCCGCGGCCTTTCATTCACAGATAAGCATGAACCACTTGAACTTCACTCTTTCGCGCGCGAGCTCTTATAAGAGCAACGACGGCGCTGTCGCCACGCTTTCAAAGCGCGCCCTTTATGCGCGGTCAGACGCAGTGAGACAGTGACTTCAGCTTTCAATTTTTTAAGTAAGTTATCATACGCTTCTTGTTTGCGTCATTGTTCGAGGGCTGCGAGCGTGGTAGTAGGTAGTACGGTATATGATGATCATACATATGCGCGTACGAGGGGGGGGGGGTGAGTTATTACGAGGGATATATGGAAAAATATAAGGCGCACGAGCGAGAGTTTGTTTAAGTATAAAAAATTTTACGTATATTAATCGTAAAGCTTACGGCCGACGCCGGGCGCCCGACGAGCAGAGCGGCACATGGAAATAAAGTTATATAAAATTTATTAAGCCTCGTATAAAGTCTATATAAAAAGTTATATAACACTAACTTATAGAGAATTTATTGTGCTAAGCCCATATAATTTTTACTGTGTTACTTATATAAAATCAGTCGTATACTTTTTACTGTATACGTCAGCGCGTGCGCACGGCCGCGGGGAAGGGAGGAATTTATATTCGGCGAGGCCCTAAAGAATACATATGCCGTATATTGTTACGCGAATTTAATAAATATACGATGACGATGGGCGGTGTATTGCACTCGCTTCCCACACAAGAGAGAGGAGAGAGAGAGAGAGAATACTGGAATAATTGTCAATACTCGGAGATTACAACGAACAGCGGAGTTATACGATGTAGCGTGAAATTAAACGCGAAATTCGGCGACGGTTCGAAAGAAGTTTTCCCGCGTCCCATTCCCGTCGCAGTATTTTTCATGCTACTAAGCTCTCCCACACTCTCTATCTCTCTCACTGTTCGTCACAGACGGACGACGACGATGACGACGACGTTGCCGGGCGGTGGGGGTATTTTACGAGGAGAGAAACGCGTCGAGCAACCCCCTTCGCTAGCGCGCGACATAAACTTTACGGTGTTTATGAATATTTATATTAATCTACATTTTATGCCGGCGAGTATGGGCGACTCCGGCGTCGCGGGGGCGAGAGCGAGAGAAAAATAGAGAGGGTGGGGGGAGGAGAGAGAGAGAGAGCGCTGATGAAAGCCCAAGGAAATTTCATCCCGCGAGTAGTCGCATGTCGGCGGCGGCGGCAGCGGCGACAAACTCGCGCTTCAATAAAACTTTATCGCTGTATTCGATGGCCGCGGCGCCGCCGCCTTCGGGCGCTTCATTCCGCTCGCGCCTCTCTTTCTCGCCTCTTCGCCCCCCCCCCCCCCCGGCTAACGATCAAACTGATTATATTTCTATTTTTCATCTCGGCGCGCTTTTTAATTTTCGCCAGAGAGCAGCGCGGGCGAGCGTTCTTTTTATTGTTGTAGACGAGGGCGATAAAGCGGGTGAGCGAGCGCGCGGCGGCACGCTGACTTTAATTGCGCCCGTAAAATTCAACGACTTGTAACCGCGCGCAACCGCGTGCTGCCCACACACACACATATACACACACACACACACACACACACACATCTAGATATATGTATACACGCACACGCACACGCGATATCCTTGCGCGCGATTCTTTCCACCCTTGGACGCTTCATTTCGACACTTTCGCTTCGCCGCCGCCGTCGTCGTCGTAGTCGGGCACTTTCCACTTGCTATTGTTTTTTATCGGTGTGATTTTCAAATTGCCCTATTGCTTCGGGATATTTTACGCGTTTTTGTTTTATATGAGCGCGAGAGGGATGTGCACGGCGGAAGGGGAGAGACGGGTGATTTAAAATATTTTCATTCGCTAGCCCGTTAATTTTTTACGAGGCGCGCCGAATGAAAAATGTTTTATATATTATTGAAAAAAAAAAGTTATTAACGCGCGCGCACCCGGCTGAAAGAACCGTCGAATAATAACATCCCCCCCACGCTGAATTATTGAAATTAAAATTCCGCTTCTCCCCTTCCCCGCGTACTCCTCCCCAAACATGCGCCGAGGCGCCGTTCGAAATTAAATAGTTTACAAAAAAAAAAAATCCATCCGCGCGTGTATGGTACCCCATCATGGCGTTGTCGAGTAAAGGGACTCCCGAAGAGTATATCGATAAGCACGGGACTATAGCACCAAACAATACTTATCGAAAACCAATTGAAAGAAACTCTAAAACAATATTAATTTATTAGTCCTGCTATACTTGTACTTCCATTAGTAGAAGTATGTAAATTAATTAAGGAATTTCAAGACAAATCGGGGGGAGTAGATAATATTAATGCGAAAACTCTTAAAACCATATCTCCTTATATAGTGACCATATAACCATATTTTTAATTTGTCAAATCCACCCCACACCCCTAGCCAAGTCAATGTATCAGTTTCTGTCAATTTTTGACTAAAGAAAGCAAATCTCTAAATGTAAAATAAATCAAATGAACATGCAGTATCTCTAAAAAGTTCAGAAGTGTACCTATACACTCAGAAAACGATATTCCTGTACCAACGAGTATCTGCC
This sequence comes from Torymus aiolomorphi, assembly GCA_036365515.1. NCBI lineage: Eukaryota > Metazoa > Arthropoda > Insecta > Hymenoptera > Torymidae > Torymus > Torymus aiolomorphi. Next base: position 27,019,469 of record CM070876.1, read on the forward strand.
TATCGGAGGAGGATTTTCAATTAAAAATAGGGCCAAGAGAATATCTTCCTATGGAAGGAGGAATATCCGCTTGGTACAAGGTCGTATCGCGATAAGAGGCATTCCTCCCATGTATATAATAATTATTAACACAACAATAAATAAATAATTAATGTAAATATAAAACTGTTGTGAATAGAATAAAAAGCCTTTAGTTATTTTAAATATTTATATAGTAGTCCTAGTGTCATCTGTTATCAATAAAACTTGTCTTACACTGCAATTTAATGATATTTATAAAATAGAGTTTTGGGGACCTAAGACCCAAAATATCATTCCTCCATTACTGACACATAATATTCTTGTAATAAAACGTAAAATTCTCCTCCTGCAGGAGGATTAGCCTCCTATAACAGGAGACCATGATTCCTGTAATCGAAAGACGATTCTACCGTGAGGGAGGAATTCATTTTTATTGCGGGAAGATTTTTTCGGAAGGAATTTTATTCTGGTACCGGAGGATCGTTTTTCTGAGTGTATACACAAAACCGGAGATACATCTAGTATTTCGAACTGCAGACCTATCTCACCAATTTCGATCATAGCGAAAATTCTTGAAACAGTAATATATAACAGATTATACTACTTTTTAAAAGAATGTAATATAATATCAGATGCTCGATATGGCTTTGTCAAAGGTAAAATGGATTCACTATTTAATTTTTATGTCATAAATTATTAAAATATAATAATGTAAGAACACACGGATATGAAACGCAAATACTTTCTGAACCGAAAAGAATATTGTGATAAAAAATTGTTAATCAAACAATTTATTGTTTAATAAATAAAAAAGTTACTTTCGCTATTTGCTAACTTTTTATTTTTCATTCGATTTTAATGTTTAACGTCTCATTTTACTCCTTAAACATTTTTCTATGACTCATCCAGGCTTATATTATGGAATAATTAATATATACGAAGCAACATTTTAGCTTATAGTACAATACAGTATAAACTTGAAGTTTATTGTACTTAAACTGTAAACAATTACATGTTGCTTCGTATGTATTAATTATTTCATAATACAAGCCTGGATGAGTCATAGACAAATATTTAAGGAGTAAAATGAGACGTTAAACATTAAAATCGAATGAAAAATAATATATTCAATGGTGGATAATTAATTCAATGGTGATTGTTATTTCCACCCTGTAACAAATTTATCCACCTTGTTGGTAGTATCAAGGCCATTAGCTGCAAACATCTCCAATCTTAGTCACCACTACCATTAGCTGTATTTCAACAACATTGAAAAATAATAAGTTGGCAAATAGCGAGAGTAACTTTTTTACTTATTGAAAAATATCTACGTGCTCGATTAATAATTTTTTATCACAATAGTTTTTTTTTCGGTTCAGAAAACATATCCGCGTGTACTTACATTATTATATTTTAACTATTATTATATTTTAATTATTTATGACATAACAATTAAATGGTGAACCCATGTTAAAATCACGGTAACCCCCTTAACAGGATTTCGGACATTATACATAGCAATTTAGATAAAAACAAATCAGTGGTCGCTTTTTTAGATTTTGTCATAAGGCATTTCATACACAGTCAACGATGCACTATATTAATTGAAAAACTTGAAAGATGTGGGATAAGGGGCAGAACTAGATAAAATGACTAGCTATCTTTATAATAGAAAATAAAGAATTAGATTACAAGAACAAAAAAGTATTGAAAAAGAAATTGAAACGGGAGTACCGCAAGGAACTAGTATACTAGGTCTATATAGACTACAGTAGATCCATTATTTTTTATATTATTATACGTTAATTATCTATTGCTAGATATGCAAAGAAACACTATTTTGTCCCATGCATATTGTCCTATTGTCAGATGACTGTGGTTACATGGAAATAAATGAACAAACTTTTAGATAGTATAGCAAACAAGCTTAGATAGTTAGCTTCTATAGTAATAGCGTGCCAAAAGAAATAGAAATAGAAATACTCAGACAGAAAATAAGAAGAGTGGCAAGCCACAAATATCTTGGGATAATTTTTTATTATTGCATGAAATAGCTACCGTGCTCCTTAATAAATGAAACGAAATTATTTATATTATCACAAAAATAAAAAAAAAAAAGGATATGGATATAAAAACTTTTATGACGATATATTATACTTTATTTCATTATAGTTTGATAAATTATGGAATGATTGCTTGGGGTCGAGCATACAAAAATAATATAACTCTTATACAGACAATTCAAACAAGAATTATGAAAACTTTTACGCTTGAGGCTCTAATGTGTCATTACAAAGAACTGAAAGACATATACAATAAGAGTACATCTAAGACTAGAAATAAGAAAATTCAACTACCAACAACTAAGAAGGCTATTATCAATAAAAATTTAGTTATATGGTAGCTCTAAAAACATTTAATATAATACCAAATGAACTGAAGAACTTGTATGATAGCAAAAATAAAATTAAAAATAATATACACAGAGAAGATATACGAAATTCATCTTCACAGCGTAAAATAAAATGAACCAGATTTTTGTTATACAAAATATACTGATGTTAAAAGGTTAAAGGGTATAAATTTGTTAAATTTTAGTTGTAAGTTAGTTTTATAAGTTGTCAGTTTGTAAGTTAGTACTGTATCTCCAGCCTACGTACAGCCAGCTGCTTCTACCACATTATATATATAGAATTACTCAATGTAATAAATCTGGTGAAATAAATAAAACAAAATAAAAGCGGCCAGCTGCACACACGCGATCGAGATTCGTGCCAGCTAATTGAGCGTGTTCGAGGAAAGGGTAAGAAGAAACCCATCCGCACACACATGACAAATAGCACACAGACACACATAGATATACGGCGCCCGCACGCATCTCGGGGGCGATATGCTTTTCGGGATCGTCGCCGCCCGCGGCGAAACGCTCGCGAAAGACAGAGACGAGATGTGTGAGTGTATATATATATGCACACACGCAGGCACAAGAGTGAAAGAGAGAGAGAGAGAGTAGAGTAGTACGGGTAGCTGGCGATCGATATGCGCGTGCACGCCGCGGGAGAGGAAGGGTAGGAAATACAGCAGGCAGGCAGGCTCGAAGAGAGAGAGACTAAGGCTCCGCCAATGGCTATTATCTTGCACGTGTGTGTACATGCATCGGCGAGAGAGAGAGAGAAAGCGAGATAGAGAAAGTGCACTATATGCAGCCGTTGCTGCGCTCTCTCTCTCTCTCTCTCACTACCCTCCCTCTCCGCACACACATTTTCGCATAGAGAGGAGAGCAAGAGAGAGAGAGAGAGCGACGTATAACTAGGCGGCCATGTTGAATATTAGCCAACCAGAACAATAGTATACACAATAGTACGTGAGCCGGTGAGCAGTGTTTGGTATAGCGGCAGCAGCAGCAGCAGCCGCGCGCTCATCCCACCCTCTCTCTCTCTCTCTCTTCTCCTCCACCTCCCTCTCCTTCTCACTCACTCAGGCTCGCAACCCCCGCGTGCGAGCGCGAGCGTATCTCTCGGCTGAGGTCTGCGCGACGCGCACGGAAGCGCCGGTACACCGCAGGCAGAGGGAGGAGAGGCTGGTATAGGGAGGTTGTGGGCCTGCATGTGCACGGACACAGATATATCCGCGCGCGCGCGCGCGCGCGAGAGTGCTGCGAGCATCCGATACACTTGTAAATGCACGCCCGCGTGTTTCCTATAAGCGCGAGCAGCGCGAGTCGGCCGGGGATGGCGAGCGACGGTGACGACGCGGAGCTTGCTACTACTACTGCGTATACTGCATCGCGCGAGGAATGCCGCTGCTGCTGCGGCGGCCTTCGGCGACAGTTAGCTATAGTATATAGCGCGAGGGTGCATGATGAGTGCGGAGAGAAGAAAAAAAGAGGAGGAGCTGGGAACGGGGGAGAGGATTATTCCTTTTCTCATTTTATTTTTATTACCGTTTTAAAGCATTGTGCGCGCGAGGGCCGCGCGGCTTTTGATAATGTTTTTCAATATGAGGGAGAGAGAGAAAGATGGACAGCGCGCGCGTAGAACGAAGGGAACGAGAGCGGAGATTCTACATACATATATATTTCTTTTTTCTAGGTCATGTTTTCCATCCATACGCTCCGCATTGTATATATCGGAGCCTTGAACCACTTCCACAAATATACACGCTCGCTCCACACACTGTATATTTGCGATTGCCAAAAGAGCTCGGAATACGCGTGTATCCGTAGTTTGGCGTTTTCTCGTCGATATATATAAACAGGTCTTAATTCGTATATAGAATCTTTCCTTCGCGAGCATCGACGCCAATGAAATGTTAAGACTGAGAAAGAAAAAGCAATAACTGCCTCTATAAAATTCTGAAAGATTTTATAGTGAGTTTACTCGCAACGACTGTCCACCACCGATCCCCCACACACGCGTCTGCGCATCTATATAATATACATGCATACAAAATCAGCCTCTCCACCTCCGCATATATATTAGGCTGGCGTCGGGCTCCCCCCCCTTCCCCCTTTGAAAGTCGAATCTCTCGCATGCACACACTCACAGAGCGCGGATAGTATTCAAGAGAGGGGTTGGGGAGGCGGTGGGCAGCCACACACAAATTAACGATATTGCTCTCTCTCTCTCTCTCTCTCTCCCTCTCTGTCTCTCGCGCACACTAGCTGCGGGTTCACGTCTGGCCGCTGCGCGCGCGCGTTCGTATCTGTCTAGCAGAACTCGCGCGGTAAGGGCGCAGCAGCATTTGCAGCCCGTACGCGTGCCCGACAGAGACGTAAATGCGGCGGTGGCAGCGGCGGCGGTTAGCTCTGCGAGCAAGAGAGAGAGAGAGAGAGGAATGAAATATTATAATATGTCAGTGGGATGGTCGAGAGTTTCGTGCGCAGCAGCGGCAGCTAATTCGCGCCCCGCAGCGATTGTTTCGTGTACAGTAGTAGTAGTAGTTGTAGTAGTAGTAGTAGTATGGTAGTAGTAGTAATAGTGGTGGTAGTCATACAAAGGAAAGAAGCAAGTGTAGTATAAATTCGCGGCGGAGAATTATTATAAGGCGATGGTATATATATATATATATATATAGGGAAGAGGCTGCCTCGCCGCGAAGGGGTTGTGAATGTATGTATATATGTGTGCGAGCCAGCCTCGCCCGCGTTCGATTTTCACGCGAGCCACCCGTTACGTCGCTGTCTGCGAGAGAGTGAGAGAGAGAGAGAGAGAAAGCAGCGCGAGGCGAGGGTGTGGTTTGATTAATGACCCATTCGATCGCTAGTTTGCTCTCTTTTTCACTCTCTCTGTCGCTCTCTCTCCCTTCCTCCCTCCCGCCAGCGTTATTCGACGGCGACGTGGAGGCGGCGGAGGAGCGATGGAACGAGGCGAGGACTATTTATTCTATGCAAAGCGTTAGACATACATAATTAAAATACGACGCGGGACACGGCGTGGAGCAGCGGCGTGTGTGCATTTATAAAATTAAAATTTTTCTATGCCGAGCGAGGCTGCGGCCGCGTGCATATAATGCGCGTGTTATATCAGAGGGAAAGAAAGCTCCTTGCGTATTCTGTGCTATATCACGTAATCTATTACGCGAACGCGACTGGGAGATGCATTACACGATGGTATACGTATGATGATGTATATTAGGTTGAATGATTAAAAAGTTGTTATTTCTACATAGTTACATGCTCGACTATAATGTTGCGAATGATCGGTACTTAGAAAGTGTAGAAAGAGCACACACCGCATAAAGTAGAGTCTAGAGAGAGTGTGTGTGAGAGAGAGAAAGGGGGAGAGCGAGAGCAGAGGGTGGAAACGCGAGCGGCTGCTGCTGCTGCTGTAGCGTTCAACTGAAACTGCACAATCGTTCATATAAAACGCATCGATTTTAAAAAATATTTACACGAAATATTTACACAAATATTGCGCGTACGCGCCGGGCAAAATAAACACGAATTGGTTTTAAAAATTAAAACCTCTCGCTTTTTAAAATTTGCATATTTATGTCGAAATCGCGGGCGGGGCGCGCGTATAGCCGCTACCGCCGTCATAGCCCATAGCCGCCGCGTGGCTGTATACATGCGCGCGTGGTTCGGCAAAGCTTTATTTTCTTATTTTACTGATAATAAAACCTAGCGATTCTTTTTGCATGAAAAACACGCGAGCCGCGGCCCGTGTAAAAGCGCAGCACTTGCATCAATATTTAACGCGCGCTCAAAGTAAAGAAATAAAGAAATACCGAGCGCGAGAGAAGATCCGGCGTGTATGGACTGGTATGTATATATACGCAACAACGCGAAAAAATAAAATGCCCCCACTCGGGGTGCGGATATGCGAGAAGTGTACAGCGAAGATTGTTATTGAACGAAATGGGAACGTTTGTACATTACGATATTTGAGAGCAATGTATATTATACGCTTATTCACAAAGATCCGGAGATCTGAGAGTTTAATAACGTTCTGGCGAATTCTGGGCGTGGATTTGTTTTTCTTATTGTAATGTTAACTTTATACGAAGTTAAAATCAACAAATAACAGAGTGTTATAGCTCTATTCGTTTACAATATTAGACCAATCAAAACGGCGATAAAAACATAACAATGCTTTTAGCCTCCAATTCGCGGGATATATGTCGCCATGGTTTTGTTTCCTAACTGGAATCGCCTAAAGGTGTATTTTCGTAATAAAATCGGAAAAATTGATGAATTTTTAGCCGCTTTACGGGGTAAAACAAATAACAAAGGTTTTAGTGGGATGCAGACAGGTGAAATTCAATACAGTCAGCCGAACGCACAAACCGATCAGGAATTTTCGCGATGGGGTATGAACGCGCACGTGCGTGTATCGCTTGCCGTTAATAAACCGACAACTTATGCGTTAGCGATGCTCGTTTCGACCGATTTTTATCTTATATCCCAGTTTCTCCTCCACGCGGAACGGCTTCGCACGCCCGATTTTCCCGAGAGCGCGCTGTCTCCTCTTATAACTTTTCCAAGAAAGCACTCGGGGCCGTATGCGCGAATTCGAACAGCGAATCCGCAGCCGTCCGATAAAACTGAATACCTTCTTCTAACGAATTATCGAGTACATCGATTACCAAGCTAAACAAAAGTCAAGCATCGTGAACGGGCTATCGTTCTATATTTCAATTTTGTCGCGACACACACCGAAGAAAGCCGATAGTTCATAACTGAAATAAAGGTGAATTGTTCATTTCTGTATCATCCTCGCCTATCCGGAATCCCGCTCGCATCTTTACAAAAACTGTAAAGATTGATCTCGCACGTAAGGTAAAGTACCCAGTACTGGGATAAAGCCAATTTTGGAACCAGTAGTGGGACAACAGTAAAAAAACTATAATAAACGATTAATACGATAACAGCATTACTTCATTAGCCTTCTTTATGATGTTAACTATGTCGTCACTACGTTATTGTGTTGATTTACTTCTTAAATTAGTGTACAACAAGATACAAATTTTTCGAGATTAGGTTTCAGAAGTGCGCATAGCGAAAACTTTTTCCCACTTTAGGTGCATCTTAATTTCCATATCACAGTAGTGGGACACGTTGGTTCCAAATAAGTTACCGTCTCCCACTACACCAGTCGATAGTTATTTTCTTTTAATGAGATTATTTTAATACACAAGCAACGAAAGAAGGCATTTTTTTTTCTTAAAATAAACCTTGAGACAGGAACTATCTGCCGAGGTAATTAGTTTTCATGTATTATGCTTAGTTTTGGTAATAGAAACGATTATAAAAAAAGTATGGTCGAGTAAGTAGCACTGAGAAAAGAGTTTTGGAATATTTACAAAAAGCTTAGAGAAATGTTACTATATTGGTTTTAGAATCCGACCACAGACTGTCCATCTAGTAATTCTTATTAGCCAGTACCTATAGTCATTTTTGTAAATGTCCGAAAAATACAGAAAAAAAATTATTTTTAGCCAATTTTGCGGTATACTTTTCACAAGATAACGCATGTAATATACATATCAAGAAATAAATTAGATATAAATGTTAACGATGAAAAAAAACCTCCGGGGCGGGGAATCGAATCTGGGTCTCCTAATTGAAAGGCGAGCTCCTTACCAACTGTGCCACTGCACAGCTCCGAATTGCCTACATACGTTACATTATACCGATACTTCTAAAGTGATCTCATTCTTCACGTATTTTTAAAATAATTTTGTAATGAATACATAGAGAATTATTTAAATTAATTAATTAATAATTAATTAGGCGAGTGTTAATTAAAGTTATTTATACTGAAATTGTATCGTTTTAAATAAGTTGTTAGGGCAGAATTGTAGGTTATGACGAGTTAATCGCACACGTCCTCGTGTTTTGTTTATAGCGCGCATGCCCAGCGCTGTATATTACTGTATATATCGTAAAAATTACTATACTCTTTTGTAAGTTCTGCCAACTCTATAGGAAAAATTTATATAAAGTCTAAGAATATTTGTCAATTGCCTGATAAAATTTATGACTTGTGATTTTTACTATATGTCTAATAATTTTTCCAACTTTTTTATGTTAAATTATATAATACTTTTTCTTGTAGTTTTTCTTAGTCAAGCTGTAAAAATGATTAGAAATCTAATAAATAGGCCACTTTTACCCGTCTGTGGTCAGTTTGCGCGTACAGTATAGTAATTTTTAACCAATCGTCTCATAATCATTCCAAAAACTTTTTCTCAGTGTATACGCACTTACACGTGAGCGCCACAACAGTAAGTAATCCATCCCCTTCCCATCCACGAGCTATCGAATATCCGAGCCACGCGCGTGTACGTTTACGGGCGGTCAGGCTAAATATTCGCTGCTGCACTTACATCGCGAGCTACAGCTAGCCATGCTAGCAAACGTGAGCCCTTGATACGTAATGCCCGGGCCATGGTTCTAGCATCAGCAGCAGCAGTAGTAGTAGTAGGCCTAATCCGTTTTCGGGGCGCGGCGCGCGCAAAGCAATCGACGGGAGCACGCGGATAAACGGATAGTTACACGGAAGTAGAGCTCGATTCACCGCGGAGCAATCGGATTAGCCCCCCGGCTCCCGCTATGCTCGCTCGCCGTGCTGCTCGCTCGCTATCCCGAGCACCTCCCGAGCGCCTGAGAGAGAGGGAGAGGGAGTGAGCCCCGGCCCTGTATCTTGATGCGTCTTTGGAGGCGGCTGTTGGCAGACACAACAGTCGGAGCGCGAGGTGCGGGGGATGTGAGAGGGAGTCTAGTCGGAGAGTGTGAAATTTGGTTGGAAGGGGGAGGGGCAGTGGTGGCGGTGGTGGTGTCTCTTACGATGACGTTTGATTTGGGTGGGCTTATATATAGGTGGGCGGTGGAAAATGGTTGGGTGGTGGGATAGCGGTGAGGTTTTGTTTATTTAATAATAAATGACTTAAATAGAGCGTTATTAATAAAGACGCGCGCTAGCAACATCGGCGGCGCGGCGCGGCGTGAGCTCAGACTGCGTCGCACACGTTTTCGCAGTGGCGTATCATGTTTATAAAAATTAAAGAATTATTACGTTATTGTGTGTGTGTGTGTACGTGTGTGTGTGTGTATGTGTGTGTGTGTGTGTGTGTGTGTATGTGTGTGTGTGTGTGTGTGTGTGTGTGTGTGTGTGTGTGTGTGTGTGTGTGTGTGTGTGTGTGTATCCTTATGATAGTATTAATGAACATATTAAATTTTAAAGTACAAATTTATTTATTAACATACTAACAAAATGTAATTATATGTACAGTGCGTTGACTTATAAACTGTGTTTTTACGTTATATAAAACATAATATCGTTACATAATAATTCGTTAATTTTTATAAACGTGATACATCAGTGCAAAAACATGTAAACACAGGCTTAGCTCACGCCGTGCCGCCGATGTTGCTAGCGCGCGTCTTTATTAATAACGCTCTATTTAAGTCATTTATTATTAAATCAATTTGAAACTTTGACAGAAACTTATTAGACTATTAAGGAACAAATGTCTCGCTGGAAGTTTTTCCTAGCTTCAACTTCCCTCGATACTTTTTTCCGTTAAAGTTAAGAAAACGTAATTACCGATCGCAATATATTTGCAATTAAATAATTATTAACAATTATCGATTTACATCCTTTTATCAATCCCATAGGCAACGCTGGAGTATTCTGCACGTCCCTGTTAAATTTCAAAATATTTCGATGATATTTGACCAAGTTTGGACGATTAATGTTTTTGAAAGCTATTAAAAATAGATGAACAAAATTTTCAGTTTTTAATTTTTATATTAAAAAGAAAATCGAATAAAAAAAATTCCTTCTAGGTAAAAATACTTCTTTTCATTCCCTACAAGGTGATATTTTTTAAAAATTAATTTGGCTACATTGAAATTTTAGTCACTTGGACAATACTTTTACGGGTTTTCGAGCGCTAACCCCCTTATTGCATCCGGCCCTTCAATTATGAAATATTTAAACTAAAAATATAAGTCATAAATAGTATTAATGACTTCAAATTTGGTTTTGTATAACAAAAAAGTATTAAAATTTTATCTGTAGTTAACAATGAAGGACTATGAATTCTGGTCTGATTACAGTTAAATTTCTAACCTCCAAATTTTGGTATTGTAGGAATAAACTAAAATAAACACAAACCAAGTTTCAATAAAAAATATTGGATAAATTTGCGGCTGTTAGAAAGTAAAATAAATTTTAAATTCATATAACTCTTCAATATTAATTGTACAAGTATAAAGAAGGTAAAGGAGTGCGCGTAGCGCGCCTGAACTTGCTAGTTTATTGTAAAAAATACAAAAGTTTTTCAGCGTTCGACTCATTTACGCCTCATGCCTGAGTATAAATAAATATTTAGTTGAACCAATTAAATTTCTGTTGATTTAATAATATACTTGTTTCAATGAACTAATTGGGAATTAATGTAGTGCAATCCTTCTTTGAAACAATCAATTTTCATTTTAATGAAATCTTTGTATTAAATCTATTCATTTTTTTTCATGGCGTATAGCTATTTCTCAAATTTTTTTATACTACATGCAATATTTTAACATATAATTCAAATATCTTTCAGCGTACAATTTACTTCTGTAAACGCGACATTTGAATTATTTGTCCGCATTCCGAATTTGAATATAGGTAAACACCTATTCTGCTTAGAGCAATATACACACGCGTGGGCGTTACAAGTATGTTGAAGCAAGAAATGTAGTAAATATGTTTAAGCTTATTAGTTAATTTCGTTTTGCTGATTTAATCATTAACTTTCTTTCCCTTCTTACACTCGCCATTACTTAAATAACGTACTTTAAAAAGAATCATGAAAAATTGAAAGGGAACTCCGAACGATAGTCGGAATCTATGCATTATACTCTGACGAAAAACCTCAACGGGGATAACACACGGTATAGAGATACTTCCGCACTGAGAGAAGGATTTATTTATAGTTAATATTAAAATAGTTGATTTTGGCAAAATAAGGAAATATTTGACGGAAATATCGAAAGTCTTGCTATATAAAGATCCGCATATTAATAGTTAATATATTTCTCTGTACATTTTTAATATATTTTCTTATTAAATATAAATAAATCCTTCTCTGACTGTGTAACGGCCCTCTGCCGGCAATCAAAATTTTCTTGCGCTCTATATTATATATATGCGCAAGACAGCGACGGCGCAACGCACGTCCCCTTATATATTATACACGGTGCGTCCCGACGGTCTGTAAAGCGGCACGTAACGAGGCGCGTGCATCGTCGGACTATAACTGCACGCATCACGCGCGCGGTCGAGAGATAACGTCACTATAGCTGCCTTAGAGCTGCGACTGCAGCATTGTCCCGATTACATCGCCCCCGTAAAAATGACCCGATTATCGAAACGCTGTAGTGTTTTCCACTTTTCCAGCACGTCGAAATCGACTTGTTGCTCTATATCTAAGGCAATCGTGCCGGAAACGTGTGTGTGATGTGTCAGCTGCGTACTAAACGTATATAATAAGATTTCACGTGGAAGGATGAGATGGAATCGCAACGTTCTACGGGGACCATATGCGCGAGGCAGGCCCAGAGGCACCTCGAATGTGTTAAGAAAAAAGGCATAAGCTAAGGGTATATATTAAACTCTTTGCCACGTCGGATGTTGCATATACGTTATAGCGCGCATATATGTATGTACATATATCTATGTACGCGTAGAGCGGCGAGTAATGTGGGGTATTCATATTTCCACTCGGTAATTATGCCCTCTATTATGTACATAACAGATGCGCGCTATAGCATTATTGTTATATATTTTAACTAGAGTAGCCATTAATTTTGAAAGACGATATATTTATATATAGAAAGTCGGCTCTCTCTCTCTCTCTCTTCCTCACTCTCTTTCAAAGTGGCCTCGCCTCCATTGTGCGAGAGGTGGCGGTCGTAGCACAGTATAGCATTACAGCAGTAAATGCGCTGTAAGAAAAGGGCGGGCGCGGCGAGATGTGGGATTTATTAGCGCCCCGCGTTCTATACATACATACACACCCACAGCCATACGAACATACGCGTATCTGTATGTGTATGAGCGCGTATGTACATGTATCCGTACGTTATTTCCATCACGTCTGCGTATATAGGCCTCTCGTTTAGCGGATTATTTTAGCCGATAAAAAGGAGCAGCTCGTATATATACACACGTTGGTATAATGAGCCTCCGCGCGGAGTGTGGCGTATATAGACGGAGGAATCTTGTCCGGTCAATTTATAGCGCGTCCCTTCCGCAGTGCCGATTTTTTTACACGTAAGAGGGCGGGAGGGAGAGAGAGAAACTATGATCGACGAGAGATAACGGCTTGATTCTGCCTTTTTTGCGCCCCGGCGATCTCGTGACGGCCAGCCGTATATATCCGCGACGAGAGGCATCAGCGTATACAGTATAGTAGCTTTTTGCAGCTCGCTCGCTCGCTCGCGCCGGCTTTTCTTTCTTAATCGCGAAGAAACACGGCGTCGCATATAAATAAGAATTTATAGACGATGAAAAATGCGAGCGAGCGGGCGGCCGGGCGGGCGGATGAAAAACGCGGTGGAAGGGTGGAGGGGGGGGGGGAGAAGAAGGATGGGGGCACGAGCAAGCGAGTAAGCAAGCGAACGAGCAAGCGGGAGAGAGAGAGAGAGAAAAGAGTTGCGCAAAACTTAGGCTCGCCTACTTTCCAGCCGTCTCGCTCGCTCCTGCTCGGCTTTTTCACTTTCGTCTCCTTCTATCTATCCGCCTTATAACGCGCTGCCGAGAGAGAGAGAGAGAGAGAGAGAGAGAGAGAGAGAGAGACAGAGACAGAGAGAGAGAGCGGGAGGCCAACGTAAATTTACGGGTAACGGGGAAGGGGAGGGAAAGAGTAAAAGTTTCGCGCGAAAAGCGAAAACTCTCGCTAATGGCTGTTTTTCTTGGCAGGAATACTTTAAAAAGGTGAAATAAAAATGAAAAAAGTTTCTCTCCTACGGCCGCCGCCGCCGCCGCGCCCCCGCTCTCGCGTCTAACTTGTGCACCCCCGCGCCCCGTTAGCTTCTTTCCCTTCCGTGGCGGCGGCCTCTCTCGCTCTCTTTCTGCTTTTCATCCGCGCGAAGCACCGACGAAACACAGACGCGGAAAAAGGGGGCATAATTCGCTGCTATTAAGCGCCCCCCCCCACCCTGCCAACTTCTTCGAGCGATATCACAAGCAACTTTACTTTTTCTCTGCCGTGGCGGCGCGCGCGATGGATATGAAAATTTCGAATACACGAGGCGACAGAGAGAGAGAGAGAGAGAGAGAGAGAGAGACCCGCGGCCACGGGTGTTTACCACTGCCGCCGTTGTCGGTCGAAAGTCTCTCGAGGAGTTGCCGCGAGTTTCGCGCGGCCGATTGGAAAGTTCGGTGTAAGTGGTAGTGGTCAGGGATAGGTAAGACGTGTAATTGCGGGCTCCGCGCGGCCGTTTCTTTATCGATTCTTATCGCAACAATTTGTGGATTTAAGGATCATGGTTTCATGTTTTCGATATAGATCAAAGGTAGATGTGTGTGTATGTATACACGCACACACAAACACACACACACACACACACATAGATTTGTTTGTACACAGCATTTACTGTATGCTACACGGAGAGAAATTTTGTAGTGAAAATTACAAATATTCGAGACAAAATTACCAGTTTCTATGGTAATGGATGGACAGACTGACAATTTCAAACTTTTTACCAAAGTGCCTTGGTAAATTTTTTTTTTAGTTAATTTAAATTAAAAAAATTAACTTTTTTTATCCATATTGATGGATATATAGTATTTTAATATAGAAATAGAAACAGAAACAAGGATGAAAAAACATTAAACTGAAAAAAAATTTTTACGGAAGCGGGATTCGATCCGACGATCTTTGGGTTGAGAGTCCGACGTTCTACCGACTGCGCCACAGAAGCTGTTACCAATAGTCATTTGAATCGCCGTTATTACTTACTGAAAATATGTGTATTGTTTTCATTTTAACGTCGCGCACGCCTCTAGTATCAATCTTCTGAAACACAATAATGCGCAGTGCGCATGCGCGAGTACACAAATACCAGGTTATTTGGTAAAATTTATCAGTTTTCTTAGTAAAAATTCTTAGGTTACCTTGTAAAAATGACTAGATCTCAATTTTTACCAGTGTGTCTGGTAATTTTTATTCCGATAATTTGGTATTTTTTTTAAGTGGTTATGGTAGTTTTTCCTGGGAAACTTATAAATTGTATTAGAAACCTGGGAATATCACGGCTTTTGATAGTCTATCCATGCGCTACCAAGGCACCTTGGTAATTTTTACTCTAAAATTTCTCTCCGTGTACGAATACAAAAGAGTTGTATATAATTATTTTTTTTTCTCCGAACGATCTACTTTTTATCCTCAGGATAATAAACAACAAATTATTTATCAATATCTCACTTCTATCAAAATCCTCGTTTATATAAAAATAGACGATAAGGTCGCTTACAAAACATTGTTTATACTCTCGCCCCCAAAGAAAAGCTCGCGATCAGCTCGTTATTCCAATCAACTTATCACCGAAGGAAGATATATATAAGGAATAAAAATAAAAATAACCAATAGCGACAAAGTATCGGATGCTCGAGTAACCGGCAACGCCACTTAACGCAAAGCAGCTCGCGCTCCGGCCGACGACGACGACGATACGCGCGAGCAATCGAAGAAGCGCTGAATTTCAACGGAAAAAGGCGGCCGCGTGCGCCACGGCCACTCCGCGGCAGACTTTTAACTCCTTTTAACCGCTCTCCCTCTCTTTTCCGCGCGCGCTCGTTCAAGAAATCCCTTGTTTAAATAAAGATTGGCTCTCTCGGCGGGCGAGTTTGCGGATCGCATTTGAGCGTGGGGGGGCAGGGGGAGAAAAGACGACGATGAAATACGACGACGGGTATGAGGCTGGGCGCACGCGCTTATTGATCTCCTTTCTCTCATTTCTTTTTATACTTTAAACAACGGCTGCTGTCGCTGCCCGACGATCGCGTAAAAACCACACAGACATATGCCTACACGGAGAGAAATTTTAGAGTAAAAATTACCAAGGTGCCTTGGCAGCGCATGGATAGACTGTCAAAAGCCGTGATATTCCCAGGTTTCTAATACAATTTATAAGTTTCCCAGGAAAAACTACCATAATCACTTAAAAAAAATACCAAATTATCTGAATAAAAATTACCAGACACACTGGTAAAAATTGAGGTCTAGTCATTTTTACAAGGTAACCTAAGAATTTTTACTAAGAAAACTGATAAATTTTACCAAATAACCTGGTATTTGTGTACTCGCGCATGCGCACTGCGCATTATTGTGTTTCAGAAGATTGATACTAGAGGCGTGCGCGACGTTAAAATGAAAACAATACACATATTTTCAGTAAGTAATAACGGCGATTCAAATGACTGTTGGTAACAGCTTCCATGGCGCAGTCGGTAGAACATCGGACTCTCAACCCAAAGATCGTCGGATCGAATCCCGCTTCCGTAAAAATTTTTTTCAGTTTAATATTTTTTCATTCTTGTTTCTGTTTCTATTTCTATATTAAAATGCTATATATCCATTAATATGGATAAAAAAAGTTAATTTTTTTAATTTAAATTAACTAAAAAAATTTTACCAAGGCACTTTGGTAAAAAGTTTGAAATTGTCAGTCTGTCCATCCATTACCATAGAAACTGGTAATTTTGTCTCGAATATTTGTAATTTTCACTACAAAATTTCTCTCCGTGTACCGCTTGTTTTTCCATGCGCAAAATACATTCTCGCACGATTTGTATATATAATGTCGGGCGGTCTGTGGGAATCCCGTGTTTTACCGGAATTAGAAAATTTTCGCGGTATCGGCTCGTACGTGAATTGTTATTAAAATAAAAGAAAAGAGGAAAGGAGGCTCGTTATATCCACTCGCTCGTCCACACACATACGCACATTGTACGCACGCACAGAGCCAGCTAGACGACGAGAGAACGAGAGAGGGGCATAATTTAGTCGGCGGCGAGAAAAGAGAGAAAAACTCTTCAGACTCGCGGCGGCGACGGCGGTGTGCGGTATAGTAGTCGTCGCGTATATGCACATAAAATGCATATTAATCAGGCAAATGCATTTCTTGTTACATTAGCGCGTATTTTCGCAGCGCTCTCCCTATCATATACGCCACATAACACAGGCACACATGCGCGCACGAACAATGGTTAATAATTTGAGCCGCGCGCGCATCGAGCGTCGCGAAAAGGAGAAGTTTAACGCGGGAGTTGGCGGAGTAAAAAAGGGGTAGTCGATGCGGCTTAAGGTCCGCTTGCTCGCTATCTGTACCACTGCTGCTACTTCGGAAGCTTAGCGCTGTGAGGGGGTGGGGGGGAGGGGTGTAGTGGCGCCGACGACGACGTATATAACTCGCTGCAGCGCGCATATAACGGCCAGCCCTTTGTCTATGTCTTACGGCTTACATATAATTCCGTGTTTGCGGAAAGGATAGCGAGAGAACGCGGCAGCGCCGGCACTTGCCACCGCCACCCCCGCGTCCCCGGCCGCGATTTTTAATATGTCGTACGTATGGCACGGCTCCTAAGTGCCCTCTCCTCGCTCTCTCTCTCTGTGTTTCTGCCTTTTCATACGTCTCTCGCTCGACCGTGTACACGTATACGCGTGTGTGTGTGTGTGTGTGCACGTACGTGTGTCTGAGCATATACATCGGCAGTGTGATTAAAAATTGCTGCGTTTTAAAACGCTGATGATCCCGCGCGGATTCCTCCAGCGTTGTCTGCCTCTCTCTATCTCTTGCTCTCTCCTTCCTTCCCTACATGCGCTGCAAGTAAGTGTGCGCCGGATGGATGGGTCAACTACTCTCTCTCTCTCTCTCTCTCTCTTTCGCTTTGCTCGTGCGGCGCGTTTGAGCGCGTATATATATATATATATATATATATATATACATACACGCCCGGGGGGAGGGTGGGGATTATTATTCCCGTCGAGGAGAGGACGCGAGCTTGTGTATTTTTTAGCGAAATTAAAAAGGCATCTCGCTAGCTCGATTATGCGGCCTTATGCCACGAGCACTCGCCTATCGCCGCGGCGCATATATGCCGCGCTGGCTTACACGTGGGGAACGCGAGCAGTAGCAGCAGCAGCGGCTTCACGAATTTTTCATTTCTCGATCGATCCCACACTGCAAGCTCAATTGCCGACGCTGCTGCGCTCGCCGCGGCCCCCGCGTATGGGCTTTTTAAAAACGCCGAGAGTGAGAGGGAGGGCGTCGATTTAGTCGTAAGTGCGCCCTGATAAATGTTTCAGGAATTGATAAAAACTCACGCGCGCGTGGGAGATAGATGGATGGAGAGGCAAACACGAGGGGGGAATTTAAAAAATGGGGGAATTGGTGGGGCAGAGTGTACGATAGCTTATTAAGTTTCCGATGTGCGCAGACAAGTGGGGGAGAGATCATTAGCGCACGTTGTTCTTCTTGGTCCGATGCATAGTGTGGATACAGAAGCTGAAGATACATATCGCGCTCGAATGTTAAATTTTTTTAATTTTGTATGAGCGCCCGCGCCGGTTCTCTCCTACGCGGGAGAGCGCGCGAGCGCGCGTACTTCTTGAAAAATGTTCATTGCAAGGGAATATGAGAGCCGTTTATTTTACCTACTTAGTTAAATGAAAACTTTTATAATGAAAAAACTCATAACCGTACGGAGGCGAGTGGGGGTGGCGAGAGGGAGAAACTTTGGAATATAAATATTGATTAAAAAAGTAAGGATATAAAAGTTTCAGACTGTGTATTTGAATAAACTAAAATTTTTGCGCCCCCGCCCCCCGTTCGTCCCACCCGACAATTTTTATTAATTTCAAGTTTAAATTTTCCGCAAACTTTATTTTTCATTACCCCCGTCGCCGATAGTGTAAGCAGCGGCGGCGGCTCCCGCTATATAGCTTGGCACCTCGGCGGAGCTGGCCTGCTCAGACAAGACATTCTACTTTCTTTTTTCCCACCAAAGCTTAATATCATTTTAATACAATGTATAATTTATCTTGCTTTCATCACTTTAATACTTATGTATAGATATATCTATACTTTTGTATATATATAATACACACCCGCGGGCGCGAGAAAGAGGATATACTGCAGGTGCTCGGGGCCGGACTAATTTCTTGATTAAAATTGTACTTTTCTCCGCGGCGTGAAATGTAATAAACGCACGCACACACACACATACAAACCGGTAAGCTCATTGTTAGCTTTCCGCGAAAAGCTTTTCGTCTTCCCCCACTCCCGCTATACATCGCTCTCTCCCTCTCTCCTCTCGAAGATGATTTTGCAGATCGGGGGAAGCTGGGCGCGCAGACACGAGCGAGAAAATAAAATGCAGAGAAGCCGGGCGCGCGAGCAGATATTAGACGCCATATTTATAAATTTGGCTCCTTGCGCGCGAGCCGCCGCGGCCTTTAACTTTAACTCTGATATATTTTCCGCGGGCGCGCGTCGAGGAAGAGCCGTTATAAATTATAAGGCATTAGAGAGAGAGAGAGGGCGGCGGGGGCGGCGGTGGTACGGCGCAGCGATGCTCTCTCTCTCCTCGCGCTTGCGCGCTCGGATGTGTGCAGGGGATGATTACGGCCTAATGGTGAGATATTACCGGAGCGGCATTACTCGAACACGAACGGGCTCGTGTTCTAATCTTTCGACAGCGTTTCCTACTTTTCGCGCCCAGGAAGCCCGCAGAGAGGGTGAGGACGAGGAAGGTGTGTGATGAGAAAAAAACGCGAGAAAGAGTGTAGTAGCGTGTCGCGTCGGGCGCGCGTAATAAGCCGCGTGTGTGACGAAAAGCACCGTCGAGGCTTGTAGGTACGCGCTGCGGACACGTGGCCGAGTTTTTGCGCTTATTAAGCAGCGTCCGAAAAATCTTGCTTCTGCCCCCCCGCGAGAGTTGCGCGCATGATGTGTGGATACGCGTGCGTTAACGCTGAGAGGACCCTTGAACGTGTACAGGCACCCCGTATACAACGCAGTACGCGCGCTCAGCTCTTCACATATATATATATATAGGGTTATTTAACGCGCGGCTTCCCGGACGTGTATCACGAACTCTCGAGAGTTCGAGCTCATAACGCTCGGGAAAATTACTTTCCAATCCATATCGCTGCACTGTACGTAATGGCCGTGTCTATTTTTGAAGAGCTATACGCCGCTGGGCGACAGAGGATATAAGGATGTATAACGTATAATATAGGTATGTGTGTGTGTGTGTGTGTATGTGTGTGTGTGTGTGTGTGTGTGTGTGTGTGTGTGTGTGTGTGTGTGTGTGTGTGTGTGTGTGTGTGTGTGTGTGTGTGTGTGTGTGTGTGTGTGTGTGTGTGTGTGTGTGTGTGTGTGTGTGTGTGTGTGTGTGTATATAGGTGCGATACTTTGGGCACTTTAATCAGGCATTATTATTAAGACGTGCATTACCCGGGACGTTAAATTTATACACGCGGGAGGGAGCCTCGAACAGAAATAATCCCCGGCGCTCGCGCTCTAATTAGAATAATATTTTAAGTAATTCATTATTAAAATTCCGCCTTGAAAGGGTAATTCCGCGCGCGAGACGCCGCCGTGAAATTCTCTGCCGCCGCCGCAGCCGCCGTTGCCTCAATTCGGTCAATGGGCGCATGAATAAGAGAGAGACCTCGACATTATATGAATAAGACTGCCAGTGATTACCTTTTTAATACGCCGGCACGAAAGAGATACGCTGCTAGCTCGCGGCCCCCGCCGCCATCTCTTTTTAATAATGGATTTTACGAGGTGATTCCGAATAAGAATTTTACGAGTTTTATGTAAAGCGACTATTTTGACGTGAAGCCAGAGCAAGTAGAGAAGAGCGCGATGGAAGGAAGGAAAACGAGACTCGCACCCACACTATATATAACGCCACAACGGCTTTTATTATTACTTTCGTCGAATAACGAAAATGGATCGTTCACGCGATTCGTAGATTTGCGAGCTTATCGTGCAATTAGCGGGGCGAGCGCGCGCGCGCGACTGAGAGATTGTAAATTCAGAAACGAGAGAGAGTAGTATAGCCGCGTTATAAACAGGGCGTGTCGCGTTTATACACCCGCGTGTGTGTCTATATTACAGTACAGTGCTATAGGATTTTTGCGAATTTCGCGATTTTAGAGAAACGACGACGACGACGGAGCCGCGCCCTAATGTAAGCCGAGGCGCGAGGAGAAGCAGAGCTGTATATACGCGCAACTGCCCCGAGCCACGCGCGCTTGTTAACTCCGTTAGGTAATATCTATTTCCTTTGCCCGTCATTTTTCTTCCCTCCCTTCGCGCTCTATATTACACACACACACACACACACACACACACACACACACACACACACACACACACACACACACACACACACACACACACACACACACACACACACACACACACACACACACACACACACACACACACACACACATATATATATATATATATATATATATATATATATATATATTACACACACACACATACACACACACACACACATATATATATTACACACACACATATATATATATTACCTACACCTGTACGTATGCGCTACACCCTCCCTTCCTCTCTCTCACTTTTTTTTCATAAAACATGAGGCTCCGATTCGTGGGCGCGGCCCGACAATGCATTAGGCGTACACGTGTACATAGTTCGCTCGGCTCGCCTCGCCTGCCTCGCCTCGCGGATAGTCAATAACGGGTTCGGTCGCGAAAGCCCTTTGCGCACGTGTGCTAGCTCGCTCGCTCGCGCGATAAATCAACTCACCTCCTTCTTCGCCTCTGCCGCCGCCTCCCCCTCGCCTATATAAGCTATAGCTCGCTCTCTCGATTCGTCAATCATAAACCTTAATCGTCCCGCGAGGCTCTCGCGTTCTCTCGGTCTCTCTCTCTCCCTCGCTTTCTTTTTCGAATCGTCTCGCGCGAGGCGGCCGAGGAACTTTGCTAATTAAATGGCGCGTTGCGTCAGCGCTGCGAATAAAACGCCGTTGATTACAGTTTCGAATTTCACTTTCCTCCCGCGCTCGCGCGCTATAAGAGCGTATTTCATATGCTGCGCATGCATGTGCTCTCTCTCTCTCCTCTCTCTCTGTCTCTCTTTCCTTCCTTTCTTTTCATTCCCCGCTTTATTTATAGGCATAAAGGAGCGTGCGCGCGCCCCCGCGCGGTCGCGATAGGGATCGACCATTTTGTAAATCAGTTCCGCCATTTTGTCTTTATAAATCAAGGCAGATAAAACAAAAAGTGTTCAGACTACATACTACTACTACTACTACTAATGCTACTATCTACTGTTCGCTTGTACGCTCCCATTCTGGGTGTGGATGTTTGGAGAAGAGGTATATAGACAGGTGGGGTGGGGTGGTAGAGAAAAAGCGAAGAAAAAAGGGGTGAACGAAGAGAGGGAGAGAGACTCCGTGGGGCGGCGCTGATTATAATTAACGCGGGCCGAATTAATAGAGCCGACACGCGAAAGGGTGTCGTCGTCCCTCTCTCTCTCTCCCTCTCTCTCTCTCTTTGCTCTCTTTCTGTCTCGCCGCGTGCGCGCGCTAACCCGCTGTTCTTGCGATCGTCTTTTTCCTTGAGCTCTGCACACGCCTCCGGCGAGGCCGACACCTGGCCTCACCTCGTGCAACGTCCATCTGCCGGCTTTACCCACACACACACACACATACACACACATACACACGTGTACACGTACACATCCGTCGTAATGCTCGAATCACGCGATGTGAAATCAGAAGTCACTTTAGCCGTATAGTGGTTGGCGCACGTGAGCGAGCGCTCCTAGTGTACAATGCCTACTGCGCGCGCGCGTGCGCGTGTGTTGCGTCTTTCTTTTTATGACCCGCTTCCTCGCCCTTCAAAAATAATAACCCGTGCTCGGCTTTTTCCTTCGTTTCGATGCCTTCCCCCCGGCTTCTCTTTTTTTTTCTTTATTATTATTTTCTTTACTTCCGAGAACGAACACACGCGGATTCTAGGGTTACAGGTTATACACATTTTTGTCCTCGCGCGCGCGCAGTTCTGCCGGAGAAAAGGGAGAGGGTATAAGGGTATAAAGGGGAGAAACGCGACTGACGATCGCTCCGGGTAAATACAACTACAGAAATTAGCGCAATACGAGGGAGTGCGCGCTTAGTTCTGTAACAACATACGGACGCGCGAGTGTACGCGCGGCGACGAACAAACTTCAAAGTTGGATTACCTACTTGGATTAATTCAATCTGCCGAGGCTGCTTTCTCTCTCTCTACGTCTACACCGCCGTTGTCTCCTATATAGTGTGCGCTATTTACCTCTTCTCGTGCCCGCCAAATTGCATTTTTCCGTCCACTCCGCAACCGCGTCTAATTTCTTCGCCGATGTTGTTTTGCAACGACGATCGCACGCGTGCGTGTGCCCTTGATCCTAACCCTCTCTATTCTCCCACCCACTCTGTACATATCTGTCTTTAGCAATTTAATAATCAACCAACTAATCGCTCTGATGTCAACTCTGATAAATTATTTATTATATCCTACGTAGAAAAAATTACGTTTGGATGAAGTTTGGGAAAAGTTTTGTTTGGCTTAAGGTTGGAAAAACATTTTCAATGAGACACTGCTAAACTTCCCAATTCATGATGAAAGAGAACTCTCCATCAACATACTTAAGGAGCATCTTTAACTTTATTCCTGAGGACAAGGCGGGTAGCAAGAGACGATCCTCGCTCGAACTCGCCATTGGCAAGTTTAAAACGGAATGTTTCCGCCATTCATTCCAAAAGTGGAATGATCTACCTGATCGAATCAAAGTTCTGTACACACAACCCTACTTTAAACCTAAGTTATACGAATACTACTTTTGATAACATAACGTTGCACATTATACACATATTTTTTTTCTTTTTTATTTCTTTGTATTTTTTGCTTTTTTTTTGTTGTTATTATTATTGTAGCTTGTATTTTTTTGTTGTTTCTCTTTTAATTGTTATTACGTACCGTTGCGTTGGTACTTTTTTTTGTTTGTTTATATTTTTTTATCATTTGTAAAGGGTTTAACCCCTACCGTGACTCGTTGTAAAATTTCTGTAAAAATTATTCGACGCTGGCTAATAAGGACCCCATGTCCTTTGTCAGGAATAAACTGAAATTCTATTCTATTATACTCTATTCTCTCTCTGCCTATACCTCTAATTAATTAACAAACCGCCGATGCGCTTCGGTATACATCCGAGTTCTATAAATAAGAATTGAATATGAGAAGGGTGGGTCTAGAAAGATATAGAGAAAGTGATAGACAGACGCCTTACCATTCAGAAAATTAAAAATAGAATATTTGCACCTCATTAGCAGATGCACGATTATCCCAATGCGTTTTGATCAGAAAGTACAATTACTAGAGAATACAAATATAGAAAAACATTTACAGAATTGATTTAATATTACAATACAGTAACCGAAATATAGAAGTTAGAAATAATAAAAGTAGAAAGTATATCTCAGAATCTAGAAACCAATAATGATCAACAAACCAAACCAAGAAAAAATATAGTACGAAAGACACATTTATAGAAAATAAAAAAAGACGAACGCCACAAATATAGAAGAAACTATAGTTTTTTCTATATTTTTTAGTAAGATTTTCTATAGGCGTGGCATTTGTCTTATGTATTTTCTATATAAATATGTCTTTCGTACTATATCTTTTCTTGGTTTCGTTTGTTGATCTTTATTGGTTTCTAGATTCTGAGATATACTTTCTACTTTTATTATTTCTAACTTCTATGTTTCGGTTATCGTATTTTAATATTAAATCAATTCTATAAATGTTTTTCTATATTTGTATTCTATAGTAATTGTACTTTCTGATCGAAACGCATTGGGATAGTCGTGCATCTGCTAACGAGGCGTAAATATTCTATTTTTAATTTTCTGAATGGTAAGGCGTCTGTCTATCACTTTCTCTATCTTTCTAGACCCACCCATATGAGAATACAGCAAGAAGCGTTGCTCCTCTCCCTCAACATTTCGTAATAATGAATGAGCAGCGCACAACGCGGGGCGCGGAGCGTCAGTCCGCGCTCGCCGACGGCAGCAGAAGCGCTAAACAATGTTTTTGAGCCTCTGAAATGCCGATGAATTTTACAGGAGCCCCAGTGTTTTAACCCTTTCAGCGATAGAGCGCGAGCGGGGGCCGAGCGTCGTGCGCGTGATTTTCAATTATGCATTTGACGCCTAGCTTACGTGTGTTTGCGTCTAGATTTACCGGCACGCTCGTTATTGATCTTTCTAACTTTTTCCCTTTCTTTCCGCCCGTACGTATATACACGCATGCATCTATACATGCATATATGTATATGTGAACATGATGAAACCGAAGAAAATTTTTCTTGTCCCGGGTTTAATAATTCAGGCAAGGGGTAGTAGGAGTGGTGGCAACGCTCGTACTTTCTTCTTCTTCTTCTGTTTTTTCGTATTTCATCCCCGCCACCAAGCGGGGCGAACTTTCGTCTCCGGCGTCGCTAAATTATTGAAACTACTCGCTCGTGAATATAATAACTATTACGCAACCAGCCCCCGTGGAAACTTTCCTTTTTCCGCATACATTTGTATGCGTCGTTGTGACGCGCGCGTTATGTAAAAGAGTCGTCCGAAAATGCAACATCCAGAGCCTATATATATGGAGAAGTAGATCGACAGTCATATATATATATACGCGCGCGAAATGCAGAGAGGAGACGGTATGGAGCAGGTACAGTAGGAAGAAAATCAAGGGGTGCGCTAGCTCGCTCGTTCGCACATAAAACCATTATGTAATTACGTCTAGTCTGGCCGAACGAACGAGAACGAACGGAAGGAGAGAGAGAGAGAGAGAGAGAGAGAGAGAGAGAGAGAGAGAGAGAGAGAGAGAGAGAGAGAGAGAGGAGAGATGGGAGGGGAGGGAGGCCGAGTTGACTTGAATTTGATTTCAGAGAAAAGGGTTGATACCGCTACCGGGTTCCGATCGCGTGATCCGCGCGCGGCGCCACCCTTTCGCTGCCTGTGCTTTATACGTCCGCCCCCTTCTCTATCCCCCTACACTCCCTCCTTCCTTTCTCTCTGAGAATGCACTCTTTATATATGTATACGTTATATGTTTTATACACGAGGCGGCGGCAGCAGCAGCGTCGGCTGCCAATATAACGAAAGCCCGAAACTTCGCAGAAGGACGATGGGAGGAGGAGGGGGGGGGGGGGCGAATCAACGTGTAATGAGCAGCAGCGCGTCGGCAGGGCGCGTGCACGTCACGTAACTTTCTATTCATGAAAATTAATGTTCACGAGTGTCATACCGGGAGTGAGTGAGTGAGTGAGTGAGTGAGCGTGGCAGTGCCGGGATAGAGAAAAATGGATTAAATACAACTATATTATATATTGATAGCGGAGGGTGCGCGCGCGCGTGTGTCTTTTGAATTTCGAGAGCCCGAGAGAGCGTCAATCGGGGAAAACTTTTTAGCCCTCGCGTTCGCTTTTTTTTTACATGCGCTTTATTTATTATTCAGACGCGTCCTTGTGTGTATACATATGTGTGTGTGTATACGTGGGTGCAATCAGACCGCGGGATGGAAGAGTACGCGCGCAATCGCATCGCGATTTTTTAAGTAATCTGCTCGCGCTCGTAAATCTCGCTTTTTTCACGTGGGGGGCTTTTTTTAGCCGCACGGCTGCGTGGGCGTTATATACGCGCGCGGGACTTAATCCAATATAACTATTTTCGCGTGGTAAATAAATAATGGCGGAGTGACGCGCGTAGTTGGCCACTATATACACTGTGCGAAACAGCCGAAACATGTGGCCACTACTGGCCTGCCGCAGCAGCAGCGATGGCAGCGATTGTGAATCATGTACGGTATGTGGCCGCTGCTTTTGTATATGTAGATATATATGTTATACATGCACGTCTGTATATAAGAATGCGCGTGCGGTAGTATTTTGGTTTGTTTCTCTTGCTCGAAAGCGTTTGATGAATTGCGCTAGATGTTGTATATAATAACGGAGTGAGAGAGAGTGAGAGAAAAAATTTAATATGTTGTGCGCGAGCTTTGTTTTTAATTTGATTTCACTTTTTACGATCGCCGATGTAGAAAGAGTATTTCGGTGCCGGGAAACGAAATTTTCAACTTGATTTAACGTAATTGAAAATGTTTTGTATATATATGAGTTCGGTGGGGGGGGGGGGTTCTCTCGCGTTTTGACGTTTTTATAATTATTTGCTTCATAATACATTTCGACGTTGCGTTTTGACGTTTTTATAAAATAGAACAGTCATTTATTGTAAATAAATTGCATTTACAAACGGTATATAAAAAAACATTCGTGAATAAATCATGTATAAATGTAAATACAAATAAATCGTGCATATAATAATTTGTATAGTCAACTAGAGGTTCTTAGTCTATTTTTGAAATGTATGATATCACAGTCGAATTCTTAAAAGCTAATAATACTGAATAGAAAGTCAAAGACTAAAATTAGTGATATCACATATGAGTAGAAAATTTAGTTGACTAGAAAACAAAAATACACTATAGTGACTATTTCTATGAAAAACTTAAAAAATCGCTGACATAGCTAGGTCGTACAAAATAGAACTAAAAATTAAAAATTAACTAAAATACTGATATCACACTCGCACTCACCAGTCACGCTAATAAATACATTCATTCGTGTAAATGGGACGACACAGTATAAATTAACATACAGAGTCGCCCATTTTGCGAGTGGTTAGTCGAGATTAAGGAGTTGCATTCTCAAAGCAGTTTTGAACCTGCTAAGCGATGGAAGATTCCTCCTAACCTCAGCAGGCAGAGAATTCCGTCGGTGCATACCTTATACACTGAAAGATTTTATTCCAGTTTCAGTACGCATCGGTGGTGTTGTCAATTTTATAATTATTTTCTTCTACATAATAAAATGCATATTAACCGTATAATTAATAGAATTCGCATTGATTAATGATAATGATATGTCTTGTAGAATAAATGGACTTTACGATTTTCATGTAAAAATACTATAAATTGAGTCGCGAGCAAGCGCGTGCGCGCGAGGTGGCCGCGCGCTCGCGCACGAATATAAACGGGATAATGAAGTAAAATATCGCGCCTCGTAATTACGATTTTACATATATATAATTATATGGGGGCTGGGGAGAGTTTTAAATCTATAAAAATGTCTTCATCCGACGGGAACCAATGGGAAGTGTTTACACCTCTCGCGCATCCTTAAATCAATCGACTTTACGAATTTCCAATTTTATTGTTAATAAAAGCTCATTTATGCCAATCACGCGCGGACGTCCGAATCGAAAATCTCCCCTCTTTCACTTGTATTCTATTCGAACGAAATGATGAATAAAGGGTGCAATATTCCGATTGGTAGTATCCGTATTGAGGGGGTTCATAAAGTAGTCATGACTACTAATCTTTTCGTAGCAGAGGGAAGGAAATTTTTTAACTGGGATGAGATATTGCTATGGGTGCAGCCTGAGAACACGAGACTTTACGCACTTTATTAATTTAAATTGCATCACATGCATTAACAGTACATTATGGAAATTGTTGCTTTTTGGGTAGAGAACACTTTATGACGGTGAAAGAAAAATCTCGTTTAGAGATATCATGTTGGAAATGTTTTTTGTACCTTTACAATCAAAATATACCACATTTTGAGAATATCCGTTTGGATGCGTGCGTCTGTACACACAGTCATATCTTAGAATCTATACCTACTGTCCAGATTTTTATAAAAAAAGAGAATACTCCGGGATGAAGAAAAAAATTCTTTTGCGATAGTTGTTATTTTCTGTTTTATGTTGATTTTTCAATTTTCATAATATTTCTTTTAGTTCTCTATACTTTAATACCAATGTTACCCATGTTTATTCATGGAATCAACAGTTATACTTTAACGAAACGCAGCAAATCAACTTTTCGTAAACACGGAAACTACCTTTACCTGGAATCACGCTGCGTTCATTGGAAAAACGCTGTTATTTTTTGAAAATAATGAATTCGGTTGATGTAATAATGAATTAAAAGTAGTTTTCCATAAAAAAAGTATTTGCTTCAAGAAATCTTATATTTCCAATTCTTAGATCCATAACTGCATGAATTTCAAGTATTTCAAAGTCTGTCCCATGAAAATCTATCGAAAACTTTTTTCAAAAAACTGTACCAAAGCAAAAATCTAGTCAATGCAATATTTCTGAGTAAAATAGGTCTACAGATCCTGGTGGAAATGCAAAACATTTTATAAATAATAACTGAACATTTGTATTAGAAACTTGCTATAAAATGGGAATTGCTCTTATCCAGTTTCTAGCTCCCAATGCTTTTTCTCCTATTATTTGGCCATTTAATAGATTGAAAAATAGCATGAGTTTTTCGAAGACAAGTACAAGTTTGTTCTTAAGTATTTTAAAGTTATTAAAACTGATCAGTTTTTTTAGTCTGGAAATGACTAGCAGAAGGCTTGCTGTTATGACAAGGAGTGAGAGAGACAGAATCAGAAGGAGAAATAAAAGTTTTGCTGAATTATTGATAGAATGAGTACACCAAATTATTTACTAGTTAATGTTATTTATTTATATTTTGGTAAGCCTTCCAATGCACTTTAATGCTCTTTCATCAAAGATAAAATTAGTAAACAAATCAAATACGAATATTTTGTTGATATGTCAATCTCAAAAATAGGCAAATAATGGTCGAAAAATCGTTTCATCATAGCGATTAATTAGCCAGTTTTACTCTAGCTATTTTCTAACTTATTGGCCATTTCATATAGATGAATTTCTACCGCAGGGGATATCCCGGGCCATTTTATAAAAAATTATGCCTACTTATAATATATTATTAGTATATATAACTAATTATATGGTATTATATTTTTCAGGTGATTTTGGCCTCAAAGACTGTTAGGTCTATGACCCCCTTAATTACTGTTTCCTGTATCAATCTATGGTATCCAGTGTCCTATCCCACGTACAAAAAATTGCCTTTGGAAGAAGTTTGGGAAAAGTTTTGTTTGGCTTAAGTTTGGGAAAACTTATGCAATGAGACTTCCCAATGCCAAACTCCCCAATTCGTTATAGAACCAATTAATTTTTTAAGTGACGAAGTTTAAGAAATGCTTTTCAAATCGTTGGCCAAACTTTGTAAAAGTTAAGAGCAATTGTTCAATTCAAAAGAAATTTCGAGTGATTCCCCACCGATCCACCCTTAGTCTCGCACTTTGACTTATAGCCCGAACCCAACATTCTTCCTCAAATATTGTCATACGCCACCTGTCGGTAGTCGCTAACACTTGAACACTTGAAAATAGCAATTTATTTACGACATTTTTCAAACTTTAACCAAACTTTTTAAAACATCCTATCGAAGTTTGGCATTGTCTCATTGCATAAGTTTTCCCAAACTTGAGTCAGACAAAACTTTTCTCAAACTTCTTCCAAACGTAATTTTTTTTACGTGGGATCCCAAACGATTCTGAAATTTACAGATAAACCTCACTGTTCTCTTCCAGATTACAACGTTTCAGATGCACCATTCTGATCAACCTCCTCCAAAAATCTTAAAAGACGACGGGACCACCCCGCGCCAATCATTACGAAATCAAAGACCGCGCGAATCCGTCAAGGCTGGCGCACAAACGGCTCCGTGGACCACGACACCCCCGCCCCCTCGGCTCTTTATCCAGGGCAGTTGGTAATACAACGGCGTCGGTAGCAGCAGCAGCAGCAGCAGCAGCAGCTACAGTTGGTGGTCAAACAGTACATATCGGTCGCCGCTAGATTAGAGCGAGGAACGGCGGTGGCGCTCGTTTGAGGCCAACGCCAACCCTTTTGGCCTCAAACCGCTCGCCCTGCTCTCGAACCCTCGGCTGTCAGACCGGAATTAGCCTCTCACTCCCTCTCTCTTCCTCTCTCTCTCTCTGCGTGCAGATCAGCCACGAGGGAGAGAGGGAGAGAGAGAGTCAACGCCTGGCTATTGATATTTTACACTCGCGCGGCCCAGTCGTCGCGCTCAAAAGCAATCTAACCCGCGACAAACGCTACCACTGCCGCTGCTGCTGTAGCGCGACAGGGGTTCTCTTAAACGAGCGTGCGCGCGTATAGCGCTGATCACGTTTCCTATAGAATTCCAGTGGCATTGTTCGGCGTTGTGTGCGTGTGTGTATGTATGTGCGTGCACGCCCGATGATGCCGCGAATTTTTCGAGAGCTCCGGATGGTTTGGCGAGGCATTTTTTCGGCGCGGTTGGCTTGCGTTTTGGTTTTTTCTTCTTTTTTTTTTGCGATTCTATGTACGATACCGTGCATTTATATGGTTTTAATAGCTCAAGGAAGAAAGAGAGCCGATGAAAGTTTAAAATTAATTGTATATATATGTGCGAGCGAAAAGGAGGAATGCCGCAGCGATGATTCGAAAAATGGATGCGAACTTTTATTAAATTTGTCTTGCCAGCCTGCTCCGCGAAAATTGTTAAGATTATGCCGCCGCTGAAGCGAGTTTCAGCATAGTTCAGCCGTGAGCGCGCCCGACGAGTGGCCAAGTACCTTCAAGAATTCTCGATTACACCCGGTAACTCCACCAACCCCCCATGTCCCCATTCCTCTTCTTTCCCTCAACATTTCTTATTTAAACACTCGCGAGTATCGACCTTTAATCACCCAATAGCCACCCGCGAAAAATCCTGGCTATAGCTGCGCCCGTTCGAAGGTTACGAAAGGGGTGCGCTCGCGCGTGTTTGCGGCTGCAATCGAAGGGAGCATGGCGCCCACGGGGTGGGCGAGAGGTAGGCTCTCTCTCCCTCTCTCTGTGCATGTATGCGCGTGTGGGTGCCCCGCGCGCAGCATTGTCCAAAGTGCCAAAGTTACATGGGAGCGGCGTAACTTAGCGCGCGCTCTCTCGCGCTGGTTACCGCGCACGCGAGCCGCTCTAACTTTCCTACTCTGTGTTCTCACTCTCCCTGTCTATATCTTTCCCCGAGCGAGTTGGCAGAGGGCTCCGGTTAATTTGCTCGCGGAGCAGCCGCCGCGGCCGCGGGCGAGTCGATAGCGCGGCGTCTTTTCTTATAGTTCGATGCCCGGAACGAATGGCTATTATAGGCCGCGAGCCTACTTTCCCGTAATTGCCCCTAATTCTTTGTTTTTTATCCTTTTCCTTCGCGCGATCTCTTTTTGGCTTTACGCGGGAAGCTTGGTTGTTTGCCGTTTTTGAGGCTTGCGCGCGTGTCGTGCAAATGTTAACTTTGAACGCATTCGGGGAATTTTAATGCGAGGCTTTATTATGCTTTTAAAAAATCGATGCAAGAGCTAAGGGCTGTGGGTGTGTGAGTATATGTATACATGTGTGTATGTGTGAGTCGGTTCGTTACCGTCTATAACGGCAAATAAATAGAACGTGCTCTTTTTTTTTCTTTTTTTTTTTTTTTCAGAAAAAGAGACAGAAAAGAATATGTATACCAAAAAGTACGCAAAATATATTTTCCAGAAAGCTCGGTATACGTATACGTTCTCAAGTACTTACTTGCGCGACGTACACCGGAGTAAAGCACATAATAACGATGAAACGTCAACAGTGTGCCGTTCAAAAAAAAAAAACTCCCGACGGCAGGCGTATACGAAAAAAATGTCTTTTTTACTAGTACGTTTAAGATTCGCCATGAAGTGGAAATCATAAAAAATCGTGGCTTGCCAGCGCGCGCGTATATCGAGCGTGTATAGCAGCGGTTCAATTACTCTCGGCGGGCGAAACGCTGCCGCTTATATATATATGTATATACGCTCTCGCTCGACGTAAGTATCGATGCAATGACGGTGCGCGTACGATATGATAGCCCCCCCCCCCAAACGAACGCGGGCGCAGGGAGTGAGAGCGAGAGACATAGATAGATAAAAATCGAGAGACAGCAGTAGCTCAAAAAAAAGGTGAAAAAAAAGAGAGCTCGCGCGCGGGCCGTTGCATAGGCGACGTAGAAAAGAGCGAGGGAGGACTCGAGCGAAAAAATCCATCGAGAGAGAGAGAGAGAAAGAGCCACACGGAGACAGTGAGAGAGGAAGAGAGAGAAAGAGAGTCGGAAGCGCGCGCTTTCAAACGAGAATACGGGCACTGGCATTTTGTAAATTAAATTTTAAATATTAAAAATAGCCGGGCCAGCCGCTTGCCCCCACCCTCTGCCCTCCCGTGCACTTTTCGCAGTATCGCGCGCTCGTTCTATCCTGTAGCCAAGGCCACTAACGAGCCTTCGCGTATATTCCAGCCAATTCTGCACATGCTACTCTCTCTCTCTCTCTCTCTCTCGCTTTCCCACAGGCACACGCGTGCGACCCCTTTGCCTTTCCTCTCGCGGTGACTCCGCGCTCACTCGCTCGCGCCACACCCCACTTGCTCATTCGTCAATAATAATTTTATTCGAGGGTGAAAAATTGGAATTTTTTTTCCGAGAGCTTTTCTCACTGGATACGCGCGCGGCTCTGTTGCATCGGGCGGCCTATGCACTCGAAATGGCTAGCGCGCCCTTTGATCCTCTCTCTCTCTCTCTCTCCCTGCATACGTATATATATATATATATATATATATGCGCGGGAGGCTAACCCACCCCCCACTATTGCGATTCCCTCCCTATAAAACATATCAGAAAGTTACGATAGGCCGGCTATCGTCGACGCGTAAACAGACTGAGAGCGAGCGAGCTGCGAAATGTAATTCCGACGGTGTAAATTGAATTTCTGCTTTTTTTTTATATACGCGAGAGAAAGGGGGTTGGGACGATAAAGCCGGTCGAGAATCGTCGGGGGAGGTGGAGGAGATATACTATACGCGTATGAGCGCGAGCGGAAAGAAAGATGCTCGTTGTCGATAACTTTCCTGCATGCGAGAGCGAGAGAGAGAGAGAGAGAGAGAGAGAGAGAGAGAGAGAGAGAAAGATTGGTCCTGTATGTTTCTTCATCTTTCGCTATACTTCGGCCGCTGATGCTCGCACCTCCTTCTTCGCGCGGGATTTATCGATGAATGCACACGCCGCGCCGGCATAATCTACCTTATAGTCGCAATAAAATATTTAAGACACGCGAGCACACGCCATAGAGATATGGCGAAAAAAAGGCTCGCGCGATTCTTCGGCAAATCAACGAGCGCGCGAATCCATTCAATATGCAAGCGCTCGCATTGCATAATTTAAGCGCGCGCGAGAATCGGACAAATGGAGATTAGGTGCCGAATGATGCTCTTTTCTCTTTATACACGCACATATATATGTATATTATCTGAGTATGCGGAAAGACTGTCTGTGTGCGCACTCGTGCACTGCACACACGCACGCACTATATACACTATTATCCGCGATCGCGCATTAAAAATGAACGGGGGGCGGAGGAGCTTCGACGCGCTTCTGTCTTCCTCGCGCTCTCAGGAGCTTTTGAAGACAGGCGAGAGACAATAATAATCAACGAGCGTATTTCGACAAAGCTTCGACGCGCTCCGTATTTATTTCGACGAATAAAAATGAAAAGTCACGGGTGAAAGAGGGAAAGCAGGCGAGATGAGACAATGGCTGCGCGCACGCAATGTATGCAGATGATATAAGCTCTCGCGCACTCGTGCGCGCTATATATATAGGTCTATACGTATCGATAAGTGTATACATACACGTATACACATATAGAGTGAAGCAGCCTCGCATCTTCATTTTTCTTCGGGGTTACCGAACTTTTTTCTCCGTCGCGGCCACGGCGGCGCATCGCGCTAGTTGTGCGACGTATGGAGGAGCAACCGACTGATAAATGATTCATGCCAGCCCCTCTTTCCCCGAGCGTACACACACGCACACTTTCTCGTGCATCCCCCCCCCCCCCCCCCGCCCTCCAAAAGAAAGCTGGGAAACATTAATACGTTGTATATAAGCGAGCGAGCGTTCTTTATTTACTCTTCGCGGATGCGCGCACGCGCGTGTGTATACATATATGTGATGTGCGTGTGTGTGTGTCGTGTGCTCGAGGGGCCAAGAGAGACGAGCGCATATAGGTACGCAGTCAATGCAGCGACGCTCTAAAGGGAAAAAATTCATCAATTAAAATTCTATTATTTTATTCGATATTATGTCGAGGCACAGGGGAGGGCACGAGAAAAAAAAGAGAGCCCCGCGTTGATCCATTATTCATGCCATTTTCCTCGACTCCGGTGCGCCCCGCTTGTACGTGCTGTTCCCATCCGGGACACAAAACATTTTAGAATAATACAAATTGTCGGGGTTTCCGTAATTTTTCAATAACTTTCCGTGCTTTTATTTGTCGAGTTTCGCGTGCCCTGCAGCTGCCGGTCGACGACTCCACTTCTCCCACCCGCGCATACCCATAAGCTTCGGCATCGACGTTTGAAAAGAAATTATTAATTCATAAGCTTTTTCTGAGCTTTCGCACGGCGAGGTCCTGCGAGAAAGCGGGAGAAGGCGGGAAGAAGGAGAGATAGAGAGTGCGAGCTAGAAAGAAAACTTGGAACTCGGCGGGCTGGGAAAATTAATTTAAGTTGTTTACGATCTCGCTCTACATGCCGAGTTTCGTCAAGAAATTTACGACTGGTTCATTATTCACGGATTTTTCGTTCGTAAATTTTAAATTTCGTTAAAAACAAGTTCAAGACGAGCGAACGCCGCGTCTGCGCTTGCTTCAATGTTAAACGTGTCTAAATATTTGAGCTTGCGCGCGCGCACGCGAATTCCATTAGCTGCATAGAGCGCTCTCTCTCTCTCTCTCTGGCTCACTCTCTATCGCGCAGATGATCATTACATAGAAAAGAAGGCTTTCGCACGCTAAAGACAAGACACAGTGCGTAATATATAACCGCACGGAGGGCCAAAATTTATAATCAAATGCACGCTGCAAGAGAGCGAGAGAGAGAGAAGGGGGAGTCTGCAGCGTCGCGTCAAAGTTATGGATGACCTTTGACCGGCGCCGTCTCGCTCGCTCGCTCGCGCGCGAATGACAAATAAAACATATTTTAAGATTTCCCAGCGGATTTGGGAGCGCCGGGGCCTGAATAGTTTACGAGGCCGAGCGAACAGATAGAGGCGAGCAGCCGTGGCCGGAGGGCGGAAGAGAGGGGGGCGAAAGGGGGCGAGAGCGAGCGGCGCGGCGTTAAATATTAAAAACTTAAAACCATTTCGCGGCTGCTGAAATATTGAGCATCCAAAGAATTGCGTCCATTCGTTATTAATGCGAGGAGAGACTGCCGGCAGCAGCAGCAGCGCCATCTTGGACAAACTCGCCACCTGCAGGAGTAGGTGGAGGGTGTAGTAGTAGCAGCAGCAGCTATTACGTGCGCACCTAAAATTGAGCTCTCCTGCTGCAGCGCGTTTCCGAATTCGTGGCAGGGCCGCGATGTATTAATATCCTACGATTACCCGACCGAATAATCGCTTTATTATATTAGTTTCTCGTTTTGCGCGTTCTCTGCAAGGCACGATTAAACATTAAAACATTGCGCTCGAGCGATCTATCTCACGCCCGCGGCGGGGGGGGGGGGGGGGGGGGGGGGGAACTAATTTTATACTTTGCCGAATAGTTTCGGAACGGGTATATACCTGCGAGAAAAGGAATATCAATATATATCCTTCGGGAAATTATCGCGGGAGTATGGGAGTTTGTTATATAAGTGTCTTAGAGCCGCGTATTTATAAAGCCCGCGCGTGCTATAATAAACGCGAGGCTTTTCCGCGAGGAAGAGAAAGAGAGAGAGAGTGTATTGACCTTCGGAAGTTGCGAGCAATTGAACGACATAAGTGGATTCGTGAGCGTGAAAAAAAAAATGCTTTATACACGCCGCGCGTATATAACGGGAGCGCACGCAAATTTTTAACCCGCGTAAAATTTTAGCGCCCGCGCATAGCTGTACGCGCGTTAAACATTTTTTTTTTAACACTCGAGCGGGACAATGAATATTTCAAAGTCCGAATCAGTACTTTCATTATGTTTTAATATAAATATAAAGTTTTAGCGCGTGAGGCACAGTGGCGGTGCGCGGGGGTAGGACCGGGGAAGTATCATGCGCTAGGCTTTTTACGCACTAAAATTTTTACAATACGAACCGACAAGCGCGCACAGCCGTAGCGGCAAATTGTTAACGTAAAATAAAAAGTTTGGATCTGCTCGGAATGACCGGGCAGTAACATAAACGTTTGCCGTATACACACACTTTTTGCAGCCAACCGCAGAGTGAGAGAGAGAGAGAGCCATCGTATCTTTATTTTCATCCGAACGAGTTTTTTTTTCAAATTGCCCGCTCGCCCGCGCGCGCGCACCTTTTATTACCTAAAAGCCCCGCGCTATAGTGCTTTGTTAATTTTACTCCCGCGGATTCGCTCACGGAATAGATATAATTGCTTCGCGCTCGCACCAAAGTGTCGCGTGTGCGGCGCATCGCAGAGAGAACTGTGCCCCTCCCCGCGCCGTGTCCGTGCGCTTGCAATTAAGATTTGTAAATTTCGCGGGGGTTGTATGTGTGTGTATATATACATACGTATATATACATATATATGTATATAGAACGGCGTAGGGAATCGATGCGAGTAGGATGCGCGCGCTCGGCTATACGGAACGTCAGTTCGTTAGAACTAGGCGGGGAAGTGCACTCGCACGCATTCGCGCTGCATGATGAGTGAGAGGGTGAGCAGGCGCGCGCTAGCAAGGGGTGGTGGTAGTGCTACTAGTAGCAGTAACAGCAGCAGCAGCAGGTAAAGGGAGAGGGCACATAATAAACATCGATATATTCGCGTGTGGATGTTCGCGTTTCGTGTTTGGGTATATAAGCGCGAGTGAGCGAGCGAGCTAACGTCGAGGGCCACGGGCCTGGCAGCATAACTCAGAATTGCCCGGCGCCGACGAGAGAGAGAGAGAAGGGGAAGGGGGGAGCTAAGGGGGCGGCAGCGGCAGGCAGGAGGGAGAATTGACAACATAGCACTAACATTGTATGCGCTCGCGTTATGTATTTATGTAAATGCATCCAGAGCTGCTCCCCCCCTCCCCCCGACTGACTTTGCCTACCTCGTCTCCTCTCTCTCTCTCTCGTCGTCGCCTCCTCCTCCCCCCTCGTACACTTCCTCCATTGCCGAGAGTCGTGTATGAGAAAGCGGGTATACGCGTCTATGTGTACGCCTGTATGTGTATGCAGTGCAGTAGGAGTAGGAGGAGGAGGAGGAAGGAGGTGGAGAGCCGAGTCACGACCCACCCACACACCCTTTCTCGCGTGCGCGCGTATTATGCGTTCTCTCTCTCTCTCTCTCTCTCTCTCTCTACCTGTCGATCTGGACTTATGTATACGCGGAGCGAGCGAACGAGCGCCTCTATTATACACCGCACGTGCGTGTATGTGTATATTACGTGCGCGCGATATGCGTGCGGTAGGCGTTGCAGATGCCTTTCTCAAACTCGGCGCGAGCGCTGATTGCTCTAATTTTCGACGAAGCGCGAGCGCGCTGTGTTTTCGGGAGGGAAAAATTCTTTTCCTCTCTTTATAATTGGCTAGGCATACGGGGGCGCAGGCTTCGTGTGTGTTTATATGCGAGCAGGAATGCAGCTAACTCCTCATTATACGACACACCGTCGAGCTGTTTATCGAGAAATCGCACAGCATTTGCGTTATTCCACGAATAGCAATCTCGGCGAATCAGCGCGTGCTTTCCCGTGTAATAGATATATTACGCGCATATTTTAATTAAGATTCCTTTATTTGCTGGTAAAAAGGTACTCCGCGGCTCGTTGCGTCGAGTGGAAATGTGTTACTCGAACGCTCGAGTAAATCGCAATGTGGTTAAATTCGAGCTTCTCTGATTTTGTTGCATTTTTAGCACGCTCTGATGCGGCCCTACATATATACACGCCGGTGGTATAGCGTATAAATATTATATATACGGAGGGCAAAACTAAGTTCTTGCATATTTAATTCGCGGCCTCGCGGGCAGCTTGATTGTATTAAGAAAATCAGCTGAAAAATCAAGGTTTAACAGGTCGAATGCAATCAAGTAATAATAATAGCAGGCATACTGGGCACAGCCGGAATGCCACAGCCGCGGGTAAATTTAACGGTTGCATATACATATAATCGATGCCGCGCGCGCTTGAAAAGGTAAAATATATTTTGTCCTCATTGCGATACAAACCGCGCAATTAAAGGTCCTTCGTATATATATGCGCGCTCTATTTTCGCGAGTGCCACGTCGGCCTGTAACGGGCTAATCGGTTAAATCATAATGTTTATTGCTTTTTCATTCACAATACATTATATTTCGTTATTCGCTTAGTAGCCTCGTTTTAACAGCGAGCAGATGTCAGTGCGGTACGTGTTCACGCTGACGAGGTTAATTGGGGCTGGATCTTTTGACAAAATCGTAATGTTGCAAAAATTAATAAACTTTATTTTACAGTAGCGAAAGCTGGATATGTTGTTGACGTCACTCTTAATGACCGTTTTCAGTTACTTAGCTGGGGGGTTAATGAAGTGAGAATGTAGGAAAAATTTGCAAGAGCTTACCACACGCATTAATTTTTCCAAAAATAAAATATTTTATGAAAACTTTCATTTTCTCTTTAATTGACATTTAAGACAACGTTTATAAACATATGCATGTTACGATACTATGTTGAAATTATTCGATCACTCATTCATACATTCACTTAACGCAGTCAAAGTAAAGATCACACATAAGAGATTGAAGAAATAGGTCCGCGCGCCAAGATAAAAGAAGAGCCATCACCAAGTTAAGCATGCATTATCATTGGCTGAAAATTCGAATCGTTCGAGGGCCAAATAAAACATGGCCCCGCAGTAGTATAGGTCCGGGTGTGAGCTGCAGAAGGACGCGCGCGCGAGGGCGATATCGAGGAGTGCGAGCGAGCTTGCAGGGGAACGTGTATATATATGCTGCACTAATGTAGGGTGAGAGCGAGGCAGAGGCGGCGGCGGCGGAGAAGAGAGAGAAGGAGAACGAGTTAGTTGGCGGCGGCGGTAGCACACGACATACAGGAGGATGGGGGTGGGCTGCCGGGCTCCACACACACATATATACGTCTCTCTCTCTCGCCGCGCCCGAGCCCGCGCACCGATCACATTAATCAGAGGTTATTGCGTGCATTCCTAATCATCCGAGGTACCTGACTATTCCCAGATTCTGATTGGTGCATTACTCGGCATTTCCGGTATGATTCTACATTCCAATTGGCCGGGCGCGCTCTCGTGCGGCCGCTCTCGGCTCGTTTCAATCGAATTCAGCGGTAGCAGCAGCAGCAACGGCTACCTCCCCCCCCCCCCCCCCCCCCCACCATCCCACAGCGTCCGCACCCTACGGAGAACCTCGTCAACGTCGTCGTAAATGCCCCCGCCGCCGTTATTGCGGTCGCGTCCGAGCCGTTGCTGCCCTACTGCTTTGCTTATACTGCATCTATGTCTGTGTAATGCGCACGCTCGCGAGAAAACGACGCGAGAACCAGGAAAGAAGTGAGAAGAGAGAGAGAGAGACAGAGACAGAGAGGGAGACAAAAGGAAGAGGCGTGAGCTCTCAACACTTCGCCCATTGGCTCGTCTGCAGTGCGGGGGTGAGTATGAGAGAGAGAGAGAGAGAGAGAGAGAGAGAGAGAGAGAGAGAGAGAGAGAGAGAGAGAGAGAGAGAGAGAGAGAGAGAGAGAGAGAGAGAGAGAGAGAGAGAGAGAGAGAGAGAGAGAGAGAGAGAGAGAGAGAGAGAGAGAGAGAGAGAGAGAGAGAGAGAGAGAGAGAGAGAGAGGACGGTTCGAAAGTAATTTCGATTTCTCACGCTACTTCGATTCGCCCGCGCGATAATTACCAAGTAATTAACAATCCATTTTCAATCGCGCTTCAACGAGCTCGCGAGCTCGCGCCGCGGAAAATAGCAAATTCGTAATATCCTACAATATTGCCGCCACGCGCATTGGTCTCGCTCTGTCTCTCCCTCTCTCCTGTCGCGAGAGCTTATATTTCTCTCTCTCTCTCTCTCTCTCTCTCCCGCTTCCTCCCATCCGCGAGTTCCTCGCTTCGCCTCATCCCCCGCGAGCGCGCATTCTCAAATTTCCTATTTGTAAATAAGCAATCAGCGTTCGCGCGCGGCGGCGCCTCCGCGCCGAGTTCCCGCCGTTGCCGTCGCTCCGCTCCCGTCGCATCGCTGCTGCTGCTGCTGCTGCTGCTGCTGCTGGACGAGGTGAGACAATTAATCATTTCAATTAACGGACAATTCAATCGGAACGCCGACCGAGAAGAATATTGGAAGCGGGACACTACCGGAAACTCGTACTTTGCCACCTACTATTTCCATTGCGTTTCTCTCCCTCTCTCTCCTCTCTTCATTTATCTCTCTCCCTCACTTTTCCTCCTTCTTCGCTTCGCACCGAATGGTTTCTCTCTCTCTCTCTCTCTAGCTCTAACCGACGGCCGCACCGCTATCCTCCTCCCTATATCCCTCCATCGCGCGACCGACGCGATAACGCAAATTTTCATTTGCTTTTCGTTCTTGACGTATTTCCGGGAAATAAACGAAGGCACGAGACATCGGGGCCGGCTGCTGCTGCTGCTGCTACCGCTCCTGCTGGTCTCTCTAAATTTTTCCCTTCCTCCGCGCGCGCAGGCCAATCTTGAGTGGCGAATGAAATTTTTATCTCTCATGTGATGGGTTTTTTGTTTGAACTTGATTTTATATCGATATAAATGGGAAATTACTCTCGCCGCCGCCGGCGACTACTCGTCTGTATACCTGGCAAGGCTATCGAGTGTTTTATATAACGATCTTTTTTTACTTTTTTTTTTTATTCACAATCGAGAATTGCATATTTTACATTTAAATGAATACAACGAGACATAGAGAAAAAAGAACGTTACATTTCGCATGCGGTATATGTGTGTGTGTGTGTGTGTATACATATATATATATATATATAGGAAAACCAGTTTTAATCAGACACTATTTCATTAAAACATCTGTTCGATGAGTGTAGCACACGTACAACACGTTTTAGAGGTAGTTTTTGCCGTGGTGGTGTATACATACTCGGGACCGGAAGCCACGTGTTCTCTCTCTCTCTCTCTCTCTCTCTCTCTGTTTTCTCGATACCAGCAGCAGCACCGGCGGCAGCACAATTTCTATAGAAACCTGCGGAGCATCGCATTAGCCAGCACAATTGCACAGTTTTACTTTTTATACGACGCATATACACAGCCACATACATAAATATATATACAGCATACATACATAAACGTACAAGCGAAAGCAAGCCGCTCGTGTAAAAACCAGCTTACATACACGGGGCCTTTTTAATAAAATTCTCGCCGTTTAATCGGCAAAAGACTACTACGCGAGTAATGTCCTCATCGTCGCTGGTGGTACACAGAGTAAATGAGCGTAAAATGTATATATACGCGAGAAAAAGCGCGGTCAATTCGCGATGAAATTTGAAGTGTAGAAAAAAAACGAGAGAGACAGAGAGAGAGAGAGGGAGTTTCAGCGACTTGAGAGAAAAAAAGTTTAGTAACTAATAGTAGATGGAATGGGAGAGGGGTGGTCGCAAAGGGCGATTAATGCTCTTAAGCATTTACAAGTAAGAGGGCAGTGGGTATAGTCGACGATGCCGCGTCGTCGCCGCTACCACGCGGCTGAGACTAGAAAAGCCAGTAGTCGTCGTCGTCGTCGACGGGCGACGACTTAACGAGGTTAGCGCTACGAATTACTTCGCGGCAAAAGTCAGATTGAGAAAACTCTCGCGGCGGCGGTGGTCTCTCTCACAGAGAGATAGAGAGAGGGGGGAGAGGAAGGTGGAAGCGAGAAAGAGGTAGAGGGAAAAAATTATAAACCACGATGCAGAAACGAGATAATATAATATTAGCCCGAGAGCGGCCGCTCGCGCGCGCGCGCGGCTGGAAGCCGGTAAAGAGGTTAGCGCTACAATGAACGCCCGCGCGCTCGCTCTCAAAGGTATGAAGGGGGAGAACCGTAGCCCCGGCGCCGTCGCCTCCGCTTCGAACAGCAGGCTTCCTCTCTCTCTCGCTCACTCTCTCCGTTTATTCCTTTTTCCCTTCGTTTTACAATCATTCGTTGATGGATTTTTTCTAAAGGATGCCGCGCGCGAGCTGCGATTATATTATTTGCAATTTTTGCAGTCCACGAAAGCGGGCTGAATTATAAACCGCGGACGTAAGCATGTTACTTTATTTTTACAAGGTTCGGGGATAACTGACGAGCTCGGTAAACACTTTTTGAGGATTGCGAGCGGTTATTGTAATTTATAAATATACATGTATATATTTTTAATGGAGGAAAGAGGAGATGGTGAATTTATAGATTTCGTAATACTTCTGCAGGCGCAACTTTAATGCACTTTATCGGAGTATTTCTGTATTGAATTACTATTAATTTCTCTTTCAAATGAAGATAACGAAATTCAAACTTATATTGCCGGGGCTGGTGCACGCGGGCGGGCGCGGCGGCGCTCCGCGCGGCATTAACTCGAAATCCCATTAAAAATAATCCACTTAAATTAAGTGTTGCGCGCGAGCGCCGAGAGTGCGTTATTTAACGAGCCGCTTTGCAAAAATAGAGTTTTAAAATAACCCTCCCCCTCGCTGTGTGCCGGCGGCGGTGAGAAATCGATGACGATTTAATCCACCGCCTCTCGCCAAGACGCGCCGTCATATAATCGCTGTAGAGGGAGTAATGCGAATGTCTCTTTCTATCGTGGAGACGCACGACGACCTTGAAGGAAAAAGAACTCCTGATGAGAGAAGGAGACGTTCTCTCGCCATTTTGTCGGCGACGATGAAGGTTGTGAAGCGCGACAGCTCGGGGCTGAGATTGGGGAGACACGATCGACTCTCTCTCTCTCTCTTTCGGCCAAGACTCCGATTCCGGAGGGTGTAGCAAAAGAGAGAAAGAGGGAGAGAACGATTCGAAGGGTGATGGTAGTAAATAGGAAATAAGTCGCCGCCAGAGGGTTGAGAACTGATTTAACACCAATTTCTTCGCGACAGCGTCATTGGCGCATGATCGGCAAATCGCTGAGCGCGCGTATGCCCCACTCGCGCGTGTTTATCGCTCGGTTCCGGCCCGAGGGTGGCGTGGCGGCTGCGACGACGAAGTCTTCTTTTCCCCGCGCGAAGCGATTTCGGGCAACGTGCCAGGCAGGAGGAGTTGCGCGATTGCTTTGGTGTAAACGGAGAGACAAGATCGGACGGGAAATCGGGTTATATCGTTAAGGCGCGTTAGGGGGTTGGTGGTTTTTGGTTCGAGATTTGCTTGTGATTTATTTAGATGAATGGGAGGGAATGAAAATTGAACGGGGAAAGGGTGATTAAGATTTTACGGGCTATGGTAAACAATTTTCTTTACTGGATTTTCTTCATCCCTTTTTTCGGTTAATCTTCTACAACATAAAACTGAATTATTTACCCGCGACTCTACTGAAAATCGTTAGTTTTAACATTTTCATTACGCTGCTAATTGATTTTCAATACTTCAAGATGAAAATAAAAAAGTAAACAAAATGAAATGTACAAAATGTAAAAAATGTATATATACAAAATAGCAGAGAGCTAAAGAGATAGAAGTGTCGGCTGCAAAAGCGAAAACCACAGCCAGTCAGCCGTCTAGGCGCGATTGAATTTAACCTCATTGATATTTGAGGCATTCGCGCGCGCGCGATAGGGTAGGAAAGGCATTCCAGCCGCTCCCCGCACGTACATAACCAGGAAGGGGCAGGAGGAGGGAGTCTCGACGCATTAATTTTCGATATA
The DNA here is from genome assembly GCA_036365515.1 of Torymus aiolomorphi. Classification (NCBI taxonomy): domain Eukaryota; kingdom Metazoa; phylum Arthropoda; class Insecta; order Hymenoptera; family Torymidae; genus Torymus; species Torymus aiolomorphi. The sequence goes on from CM070876.1 coordinate 27,063,830, forward strand.
GCGCGAGAGAGGGAGGAATAGCCCGCGGGGCTCGCCACACGCGCGAGCGATATTACAAGTGTAATAGGGCCGCGCTGCCATCTTGAATTTTCATTCCCCTTCCCTGCCCCGCGAACGCGTCAATTAATCCGGTTTAGGGGGTGCCGAGGAAGAGGCGCGATGGCGACGTCGTCGGCATCGTTGTCGTCGTGAAAAGTATCTTTTACGTCTCCATTAAAAAAAAGGAAGTTTTATACGGCCAGAGGTGGCGACGTGTCGCTGTCTCGCCGTCGCGGGACCCCTTTTTTTACGCGCCCCCGCGTGGGTGTGTAAAACGAAAAGTAGCATGACACGTTACGGCTGTTCTTCTCTCGCTCTCTCGTTTTCCTTTTACATATACACGCAGCCCTTTGCCGCCTAAAAGTTTCGTCCCCGCTTTATTGGTATACTTTGCGGAATTAGATGTAACGCACGCGATTGCTTCGCGACTATATTGGAGATATCTGCATAGACACGCGTTTGATATATGATCGTTACATAAAGAAATTTGTAAAACACGTGTCTGTCACACCTTGCCGACACGAGTGCAACGACAAATAAAAAAAGAAAAACAAAAAAAAACGGAACTTTTTCTCGCCGAGCGCGAAAATATATTTACGATTTCTTTATTGAATCGCATGAAATTGTTATTAGCGCGGATTTAATTTGCCGCGAGAGAGCGGCAGGCGCTCTCCCGCTGCTCGCTCGCCAAGTTTTACAATAAAAAATTAATGTTTCATTCAAACGACAGAGAGAGAGAGAGAGAAGTATTAAGGCCACGGCCTCTTAACAATGTGCCGTATTTACAATGTTAAAAATACATCGGCCTTCGTTCACGCGCGCGCGTAAGAGAGAGAATGCGAAAAAATTCAATAAAAAGTATTCTTTAATATATCTGTAATAAATAATAAAAAGTGACGTCAGCCCGACTATACACGCGCGACAGTGTCTATAAAAAACCGAAGGCGCGATAGGACAATCAGAGAATAAATTCATATAAACCTGATACGCGTGTCGACGTATCCCTGCGTATATGTGACAGGGTTGATCCCGCGGGCTCGTAATCGAAAAACGAAGTGCAAACTGTCGCGCTCGCGCGACGTGTTCATTAACCATACGGGTATTACTCGCTCTCCCTCTCTCGCGTGTGCAAAAAAGAGCTCGAAGACGCGCGGAATAATTGTCTTGGCGGGCTGGTAATGTAAATTTTTGCATCTGTAAATGACGGGCGGCGCGTATAACGAGCGAAAGCAGCACCCTATCGCTATTATTTCGAGTTTGCCGGCGAGATATATGCGAATGACTGCACATACGTGTAGAGAGAAAGAGAGAATTAATTTATTACCAAAGACTCGAGACGCGTGCTATGCCGCGCGGAATAACAAATAGCTTGCGTCATTATTCCCATGCACGCGCGGTGAGCGTTTTGAATTTCTGATCTCGCGGAGCAATTTTCGACTGATCTCTCTCTCTCTCTCTCTCTCTCCCGGCCGTAATCGCGGATTCGAGACTTAAATACGCGCCGGCTGCTGCCGGAGGGGGAGGAGGAGGAGGAGGAGGAGAATACGAAAAAGCAATTAAATCGAAAATATGCGATATCTCGCGCGCATATCGCCGCGCGGCCGCATATTTACCAACTACACGCGTCGTTAGCATGACAAAGGCCTCTCTTTCGCTTTCTCTCCCTCGCGGTAAGCCTCCCTCCCTCTCTCTCTCTCGCGAGGTTAGTATTGAAATAGTCATATACGCGCCCGTTCGCTCGCTCGCTCGCTCGCTGCATATATATGCGTATACGCTGTGGAAAAGCGGGGAGGGCCGGGCGGAAAAAAAAAGAGGAAGAAGAAAAGCAGTGGCGGCGGCGGTGGCAGTCTCGTTTTGCGGGATCGCGGATGGAAACGCTTAGAGAGTAGTAGTAGTAGGTGAGGGAGAAGAGGGGTGAGGCAAGGAAAAGCGGGTTAATCTCGGCGCTTTTCTTTTTTCATTTTATCGTCCCTTTTTGCCCCCCCCCCCCCCCCTCCTCCCACACCGCCCCCTGTTTCCTTTTAACCTCCACCTCCTCTACCTCCTCCGCTTTTTTCCGGCTTTCTTCCTCCTCTCGCTCCCCCTTTAACAAATCCGACGCCGACGCGCGAGCGCCGACTTCCGCCTCATTTGATTCTATCGGAAATCAATTTCCCAGCTCGAAACGATCGAGGCGAGTGAGCGCTCGACGCGATGCCGACGGCTGCCAAATCAGACGGCAAATGAATTTAGAAGAATATAATTCTTTTAGGCGGGGGGCTTCGTTAATGGAGATGCCGCGCAGTTCGCAGCGAGAGCTTCCGATCCGTGTAAGATCCACTGTAAAGCTGCGATATGTTATTGTTGTTGTACTTTCCCGCACGGATCATCCTCGGCTCGATGGTTATCGCAAGGCGCAAGAACTTTTTGTCCCCGACTGCGATGCATTACCATCGACGTATACAGTAATAAGGTCGCTGCATGCGCATACATGTGTACTCAACCACTCGATTTACTGCCCCTCGCCGCTGCGGAGAAAAATCATTGAAAATGTTTCCGCACGCGTATTGTTGATTATGGTCAATCATAGTACGTTAACAATTAAGCTAATCCGTTACGTACAATAAGATGTGCATAATAGTCGTAATAATAAAACTGATATTGTAACAGTTACAATTTTGCCAATTGAATAAGGCAATGATATTCGCAGTTATTACACTTTTGTAAGTAAAAATAGTTCATAATAAGAAAATGTTAAGATGACAATGTGTACAATACTTGAATTTCTCACTTTCTACTGGTTTGATAGTTAGGGTCAGCATTGCCCTGGTAGAATTTCATCTATATGAAATTGCCAAGAAGTTAGAAAATAGCTAGTAAAACTGACTAATTAATCGCTATGATGAAACGATTTTTCGATCATTATTTGCCTATTTCTTAGATTGACGTAACAACAAAATATTCATATTTTATTTACTTAATAATTTTATAGAGCATTAAAGTGCATTGGATGGCTCACCAAAATATAAATTAATAACATTAACTAATAAATTATTTGTTGCACTCATTCTATGAATAATTTAGCAAAACTTTTATTTCTCCATCTTATGCTGTCTCTCTCACTCCTTGTTGTAAAAGCAAGCCTTCTAGTAGTCATTTCCAGACTAAAGAAGCTGATCAGTTTTAATACCTTTAAAAGACAAAACAAGCTTGTGCTTGTATTCGAAAAACTCATTCTATTTTTCAATCTATTAAATGGCCAAATAATAGGAGAAAAAACGTTTCACCAGAAGCTAGAAATTGGATAAGAGAAATTCCTATTTTATAACGAGTTTCTAATATAAATGGTCAGTTATTAGTCATAAAATGTTTTGGATATCCAGCAGGATGGCAATTCCGTGTTATTAAACACGAGGACCTAACCTCTAGTACACGCACAAGCACAGTAACTGTGCTCAACTATCGATATGGTAACTGTTACAATATCAACATGATTGATCCTATCATACATTTACCTTACTCACAACAATTTCTTTTTCTCAGTGTGCGTATACTATTATCATATTACACCAGATAGTAACGGTATAATATATGCTACAAGTGGCACGCGCGCGGGAACACGAAAAATTAGCCGCCCTATAAGGCTTTTTTTGAAAATTAATCGTGAGGCCGCTATATTACAGTAGTGCAGTTCGCGCGCATATTTCGGATAAAATTTTAACAACGCTTAAAATTGCGTTGTTTTCAGAAGAGTTACGTACTTACGGCGGTGAATTTTAATTCTTATACGCGCCGCGGGCAAAATTAACCGCTGTACGCAAGTGGAAATTCCGAGCACTCACCTGAAACAGAGAAAGAGAAAAAACAAAATTATTAATATAAAAGGCAGTAGCGCGAGCAGAAACAAAAAAAAAAGCAGTCGTTATATATAAGAGTTTCTATGGGGATATAAAAAATGGGCAAACTTTCGCGAAAGCGCGAAACGGGGGGAGGCGCGGAAGAGAGACATGTATATATATACAAAATAAATTAATATACGCATTACGCTAAAAGTTTAGCAAATAAATCTGCAAAGTTCAGCCGCCACTGCGGCGGCGGTGGCGTTCATTTAAATGGTTTTTATCACCCGCAGAGCCGCGCGCGCGAACGCGTTGTGCCGTTTTTTTCCGGAAACTTCCGACGGCGTGCTATATAGAGGGGAGAGACGGAAGCTCGGACAAAAAGTGCACGAAAAAACGCAGCTGCTGCTGCTACAAGAACAACTACGAGAGACTAGAGTGCGTCTGATTAACGGCGTCTTAATTGCGGAGTCGATCGCCGCTGGATTCCGCATGCAAATGCAAGACCGTCCAACACACTACACTCCGTTTCTTTTCGCGGGCGAGATGCGTGCGTAAAAAGCCGCCGGCCGGCCGCCTTATTAATGAATATGCATGTGGCGGCTGGGCGAGCACGCGATGCGGTTTTCGAATCAATTCAAATTTTTACTTCAATGTTGCAGCAGCAGCGTGCGGTAATAATGATAGTGCCGGTGCGCCGGCCAAGCAAGCCGGTGGGAGTGGTCAGTTCGCACAATAGGGGTTGGAGTGTCCGAGCGCGGAAGAAAGGACGAGACCTTGTGCGGTTTTCGCATAGATATGTATATATGTAGGAGCGTGCCGCGTACACACGTGTGTGTATATAGAGAAAAGGATTATATGTTAAGGGAAGTATGCGCAGTTTTCTATTAATATAAATTACCATTTTTGTGTAATCACCGCGGCCACGTGGCTATTATTTAGCGTTACTCATCAAATCCTGATACATAGGGGATACGTATATATGTTGTATATAGTATAGTGTGCATAAACTTTATTCCGCAAGCCTTTGTAATTATGAAATGATGCTAATTCAAATTGCCGATGAACGCGCGCGCGTGTCATGCGGACGTTAAAAAGTATAAATTTAACGATAAAGAGCGTTAACAAAGTGTTATCGCGTCGAGAGTGAGTGAGAGACAGAGAGAGAGAGAGCCGAGAAGGATGACTTTTTCAATGGGCTTTCCACTGGCATTATTATTATTAACCGTGAAGGCTCGCGCGCGCGTGCGTATATGCGTGAGTGTGTGCGCCGCAGCGGCCGTAACATTAGATTAACTGTAAATTTACAACGACATGTCACCGATGTGCTAAAATTAGCACATTTTTTTGAGACCCGTTCTCTCCCATCGTTGCGGCTCTCTTTGTCCGACGTGTATATAAGAAGCGGCAACAACTACGGGCGAAGAGAACGAGTGAGAGGGAGAGAGAGAGGGAAAGAGGAACGAAGAAAAAATACGGTCGTAAAGATTTCTTTTAGGCTAGGCAAATATATTTTCTAATGGACGCGAAGGAGAAGAATTGCGCCTTTGCATAATTCAAATATTATTAACGTTAAACATTCATTATTCATGCGGAAAGCCTTAAGTTATTAACATAAATAATAGATTCATCGCATTCAATCACTGTGGCCTATAAACGCGTTCGACACGCGTTATTAACGCGCGCGAGCGTCGTTTTCTTCTTCTCCGTGTATACGTGCACACATACACACACACACACACACACACACACCGCACTCCCTTTTCTTGGCTTATACATGCACATATGTATACATATATATACAGTTTGAAAAATTCCAGGCAAAACTATCACGTCATTATTTACCAATGAAAGTTTTTTCCTTCTTCCTATGTATACGCACTCGCACATAGACACACCCACGAACTACATAGTTCTCTGATGTGTGTGTGTGTGTGTGTGTGTGTGTGTGTGTGTGTGTGTGTGTGTGTGTGTGTGTGAGCGGTCGGCGGCCCCAGCGAGTGAAAGAGAGCGAGCGCGCAATTTCGGCCGATTAGCATTTATATTAAAATATTTATACAGCGCCGCGTTCGCGCGAACGCGCGGCCAAGAAGATCGACGCAAGAAGATTCCATAATGAAACGCTCAGCACATATACACGCACACATACACACATATATATATATACCATGGGCACACTTGAGGGAATTATATTTTAATGCTCTCTCGATCGTTCGCATTCGCATTTAAAGCTGATAATAAAGGAGCGCGAGCTCAAGTGAGAGAACGAGAAAAAAAACACACACAACGAGCGGCGACTGCGGCGGCGGCGGCACTCGTATTCACGGAGTGTGCGAGCATTATACAATTAGGCGAGATGAAAAGAAAGCGAGAGAGAGAGAGAGAGGGAGAGAGAGATCGGGCTTGCCTGTTTTCTACGTACATATGTACGCGCTCGCGTTATTGTTCGCTCGGCAAGTACAAAAGTATACATAAGAGGCATAATTAGAGGAGCCTCGTTGCCGCCGCCGCCGTCGTCGTCGTCGTAGTGAATAGTATTCGCGGGCTCTCTCTCTCTCTCTCTGGCGAACATATGTTTATATTGGCCGCGGCTCAGCTAATTACGCGCGTCGTTATCGTTATTCTTTATTAGGGGATGAGAGAGTGAGAGACTCGTTGTCGCCGTTGTCTCTCTCTCACCCTCTCCGTGCGCCGCAGCAGTCGATTTGGCTGAGCTATAGCGGAGTGCAGCCGATAGCGCGCCCCGCAGCTTATTCCATTTATACGAGTTAGCGATGCGCGATGCCATTCACGCGGCTCCGCCGCCGCTGCTAATATAAAACTCCATTATACCTTGACGCGCGTGTGCACACAGTGTGGCTGTATATGTATGTGTGTATATTTATCATATGTTTTCCGTCGCCTCGTACGCCTTCGTACTGCTCACGCACAAGTTAACGCGACCGGGCGATGATAAAGCCCGACTTTCTAGACCGGTGCGCCTCTAAGGCGCGCGATGATGCACCTGAACAAAAATCTCGACGTGCGCTTTTCTCTTATTGGCTCTCGTTTACTCGCGCGCGCGTGTGTGTGTGTACGCGTGTATGCATATTAACTCTCGCGGGAGTCGAGACGATGTAGACTATATATATTACGACGACACACACTGTCTCTCTCTCTCCCTCTTTCTCCCCCTTTTGTTCTCCTCTTTTCTTTCGCTCCCCCCGCATGGCTGAGCAAGTCGAGCTTATTTTTTTTTATTGGGTTATGACGCTTTTCTCTCGCCTCCAACACCCCCACCCCATCTCTAATTAACGCTAAAATTGCTGATTTCGTATAACGCCTGTTAGCGCAGGATCGCGAGCGCGAGCTTGCAGCGATGCGATGATCAGCTCTCACTAGAGCTGACTATATACACGCGCATATTATACCCATGCGCACGCGGAGGAAGAAGAATGTTATTAGGCAGGGCGAGAGCGAGCGCGCGCGATAGCCGCACTTGACGAGATTACGAATGATTTGAGGGAGGCGGTGGCCGAGTAGAGGCTGCACAGAGCACGCAGCTGGAAGGGGGAGAGAAACGCGAGAGCAGCTCCCGCACATATACACAGGGCCAATGTGTGTGTGTGCGTCCGTGAACAAAACGACAATAACGAATGTACATGCCAGTGGCGAATCCCGTACTCGCTCGTTCGTGCAGGGGCAACTAATCGCGCTCATCTATTTATATTAATTATCGGCGATTAGCAATAGCAATTAATCGCATTATCGTGGCTTCGGCCACGGGAAACGCGGGCGCGCGCGCGCGCGTGTTGTCGGACGGGCGGAGAGAGGCGGAGAGAGAGAGCGAGGGCGAGAGAGGGAGAGGAAAAGCGACGCCGCCAGGAGAGTTCGCACGTTCGCTTCGGTGCCGGCCTCTCACCCCCCCCCCTCCACCCTCCCGCCCGCCCGGCCTCGCGCGCGTTCGCGTTCGCCCACCTCCAGAGTAATTTACTGTTATTGGTCAAATTATGCCACGGTCCAATGCATATTTATGCGGTTAATTATAATTAATGATAAAACACTGCTGAGAATGACGAGCGGCCGTTTAAACCCACCCTCCGCCGGCCGCTGTCGCGTTTAGCGCGCCGTGTCGATGTGCGTGTGTGCGTGTGGGGGTGTATAATATATACGGATCGCGGTATACAGGCACAGTCTTTCTTGCGCAGCAGCAGCAGTCCCCCTTTTCCGCACGGCGGGAGAGAGAAAGCACACCGACGCTCGCTCTCGAAGGTATGGGCGCGAGAGCTTTCTCTCTCTATAAAAGCTTAATTAATTTACCGAGAGTAGGATGCTCTATGCCGCCAGCGCGTGCCCGCCGTCGTTGCCGCTGCTCTATGGATGATATAAAATAGAGCAATTAGCGCGCGTGCCTTTACTTTAATACTTTTAACAAAAAAGGTGGGGGGTGCAGCGGAGAGAGGAATGAGAGAGGGAGAGAGAATAAAAAGAAGAACGCGCAAGGGTGAGCACGGGGTGAATTTCCATGCGGAAGAAAATGAGTGAGAGAGAGAGAGAGAGAGAGTGAGGCATGAAAAAGAAAGAGCGACGAAGAATGAACGACGCTTATATGAGGGTAATGCTTGCGCGCAATTATTTTTCTTCCTCGTTTTGTTGACATACTCATCGGGTCTCTACGCCCACCCCCACACACGCGCTCGCTCGTACTCCCCCTATGTTATTGAAAAACAGTCCCGAGCGAGGAAAAGGAAAGAGAGAAAGAGAAAGACAGAGGGAGCGGAGGGAGGAACAAGTACGGAGGGGGAGGGGGAGGGTAGCTGGTAGAGGAACTTTACGCACAATTAATTTTCTCTCCGTGATTCCCAATCGAAGCACTTTCCCACCCCCGCCCCACCATCGACTCCCTCTTCCCGCACGGAATTGGCGGTGACGCGGAGAGCGACGACTGACTGAGCTCGCGCAGCCTCTGAATTTACCCGCGTCTTCGCGCTAATAATTATGTGTACGTTAATTAATTGACTAATCATTATTCCGATTACGCGGGGAGGTATATACGAGCGAGAGAGCTTGCGAACGAGCGCAAACGCGAGAGCGGGGAAATCATTATTTCCGTATTAATCGCTTTTCGAAACGCTAGAAAGCGTCCGACGATCATTAACCCTGCGCCGAGTGAGCGCGCGCGCCTTTCTTCCTCTCTCGTACCTTCACGCGCGCCGTGTTCTTTCTTTTTTCTCACCCTTCGTTCACCGGCAAATATCCCATTAGAGCCGATTCGCGCGCTAATTGTTTAATCGAGCGCGTCTCGAGGCCTTTCTCTCCCCCTCTCCCACTTTTTTTTTTCATCAAAACCCACGAAAAGAGAGCTGCTGCTGCTGCTGCTGCCGCCGCCGGTGTACTGCAATGCCGCGCTGTTGTAGTGTTATATATGTACGCGCGCGCGACTTTTCGAATATCTTGATGACGCGTGTACGCGCAGTTGGGGGTATAGAGGGTGAAAAAAATGACGCCTGCACAAACATTGCACTCTTTCTTTCTCTCCTGTTCTTTTTTTTTCTTTTTTACACCGACATGTATGTGTACACGCTGGTTGCTGTCGCGCGTATAGTTTTTTTTTCCCGCAAAGCCCGAGGCCTCGCCGCACGATACATAAACACGTACACACTCACACAGGCGTGTTATATTGCGCGGCGCGATCGCGGATGCTAAGTACGACGCCGCGGGGGTGTGATTAATTACTAGCAAATAGGAGCGGACGTAGATTGATATATCGTGCGCGTTCTTGCCGAGCTCTTCTCTCTCTCTCTTCCTCTCTCTCGCTCCCCGCCGATTTACGGTCGCCTCTATGGGTTATGACAATGGATACAATGGAGCGAGAGCTAGGCGAGCGCATCGCCGTGTCGATACATTCCCGTCGATGCATCCATCCCTCCTGCCTCCACCCTCTTTCTCTCTCTCTCTCTCTCGCTATTCGCTGCTCTTTCTCCTTTTTTAGCGCTGCACGCAGACAACAAGGAGCGAAGAGCAGCAAGAGGAAAGAGGCAGGGCGGATGAGTTTATTGCGACCCATTTTTCCCGGCGATCGACAAGTTTCCAACAATAAAACGGACAGCCCGGCGCGCGCTGTCGCGAATTTCTTTGCGTTCTGGCTCGGTTGTAGTACCCGGGGATTATATATATATATATATATATATACACGCATAGGTATACATATATATACATATATATAGGCATCATCTATCGTTAATCGAATCTCCCGCGAATCTCAATTCAGAAAGATCATCTATCCTCGACAGCTGTTATAACGCCCGCCGTATAAGAACTCGACACTTCGTTAACTTTCGCGCGCTCGCGAAAGAATTCGCACCGCGACGATAGCATCTCTGCTGCTGCTGCTTCTCCCTCGCTGACGGTTATCTTTTATTAGCATTTTTGATGGCACGGTAGCAGCGCGTGTATACATGTATAAATGTACGATTTGGGTGTATAGCGGTTGTTTTACCGAGCGCGCGCGCGCTCGCTCCCGCGTCGTTTTGTTTAATTAATGCGCCGTGTGGCCCACCGCAAGTCATCGTCGTAATAGTAATTGTTGTAGCCAGCAGCAGTAGTACGTGGGCGGTAGTAGCCCCGCGTTGTTGTCTGCGGACAGTCGCGAGTTCGAGATCGTATCGTAAGTTGTTAAACTCTATTATCTGCTTACAAAAGCGCGCGCGCGCGTGCACTCGTATACACGTGGTATATTGTATATATATGCAAGAGCTGGCAAAGTGCCGGGAGTTATAAGGCCGGGACCTTTGTCGCGCGCATATGCATTATACGTGTAAAGCGCAAAAGTGAGTCTCTCCTACATATACATACCGCGTCAATACCCAATTCACAAAGTTCGGATGCGTATCTCGGTATAACCGGGCGCGGCGCCGCAGTCGGCACTGATAACGAAATGCACCTTATGCTATAGACCGTACGTATATAGATAAGCATGAAGAGTATATATTCGACGCCCGTGAGTTTTATCGCTGCACCGCGCTGTGTGTCAAGGTCGGACCGGTGCTCTCTTCGTTAAATTCCTAAACGCTCCCCCCCCCGTCACCTAGACGACGACTACGGTAGCGGTGAGCGATGCGGCGACCTTATCACGGAGCGGCGTAAAACCTCGAGTTGAGTGCATGACTCTTCTCCCTTCCGCAAAAAATGCGCCACTCTCCGTGTATAATAGAGATGTCTTAGAAGGGATTCCTCGGCGGTTTTGTACCTTCCACCCTGGAGAGCGTTTCAATCTCAGCCACTGCGCGCGTGTCATTCCAGAGATCCACGGTGTCGCTGAAAACTGCCTTCCCCTCCACCTCCTCCTGCCTCATATTTTTTATTCTTCCTCTCGTCCCCATCTTTCCTCTTTTTTTTTTCTACATTTTTTCGCCGGCAGAGCTACTTTGTTTTCGTCGCTCGGCGCCTCTCTTTCGCTTTTTTCCCAGTGGGACGACTCCCTCTCTCTCTTTTTTTTACACTATTCAACAGTTTGTCCCAGAACTCCTCTCTCTCTCTCTCTCTCTCCCCCTCTCGCTCCCGTCGCTCACAGCACTTGTATCCGCGAATTCTCACCCGAAAATCAGAGGGACAAACAAAAAGCCAAATGTATATACATTCGCTCGCGCGCATACCTGCATCTCTCGCTATCCCCCCCCCCTTCTGTCTGCACGAGCGTAACTAGATGTATACACGCGAGAATGCGTGCTCGCGTGGGGGCGAGAAAGAGGAACAGCGTGGAACGTATATATATAGCGCAGAAAAAAGGGAAAGAGGCGTTAGAGCGAGTGTGCGTTTGAAATAATACCTGGAGCTTCTCTCTCTCTCTCTCTCTTTCGTTTTTTTTTTATTTTTATTCGGGAGCTGCATTTCATACCGCAGCAGCAGAGTTCAGTACTACACAGCACCCGGCCAATGAAAGAGCCACTCTCTTCGGCTTTTGTCGATGTCGTGCGCCACAATACTCGCATCGCTTCCTCTCTCTCTCTCTCTCTCTCTCTCTCTCTCTCTCTCTCTCTCTCTCTCTCTCTCTCTCTCTCTCTCTCTCCACACTTTACGCATTCCCGAGCGCAAACGCGCATATACATGTATATATACACAGACACACACACGTATAACGTACGTATAAGCGTAACTCGCGTTCGCGCGCATCGTGCAATTTACAAGTGGCCTCGGGGAGCAAAAGAGAAAGAGCTCTTCTTGCTCGCAAAACATTGACACAAGATCTCTCATCCAACTCCTCTCGAGGAGAAGCAGCAGCAGCAGCTGATGAGCCGTGTACCACTGCCGCGGCGGCTCTCTCGGTGGTAATCGCTATAATCGGTAGACGCGGGGAGAGAGGAAGTTCTTCCTCCTCCTTCGCCGTTTTTTTTTTCCTCTCTACGCTGCACTGCCGGCAAAAAGCGCCTCAACGCCCGGCGATGATGCCCGGCTTAATAACGCGTTTATCGGTCGATGGCCCAGTTTGCGCTGCGAACAAAAAGTCCCCTCCCGTTTGCTATTTAACGGATTGCTGTTTAGAGCGTTTATCGCTTCTTTACGGTGTGCTTTATAGGGCTTCTTTTTGTAAACAACAAACACGGAAGCGATTATATAGCAGTATATATGTGTACAGCCGGCTCGCCGTCGCAAAGGTTATTTGCATCCGTCGCACGAACTCGACTATGCGCGATTACAAGGTTAGAATCGATTAGACTATACGCTGCCGCGCACATATACGCGCGCCGCACGCACGGGGGAGGAGGAGGCGGTTGATGTGATTTACACTCAAGTCGACGGGCCTATGGGGATATGACCGCGGCAGCGGAGTCCGGCCTATTGGACTCTGCGGTCGGGATAATTTGAGCCTGCGTAAGGATCATTTGAATGTCGTTGAGCTAGTGCGCGTGCCCACACTGAGAAAACTGTCGTAGGAAAATTTACTGAAAAGCTAATAAAAATTACTATTTTTTATAGCAACGATGGGATATCATGGAAATTTAGGTACTTTTGCTAACTAATATAGTAATTTTTGTAGCCAAGCTTAAACTTAAAAAAAATTGATTTTCATGATTTTATATCTATAGGATACTTAATATTTATACAATATTTAATATATTATTAATTAAATTTAGCTATACAAGAAATAAATAAGGAAATAAAAATTTTTTTTTTACGGTGGTTGTGTATTCGAACCCTGGACCCTCCGCACGCTAGGCAGACGCGCTAACCTCTTACCCACGTGAGCTTCTTGAGTACAAAATTTTGGAACTGATACATTGGCTACCTTCGCTTACGAGAGAACTTTGATGATTATTTGATAGCAATAAATAACTATGATAATATAAAGAAATAACTCATAGCTCACCTGCACAACGTAAAAATAAAACAACTGAATCGATATTGTCGATGTTTTTGATAACTTAAAAGGAAGATAATCTCAAATTGCGGGAGAAACATAACCTCAATCAGACACGTGCTCCCGGCGTGCACGCAATAAGTACTACATGTAGAGGGCACTTTTTGCTATGTGTAGTAGTAAAAATTATTAAGATACCTTGTAAATATTCCTGAACTATAGCAAAATTTTTTATAATTTGCTTATATCCCCGCGTTGCTATCAAATATAGTAATTTTTGTTAGTTTTTCAGTAAATTTTCCTACGACAGTTTTCTCAGTGCACGAATTTACAAGAATTCGGAGGTAAAGTACATGGGTGCTGTCTGTTAAGGGTTAAGCCGGTGTAATTTTTCTGCGGTTTTGACGCGCGACAGTAGCGATACCTCGTTCGACCGCAGAGCGAGGGAGAACAGAGTGGAATAGAATAATATTTATTTACGCCTAAAGACTCTGTGGTCCAAGATATATGCAAAAAGTATTTAATGTGTCAGAAATTTTATACATGATAGATATGTGGTTCAGGTACATAGTGCTCAAAATAGAATAAATAGTATAAAATCTGTACAATAAAATATAGTAATAGTAATAGTCATTTTATTGCAAATATATGGTCAAAGTAAAGGGGAAAAAAACGAACGCAGAGAAGTATAAGTATTGGCTAAATGCAAAGATTACAAAGAAATAAATAACGATACAAATACAATTACATTTACAAACAGCGAATATACATAAAATTTTAGAAAACTAGTAAACTATATATATAGTAAAATCCACAAGAAAAAAGTCGCGAGATAAAAAATACTTAAATAAAAGAGTAGTGTATAAAAAACTGATATCTACTAACTATTACTGACGCGATGACGGAATAATGCGATATTCGGGATTTCATTTTGCGGCAAAAGGTATATTTTCGAAATCGCTCGTCTCAATTTGTAAAATCGTATTCGTTTATGTAAGGGTAAAGATAAACGGAGGTAGTGGGTTGAACATTATGAGAGAGAGAGTGCATAAAAAACCAAGGCAAAAGTCATTTTATATGCTTTTATAATTATATTGAGCGGATAAACCGCGGCGGGCTTACAAGATTTAACACGAGCAGGTTGTTCGTTATGCGGCGGAAAGAAAATCGATTTAGCGCGATTTAATTTTTATATATATAATTACAACGTCATTACAACTTCAAAGCGCGAAAATAAACGACCTCTCTATTTAAATATTTTTGGCTCACGTATAAACGAGAGAAGTTCTTTTTTTCGTTCGCGACGGTTGCAAAACGAGCATATCACGCATCACAGGCACAATTATTTATAATAATTATCGCAGCGTTGATTCTCGAATTACAAACAATGCAAAGTGTATTTATTTTACATTGTTTCAAAATGGATTGAATACATATATCAACAGTTTTATGCGTTAATACCCCCCCAAATCATTTGTCATTAGCCGGGCGCACTAATGTCATAAATTAATGTTCAAACAATTCTCACTTTATCAATTTTCCGAAAATTTTAATAATTATACCGTCGATGAAAGCGCATAAATCAGGCGGGAAGGACGCGCGCACAGGCTTTAATTAAAGTTTGCATTCAGTTAGGATCTTTTTAATAAAGTTGTGCGATAATTTATGTATTTTTATCCCTCGAGCGTATTTATTAATATTCATTAAAGTTGCGCTTAGGTGTATACGGGGGTGGGGGGAGAGGAGCACGAGCAGTCGCGCGGGCGCGCTCCGTATTTGGCCGGTAATTTACGACATTAATTCGTATAGCCAACTAATGGCGCATACATAAGATTATCTTATATAGTATACCTTTATACTGCACACACACATACACACACATTCGCCGTGCAATTTGTATTTAAATCAAATATCAAGGAGGCGGTGGAGCAAAGCCTTTTTCCAAAGTACCCTGGCGCGCCGTTAATAATAATTAACAGCGGCGATATAACCTCATCGCAACCTCGAATATATACACACATCCACTTATACATATATAGTCTATATACGGAGTACACGCAGACTTTAGATGCACGGCGGTGGTAACTTGTACGCGAGAGCGTGTAATATCGGCGAGTTAAATTGAGATCTAAACGCGTGTGTATAGATATTCATTAATAATACGATTATACTTAACGGTCGCGAGAAAGGAGGGCGAATTCCCTTCGGTACATATAGGTATTGGCTAGCAGCGCGGCTCTCTATACCTCTCATCGCTCTTTTGGCTCGCACATATACACACACACACACACGCTCACGTGCGAGCTGAAAGCGGCGTTATTTGCGCGTATTCAGCGCAACTTTGCCTTTCTAATTGCCGGCCGGAGGGGCGCGCGCAGAGTTAATCGAAGAAGATAGGGTGATGGGGTGCCGCGCGCGTGATAAAAGAAGAGGATCAGAGAGCGGTGTCTGTGTGGCCTGCAGAAAAGAGTAGCGCGCTGGCGAAAAGGACATTCGGTCGCGATTCCCCGGGTAGGATATCAACGCACACATATACGTATGCGTACGCACACGCGAGAGCTGCTGGAGAAGAATGGATCCGCTGAAAAGAGATAGCGGCGGGCGAGCTATTGACAGATAGCGGAGGTAAAGTACCTTCGCGCGCATATAGGCCCGCGGGCCGAGAGAGAGAGAGAGCGATAGGTATCTGTGGCAGCTATCTCTCTGCAGGCTGCGCGTGTAATATCTCGCGCTTGTTTTCGGCGTGTACAGGCGGGGAATGAGGAGGAAGAGAGAAAGGGAGAGAGAGAGGAGGCGCTCGCTCGCTCGCCCTATTGCCCGGCTAGCTATATCTCCGATATTTATGGCCAATATTTCCGATTCAGCTGCTGCTACTGGCGCCGCCGCCGCAGCCGCTGCTGCTATCGAGGCCCTTACCAGTTCAACATGTCCGCAATAAAAAACTGGATAAAATTATATCCACATCGGAGCTACGGCTATACGCACCCACATACATACATATATGTAGGTATATGCATGCGTGCATCGATATATATATAGAAATACGCGCGTGCGCGCGTGCGTGCCACTTTTCTTTTTCATCCTTTTCATCCCGCGAAATTTTCCAAAGCCGATAGAGAGTCTAGTCTCTGCCTCTGTCTCTCTCATTCGTTCGCTCGCTAGCTCGTTCTCTGTATGTGCAGCGCACGCACGCGGGGCACAAAGGAGATGCGCGAGCGAAAGATGAAAACGCGAAAAAAGGGAAGAGGAATAGGAGAAAATATAAAAAAAAAAGAGAGCGGCGGTGGCGGCGGCGTCGGCAGTCTACAACAACGAGCGCGCACGAAAGAACGGGGGAAACTTTTTAAATTTGAGACAAAATGCTAAAAGTTCCCCGAGGCCATGCATGCAAGGCGGCGGCGGTGGCAGCAGCGCCAGGCGACCATTAACATAAAACAGAATGTGGGAAAAGCAAATATTGTGATAAAAAATAATAATAAGTACGCCTCTTCGCGCTCGCGCGCCGTGCCGCCTGCAGCGGGGAGCTTCCTCACATGCATACATATATATATATACGTATGTACTTATACATACGTACACACAGGCGCAGAGAGAGAGAGAGAGAGAGAGAGAGAGAGAGAGAGAGAGAGAGAGAGAGAGAGAGAGAGAGAGAGAGACGGAGAAGCGAGGGAGGGCCCGAATGTTGCCGCATAAATACAAGTATATACGCTCGCTCGCGAGCGCGGGCGAGTTTCTACGAGCATTTATGAAACTCACTCGCCTAGAACTAACTGTAATAATCGTTGAAACTAATGGTCCTCCGCTTCTACGGGGCATTTCTGACTATTCCCCTCTCTACTTCGTTTCACCTCCCTCCGTACCCCCCTCCTCCTCCTCGCCCCCTCTTCGACCGACCTACCGTGTCCAGCCGCCGGCACGGGGGCTTATATTAGGGACAAGATATTCCCTCGGCCAAGAGAGAGGGAGTAGTATCCTTTGATTGCCATTAGAAACGAGCGAGTCGGGGACGAGGCATTAAATGTTTCTGACGTTCGGCCCAGTGCAAAAAACGTATAGTGGAGTGAGAGAGAGAGGGTAAAAAGAGTGGGTACAGTATGCAAAGGAAAGGTCGAGGAGCGGCGGCGGCGGCGCGGGTGGCAACGAGGAAAGCTCAGTCAGGAAAGAGCTGCCGTCGCCAACATAAAGCGTAACGATAACGATTATGGATGCAGTTACCCCGCGGGCGTCCTTTCTTAACGATTACGTCCCTGAGAATTATTATGCGTAATAACATTTCCAGCCGTTATTATTATGATTATCATTATTAGTATTATCATTATTGCCGACCGACCGCTCCCCCCCTCCCCCCACCTCCTCCTGCTTTATTATTATTATTATTTTCACCGTTATTGTTATTATTATTATTTTTATTATTAGTGTTATTAGTATTTTTATTGTCATTATTATTTTCATTATTATTATTCGCGGGAGAGAGAGAGAGAGAGAGAGAGAGAGAGAGAGAGAGAGAGAGAGAGAGAGAGAGAGAGAGAGAGAGAGAGAGAGAGAGAGAGAGAGAGAGAGAGAGAGAGACAGAGAGAGAGAGAGAGAGAGTGGGAGTCTGGGAGGCGAATGCGCTCGCCGGCTCGCTCGCTCAGTTGCGTGAGCTAAATTTTCTATGTGAAATTTCTAGATCCGCTGCCGCACGGTCGGGGGCCGCGCGCGCCCGCTGTATTCTCTTCTAATGCTTATAATTACCGATTCGCGTGCACTTTATTTTCTTACTATTTTACTTCGGCGGAGTATAGGTGGGGGAGGGGAGGGCGGGCAGCATTTCCTCCCTCGCTCTATACCTCTTTCTTTCCTTCCTGCGCGCTCGCTCGCTCGCGAAATGCCTTTTAAATTTAGTTTTTACGTTACGATAAATAATAGCCAGGCGAACGGCGACGGCGGCGCTGGCACAGCGTGTGGCTCTCTTTTTTTGTCGAATCGAGATAATATTGCAATTCGAGATAACGGTTTTATATTTTTTTGCAGGTCAAGGCGAAAGCGGCGCGAGAGAGTGCGCGACGCTGGAATAACAAAGGAGAATGAATATATTTTAAGAGGTAATAATTTCACGGGGAAGGATAATATTAAATAATAACAAGTATGGAGGGAATCCTTTACATTAATAATGACATTCGCGCGGGCGCGTGCGCAACTGCACGGATATTTTATATATATATATACATCCGCGAGGAACGAGGCGAGCGAGACTTGAAAAATTTAGCGGGCGCGTATATATATAAATACATATATATTAAAGTTCATCACTGCGTCAGGACTATAATTATAAAGCCTCTGCGCGCGTGTGTGTATGCCGATGATATTTTTATTGTTCGCATGCTTAATGCACCAAGATTCGCGTCTCGCACGCGCGGATTTAAAAGTAAATACTTGGATTATGAAAGCGCTATCTAGTGACCTTGCTAAAAATAAATACACTTCTTTATCTGGCCTCAAACATTCATGTGCCACGCTGCACATATACTCATACTCACACGCGAGACAATAGATATATAGTTTTACACACACGTTAATGTATACACACTCTGACGTCCCTTTAATTGTTGCATCTTTATATATAGTATAGCGAAAAAAATAGGATTTGTTTTTAGGCTCCTCAGGCTCCCTCGCCAGCGTTGAGAATGCGCAAAAACTTTCTTTTTAACATTGTGTATACATATACACGTATATATCTAACGAGAGATAAAAATAATTTGCGAATATAGCTTATTTACCTCAGGGTCGCGCGCTCGCGCGCCTGCTTCTATATACTGATTTTACAATGTTTAATTTCCTGCCACAAATAATTGCCACTTCTGCGTCGCCGTCTCTGACTGGCGCAAATAACTCTTTTTTTTCGCATGCTGCGCGGCAGCAGCAGCAGCAGCAGCGCGCGCGCATTGCCGAACAAAAGATCGCAATCGTTATAAAATATAATGTATACGTAGCGCATATAGTAGTGGCCGCGCTCGTGGAGCGCGATGGAATAACATATTGTAGGAAAATATTTGTGATGTCATGCGAAATGAAGAAAAAAAGTCTACATATATATATGCCCGTATGCACGTTTATATATGTGTACGTATGTTTATACGTGTATACGTGCGAGTGAATAGTTAATAAACGAGATTCCGACGAGTTATGCGCCGTACGTAAAATCACCATTTGTTTTTCACACGTCTGATTATCATAAAATGAACGCTAATAAAAAATATGATCAAGGAGCGTTGCTGCTGTTGCGCTCAGTGTGGCGAGTGTGAGTCACAATGCCTGAGGACGGACTTTGTATACGTCTATAAGTCTCATTCCAACGTCCTTTACTTTATCCATACATTTTATAATAAAATAATACAATTGTTTGTCCTTAATGCTGACGTACCGATAAATCATGAGTACGTTTACTGGTTGTTAGTATTGAGAAAAAGTCTCAAGTTCAAATATTTTTCCGTTGTGAAGATGTTCGAAATATTAAAATCAGGACAATCGTTTTCATTCTGGCAGATGACAGGTACGGTTACACTGATACTCTAGTTAGGTTAAAAACAAGCCAATAACGTGATAAAACAGTTAGCTTTTCATTTTACGAGACACGGAGCAAAAAGACGATCATAAAACTGTTCTATAATTGTTTAACTGCAAATGTAATTCATTTTATTTTTATCACAATTATGAAAAATTATTTTTTTTTTTACAGTTTCCTACTAATCTTTGTATTTGTTTGCAGTTATTGGCATTAAAAATAGTAATAATGAGAGAAATCCATTACTATTTGTGAAAAACTGAAAATAATTTAGATAAACGTAATTAAATTTAAGAAGCTGGAAATCGTCCATTTTTCGCCCATTTGTGAAACGATTTTGTCTCCCATTTTCTAGCTATTCAATGACAAGTTGACCGAAATCGCTAAAAAATGGCTAGAAAATCGGAAAAAAATCATTTCACAAATGAGAGAAAAATGGACGATTTCTATCAGGGTTATAATAAGAATGAAAGAAATTGCAAATATCGTTAAATACAATACGTAATAACTAAAATTCAATGACCAAAACGAACATCGAAACGCCATGAACGATCAAAAACTCATTCGGTTATACGCAGCTTAAGTAACTTTAATGATATAAAGCATAAAATACAGAGCACATACTGCGCATTGTCCCTGACTACACCTTGCGCATCTAGTTCATATACATTTGATGACTTTCGACATGGAAAACTCCGTGGGAGTATAATTAAATTAAATTTACTGCCATTTCAATAAAAACTTTTTTAGACGGATATCACACTTTTAAACATTATGAATTTTACAATCCGCCGTAACGTTGAGCTGAGTATTTTTAATAAATCTCCGCCCGAGAGCCAGCCTCGACGATATGTATCTTATTATCGCGCGATCGTGAATTACAAAGTATTATAATAACTACCTTCTCGTCGCGGCGCGTATAGCTCGCGCCGTTAAGTGACGGCGATCGAAAATTTATTTAAATGGGAGGGAGAAAAAAAAATCAAATTTGCACAATTTATTTATTGTGTTTTTTTAATTGATCCGCGCGCGATCTTAGTTGAAAAACATGTATGCAGCAGCCGCGCTCACTCGCTTGCGCGCGCGATTACATAATGATTACTTATATATGAATGGATCACGTGGCGGCTATCTGCACTTGCTCGCTCGCTCGCTCGCGCTCGTCAATTTCAAAAGTATTATTCTTTTATAATCTGAATGCCAGCCGCGAGTTTATTAAAATACAATTGATTTAACGAAAGGGCGTGTAGCCTATATTATGCAAATAACATATATACGCGACTCGCAATCGCGCAAAGGCGCATTACGCTTGATATAGTGTATAGCCGAATGGCGACATAAAACTAATAAAAGGCCACGATAAAAATCCACCACCGTACGCATGCGCGCGTAAATATTAAAATAAAGGAACGAACGGACCGAGCAAAGGCGACAGGGAGAAAAAGCGCGAATGTGGACGGACGAACAAACGTATGTGTACACATGCGAGGGGTAAATGGCTGTAGCACGCTCGCTCGCGTGATAATTAGCGCGTGTGCGGCGTCGATATCTGGCTCTCGGGGACGCGTCACGCGGCGGTCAGGTATCGGAAGGGCACATTCGCCAATTGCGCGAGCGCGAGGGGGGAGGGGCGAGAGGGCAAGCCGATCGTCCGCATCCGTATAGACGCCTCGTTAAACTGCATTTTCAACAACGGTCATTATGTAGAGCACGTGGGCCCGGCTGATAAGTCCGACAATAGCCAACCGCCCGCCGTGCACGCGGCTCATTGCTCTGCATAATGTGTATATCTGTATATGTTTCTCCGAATTTCGAAGGTGCGAAAAATGATTAGAGCGAGGGGCTCGTGAATGTGGGGAAAAATTATTATTTCCGAAGCGCGTGGTTTTTATTAGTGGAATAGTCCGAAGCGAGTAAGATATAATAATAATAATCGTTATCGGGAGATGCACGTGTGTATGTGTGTGCGTGTGCATATGTGCATGTGTGTGTGTATGACGACGAAATATATTGCATTGACGAGCGGTAATAAAAAATGTATATCAGCTATTTGCTAAATGAATCGTAAAACTAATATATTGGTAAATAAACCTTGTATCACTATTTATAGATAGACAAACGTTAAATAGATATTCAAATGAGGTGCACCGTCACTGAAATTATAATGGAAATGCGCGAGCGCAAGCGCGCATTTCATTATATAAGAAAAATCGTTATTAATTTTTATT
This sequence comes from Torymus aiolomorphi, assembly GCA_036365515.1. NCBI lineage: Eukaryota > Metazoa > Arthropoda > Insecta > Hymenoptera > Torymidae > Torymus > Torymus aiolomorphi. The sequence continues at coordinate 27,085,796 of CM070876.1, forward strand.
ATTTCTTATTATTGCCGACGACATGGAAATATATATATTTTTTGCACGAATAAGGAGGAGAGAGAGAGAGAAAAGAAGGAGAAGACTCGACAACGACGTGACTATAAAAAATTATTTCTCGGAAAATAGTTATAAAATTTATTTCAATGACTCATCACTCGCCTACGAGTGATTCAATAATGAAGCTAATATAACAATTTTGATTGAGTCAAGGTAGCGTAATAAAATACAATTATTTAATTTCGTGATCTTTCCTCGACTATAGAGCGTATCATTCTCATCCGAAAGAATGCAAGTCATTAGTCATTTTGACATTAGAACATAAATTCAGCTCGACGTCGAGAGAGAGCGAGAGGGAGGGGGCAGAGCTCGACTTCTATATACACTCGCACGCACACACGCACGGACACACGACGACCATGTATTAATAAAATATAATATTTCGTCGTTTTTTTTCCTTATTCATCGTCGGATTAAAAAGAGGCGAATAACAAAAAACACGTAAATTACAGTACGACTGAAAAAGGAATTCAAATACGAAACAAGCGTTCGCTCGTTCCCGGTCGCGTATAGTATATTAATATGAAAATTTTCTCTACGAGGGTACGATAAATTACGTTAAATTCGGTTGGTATCTTTGTTTCTCTCTTTCTCGGGCGCGCATGAATCAGCCGACGATTCGGCCGCGCTGCGAACGCGTGTATATATAAGAGAGAAAGAGAGAGAGAGCGGGAGAGAAAGAGTTAGTTGGATTCCCCTGATGTCTCACTCTTTATTTTTCCTGTATCTTACGTGTATATACATATATGTGTGCGGGCGACGCCGCCGAGTCGTAGATGTTTGCATAGCTCGGCGCGTAACGAACGCGCAATCATTGTGTTGCACGTCGTCGTCCGCGCGCCACTGTTATTACAGTTGCGCGTAATTGGAGCGAAAGTCGCCGCTCCCTTAATTCGTCAATTTGACGATCACAATGTGTGTGTATGTGTGTGCGCACACCGAATACGTCGCGTGCAAAGAAAAAATAATAACTTTTATCGAACGTACGAATTATGAAAAAAAAAGGAAAAATTAAAAAATTCTTTTCGAATGCCACACGGGGCTCCTTGCGCATCTTGATAGATGATATAATTACTATCCCGCATTATACGCGCGCAGTTTTTTATCCCCCAAACTCCCATTCTATTAATAATGATGGTCTTCGACGCAGCCGTATATATACATATATATATATATAATGGTTTTCCCCGCTGCGAGAAGGCACAACTTTACGACGAAAGATTCTATATTTTATTATAATTGCAACTTGGGCGCCGAGAGAGAGAGAAAGAGAGAGAGAGAGAGAGAGAGAGAGAGAGAGAGAGAGAGAGAGAGAGAGAGAGAGAGAGAGAGAGAGAACGCGCAGAGCGCAGCACAGAGGTTTACACCGGCAATTACAGAACATTTTTTTATATAAATTTATATAGTATTATTTGGCGTAATGATAGTGATCGAGAGCGCGCACTCGCCCGGCGGATAACAACGTTGTACTTAATTCCAATAATTATAGGTGTAAGCCACCCATATGCCGAGTGTAAGTTGCAATCAAAACAAAGTATAGGACCCCTTTCCTGCCCCTCCTCTCACTCCCTCTCTCCCTTCCCCTACTACCATCGCTGTACTACTACTCCCGCGCACTCGCACGCGCACCCCTCCCCGCTCGTTCGACGACTTCGCGCGCGCTCGTTCCTTATGTATATATATAGATACGTTGAAAAGTGTGCGTAAGCAAACCAAGGGCTTCCGTATGTGTATAATAACGAGAAGAGCCGATCTGTCCGCTCTTTGTCGTGGTTAGAATCTCATACCTATACGTGCAGCGTACGCGGAATGACGAATTCTCTCGTGCTCTGCATCTCTCGCTCGCGAGATTGAATTTTGAAAAAAATTCAACTCCGCGCGCACGTAATATAATATATTATCATCTTATATAATAAAGTCTGTCTGGCGGCGGCGTCGACGGCGGCGGCAACTATGTCAAGGCGCGATTATGGCGTTTGAATTATTGTCCATAAAACAAATCAAGATTAGTCCGCGTACTCTTTGTATATCCACTATACTCATAATCTGCGTACGCGCGCATACACACACACGGGCGTGGAAGAAGAAAAGGAAGAGAGAATGGCCGCGATACCTCCGCGAAACCGGAATCATCGCCGAACTCTCGCTGGTGGTTTTCCCCTCGCATCCCGTGCGCGTACATACAGTCGTTAGATTTTCGACGGCACGTAGACCGAGCGAGCGAGTCCATCATGTAACGCTGTCCGATACTGGATCTAGACTCGCGCGTGTACACACAGATACACATACGTACGTAGATGTATGTATACGTACGTTCCTACACACATAGATCGTCGATATAAATTGTAGCAGAATCAGGCGGTGCGGGCGGGGGGAGCGGGGCGAGGGGAAGAGCGAGAGAGAGAGCAAGCGAGAGAGAGATAGACGGAACGGGTAAGTATAGTTACGATAAATCAAGCATATCGACGTCCGGCATAGAATTGCAAATGAGCGCGAGCCGCCATCTTTAAAATAAAAAGTTATACCAGCGGCGGCGGCCGCCGAGCGAGCGCCGCTGTGTGTGTATACATGTACGTATGTTATATGTATCTGGCAACACGGACAGGGCCGCGGACCGCGTTGGTAGTGGTGAGCACTGCAGCCACGTGGACGGGGACGCAGACGTTCTCTCCTTCTCTCTCTCTCTCTCTTCCCCGCTTGCTCTCTCGCTCGCGCGCCGAGCGAGCACGGAGAAAGAACTTAAAATGAATAATGTATCGTATATTTAATTCTATATGTATGTATGTATGTATACACATTTACAAGCGAGCGCGCGGGGGCCCGAGGATGAAGGCGCGCTGCGCCGCTTCGCCGTGTAGGTTATGTTATATCTCTCTCTCTCTCTTCTCTCTCTTTCTCGCTCGCTCGCTCTTACTTGCTCACTCGCTCTCGCTATCTCGTTCCCACCCCGTGTTTCTCCCCACGAAGAATGAGCTAGCATATTTTCTACAAGAAGGTCGTAACGAATCGACTTTCTAGCGCGCGGGCGCCTGCGCCAGACGAAACCTCCCGCCTCGCCCGCCGCGGGGTAATGAAAATATTTTTTTATGGAAATTGCCCTCTCGAATTTGTAATTTCGGCCTCCTGTCCCCTCTCTCTCTCTGCACCCTCTCTTACCGCGGGTATACGTCAGGGTGCGGGCAGGCCACACGCCGATCGTTATATGCCTTTTTATCGCCGCGGGAAAAATAATACGCCGCGGACGGAGAGAGAGACGGAGAGAGAGAGGACGCCTGTTAGATGAACGCGAGCTCGATCATCATCGACGACGACAACGACGACGGGGGCATTATTTTCTTCCCCCTTCTCCGTTTTTTCTAGCCGGGGAGGAGGAGAGAGAGAAATTGTTGTTTTCCATTCAGGAGACAATCCTAACTATATTAATTGAGACTCATTCATAAAACGGCTTCATTCATAATTCATATACCCGCCGCCGCTGCTGAGCGCAAGCTCGGCGCCGATCACATTGCCACGCACGTACGTGTGGTACACGTTTATTTGCTCTCTCTCTCTCTCTCTCTCTCTCTCTCTCTCTCTCTCTCTCTCTGTCTCTCTGTCTCTCTCTCTCTCTCTCTCTCTCTCTCTCTCTCTCTCTCTGCCGTACCGGCCGGCATTTTTGCCAAAGTTTTGCGATTATTTTGTTATCTCTGGAGAGAGCCTTTAATAAAGCGACGTATCAAGCGACGTAGCGCAATGAAAAAGAGTCATAAAATGAAATTAGCAAATAAAGCTATAGAAATAACACAGCGCCGCTGCCGCCGCCGTAGTCGCGGCCACTTTGTGTGCGCCCTCGCGCCCGTATAAAAATCATTATTTTTTTTTTATTATAAAGTCCAACGAAATTATGAGGATCACGAGCGTATATATATATATATATACACGGCCGGCCGAAAAAAAAAGCGCGAGCGTCATGTAAATTTCCGTACTATAGGCGGGGAGAGAGCGAGAGCACGCCGCGGCTTGGGCCGCAAAAAAAATAAAAGGAAAATAAAACTATAAAGGGACGATTGTTCGGCAAGCGGCTCGCACGCGCGCGCACGCACGCTGGTCGATGCACAAAAAAAAATAACGAAATAAAAAAGCAATTCGACGTGCGATTACGGCGATAAATTGGCAAAATCTGAAATCCGAAATAGGTGCACGCGAACGCGCTCGTGTCGACTTTTCGCCTTGGGGGTATTTAAAATAGAAGTGATCGGCGCTCTCGTAACGCACATTTTTCAACATAGTTGCGTACATACAATACAAAAATGATTAGAGTTGGAGAATTGCACTTGTGGCTAGCGTAACGAAGCGGTGGGTTATACTATAGAGCTCTCAAGGTAATGCAGATTACACAGAATTTGACGCTCGAAGGATCGCTTGGAAGATGTACAAAAATATAAGACGCAAAATAATCATAACAAAATATAAACTGAGAATGGAAACGGTTGCTGCGATCATTCGCAATACCTTTTGAATAGTGCGCTCAATCCATTCTTTATATATATAGACTTTGAAAGTGCAGTTTTGGTCTTCAGTAAGCGGACCAGGATAATATACTGAAGCCGGGACGATAATCGCACAGTGATGTCTTTATTTATAGTACCGAAAAGCAGGGCAGGTATGGGTATTAGGTTCAATGCATGATACAGAAAGTTACTAAACCCTTATATGATGAGATGTTACGTAACCATAGGGATGATGTTCCTACGTGTATAAATCGGGGCTTGAGGTTGCACATTTTATTAGCATTATTGTATACGTGACATTATCAAAGAGGAAACAGATTAAGCTTTTTCATATCTCGGAGTGCGAAGAACTCTGTAAGCTCTGTTTAGGATTAAGTCAGTTTATTTTCCCAACACCTAGACTTTTAACCTCTATCTTATAAGGCGAAGAATACTATAGGGATGGAGTTGAGCTTCAAGATATTTTCTGTTGCACAACAAGTCATTCTATTGTCATTGCATGATACCGAAAAGGAGTAGTATACTTGACGATCATTAGCAAAAAGACGTGTACTTGGAGGATGATATGACTGATGGTAGATCGATTGTACATATAGAAGACAGAAACGTTAAGTAAAGTACGTAAAGTTTAAGTACATTCCCTTGAGATATACCAATTATAGAGCGCAACCGATTCTTGGGTCTACCATTTGCATCGATGTAATGAAGGCTTATAAAGACATTTGTATAAGAGTGAAAATAACCAACAGTTTGGCAAGTAGCGCAGTTGTCACCTCAGCCGATCACTGAGGTTAAGGAGATGTGCAACCCTAATTTCAATATTTTTTAAAATCAACATTCAAACATTTATTTGGAAAAAGACGGCTGTCAAGCGCTCCGTACACGCAAGCACTATATGCAGATTTTTTTCTGGATAACTCTATTGATATTTGCGTGAGTTATGCTCGTTTGAAAAGTAGGTCAATTGTAGATTCCTACTTATCGACAGTACGGTTTTTATTTAATTAAATAAATTCTCATAATTTTTTTGGAAAAAAACGTCTGTCAAGCGCTCCGTACACGCAAACACTATATGCAAATTTTTTTCTGGATAATTCTATTGATATTTGCGTGAGTTATGCTCGTTTGAAAAATAACGTCGGTACTCACATCCCCTTAAGCAGCATTGGACGCGGCCACTGCTTGGATGGGTGACAGCGTTGTTTTTCTGCGACTACCTCGTGTGATCGGTTAGGTGTAATAGTAATAGTAATAGTAATTTATTGTAAAAATGTAGATTTTACAAATATTTTATAAACGTATAGAACTATTCTCAGTAATAAAACATTATAAATCAGTGTATAAATCAGGTAAAAATATTCGCATTAATAGTACATAATACAGTGATTTTCATTTCGAGAAAAAATACATACATGCTCCAGACGGTCACCAGTTTTAATTCTTTTAAATTCCTACTGCTTTTAAAGAGACTTTAGATATTAAGGCATTTACTCGTTAAATTTAAATGAGTAAAAATTTCAATTATTTTGCAAGTGAACACTTTAGTTAAATAAGTTAAATTTTCTCTTGTTCTAGAAGTGGGAAATTATCATTTTTTTCATAAGTTAACAACTCTTCACTTGCAAATAAGTAAAATTTTCACTTTTTCTGTCAGTTAACGAAATTCTCACGTAAAAATAAGTGAAATTTTTACTTTTTCCAATAGTGCTTATAGTAAAAATAAACTTACGTAACAGTTCTATAGGCTTGCCAGAAGAAATAATGTTGTACGCTGTATAATCGGACAATGGAAATTTTCTCTCTAAACCCATTGCCGCTCAATCCGTTGTGCGATACATTTACGTCACATTTTACAATATTTAGACGATTTACATCACATGAATTATTTAAAAATCCAGAAAAGCATGGCTGCTGATTTGTAACCGGACGCTCCGCTGATTGTCATTGATCGCCATACTGAGTGTTTCACGATCAACATTTTTAAGGTACTTGGCCCAGATGGTTTTAGACTGTTTGGGAGGTCGTAGACATCTGTAGCCTCGCTCTCACAGAGAGGAAGAGAAGGAGGACTCACAGCGCATGTCCACGCGTTATTTGTATTGGTTTAGCGCGCTCGGGCTCGCGTCAGAAGAGCCGCACGTGCACGCGCGCGACCGCAGGAGGGCAACGCTGCGCCCGCTGCTGCAGCGCTGCACTGCGGTGGGAGGAAAGGGGACGAGAGAGAAAGAGAGTGTGAGCGAGAGGGGAGATCGATTGGCCGGCTTTTATGTCAGTCCGGCCATTCAACACCATGGAAAACGACACCGAGTCACGGTCACGGTTATGGCAAAGCCGAGGCGAGTGAGCGTGCGCGGGCGCGTTATGCAGGTGCCTAGCGCGGTGCACATGCGTGCACGAGAAGTAGAAAAGAGAGAGAGAGAGAGAGAGAGAGAGAGAGAGAGAGAGAGAGAGAGAGAGAGAGAAAGAGAGAGAGAGAGAGAGAGAGAGAGGAAAGAAGTATACTTGCCGCAATAAAGCGCTATACGCAGTTTATTAATAATGCCGTACGGTTTGATGTTTTATGGTCGTATCATGAGCGCTCAGTCATTTTCTTGCGCAATACTTTTATTTTCACAATAAAAATGCCACGGCTTACTATAGCGGAGCTTGCCGCTGCTGCTGCGGGTTCTCAACTCCCGAGATCGGGCGGAGAGCGGCTTGCCATTTTTATGTAATACACGCCCTTCTCCTCTCCGCGCGCGTATGAGGCCAATAATTTAGATAGACAGAGAAAGAGCACGACAAAGTGTATAAAGACAGAGAGAGAGAGAGAGAGAGAGAGAGAGAGAGAGAGAGAGAGAGAGGGAAATGCTTTTATAATTTACTTGTATAATCATGCCCGCTCGCTCGCTCGCTCGGCGTCGCGTAATTATTAAAAATATTAACATAATTGTCCTTCGCCGAGCAATTGCCGTTATTACGGGCAATATTATTACAGTTATACATTAGGAATTTTTTAATAATTATAGAAATAAGAAATTCAGGACCGCGCGTTTATGTTATATATATTATACACGTGTGTGTGCGTGTGCCCGTATATTCCTATATTATACACTGAGAAAAGGATTTGTTTACTGTTAACATGGCATTGTAACTGTTAACATGCGTATGTTTAAATATTACCAAATATAGGCATTGTAACAGTTATAATGGCATTTTAACAGTTAAGTTACCATGTTCTCATAAACAATTTCAATATGTTACGTGAGAACATTGATATTGGCCAATTTTTAACCAGGATGATGTTGTTTTATAACAAAAACGCTTGAAATAAAATCATCATTTCTTTTTTTACTCCAACGTTTCGGACATTTTTATTGTTTATCCTGATGAGGGACATAAACAATAAAAATGTCCGAAACGTTGGAGTAAAAAACTAAATGGAGTTTTTATTTTAAACCTTTTTGTTATATAACAACATCATCTTGGTAGAAAATTGGCTATTAGATTCAAAAACTACAATTTACAAGAACTTCTAACATCACCCGCGAAAAAATTGAAAGTATGGGCAATATATTTCATATATATTGGATATACAAATTAGCAATATATTACAAATATACTGGCTATGCGATTGCCAATATATTAGTAACATATCTGCGATTGTACATCCTCCAATATATTACTCATATATTGGCAGTGTAAAATGTCTAAAAATAAATTTCAAAACGTGTTACCAATAAGTATAGCCGGAATAGAGTGTCGCTACTTCAATAAGTTATTTTTATATATTTACATATCAAAATTATTTCACGCAAACATTGCGGAAATTTTTAAGGCCCTATTGTACATCTGTACAAGAGGGGATAGCAAAAACAAGGCGAGCTATGTATTTCGAACTCTTCGTAAAGAGTCGTTCGAACGAAAAAAAAAAAGAAAAAAAGAAAAAAGGGATGGTGGGGGCCCCCTCCGTCGCCCCTACCAGTGAGGTACAGCCTGCCCGGATCACCGTCCTGGAGCCCCTTACGTAGAAATGAATCCACGTAGGAGGAGCCTGGGCGATTCCAGTTACCTCTCCTTAAAGAAGGAAATCAAAAAGAGGAAGTTGTGCGTTACCCTGTGAGGGCATTTCCACACTATCAGAAGTTATAGAGCAAAAACGGTTGTATGGCTGGACTACTATGTGGAGTGTAGAATGGGGAAAAACCTCGCTAGGAGTAAAAACCCATTTATCTTAAGTTAGTTGTTGAGACGCGTAGAATGACTTTATTAGACAGAAAAAATAGATGAGTAACTTATATAGGTAGGTAAAGGTGATATGCGGCAGAACGTTCGAACGGATGAATTACACGGCTGATATACTCTCGGCCCTCCAATGCATTTAAAGGAGCCACTACCGGCGCGCCGAATAGCGGTGGCAAACGGGAACTTTTGATGGGCGGCGCTCGATGAGCAAGCTTCAGCTATTCCTCCGCTATGCGGCGCGCCGGTAGTGATTTCTTTAAACGCATTGGAAGACCGAGAGTATATAAGCCGTGTAATTCATTCGTTCGAACGACTCTTTACGAAGAGTTCGAAATACAAGGCTCGCCTTGTTTTTGTTATCCCCTCATGTACAACAGGGTCCAAAAATTTCCGCAATGTTTGCGTGAAATAATTTTGATTTGTAATGTATAAAAATAATTTATTGAAGTAGCGACACTCTATTCCGGCTATACTTATTGGTAACACGTTTTGAAATTTATTTTTATACATTTTATACTGCCAATATATGAGTAATATATTGGAGGATGTACAATGGGAGATATATTACTAATATATTGGTAATCGCATAGCCAGTATATTTGCAATATATTGCTAATATGTATATCCCATATATATGAAATATATTGCCCATACTTTCAATTTTTTCGCGGGCAGCTACTTTCAAATCTGAATATGTCTATTAGTTAATATAGATGTTGTAACTATTACAATATCACATTTTATCCTTAAACATGTCAAATAGTTGTATTTCAAATAGATAAATATGTTAACAGTAACAAAATTCTTCTCTCAGTGTATATATACATATATATTATACTATACGTACAAGAGGTAATTACCATAAAAGTATGTAGAAGCAGCTCTCTCACTCTCGGTCTCTCTCTCACGCGAGCGCACTTTATCGTAAATCATTTCCATGTTTTTCTTGTCTCGCGACTTTTTAAGTAGCAGCCCCGGTTGTCCTGCCGCCGCTGTAGCGGACAAAAAATTCCGTTACACATATATAACGAGCGAGAAGCGGAAAAGAAAAGGAAACGCGCGCTGTGGGAGGGAGGACGGGAGGGAGAAATAATTAGACTCGTTGTTCGGCGATTGTAATGAAATTCAATCGAGAAACGCGAGGTTTTATATATAGATGTATACAGGTATAGCTACACACACTTATGTGGCCGGTTATATAGTGTGCCTGTGTGCGCCGTGCGCAAGTCTTGACGTCGTTTGCTCGCGCTCGGTGACGTAACAATATAAATATTCCTAGAGCACCGGGTGTGTGTGTGTGTGTGTGTGTGTGTGTGTGTGTGTGTGTGTGTGTGTGTGTGTGTGTGTGTGTGTGTGTGTGTGTGTGTGTGTGTGTGTGTGTGTGTGTGTGTGTGTATATAGCTATATACATGCGTGTATATTATATGTGTATACTAATATCTATATATGTATGCGAGGCAGATTAACAAATTCGACTTTAATCTTATCGTGTACTTAATAAATATTGATATAAAAGTTAATTTAGCTTATCTATTCCCGATATAACATCTAAAATAATTAGCTTCTCGGGGCAGCTCTTGCCGCCGCCGCCGCCACGGCTGCTGCTGCTGCACCTTCAAACCGCGACTGCTACGGGCGAGAGTGAGAGAGAGAGAGCGAGAGAGCGAGAGAGAGAGCGTCTTATCTTAACGAAATAACTGCGCAATTAGAGTGGCGCTAGAGGTCTCGCTCTCTGACTCTCCCTCTCTCTCTTCCTCACCGAAACTTATTCCCCGTGCTTTACGGCCGCACATATAATGGTCTCTCTCTCTCTCTCTCTCTCTCTCTCTCTCGCTCTAGACGTTATTTCTTTTTCGCTAGACATTCGCGACTACATGCGACGACGGTAACTGACTTTACAGAATTACCTTTCTTATTTCGATATTTACTCGCGGAAAAGCATTTCCTCTCGGAAATACGACGGAGAGAAAAAAAAGACAGAGAGAGAGAGAGAGAGAGAGAGAGAGAGAGAGAGAGAGAGAGAGAGAGAGAGAGAGAGAGAGAGAGAGAGAGAAGGGAGGCGAAACGAGACGAAGAAGGAGGAGGATGAGGAGAAGACGACGACGACGATGACGGGCGGCAGTGTTTCATTTTAGCTAAATAACTTTAATAAGTTTGTTTTCGATAATGAAAAACAAGGAGAAGGAGATTAAATTTGAAATTCAAATTGGAACGACAAACGAGGCGAATTAACAGTTGAGAGCCACTGCATTAATAATATACGATAGCAGTAATGGCATCGGGCGGCGCGCGCGAGTGTATATATACATATATATATTGTATAATAACTTCCAAGGCCTTATAAACGTTTATTATTTACCGCGTAACGTAATGGCAGGCAGGCGAGCTAACTCCGCTTCTCCTCCACCACTCCCCCCCCCTCTCTCGCTCTCTCTCTCTCTCTCTTACTCTCGGTTGCTGCCGCTGTTGCTCTCGGCGGAGAGGCCGTTATTAAAAAATAATATTATAACGTTGGGTTTAGTCTAACGAACGAAATTGCCGAGCGTTGAATTTTGCCCTGCGCAAATATACACGCGGTATCGTTCTCTCTCTCTCTCTCTCTCTCTCTCTCTCTCCCTCTCTTTTGCCAATCCGTTTGAGTTTCATTCTCAAGGATCTTCTCGTGCTATTCTTACGTCTCTCTCTCTTTCTTCTCTCTTTCTCCCTCCCGCCCCCCCCCCTCTCTTTCTATCTCTCTCTCGCTCGCTCTTTCTCTATCTCCATTTCCGATGAGTTATTACTCGATTCGCCTCGCACACGATAATTTTGACTAATGTATTTTCGCTTTTATTACAGCAAAACGATCGTTTTTCTATTTAAGAGCGAGCGAGAGAGAAGCGAGAAGGAGGAGAGAGAAAGAACGCGAATGGTCCTCTCCTTTATATCTATCCTCGTGCGACGTATAATGGTACAACGCTATACACCGAGAAAGAGGGAGACAGAGAGCCAATTTATTTGCGAATGAGAAAAGAGCATATACAGAGAAAAAAGGAATACTCGACTACGTGAAAAACTTATAAACATATCACGGCTACCAATCACACGAGTGCGCGCGCGGATGCACTCAGACGATCATGAGCGCCTGCACGTCTCTCATTCTCTCTCTCTCTTTCTCTGCGTCGCCGACGAGCGTTTTCGGTTATTATTACAAGCCAAGTAATTGAAACAAGTCCCTAATTACGCTACTAAATAGAGGTTTGCCTCAATGCACGGCGCGAGGAAAAGCAAAAACAAAAAAGTGAACAAAAAAGAGCCGAGAGAGAGAGTGAGAGAGAATAACAAACTCGTGTGCGCTCTGAAAAAGAGGTGAGTGGTATGGCCGGAAGCGCGAAAGGTTTACGACACGAGGAACGAGAGAGAGAAAGAGAGAGAGAGAGAGGGAGAGAGAGAGAGAAAGCTGCACGAGAGAGAGAGAAATCTCACCCTCGTGTCCCGGGGGGTGGCTTAAGGATCGAATTCAATGCGAGTACGTGCAGCCACCCTCTTCTCCGTCTCTCTCTCTCTCTCTCTCTCTCTCTCTCTCTCTCTCTCTCTCTCTCTCCCCCTCCCCGAATATATGTATATACGCGCACACCCATATACGGACACGCGCGTACGTGTATACATATATAAATATGTATATATAAAAGCGCGTGCTCGCGTATATGCATATATTTTTTAGCCCCCTGTATATGCTCGTATATGCTCTCTCTCTCTCTCTCTCTCTCTCTCTCTCTCTCTCTTTCTCTGCACTTGTGGCTCACCAACACGAGCGAAACCGAGCCACCCATACGTGTGACAATAATGCGGAACTTTATAGTGGCACTGTTTGCTACTTAGCGAGCATACATATTCGCCCACGTACACTCGACGACGAGCAGCCGCGGTGGCGGTAGCGGGAGCAGCAGCCTATCGGTGGTTCGCCTTATGCGTGTAAAAGCGGCCGAGGTATTTTTTTCTTCTCTCCTTCTCTTTCTCTCGCCCTCTCTCTCTCTCTTCCTTTTTCCCAAACAAGAGGGCGACATTATTGCGTCTACGTCGCTGCATACGTCGCTTAAAAACATACGTCTCGCGATTCACCCTCTCTGTCTCCCTCTCTCTCCTCCCCTCGACGCTCAAATTCTTCTCCCCTCGGAGAGAGAGAGAGACAGAGAGAGAGAGAGAGAGAGAGAGAGAGAGAGAGAGAGAGAGAGAGAGAGAGAGAGAGAGAGAGAGAGAGAGAGAGAGAGAGAGAGAGAGGGATCGTGTCGCATCGTGTGTATTCAGCGCATGAGTACAATTTTGATATTGAAACGCTGGCTCGCTCGTGTGTGCATGTGTGCGAGCGGAGGCAGGCGGGGAAGCGCGCAGGCATACAGAGAGTCTATGGCATTCGCAGAACAATCGTTCGTTAAATCGAGGAGAACACGAGGAATTTTCGAGGGGCTCTCATACCTAGTCCCCGAATCAAAACAGACATCGGGCTTAGGTTGCGCAATTTGCGACAATCGCGGAATAACGCCCGTGAAACATTATTAATGCGAGGGAGCGGAGAAAAAAATAGAGGAGAAACATTATTTGAATTGCGCACGCGTGTGTGTGTTGGTTGGCGAAATTTGTGTAAGTAAAAGTAGACGTGTACTATACCGTTTCCAACTAATCGTTTGTCCGTGTACAAGGACAACGTAAAAATTTTACGTAATGTCATGTGTAATCTTTGTTTTTTCGATGGAAAGAAGTGGGTCTCTCGCGATATTATTGTGCGATTCAAACGAGTTTAGAATGCCAGTCCAGAAATTCATATGCCTGTATAAAAGATTAATGAACGATTGTTTCGGAGCGTATCACGCATTTGATTCAATTATTCAAGATAGAAAATATATAAATTTACTGAATGATGTTTCATTGATTCTATACATATACAGTTATAAATATTCTAAAAGCTTTATGAAATGTAAATAAATTAAAAACATTTTATTTAAAACGAAAACAATAAACGCGATCTATGAGATATGTATACACACACTCACACACACACACACACGCTCACCCGTGCATACACACAATATATTTTGAACGTTATATTTGAAAATTTATATCTGGGGTAGGTTTTTTGTCAGAATGGTAAAATTTTAGATGGGTATTTTTTCAGAAAATAAAATGTTAATCAAAATATTTTCCACATTTGATAATGTAAATTTCGAAAGAGAGTGATTGAGAATACAAAAGATATTAAGGACGTTCTCCGACTCAAATTCATTAATATCGCGAAAATTGTGATTTAAAAATATTATTTACAATGAAAACCCTTCATGAGTCTCTATACATTACTCCAAAAATAAAAAAAAATGTCAGTGTAAGATAAAAGGTGTCAATATGATATTTAAATAAATAGCACTTACATAGGGTGACTATATATAGATATACAAATAACATGGGAGTTTTTGTTTACGTTGCTATATCTCTGAAATTAATATCGCTTGCTATATTGAAAATTATACCATATTATTCCTCTCGATTTCTAGTTTTATGGCTTACGGTTGAAAAAGAAACACAAAGAAAACTTTTTTTATAGTAAATTAAAATGTAATTTTAAAACTAGCTTAGATAGGGATCCCGTGTTAACACAAAAACTTTGAAGTTAAATATTTCTATTTTGAATACCGCTATGGACGTGGGGCTTTCAAGCATGTACTAAGCACACAAAATCAAACGTTCTCTGCAAGTTTCAGGAAAATCACAAGAAAATCGTTTTCTCGGAGAACGTCCTTAATAGTGAAAGCAAATTTCAAAAGAATTCCCGCTTACAAAAATTTAAAATAGATTATATAAAATTATAAATATACAATATATTAGAAAAATAGAATTCTGAATGCTTTAAAACATTTATTCCTGTACGAGTTTTAGCTTATTTATCGAAGTTATGGCTCTCTTAAATAACGGCATTTTCTGTATTTTAATTTTTAGGAAAAAATTACTTTCAAAACATTTATATCACATATTATATAAAACTATAAATTTAATAAAAATATTATAGTTTTCTGGATAAATTCTCTCGACTTTTTATGTATATTATACATTTTTAACTTTTCGCAAAATGTATCCCTTATATCATAAGATATTCCAATTAATTTCTCGAATGTTGTGAAAAAATATCCATCTGTAAGATCAGCCGTCTGATAATGTACCCCCTTCCCCCTCTTTACATCTTTATATGTATCTGTTTATGAGTATATACTAAACGGTTAGAGAAATCCGAGTAATATCATATATAGCACGATATTATTCATTTCTTTTATTATTTTTTCTGAGTTTCAAATCTAGATATATCCATTAAGAGGCATCTCTTCTCATACTATTTATAAATGGATTAATTTCCTATTCGAAGAAAATTTATTAATAAATTATAATAAAATTACACATTTGCTTTAAGCTGATAAATACACAAATTGTAAAAAAGTTCACATTGATTATCTACCGGAGTGTATAAGTCGCATTTAAACATGTCATTCACTTATATAAATATTAAAATTCAAAAAGGATATATTTTAATTTTAATTTACGGCATTAATTGTGAATAATTATTTTCTTCATATTTATCTTAATGGACGATGAATTTCATATGATCGGTATATAATCTAAGTATTGATTAATTTTTTTTTTACCCTCTTCTGACAGGCTCTTCACGCATTTTTATTGAATTTTCCGGATTGACATACCTTTTAACGACCCGCGTATTATAATTTATTACTTTTCTATTTTTTGTATCCTTCGACGCGCACAAGCAACGTATATGTATATACAGGCGAAATAACGTGCGAACGCCGTTACCATTTTCGCTTCATTATTTATTAACACACAGAGAAGTGAGAGAAGTGAAAGTGCTTTCATTTCAGCGCGCAGCCTTAGACACCATAGTCGACTCGTCGAAATCCCATATTGCACTGACATACAGAGGCAACCTCATATGCCACCACATCTGCTCACCTATAATTACACAGACAGACACACTCACACACGACTACGCGTGCCGTCATTAGAAGAGATAATTCCAGGGTGGCGACCACACATTCACATTTAGGTGTCTGTGTATAACCGTGTACACCTTCAACGGACTTGACTCGCGCACGCGCGCGTATGTATGTGTGTGTGTGTCTGAACCGCGTATAGTATCATTTACTGATTATAGACATAATATATTACATATAAAAAACGTACCATCTGCCAGAATTTGATTTGCTTTTATAAATCCATCCAACGGGCACAATTGCAACGCGATTCACACGAGCCTCTCATTCCCGCACATCCAATTCATTCTCAAATACGCACTCTCGCCAAGTGAATATAAATTATATTTTCCTATATACACTCTCTAAATTTAAAATAGTGCAAAAGTCACTATTTCGTACTGAAAATTGCTCCACTGACGACATAGTGTGAAATAGTAAAATTTCACTAATTTAAAAAGTTAATGTACACTACTAAAATAGTGTATAATATCCACTATTTCGGCAGCAATTTTCACTATCAAATAGTGACTTTTCCACTATTTTAAATTTAGAGAAGTACAGGAGGTATATTGGAAATATGATTAAGTATCTATATTAAACTCAAACGTTTGCGGGGCTGCGTATCACAATAGACCGCGAGGTTATATATATATATATTATATACAGGAGTCGCGTTGCATTCAAACGGTAGCGCGCGACTCGCGAGGTGCAGTTGCGGCGCAAGGAGACCTCCGTCGATGGAACAGCGATAAAGACAGTTCCATGCGGCCAGCGCAGAGCAAAAGACAGAGAGAGAGTGAGTCAATGGGCCAGACAAAGACAGATGTTGCAGAGCGGGTAATGGAACACAGACCTCCGCAGACGCGAGCGCGACCGATGTAATTGGAAACCACAAAAGATTACACTTGCCCCCCCCCCCCTCCTCACCCGCAACAGCCGCGTAGCGCGCGCGAGCGCATCGACATTTGTACAATTAACGATGGATTATAACAGTACGTATTCTCGGTAGAGCGTTTATTTTTAACATTATTCAGACGTACTTTGCACTGCGCACACAGATATAGGAGCGAATAAAAAGTAAAATATATATATATATATATATATATGTGTAGTGCACTTTATCAATCGTATACACACGCACGCACGCACGCTCGCACGCACACATATATACGTACACATTTTGGAGTTCTAATAATTCACTGCACTCCCCATTTTTAGCAGGGATGCAGGAGGTCGTTATATTTCGATATTAAATGTCGATTTTTTAATTCGAAGCTCATTGAATCTTTTATCGGGTAAATATGCCCTTTCCCCTCCCTCCTCCACCGCACTGCTCAATCACCGAGTCACGTGTAACGGTCTGTCGGAACACAGATGCGCTCGCTTGCGTATATATAACAGGGCACGCGTCGGCACGTCGTCCCACGGGGCTGCTCGCAGAGCCGTGTATTAAAACGTTCGACATTGCGCCCGCCCCCACGCGCACGTTATTTTCTGCATATATAGACAATCCACGTGCATCTTAACCGTATCCCAAGCCGAGATTTTTTTTTTAGCAGTGTCAACGATGCGTACGTATGGCATATAAATATATGTGTGCGGAGAGAGAAAGAGGGGGGAGAAAAAGCAAGAAAGCGGCACTCATCGTATCCCATTTACGAGAATTGATGAAAATCATCCGTATAGAATGGAGAAGAGGAAAAGAGAGTGAGAGAAAAAAATGGCACTCGATCCGAGTCGCGCGCAGGCAAATCGAAAACGAGCTGCAAGTACGAAGGCCGAATGCGCGGTGTGTAGGTATATATACAGTACATAGTATATATAGATATAGATATATAAATATAGATATACATAGAGTGAGGGAGAGAGAGAGAGAGAGAGAGAGGGCTATCACGGACGGCAGGGCGCAAAGGGGATAGTCGCGAGGGTGGTAGAGGGCCAGAGTGAGCGAACGAGGGAGAGAGAGACAGAGAGAGAGAGAGAGGGAGAGAGCGCAAAGGGGGTAATCTGATTGTCAGCAACTTTATACGTCGCGCTTCGATTAAAATCCAGCCAGCGTGCAACGCCGATATCGTTACTCGCTGTTCTACCGCGCCGCCGCTCGCGCGACCACCCACCCACCGCTCGCTCACTCACTCACTCTCTCACTCGCCTTTTTTTCACTCTCTCTCTCACTCTCTCTCTCTCTCTCTCTGTGTCGAGGCATTCGCGTCGGGCTGACCCCTTAATAGGAATACAAATTATTTTTGCCAATGGAAGGCTGAAAAATCAATTGACTTAATTTTTCATTTTCTCCGCGCGCGAGGGCGCTTTTTTTTTCGTCGCGCGCTCTTCGCTGCCCGCCCGCTCGTTCGTTATATTCCCCGCGGTATATATACATTCGCGCGCGTCGTTCGATTTTCGTTCCTTTTTTTTTCTTTTTTTCTTTTTTTTTTTATAAACAAAAGTTATGAATTTCGCTTCGTTACGGATTTTATTTTGTTTTCGGTTTTTTTTTCTCTCTCGCGCTTCTATTTCGAACAAAATGGTAAATCTGCATATTATTATAATAAAGCGGCCAGCGGTGGCGGAGAGAGCGGAGGGTGGTAGGCGATTCTTAAAACGCGAATAAATTTTTACGTAGTAAAGTTTGGCCGCGCTTGTGCGCCCTGCGAAAAGTTTTCTGCTGATTACATCAAAGGGCCAGTGCTACACATACTCTCTCTCTCTCCCTCTCGTTCTCTCGCTTGTTCGCTGAGATATCCGGACTTTTTTGCATTTTTCTTCAGAACATTTCTGCCATTGTTGCCAATTCCCCGATTCCGCTCGCGCAAAAGGTAATAAAATAAAGCCGTTCTTTAATAATTTTTTCTTTATAAAGGCGAGAGAGAAATAATGTTTAAACTACGCGTAAGTGCATTATACGATTTTCCTTTTCAAGGCATTACGATGTGTACGTAAACAAAAGTTTCTTTCATTGTACGAGTATTTTCTCCGAGTGCGCTGAGCGAGGCAGAGGGCGAGGGGACTGGCGCTGCGCGCTTTATTTTGAGAAACATTATTACCAGTGTAATAATAAACACTCATTATCTTTCCTTCGTAATGGTATTAGAATATATTGAAGTATTTGACGAAAAATTCGTTTAAGGACGTTTTTCCGCAATAAAACACGCGCCTGGGATGCTAATTACCATCTTTTCAGCCGTGTTCTCCACTACCGCTCTTTTTGTTGCTATTTAATTATACGAACTAGCAAAAGTTGCATTATTCCGGGCGCACTGGCGGACGATCATTCCGAGAAAGGCACCGTGGGCGCACAAAAGACACATAAAGTATAAGATACGCATCTCGCGCTCTCGCGGAATAGAGGAGAGAGAAAGAGAGAGAGGGTCTCGTGCAACATCCTAAAAAATGATTAATTTTAACCGCTCGCATTATAATTAGCGCGAACGCAATCTCTTTTGTCTACCTCCTATGAAAAATTGAAATGTATACACTTTCCGGGAAGTGTCCCGAAGGAAAAACAGACGAGGCGGGGGTGTGCTTGTTTTCACGGGGGAAACGCGCAGCAAGAGTTAAGGAAACGGAGGTGAAAGACGACGAAGAAGCCGGACGGCGCCATCTAGATGAATCACTAATAACGTGCAAAGCCCGAAAGTTGCGCTAAAATATTATTCGCGCGAAAGAGAAAGAGGGAGAGTGAGAGAACGGCATTCCGCGAAAGAAACCGAAGGAGCAGCCGCCGCCGCCACCGCCGCGACGGCGCATATACACACAGCGAGCGCTCGGAACTCCGTTCGTTATCTTGCGATAATAAATACATAAAGTTTTATTACAGCGCAGAGGCGGAGGAGTCTAGCATAAAAGTGCCGGATGTGAAGCGGAGGAGGAGGAGGAGGAGGCCCGCGCGCGCGCGCGCGCGCGTAAGAGCAAGACAGGGAATAAGAGAAAGAGAGTGAGAGAGAGAGAATAGCATGTATACACACATTGTTACAAGGCAAATCACGTTACGCAACGAGCACGCGGCAACGGCTGCGGCCCCGACGAGGCGATTTCTCCGTGTGCGTTCTCGCGCTCGTTCGTGCCCCGGCCAGTATTAATAAAATATCGCCGGGATAAAAATTAGATTTTAACAATTCAGCGCGAGCGGGGCCGAGGAAGGAAAGCCTCTCTTTCTCTCTGTCTCTCTCTCGCCTTTGCTGCTGCTGTGGCCTCCTCCTCCTCCTTCGCCGCCGCCGCCGACTTCGCGCTATACACTATACACGTTCCTACGTTTCGTGCTCGCTCGCGAGGAATAAAATGTAATCGATACGCTATCTAGAACTCGTTTTCATCGTCCTTTTTCCCTCCACGCTCTCTCTCTCTCACTTGCTCGCTTACTCGCTCGCCGGCTTCTTACTTTTCTTTTAGCTCTAAAGGATCGTTAGACTGTAATAACGATTGTGCAAATGTAAGAAAATAATGATTTAATATTCCGCTAAGAAGCGGGCAATAAAAGATAAAACTTTTTTACTGCCTTATTTCTAGATGTAAGGGAAGAGATAGTGGTCAGAGGAGGTGGAGGAGGAACTTTGCATATTAAATAGCTTACAGTCGAACAAACACTTTTATATTACAGTTTTCCCTTACTTTATATGGTTATTTCTCCGCTCTTATTTCGATTCTCCCTTTCTCCCATTCATCGAGGGCCAGGGGAAATATTTACGATTACGAGGACTTTTAACGCAAGTGCTTTCGTTAAAACGTTATACGAGTCTTACTCTTTTTATTCATTTAGTTTCATAAAGATACCTGGAGTGGCCTCCTCCCCCTTCATCCCCTTGTATATACAATATCCGGATGAGAAACTGCTTGTCTGTGCGCTTTAAATTTCAAAGAATGTCGCAAATTCAAAAGCTCGTATCGACTACGCGTACTCCACGTCTCCTCGACTCCGTTGGTCGGTCGTTTGAAAAAAAAAAATACAACATCCAACTCGTATAAATATTACTCACGGAAAAACCGCTGGCGAATTCTCGACTGGGCCACTACGTATATATATGTGTGTGTGTGTGTGTGTGTGTGTGTGTGTGTGTGTGTGTGTGTGTGTGTGTGTGTGTGTGTGTGTGTGTGTGTGTGTGTGTGTGTGTGTGTGTGTGTGTGTGTGTGTGTGTGTGTGTGTGTGTGTGTGTGTGTGTGTGTGTGTGTGTGTGTGTGTGTGTGTGTGTGTGTGTGTGTGTGTGTGTGTGTGTGTGTGTGTGTGTGTGTAGTTGGGCACGCATACAGCCGTGTACTCACCTGAAACAGAAAATTAAACACATTTGTCATGAAAAATGCCTGAAAACAGAATAATAAATAAATATTTCGTAGCTACTCTCCCTCTCTCTCTCATCAGTCGGTGACATACGCGCGCGCGGATTAAAAATAACGTAGACAATGTTTATAAAAAGAGTGCGAAGGGCTTTGGCCGCCAGCGACGGGGGGAGGTCGAAACGATGGGGTGTAGAGCAGCATACGAGGGGCGCACAGAGAACAAGTGAGTGTGAGCGAGCGAGAGAGAGAGAGAGAGAGAGAGAGAGAGAGAGAGAGAGAGAGAGAGAGAGAGAGAGAGAGAGAGAAGAGGGAAAGGGAACAAATATATTTTTGATAGATTTTCGGTGCGAAACCGGTTGCGGAAAATTGTCAAAAAAAAAGTGGAGAGAGAAAAAAAACATTCGCATCGAGGGAGCGAGCGAGAGAGCGAGAGAGAATCTCACTGGGGAGCCTATCGAAGTGCGATTAAAATATAAAATGGTTTTGAGGATCCGGCGGTTTTACGTGCCATTTCAATTATTGTCCCATTCCATCGCGGCGTTTTTTCCCCCGCTCTCTCTTTCTCTCTCCCTCTCGCACTCGCGCGCCCGCCGAGCCGCGTGCGCTCGCGTACGATCTCTCGAGCGAGGTTTTCCATTATTTTTTTGCATTTCGTTCCATTTGTCGATCGCAAAAAGCGCAATATCATTTTAGTGTTCGGACGAGCGACGAATCGCTGTAGCCGCTTTTGCCCAAATAAAATATACACTTGAGGAATATCCGCAGCTTTGTGCGCCATCGTAAACGTCATTTGGCGCGGCCGAAAGCTTGCCCACGCTATATAGCCATGTTTATAATGCGATTTCGGCACTGTTTTCGCTTTTGTAAAGGAAAGAAAACAGACCCACGCGCGCGTTTCGCTGGTTGGTTGGATGATGGACGGGAAAAAACGTAAATAAATAAATAAAAGTCACTCGGGGCGCGGGCGAGCGATGGGAAAATAACGTTAAATGAGAGATTATAGGCAAATATGGCGACGGGCTTTTTAATTTCGTTTTTTTTAAGCTCGAAATTCTCGGGACTTTATGATTGTCGTCAATTTGGAGATCAAACCCGTGGAAAAGTTAATTTAAATATACACACACACACACACACACACACACACACACACACACACACACACACACACACACACACACACACACACACAGCGTACTCTGTACACACACAGTACTCTAATACACTCGCAAGTTTTAGTACCGAATTAAAATAACTTTCGTATAAAGAGTGGAATGAATATTTAACTAAATTAACTCAAATATAAATTGACTCGCGAATATACTTTATGTCGGTGAATATTTAAAGCGATGGTGAATTAATGCATTTAAACTCATTATTTTCCTATACTAATAAATTTGACGTATTATCCGCCTCTCCCTTATATCCCCCGTGCTTCGAATTATTTTTATTTCATCATATAACCATTCCGCCGCCGCCGTCGCGGCCATTCGCGCGTCTAACTTATACAAGATCAATATAATCATATTGCCACACAACCGGCATCGCACAACTCCGCAAATTTTTTCCCCCGATTATATACGATCTTCGTCTCTCTATATTACATTAATCGTGCAATCCGATAATCCCATGTCTTGATCCATTGACAAAGCTTGTCCCCCCACCCGCCCTCGCGTCATCGACGAGCTGACGAGTTTACCGGCTACTTAGCCAAACTAACCCAATTTTCCGCAAGCTCGGCTCGAAAAAAAGGCGAGCGAACGCGAGCGCGTTTGTAACAAGCCGCGCCCCCCCCGGCCCCCGTTAAAGCCCTCGGCGCGCTGCGAGCGAAAAAAAAAGTTTCGAGGGCACAAAGTGCGTTCGGCAACCTCGCTCTCTTTGTCGAAAGGGCGGCCGTAGAACGGGCTTAAATCCATTTAAAAATCGCCGGCCGATATAGCAGAGGGGGCGAGAGAGAGGGGGGGGGGGATTCCCGCCTCGAGGGTTATGGATGATTTTTACCGCTCATTTGAATAATCCCTATACGCCGCGATACAGGAGTGCAAGCCTATATGCGAGCACGAGAGAGAGAGACTTTATATTCTTTTTCTTTTCGCGCGACGAGGGAGAGAGAGAACACAGACAGAACTGGCCGTTTATACGTTTTCCGCGCGCTTTTTACACGCCGCTCGCGCCCCTCTGATGTATCCGAAAAGGAAAATTACGCCGGCACCTTTCAAATCCTTTTTTTTTCCTTTTATTTGGAGGATAATCAACTATCGTTAGTGAGCTTTTTCGCCGAGATAACGGGGGACAATAAATAGCGCCCTCGTAAAAAATATATATATATATATGTATGTATATACAGAGCTGGATTTTTTTTCTCTATACGAGCTATAAGAGAACTAGTCCGAAATGTGTTGAGTGGAGGAAACAATTGTCCACGCGAGGCTAGCTTTTTAGCGCGCGCAGGCGCGCGGGCGGTCGGATGTTCAAATATGGAGCGATAAAATTTTATGAAAAAAAAAGTAAAAGACCATAAATAAATACGGCTCGAGTATAACTACGAAAAATTGGAGGGGGCTTACGGTTCGATTTTTTTTTTCAATTGCAGCCTTTTTTTAAATAAAAGGACGACGAGAGCGGCGCGAAAAATGACGTTAGTATACGATGTCTCGTAAAACGTTCGTCCGGACTTTTTAGTTTTTTTAACGAAACGCGCCGTGCTGTGCGCGCTATATAACGACGACATATAACGACTCATTGTCGTATTGTTATAACGTAAATTCCTCGATAGATAAACTTTGAAAATAAAACGAGTTCGGTCTATGTTCGGCAAAGAGTTGGTTTATTTCGGAAAGTGGGCTAATTTATCGCCCCGCAAAAAAGGCAGTTATATGGATCTTGCAGCGATTACAATTATTATATTCAAAATTGGGATCCAAGCCATATTCATCACTTTCTTTTAATTTCGATAAACATTTATAACGTGTTTATAAAAACCATAGGAAGCGCGCGCGCGAGTCGCGAGGAAATTGGAGATTAATTATTTCTCATTAAAAGTGATAAGATAAAAGCAATTTGATCAGTAATGAAAATCCATTTTCTCATTAAAAATCAAATGAATGTTATATTTCCAAAAATAGTTTTCATTAAAGATTCATCGCGGCGCGCTCCAGTATTCATGAGCGTGCAGTGGACGAGCGCGTGCACGAAAAACAACAATTTGCTCGCGATTTTCTGGCTCGAAAGCTGAACGATGAAGAAAATTTCGCTTTAATTCGCTTATTTAGTCGAGCCGCGGAGAGATGGGCGAGCTTTTTTTGGCGCCAAGGTTTCCGTATCGTTTGAAACGGTCTTTGAGACCGTCGAGCAACGTTCGCGTTTGACGCAGCTATATAGCTACTACTTTGACAGACGGAAGAGAATCACTTGAGTATTTTTAAGAAAATGTCAAAAAATCATGATTTGTTATATAATGTCGCGTTCGTTTTAAAATATTGAGCTTTAATGAAGCACGTGGAACAATCGGAAAGCTTTTTAGCAAAAACTACTATAAGTCGTTTGGATTTTGATGTGTGCTCGAGTTTTTAAGAAATTACTATGATTTCCAGTAACAATTGTTCTACTATTGCTAAATCATAGTGACTTCTGAATAGTTCTGGTATCTGTTTATTATGTATCAGGCTGTAGTACTACTGTATCGGTGTACTGTCTAGTAAAATGTACACCGGGAATTGTTGCATAAGTACCAGTCCTAAATCGAATATAGGCTGCGGAAGCGCAAAAATTACCATACTTTGTAGTGGATTATTTTTTTTATAATTTTCTTACAAAGAATGGCGATTTTTGGAATACCCTTTGTAATTTTCCCACGCATGTATACATTAAAATAACTGCATAATCCACTACCTCTCTCTAACAGTTGCAGACTGGATCATTCCTTGTAGCATATAGATCTTATCAAGCCTGGTAGAAATTAGTCCATTAAAATGAGCAGGAAAACAAAAACTGGCCATTGGAAATGGCTAGTTATTAGACACAAGTGTAACGCTTTTTTCCATCAACTTCTACTATTTTATAGAATGGCGCCAACCTCAAAATCTTCCCATTAAAATTTCATAACAACTTAATCATATATATTAAAACTTATACTCTTAAGAGATAATTTACCGGCATGTAAACAAAATTTAGTAGTCTGTGTACTATTTACAGCTTTATTCTATAAGATATAAACCAAAATCGTTATTTTGCCACATGGCTCTATCTCTGTCACTCATCGCCATAACAAATCGCTTGCTACTAGATTTTTAATGGCTTCATAGGCTAACTATTTTAACTAGCATTAAAATGCCAAATTAATAGATAGTACCAAATTTTGACCATTTTTGCGGCCAATAAATGTCAAAAATAGGTTTAAAAAGCATTACAGTTATGGTAGAAAACTGGAGTTTATTTTTTTGCCAGCTTGGTTCAAACTAGCCATTTAATACCAAAAAAAAGATTTCAATTTCTACCAGGGTAACCATTCATCCCAAATAATCCAGCCGGAACGAACAGACATACATGCACACATCGTACTAAGGGTGCGAACGAATAGTTCGGAAATATTTTAGTTCTTCTTTATTTCTGTTACAAAATGCATGTAGGTGAAAATTCTTAAGCATATACAATGTTTTGACGTATGTGAAGCTAATTTAACACTTTTTATTTAATTTTAAGTTTTTAGTTCTTAACAATAGCTTTTTACTTGTATATTTTTTCGAGTTATTTTTTTCAAGTAAAAGTTTAAAAAGAAGTAGGTTACATGAACCGCGTGAGCTTATACAGTTTACTAAATTAATGTATTGGTTAGACAATGTGGGCGATTTCATTACACTATTTTATCATTTACAGTATTATCATATTTAGGTTTATTAAAAAAAAATGGAAGAAATTTTCGAACTGTTCATCCCACCCCTACATACAACCTCTCTCTCTCTCTCACACACCAGTCCATACTCGCACGCTGCGCGTTAAATTCTTGAAGCAGTTTGCGGCGGCTCCATTACACGAGAGCAAGCAAGATAGAGAGAGCGCGAGCGCGAGACAGAGAGCCGAGAGAAGGCAAATCGCAAGCTCCCCCACGTTAGCTCCCACTGCTATACACAGAGCTAGCTCGCTCGCCAGCTAGACCGAAGGGAGAGAAAGGGCGGCGGCGGGCAGGTGAGGGTAGTTAGCCTGGAGTGGATCAGCATTCGATTGAGCCGCGCGAACGAGCGTCGGCTGCAGCCTTGCCTCGTGTGCGCGTTTGCCTTTATGTCGAGCGGAGCTCGCCGGCGTCGGCGGCGGCTGCGATGCCTACTGGCGCACTCGATGCATTAGGTATACATCGGGGCCGCAGCGCTGCCAGCGATGCGCCAATCCATCGGGCCGCCAAGCCCTGCGCCCGCGCGCTTGATCAGCCTATATATATATATATATATACACGCACACACACATAAATGCGTTCGTACACGTACATATATACATATATCGGGAAGCTCTTATTCCATTCGCGCTGAAAATCCATTGACCGCACATCAGTCTTTCTCTCTCATCGTGCGGGCCGTTTTAAAGTAGTCTCGTCAGCGAGTGCATTAATCCTAATGGCGAATGGGAAAAAAAAATCTCATCTCTTAGAGGCAAAAGGGCGCGTCTCTGTTGGGAGATAACTATAAATATGCATGTACGTGTAAAATGTAGGTACACACACACATATATACGCGCACGGGGCATGTGGCTATTCTGATGATATTTTCGATTCATCAAGTAACTAGTGCCCGCAGAGCTAGTGATGTGTCTCATTCGGATTTTTCTCCCGTTTATTATTCCTTTGCGCGCGGTTATATACTCTCACTGTAATTAAACAATCCAACGGCCATTCGCTGAACGTGTTTTCCATCGATATCCGCAAAATTAAAAGGAATCCATCGAGCGTTCGCTAAAAGATTATGAATTTCGAAGAGAGAGGGGGGAGGAGTATTTTAACGAGATGGCAACTGCGAAAAATAAAAGAGTAAAAGAAGGAGAGGAGCATATTATACAGATAGATAGAGAGAGAAAGAGAGAGTGACATGAAGTAGCGAAAGAGGAAGAGAGAGAGAGAGAGAGAGAGATACGAAATCCCGCATGACGATAGCCACACCGCAGCGGACAGCGAGCTAGCGTGCACGGAGAGAGCACGAGTGGAATGCAAATATCACTCGGACGCGGTAATGCGCGCTCGATTCTTCGCCGTGCGCGCATTCTCTCCGCCCATCCATCCATGCCTCTCTCTCCCACTCTCTCTCTCTCGCTCTCTCTACCATGCGAGAGCTTTTTTCAGCCTCCGCGCGGACCCTTCGCTGCTGATGCGTGCGGCCCTCTCCTACCTATACCAGCAATCGAGGAATTGTTTCGCGCGGGGGAACAATATACTGCATGTGTCGTCTTTTATACCAACAGATAATTGCGCAAGGTATAATATGTGCGGGACGGAGAATGTATATTTTTCGTATCTGATCTCTTTAGGTGCGTGCAAATATGGCAGATCGTAAAAACGTGATGAGCCAAATTATTTGCGAGGGTGATGCAGTATATGATACGAAGCTCTACGCTATTTCGCTCGAGAATAAAATCTTCCCATGGGGAAATTGCCGGAGCTGATAGTCCGGGCCAATGCTGGTGCACTACTCGTAGACAGTAAATAGTCAACGACATACTGACCCATTATTGTACCAACACTGGTTTGATAAGAATGGGCCAAAGTTAGAAAATAGTACTGACCCAACAAATTTGCCATGATTCAGCCAAGCTATATACTGGCACAATGCAGACTACCGGTGTTATGCCAGTGTAAAACAAAAGGCTATTATCATATCCTCTTATTTAACCTCCTATTTTTCAAAAAAATTATTTTTTTAATAGTTTTACTAATCGCACGTAAATGCCGTACATTTTAACAGAATTATATTAGTAGCATACCTAAATAAAGATATAAATAATAATTCACAAATTTACCGTTAATGTCTGCATATTGTATCATATTCGTAAATAAAAAGTGAAGTGCCGTAGTAATTTCTGTAATGGGCCAGTACTGATTTCAAATGTCAACTCGTTCTTATCATTTCTGTATTGACCCAATAATGATGAAGTACTTTTATCCAGTACCGTATATGTGGCAAACAGTACTGTGCCAACATTGGGCCGATAGGGCATTTCTCCATGGGTTTGCGTGGCGATTCCATTTCGTTCTCCTTTCTTTTTTGGTCCATTCAAATCGACGAGAATCTTTATCAAACGCCCGAAATAGCCCAGATAGCAACGCAAAAGACACTTTATCCGCGAGGTATTATTAATTAAAGACTCTTATCTCTCTTGTGCATGTGTATGTGTACACGCGTGAATATCGTGACTGAGCACAATGCGCAGCTTGGATTTCTGGAAAAATTTTCGTACTCAATATGCGCACGTATAAACATATACGACGTGTAACCGCAGCCTCGCGCGGAGTATTTATTTAATTCGAAAGTAAATTGTGGCGTAACTAACGAGCTCTCGCGGTCGATCGTTTCTTCAGCAGAACAGCCCACACGTGTATGTAGTGTGTTTGTGTGTGTGTGGCTGAAATTCGACGGAGCGCGAGAATTACATTATATGAATATAATTTTTTCCCCCTCTCTGTCTCCGTCGCGTCGTCGCGCATTGTTAATTACCTTGAAATAAGTATTACACAAAATTAACGAGCTCGTGCAAATATTGGCTTTCTCTCTCTCTCCCCCCCCTCTCTCTCTCTCTCGCTCTCTCGTGATCGCGCTCGCCGGTGGGGTGACGCGCCGTTAAAAGAAAACGAATTATATGCCTCTACACTCAACCGACAAACAATATGTACACAATAATAATTGATTTCCTCGTGAGCGCGGGCGCGACAATCCCGCGCGACTACAACGCGACGCGAGCTGATGATGAATTATTCATGTGAATTGTACGGAGGGGCTCGGCCGTATATTTGCCGCTCTCTCTCTCTCTGTCTCTCGCTCTATCGAAAGTATATATACGTACATGTGCTGAGCTCCTAATTCGAACGCCAAGACAAAGGGAAAAAAGGAGAGAGATGAAGAGGGAGAGATTGAAAGAGTGGAGAGGATCGCTCCTCGGCGACGCGCACGAAGGAGCGGGGGGAGAGGGATAAGAGATCGGCGTTCGCGGCGGCAACAGCTGACCGCCACATGTGGTAGCACGTGGTGCCCCGGAATTCCGACAGCAACACGTGTGTGTATGTGTGTGCCGCTCAGAGAGGCTTCGCTCCGCACTGAACGAATTCAAAGATTTGAGAGGTTTCGTATGTATGTAGAATACGGGGGAAGTATAGACGATCGAGAAGGAGACAAAGCAAAATTGTGATTCAAGCCGTCGTTTCGCGGTTTTCTGCATATATACGGATATACGTGTTAATGGCTCGCATGATCTTTGGCCGACGCGATCCTCGAGATAAAATGTAAATATCGCGCAGCACGCTATTGCGTAAGGAATCTTTTGAATAAGTATCGGGTGTAGGAAAAACTCTTATTTCTCTCTCTCTCTCTCTCTCTCTCTCTCTCTCCCCCCCCCCTCTCTCTCTCTCTCTGTCTTCCGCTGAATATTGCATGTCCATAGCCGGCCCCAGCGCAGAGCTCAAGACTCGGCTGAATATTAACTCTCAACTCTTCGCGTACGCGAAATTCCATTCGACGAAGAATGGAATCTTAGTTGCAAAAAGAACTGAGAAATTTCGACTCGTCTTGAGAGAACGCGCGTGCGCGTTTCTCCCCCCCCCCCCCCCACCCCACCGCCATCATCTATACCTCATCGTGCCTTTAATTAATTCAAATTAAATAGTCCACCCCCCCTGTTCACCGGCAATTTTTTTTGTATTATTATTTACGAAGGACGCGCGCGGGGTATTTTAATTGAAAAAGTTTTGCTCGCAAGTTCGGAGAGAGAGAGAGTGAGAGAGAGAGAAAAAGAGAAAGAGGGAGAAGGGAAGGAGGAAACGCCATCATTCATCTTCCATCGATTAAGAATGCATCGAATAATTATGTTTAGCGAACTTTATTGACTGTGTATAGAGGCAAAGTTCGCGAGGCATTTTTTATAAAATTACAGTTTGCCGGTGACTACCACTAGCTATCCCGCTGACGTTTTAAACTTTTTCCTCCTCTCCTTTTCTCTCTCTTTCTCCCGCTCTCTCTCTCTCTCTCTCTCTCTCTCTCTCTCTCTCTCTCTCTCTCTCTCTCTCTCTACCATCCTGTTTACAGCACTTACTCTTTGGATAATTTAAAATCCAACAACATACATTAAAACGTTTCAAGTCGAACTATTATGCGAGCAAGGATACGGATGGATTGATCGGAAAGTAAGAGAGGGACAGGAGAAAGAGAGAGAATCTAAAGTTTGCTCGATTGACATTAATAAAATACGATGTTTTATGAAAAGCCAGAGAGAGAGAGAGAGAAGGGGAGAGAGAAAGAGAGCTCGCGCTGATGGATAATTGAGCAACGAGTGAACAAGAAGGAGAATGAGAATGAAGAAGAAGAAAAAGAAGGGAGGTTCCTTTGAGCGAGCGAGACCAGGAAATAATATACGGTCGAGCGGAAGAGAGAGAGAGAGAGAGAGAAAGAAAGGGTATAAGAAATCGTCTGGCACATAATCGTCGTCCGCGCGGCTCGCGACTTCGTACCCTTTACCCAGCGACAGTATATCAATGATTCATATTTAATTGTAGAGAGTCCCCGACGTCGCGTATTATTCCCCGCTCGCTGACGTGTCCGCTCGGATTATACGCGAGGCGGCGGTATACGTACGGCGGTTCGCTCATATACAGAGACAGACACACAGTAATTCATTATGGACAAGAAAGGGATAAATAAATAAAACGAATAAATAAGCCGACGGGGAGCGCAGGTACGACTTTTTCACGAGATGAAGAAGACGAAGAATAAGAAGACGACGACGTGTGCGCGCGCGCGCTTCGCGATATTACATATACGAGCGAAAGAGAGACGCTAATACGGATAGGGGATTGTTACAATGCGCTGACGGCATGATTGATGCTATATGTGTAATAGGTAACGATATTATATCGGGGCTATTCTAGGACAAGTATGCGCGTGTGTGTGTGTGCGTGGGCGGTCGATTCGGCATAGGTATGATGGCCCTGTATTATTAATAATCGAATAATTAATGTCGTTTTCTCTTGCGACGGCGGGTAATTCCCGATTACACGCGCACCCCGTACTCTGCGCACGAAGATTTATAAAGACCGGTGCGAGTACGCGAATTATTTTTATACCACATCGCGAGGCGAGTCTTTCCGCCCGGAAATAACCCTGGCGCACTCTCTGTCTCGCTCTCTCTCTCTCTCTCTATCTATAGCCGCAACTTTATTTCACCTTCTCCTATATCTATAACCCTGCCCCCTACCCCCATTCTTTGTGCGGTGCACCTAACCCCATAAGCGCACCTGTCTTACAAAAGAACCGTTACCACGCACACGCATCACGCGTTGCAGGTATATTTATTATACGCGCCGCGACAAAGCAGCGCTATCTCTGCGCCGCGAAAATATAAAAATAGACAAAAACGCGTAACCACGGCGCTCGCTATATAGGCACGCGATATAATAATCTCTTTGACGCGATGCGATGTATATATATAAATCGGCGCGCTCGATCGGTTCAATGGCTAAAGCTCGCAGCGTATGCGAAGTTGAAAAGTGAAAATGACATCGATCAACAATCGGGAGTTTTCGAGGTAGCTACAGCACTACTACACCCCCGGTGGGTAACCCCTCTCTCTTCGCGGGCAGGCAGGTGTATGCGCGGGCGAAGAGGGGCTCATTGTACGCGCGCACACACACGGGGGGCCGAAATGGCCCCGGTCATTAAATATCCCTATTGCGTTTATATCATTTCGGCTTTATGTTTACGTTTACGATTACTGCAGAGCCGAGCGCGCGCGCGAGCACGAGCTACGGCCCATTTTTGACGGTCCCCCCCTCCGTGCGTCTGTTCCCTTTGTCATCTCTCGTCGCGATATATAATTGAAAGCGCGTTGATGCCAAACGCGTGCGTGCGCGCGAGGCTCTCTCTCTCTCGCACGACGGGCACACGTCCTATATGCACGTGTAACGATTCAATTGTTTCGCCGCGTGCATCGAATATATATACATACATATATATATATATATACGTGCGAGCGAGCGTTCGCCTCGTGTCATTCGCCTTTCACTATCTTTTTTATTCTCCCGCGAGCGTTCGCTCGCTCGCTCACCGCCGCCTGCGTGTCTCTGGTTATATTTTTCTATTTTCAAGTGCGCGTCTCTTTGCTTTTTCTCGCACTCCTCGAGTCGATTGTCGTGGTAGTAGTGGCGCGCTGGGAGACAAAGTGAGATAAAGCACAGAGTCGCGAGCCGGAACCGCGTGCGCGCGTATATATATGTGTACATGAATTAGGGCCGATTGTTCAACAACATTTGCACAAACGGCATTTTACAACCTTCGCTCGCGGTAACGTTGTCGCGCGCTTTATATACAATGCCTCGTGATTCGTACAAATACACACACGCGTACAGAGACAAAACAATAATACATTTGTCTGGTGGAATCGTCACGGCCCTCTAATGATCCTCCTCCTCCTCCTCCTCTTCGCGCTCGCACGTTTTTTTGTTCCCACGCGAGCGCGCGTCGCGCGTATTTTTTATCTAAAAAGCTCGCACACTTTTAGAGCCCGCGGAAGAGAGAGAAAGCCTCGCCTCGAGTATCTTATTCCCGGAAAATGGCCCTTTGTATGCTCCAAATGTCGGCGTGGAAAAAAGATTTTATTGTTGGACGCGATTTCTGGCAACCGATTTCGCGGCCGGCCGGCGGAATTTGTTTCGTCGAGTGAATCGACAAACAAGCCGCGCTCGCGTAATAATAAATGGAGTATCACTCGAACCCAGCTGCTGCTGCTGCTGCTGCTCCGCACTACCTATAGAATCTAGGCACACACACACACACACAGAAACGATGAATCCGCGTCTTTTGTCCATGCTCGGGCTGTTCCCCGACACAAGCACGCGCGGAAAAAAAAATTGGTCGGCCAAAAAATAGGAGTGGAGGCGGGGGGGACGCCCGCGACAAACGATCTGCGCGTGCATAGAAAAAAAACCGCGGGTGGTGGTGCAGGATAGATTTGTAGAAAAGTCAAAATAAAATGGCGAACGGAGGCAAACAAGCAAGCAAGCATGCACGCGCGCGACGCAAAGTCCGCGCTCGTTGTTGAAAAGCCAGTAGTATAGTATAGCAGTAGTATAGCATCGACGGCGGCGGCGACGGCGGCTTCTGCTGCAGGTGGAAATAGAAAATCGCTGCGGCATTCGCCCGAGTGGGTAGAATGGAAATCAGAGTCGCTTCATACATATCGGGAATGCATAGCGCATAGGTGCGCAGAGGCGTATAGCGGGAGGGGGATAGAGAGCGAGAGATCCTGGCCGTTTTGCACCGAGACGAGAGAGAAAGAGAGAGAGAGCGCGCGAAACGATGCCCGGAATCGATAACGCCCCCGAGTCATTCGATAGTCATCGAAGCTCGTTTCGCCGTTTCCCTCTCTTTCTCTTATATTCGTATAATACGTATACGGCGCGCCCGCCGCCGCCGCCGTCCGTTCCAGCGCCTATAGGCCGCGAAAGCTCGCATAACTCTGTGTGGGTGTGTGTGTGTGTGAGCGCATAGCTCGTCGTTGAGGCTTGTTTCGACGGGCTCTACCCCACCCCCTCCTACTCTCCCTCCCCCCCGCGTGTGTCGCCACCCACTACTACCCCGGTGGCTGTGCTGGCATACATCGGGGCGGGCAGGACGTAGTAGCGGCGGCGGCGGCGGCGGCGGCGGCAATGCTCGCTCGCTCGCTCGCGTACAACAATGACAAACCGTGAAACAATGCTGGGTGCCACTGGAAAAATTCCAAAAAACGCGAATAATAAAAATGAGAGCTCGGGCCGCTCGTTCGCGAGCGCGTGCAGAATTCTCTCCCCTCTCTCTCTCTCTCTCTCTCTCTCTCTCGCACAGTCGTTGGACGCCTCCCCTCGTAGTAGTTGCAGCAGAGTGGTGCAACCCACGCGTGCATGTATGTGTGTGTGTATATATATATACATACGTATGTGTGTGAGCGCGCGGAGAAACAAAAAAAAAGAGAGAAGAAAAAAAATAGCGGGGACTCTCGCGAACGCGCGCGTAGGAGGAGTGAGACCGACCGACCGAGCGAGTGAGCGAGAGAGAGAGAGAGAGGAAAAAATGTAAAAGCTCTAACACGAGGCGGCGGCGCCGCGGCGCTTCGTCGAGGGACAATACGCCGCTATGAATGCCTATTATATTTATCTGTAACAGGCGTTCCGTAAAGCAAATAACACACGAACTCTCCTAACGAAAAAAAAGAGTGCACAGAGCGCGAGCGAGAGAGGGAAAGAGAGAGATGGAGAACGCAAATTCAGCCTTTTCTCGCGAATGGCAGACGTTTCTTTTTTTCAAAAGCCCTCATTTTTGCCGCTCTTTCTCTCCATATTCATCCGTTATTCTCGAAAACGTCTTGTTTTCGTATTTGACTTTTGCGGCGGTACATCAACTTCCGACTAGCGATAGCAGAGCTCTCGCTACTCATGCATGATCGCCAGCGCTGCGAATACGAATAAGTTTCTTTTTTATCCGCGCGCGAAAGCGATTGTCGCACCCGAGTAGTGGAAAAAAGCCGGCGCTGCGCGAGTGCGCGCCTGTTTACAAATGAAATAATGCGCGGCTGTGCGCCGATGACGTGTGTGCCATGCGTGACAACTTCGCCTACATGTAATCGTCTCTCTCTCTCTCTCTCTCTCTCTCTCTCTCTCTCTCTCTCTCTCTCTCTCTCTCTCTCTCTCTCTCTCTCTCTCTCTCTCTCTCTCTCTCTCTCTCTCTTCTCCTCCTCGTGTCGTTCTTGCGAATCGGTAGCGCCGATCTCCCCCACGGGGATCGCTTATCGCCGGTGCGCACGGGTTACCGATGAGAGAGCAGCTTATCTCCGCGATGATTGAATTAGACTGCTGCTCTTGAGAGAGAGACGCCGAATTCCTTGTCGAGTGCAGGTAATTAACGAGCTCGAGTGTCTAGAGTCTGATATAATGCACGATATGATCCTTCGAGAGGCGGCCGGAATGGTTTCGTCAAATTCCGACTTTCAGCGCACGTTTTTCACCGAGAAATAAATATTGACATTGATATATCTGTTATATAGTTATCGTGCCTGAACGGAATCCTAAATGTTTGATTACGCGCGTTGAAATTACAGACTGTTGATGTCATTATTAAAAATGTTTAAGAATCAACAGCCCATTACATTCATTTCGTATCTTGCATTTTGATCGCGCTAGTATTCAGTAAAATATTCTTATCTAATGCGGAAACGATATTCTTAATTCAAACTCAATATTCATTATGTTTTGAATAATAATCCGTATTTCGTCATAAGTCTTCGGGGAAATTTAAATTGTATATTTTATCTAAATTGTATTAGGAAAAATAATTGCTGCCTCGTATACTATCACGAAATTATCATAAAAGTTAATTTCTTTCATAAACTTATTTGTACAATTGCTTCGTACATAGTTAATGCATTAAATTTATTTTTTGATAAAAAATTTATGTGCTCCAAGCAAAGATTTCAATATTTAAAAATTATTACGCATTGAGAAATCTAAATCGAATCAAGTAATAGGAAAAAAAAAATTTATTTCCCATTATATACTGAGAATACCTATAGTGGATAATATATTAAAAAAAAAAGATTAGACAACCCTCATTTAAATCCATCAAATGATTATAACAAACATTTCAACAATCTTACCAGAAAAAAGCATCTTAAAACATGAGTTCACTTCACTTCAGGGATGTTTTATGTACGGCGTTATGTAAACCGGCAAACACATCCTTTATGCTAATGGGAAATTGTCCGAGTATAGAGTAATGCGGGCTGCACGCCGCCGTGGGGGACTGCACAGCGAAAGAGAACGAAAAGCGCGCGCGCGCGCGAAACCGGGAAGCCATGAGTATACGGGAGGTGGGGAGGGCAGGAATAAAAATAAAAGAAGACGCAAAGTGCGAGAAATAGCAAGCTCTCTCATTCGAGTTGAAAGTGCCTCGACAGCGGTTTTACGCCCTTTCGCGAACGGGCGATCGGATAAAGAGAGGAGCGAAAAAAAACGCGGCCCGCCTGGTAGAGAGAGAGAGCGAGAGGAAGTAAAACGGCGTGCTGGGAGGGAGAGCAAGTGGCGCTTCTGAGCGGAATGACAGAAAATAAAGAGGAAAAGAAAAGAGATACGGCGAGGCGGCCGACAGCCGGCTGAACGGAGAGAGCGAGCGGCGGCACGCGCGCGTGCGAAAGAGGGAAAGAGGGAAAGAGAGAGAGAGAGAGAGGAGGCCAGCAGCGGAGCAAGAGAGGCCGAGGTGTGTGCCAAAAACTATAACCTGTTGCATACAGCGGTGGCGGGGGTGGTTGGCGGGCGCGAGCCGAAAAACGCCCCTAGCTCCCCCATCCCCCGTGCTTCTCACTTTCTCTCTCTCTCTCTCTCTCGCTCTCTCTCCCGCGCGCACACCACGCGGTGTGCTGCTGTGCGCGGCAGTCACGCCATCGTACTATTTTAGCGGCCGCGGCCCGCACGACAGGCGGCCCAAAGAAAGCAGATATAATGATAATCGCCACAACGCCGACAGAAAAAAAGATGCACGCGTATGTACGTATAAATAAATGTACATGTGTATATATATATATACAGACATGTGTGCTACCGCGCTGACATCTTCGACACAGCTGCTGCTCTTTTTGTTGCCGTGACCACTCGCGTGAGTTTAATCAATCAGCAGCGGGCGTTATCAGTGGGCCACCGCGCGAGGCCGAATCGCGATTATATTATTGATGGCGTTTCATAATTCGCGAGAGAGAGAGGGAGAGCGTGATATGCTTGTGCACGTCATCATCATCGGCGCGTCATTATCACCGAGGCGTGAACTCGAGCTCCGCGATAAGCGCGTTTACAGCCGTGCACGCGCGAAATGAGACTCGCGCCCTAATACAGTTTCGACGGTTTACGTGTACGCTGCGTGGTTGTCCGGCCGCGGTCGTTGGTCTTTTCCGCGATGCTACGGTAATTTGCCACGCGGTTCCCCGATGTTCCAGGAAGTCCTGAATTCCCGATCGGAGATCTACAAGTCAGATATACATGTCTGTCTGTGTGGGTATGTATATGTGTGAATTGCGCAGGAGTGCTAGGTGATAAGGAGGAGAGCGCAACGAATTGTACGAGTGCCATTACTTTTTCCCAATTCGCAGATTAAGTTGTAAATTCAGCGTCTTCGAGGCGAAACTTTTTACAGCGCGATAAAGATTTTGTATCGTAAATTTTTTTTATGAAGCGTGACGAAGAGAGAGAAAAAAAAGAGGGAACGTGTATATGTATACCGACGATGCATATAAACATATATATATGTATATATATGTACGTATAGTGTACATCATTTCAGAAGTGTTTTTATCAATATGAATAAACATGAAAGTCTTTATTTAGCTGCCAAGTCATTCGCGCGCGGCCGGGTAATATAGCTTTTGGAGATTTATTGATATTTAATGTCCGTTGTGTAACATTGAAAAATATTCCGAGTTTCGTTGACTTAGATAATAATTCACGTTAGCGATACTCTATTGATAATATTATTTGTCTTGATTTTCAATCGCTAACTGCGATACGTGTATATCAAGGAGCGCGGGAGCACTCCGAAGGCAAGTATAATAAAATAAGCCTGAGGGTCGACCGCGCTATTCTTACATTGAAATGGGTGCTCGGTATTTGGAAATATTCACTGCGTTTTTAAATCGCATCTATATTATTCCAATTAAGTATAAACAAGATCTATTTTTGCTATACTATATATAAAAGAAAGTTTCATGCAAAAAGATGCTCTCATAGTAGAGTGATCAAGTAATACGTATATACTTATATGAATGTTCGTATTACATGGAAAAGGAAAATTTTCTAAGCTCGAGCTCCCAGATTAGAAATATTATATATATTTTTAATGATACGCCGGGGCATACATATATATGCGTATGCATATAAATCTGCGCCGTGTCGGCGACCGCGTGGCTGTTTATGCCTATCAGCCCATTATTACGTCCAGTAAGTAGCAAGGCAAGCGAGTTGCACTCGCGGGAGAAAATTAGTCGATAGACCGAGACATCTCGTAAAAGTGCCTATCGCCGAACGATAATAACATGATGAATTATTATTAAACGAAGCAATAACAGCAGCAGCTTCCGTACAAAGTGCAGAATTCCGGGAAATTGTTATTCCGCGTGATCCTCGGATGCTTCGGCTCCACGAGCAAAGACCTTAACGAATCAATTGTATCGCGACTATAATCGATTCTACAATCTAATTCCAACTAGAGAGAGAGAGAGAGAGAGCGAGATAGAGCGAGGGAGCACACCGAAATAGCAGCAGTAGCAGCGATATTCGAAGCGCTAATTAGCCACGCCGATACTACGAATCCTTAACCTCTATATACACTCATGTTCCCCAACTGTACACCACTCGCGAACTCCCGCGCACACACACGCACATATGTACGTACAAATATAAAACATCCTCCCCTCAGTGTGAAATTTGAATGGGCACGTCGATAATAGTTTATCACAGTCGGCGCTGCGCCTCCCCCTGCTGTACGGGGGGGAAGCAATTAGCCAAATCTCGGCGCGCAATTTTAGCGGGCGACATTGCACGCATCACGCACTCGGACGCGACGACGACGACGGCGACAGTCAACACATACATACAGGAAAAGGCGGGGGGGGGGAGGGAGGACGTGTTTTCAATTCGTGCGTGTACCGGCAGCGCATCCGTCGTCATCAGAGAAGAGAGAGAGAGAGAGCATAGCATACCCCCTATCCCAATCCGCACCCCCGCTCGACATATACGCGTTTTTCTGCGCGCTTGTATTTTTATGAAATCATTGTTTCGGATGACAATACGCCGGGATGAGCGCAGCAGCGAGCGCACAATGACTCCCGTTCGCCTCTGTGTGTGTGTGTGTCTCTCTCTCTCCGTGTGTACGCACGTGTATGTGTATATAGGCAAGCGCAAAAGAGCGAGCGAGCGAGAGACGGGAAAATGATAAGGGGGTTCGAGGTGTGCGTGTGTGTGTGTGTATGTGCACTCGTTCCGTTCATTTGTTCGGTGTCTTTGTGATGACTGTCGATGAAACGATGACATATTTTTCCGGTTTTTCACCGGCGGCGTGCCCGCGAGCTACGACGCCGACGACGATGGCGATATGCCGACGACGACGACGACTACTACTACTACTACTGTGTTCCTTCCTATGTACCCCGACCATTCAGTCCTCCTCCCGCACGCGCGCGACATGCCTATGTACATATACGCGATCGCGTTGCGCGATTTTCCTCATTCTCACGGCCTCTCTCTCTGTTTATACGAACAGCACACGTTGCTGCTTTTTTCTTCTGTTACTCTCTATATCTCTCCTCTCCTGCGCCCTATCGCTTCCCTCCGCTATACCGCCGTCGCTGTCGACTTTCTTTCTTTCTAGATCCTTTATTTCTTTCTTCCCTTCCCTCTTTAGCTTTTATGCGCTCTCATTTCTCGCTCGTCCCTCTCTCTCTCTCTCACTCTTGCACGCCATTGTTTTTGCGCCCCGTTCCCATGCGGAAATTCGCGGGAAGACTCGCTACAACTTATGGCCATTGTCGTTGTTAATGCAATTACTTTGTGCCGCCGTTACTGCTGCTG
Source organism: Torymus aiolomorphi (assembly GCA_036365515.1). Taxonomy (NCBI): domain Eukaryota; kingdom Metazoa; phylum Arthropoda; class Insecta; order Hymenoptera; family Torymidae; genus Torymus; species Torymus aiolomorphi. The sequence continues at coordinate 27,125,668 of CM070876.1, forward strand.
CTGTTGCTGCTCTGCTATACTGTTACTGCGCACACGCCTCGCTTAAAACTAATAACGCCGGGAATAAAATGGTTATGCTTATTTCCGCCGATGACCGAAAACATTAAGCAGCCCGTTGTCGCGAGCGCGAATTAGAAATCTTTCGAGTGCAGGAGAAGAGCAACTTTTCTGCGTGAAATTTAATTTTCCGTTGTTTACGACGAGATTGAGGCTCGCATGCGTTTGCCGGTGAGCGTTGTAAGGAAACGAGAGCTTTTTTTCTTTATTCGAGTTTATTGCAATGCTGCTGCGTGTACTTTTTCTCTATTTTTCATTCGGGTTCGCGAGGTTTCTAATAAATATTTAGCCGAAGGTCGTTGTGCGGTAATAATGATAATAATAACAATAATAAACAGTTAAATTACGAAGAACAATAGTTTACAAAATAATTGTACCGTAATGCGAGCTGCGTATATAGTTATACCATTGATAGATCGTAAAAATCGTGTAACTCACGTGGCCAAGGATAATAGCGAGCGTTATATAGCAGAATGTTTTGTGAAACTCACCTGCAACAGAAATGGAAAAGGAAACAATTAAAAATCAAATTTTTATCGCCAAATAAACATTTTATATGCGCCGATAATAAAATTATCGATCAACCATCATATATATATACGTCACTGAGCATTCGGTGCATTCCTTCCCCGTCACTTTCATATACCCTTTTTTTTGCCATATCGCTCTCTGCTCATTCAGTCGCGCATATAATGCCCCAAGATTTCTCCGCATCATTAGCAAGAAAAATAGAAATTAAAGGCAGCGCGCGCATGCGCATGCATTAGTCCGCGAAGCGGCAATTGTTTAGAAATTACTTTTGCATTTGCAAACAGCTTTCCAAGTGATTACAGTGATGAAAGGAGGCGAGTCCCGCGCAGGAGAAAGAGAGAAAGAGAGAAAGAGAGAGAGAGGTAGAGACGGACAGGTTCCACTATATATACCCTCCTCCTTCTCCTTCTGTGGAGAGCCGTTTTTCCGTGTTGCCGCTCTGATAAGCTTTGTTTATAATGCCGCGACAATGCGGAGATCGCGAGAGGTAGAGCGAGCGCTCAAGGCCCGTTATCTTGACGATTGAAAATGATATACGTAAAGCCAGCAGCGCGTCCCTCTCTCTCTCTCGGTCGTCCGCAGAATATTACATATTTATATACTTACGATGTGCCGGGGCTAGGCCGCACGTGTGTGTGTGCATATACGCACACGCGCGTGTATATACCGTTACGGATCATTACGGGCTACCGGAATGTCCGCGTGCAGCCGCTCGCCGCAAATTCCAAGCGCATAACAATGTCCTGTTCATTCTTTTTCACAAGTCATGCGACATACGCGCGCGCCCGCGCAGCATTGCATATATACGCGCGCGTTTCGATTCAGCGCGCGAAATTTATGCGCGCGCTCCTCAAACCTTTGCTCTCCCGGTACTTAACATTTGTTGCATTGCATTGTTTTGTATATTATACGCGCGTAGATGCATATGTGTACGTGGAAAATCGGCAGCGTGCTCTGCGATAATGGTTTTCGATTTATATAAGCGCCAATCCGCGCAGCCATACACTGAGAGAAATGTTGTAGTAAAATTTATTATAAACATAAGAAAAATTACTATATTTTGTAGGAACGGAGGGACAAATCGAAATTATAACAATTTTTGCTATGCAACATAGTAATTTTTATGAATGACCTTAAATTTCAAAAAATTAAATTTTTTCTCCTTCTTCCTGTTTTCAGAACTATTTTCAGACTCTAATCATACAATAATTAATGTGAAAATAAATTAAAATGAGAAATAAAAATATTTTTTTTTACGAGCGTTGGAATCGAACCTGCAACCTTCACCGCGGCAATCGGACGCGCTAACCACTTACCCAAATAGGATTCTTGAGTGTAAAATTTTGGAACTTGTACATGTCAAACCATCGATTTCAAGAAAATTTCAGATAATATTAAATAATGACAATAAATAACTTTGATAACACAAAGAAACTTATCATTAATGTGCATAATATAAAAATAAAATAATTGAAGTAAGGTTTTGAATGTTTTGTAAACTTAAAAGCAAGACAAAGTGAAATTCCCGAGGTTATAAACATAACCTCAATCAGACACGTGGGCGCCTTGATCTGCGCAGAAAGTACTAATGTTGTAGCAATTTTTACTATGTTGGATAGCAAACTTTCTTATGGCCTGTAGCAATTTTTGAATGTGGCACTTTTTACTATGTTTATAGTAATTTTTAATACTCTACAAAATAAAATTTATACGCTACAAAATAAAATTTAAACGCTACAAAATAAAATTTATATTCTATTCTAATAAAAATTAAAAGCATATATTTTAAATTTTATTATATCACAGTTTTTGCTATGTGTATAGCAATTTTTCTTTTATTTCGTAATACTTTCTAATCAACAACTGTCATAAAAATTACAAGAAATTTTGTAATTATTCATACAATTATAATAAAAATGCAGCATAAAGTGTATTTATCTCACCCTTCCTATACTTTATAGTAATTTTTATTACAGTTATAATAAAATTTACTACAACATTTTTCTCAGTGTAGGAATCGCAAAAAATTTTTTTTCAAAACAAACCGTTAGTGAAAGTCTTTGTAACGTATAGCTTTTTCGCACAAATATTATTACTGAAAAAGTTCAATCGGGGAAAGATGCGTAAGCTTTGAAGAGAAAAATAAAAATAGAAAAAAGAACGTTTAGTTGACTTTTTCGTTACTAGCAAGTTCAAGAATTCGGCTCAGACGTCGGAGTCGAGTATTTCTATATATTGCTCTAATGTGACTTGCCATGGCCCATATATTGCCCATACTTATCTGACACTGTGGGCAATATATGGTCCACAAAACTTTGTTTACGCGGGTCAGTAATTGGGCATTTTTCTCGTCTACTCTACTCTACATACTAGCCTTTCAGGCACTTGCACGCCTCTTGAAACATTTTTTAATAATAATGTTAATCCCAAAAAGCCATATTAATTACAATGACTCCTTCACTAAGTGGACATATTTTTCTCGCATACTCATTAACGAATCTCAAACAAAAACTTTAAGCTATTCCAACTTAAGGTAATTTGTTAAACTTTTGTGGATTTGCTCATGTACCCGTTGACCGCTGACGCTTGTATGCACATTGGCGAATTTTTTTTTTCCGCGCGCGCGTCCGTCCACGCCTCTCATTTTGCGTATTTTTTCTCGCAATCAATAAAATTGCGGGAAACGGAAGCGAGCGAGTGTGTACGTAGGTGTGAGTTCTCGGTCAGCGCGTATACAGGCGCGTAATGGCCATTTTAGGATAAACGGCATTACTTATTTACCGAGCGACTAAAATATAAAAAAAACATTTTTCAATTATCACTAGACAGCGCGCTCATGCGCATATACGCCGTGTGTATGTGACTCACGTCCGCGTATATAATACGCAGCTAACCGATCTCTCTCATGTTAATGGATGGAACTTTATATTCTTATAAAAGCGCAAAAATTCATTACGCAAGTGCGCGCATGTACACCCGGCATTACACGCAGAATCGGACGTAGAAAAATGTATTGCGCGCGGGTACATAACACAGCTCGCGAAAACTCCTTGCGCACAATGAAAGATTTCACTCGGCGCGTATTAATAATTCGCCGTACTTGAATTTTTCGCTGCGCGCAGATTTCAGTAGTACGCGAGCGCGAGCGAGCGCCGGCGTGTCGTTATTTGCATAATGCCTTTGAAAAAAATTTCAAATTTATTGCTCTCGCTGTATACACGAACGGGTACGAGCGGGCGAGCGGCAACTTTAATTCAAAGATTTATCAGTAAGCAAACGCGAAATAGTACTTTTATTCGGTCAAGATATATATTACACTGCGAATAAATTCATGTAATTCCAATAAAATTTCAAATTCATGAACTGAATAATGGATCGAAATTTTATGTCCTTACGTACATATATATATATACGCGCGCACGTATATATTCACCCGCGTATACGTATACATATATATATGTATATCTTTAAATCTAATTCATGCCATAACCGACATTTATTATCATTTACTTTCGGCGCCGAGTTGGCGACTGCTGCTGCTACTGCTGTGCAAAAAGCCGCGACGACATTACACGCGCCGACGTCGATCGGAACTTTCTCGCTCTCTGCGGCTCGAGAAAACTTTTTATCGGGGCTCATCCGCGCGGCTAAACAACCAACTAGTGTAAAGACGCGCTATCGAATTTCCGGCTTTCGAATGGCACATCCCATTTGTAATTTCCGATCATCGTTTCTCTCTCTCTCTCTCTCTCTCTCTCTCTCTCTCTCTCTCTCTCTCTCTCTCTCTCTCTCTCTCTCTCTCTCTCTCTCTCTCTCTCTCTCTCTCTCTCTCTCATCCTCTCCCCGGGTTCGTCGTCGTCATTTTGCAAATTCTTGGCTTTGTGCAGCGGAGGAGCGTCTCGCCTATGCAGTTATTATATACACCGGCCTCGCCGCACGCGCGCGCGCGCCATAATTAAGGTAATAAGCGAAATCGAACGAGTGTATAGTGGTATCGAGAGAGAGAGAGAGAGAGAGAGAGGCCGGGTTCTGCTCTCCAGTGAAAAACCAACCGCGAGTGCAATTATGATAATCTCGTTTGAATCGACTCGAGGGAACTCGACGGTGGCGCTCGCAGTAGTAGTAGTAGTAGTAAAGAGAGAAAATAACTGTCTCGTATATAAAAGCCGGTCCAGCTGCCGTTCTCCGAAGCGCTTTACGACGCACAGTTTCCCGCCGTGGCTAGCTCCCCTCCCATATTTATACCACTCTTTCTCTCCCTCCCTCCCACTCTCTCTCTCGGCCGAAAATATTCCAATTCGCAGGGTCTCGCGCGCAGCCGCGGCGGCAGCAGCAGCTCTGATTTTTTATCACGGCATTTATTCGCGGCGACGGCGGCGGTGGCACACACGCACACACCCCACGCGCGCGCGCGTGCGACCTTTATTAAACGATGAAAACTTTATTGCTAATTGCCAGGGCGCTCGCTCGAGCCAGCAGCCGGCATTCTTTCTCATTTCGATTCGGCGCTCTATATAGCCCCTGCCACGCGCTGCGAGCTCTCCCCATTTTTTTTGCGTTTTTCGCTTTGTTTGCCTTATTTATCGAGAGTCATTTCCGCGCGCGCGCAGCAGCGGGTCGTCTCGTTGCAGTAGGACGTCGTTTACAAGGGCTGGTGAAAAAGCGCGAAAAAAATTATTATTTCGCGCAGCTGCAGCGGGCGACAGAGAGAGAGAGAGAGAGAGAGAGAGAGAGAGAGAGAGAGAGAGAGAGAGAGAGAGAGAGAGAGAGAGAGAGAGAGAGAGAGAGAGAGAGAGAGAGAGAGAGAGAGAGAGAGAGAGAGAGAGAGAGAGAGAGAGAGAGAGAGAGAGAGAGAGAGAGAGAGAGAGAGAGAGAGAGAGAGAGAGAACAAAAAATCGAAAGGAGAGATCGCGAAATATGGCAGAGACGGACAACAGCGGACGGCCTGTTGTTTGCTTGTGTGTGTCTCTCTTTCTTATCGGGAGGGCGCGAGGACGACAAGAGTGCATATAGTAGTAGCCTCTGCTGCTGCTGTAGGCAGTAGTAGTAGCCATAGGACGTACCCCCGGAGGCGCGAGCGCGTAGAGGCAGCGCGCCATTTCGACGACGTAACGGCCCGTCATTCTTGGATTTACGATTCGAAACGAGAGAGATAAACACGAAAAAATAATAACTGTAAAAAGTGCCGAACGTATTCGCGCGCGCCCCGTCTCTCTCTGTCTCTCGGACGTCGAGGGCGGCGGCGTGAAAAGCGCGTAAAAAATCGCCCATATTCATTCCGGCGTACAACGCGCGGACATTAGTTCATATCTGAAATACCCCTCCTCACGCGCGAGCCATTCCAGCGTCCCGGCGTCGACGGACCCTTTCTCCACGACGTAGGTGCCGGCGCAGAAACACACTCACACACGTGTGTGTATTTCGCTACTGAGAGAGGGATAGATGGATGCAGCGAGTGCGAAGAACAGCGGACTAGAGAGGGAGGAATAGGGAGATGCGCTGTCCCATTCGATCATTGATTATCCATCACAATGAAATCGGCCCGCGAATGGGCGGCAGCAGCAGCAGAGTGCACGTGTCTTTATGAGGGTAAATAGGCTCGCGCGATGCAGTCGTCGAGATGCCGGTTAATGGGTTGATATACGGGCAGGTGGACACGTCGGGAATATATATGGATTCCGCTGTTTTGAACATTCCGAAAATGGAATATTTTGGAATTCGAAGCGAGACTTTGAGAGTGTGTTAATTCACTGGCTGAGACGATGACGGTTTTCCAGACAGATTTATAATGCCTATGTGTGTGTGTGTCTCTTTCTCTGGACACTGACCTCTCGCAATTGATAGGGCAAGTAAAAACTCGGTAAGATTCCCTTAATATGCACGAAATTAAAATGTATATAGTTCTTTATGAGGCTAAATGGGTTTAAATTGGTGTGCTGTGTGTCCAGAAAGCGAGTGTGTAAAGTATATCGGTTATGCGCGCTGCAGGCTCTCGTATTTTTAGAGCGCAGAAAACGCGGACGATAAACATTTGCAATTTTAGAAAACAAAACTCGCCGAATGAATTATACTTTTTCGTACAAAGCCATAATAGGCATTCGCGGTGACTAATGTTTAACGGTCATAACCCGACACCGAGGGGCTGCGCGTTTGTCTGTTGAAAACACTTCGAAAAGTGAAGCCGTGAGAAAATAAATCGTAAAAATGTGCGCTCAACGCCAACACACACACACACACACACACACGCACACACCTCCTCTCGTCTCGCGTATATTATAATCATTTTTTTACACTCGCCGTTCGACTTTAATACTTGCCGAACCGTATATATACAGCGAACAAAATTATTCCGAATACATAAGCACTCGGTGCGAGGCTTCAGCGAACGATATTCAAGAAAACAAAGTAATAATAAAGAGGACCGCCGGCACGGCCGAACCGCGACGGCGAATTAGAGATTCAACTTTCATCCGCTGAGCGCGCCGCGCGCACTAAATTCTTATGTAAATTCGACTTTATCACGCGTTATTCTCTCGCGATAAAAATATTTTCGTTTTAAACGAATTTTCGGCCCGTTTTTTTTTTTTTCATCCGCCACGCTCGAACGCTCGAGCGCGAAAAATCTGGCCACTCGCGCTAAAACGCCTATTAAAATTCTAGCTTTATACTCGCGCCCTTTTAGCGCTCGCGCGCGTTTCACGTCATAAACGCTAATATACTTGAGCCAGGGGGGGAGAAGAGCGCGCAAATGTTTCGCGACTTGCAAACTCTTTTTTTTTTTTTTGCCTCTCGATCGGGACAATGAGCTAGGAGAGAGAAAGAATAATCGTTGCATCAGCAGGTGTATAAGCGAGCGCACAGCGCACAATCTCGTCCCGTGCGCGCGGCTATTGGTTGATCGATCACCTGTCACAGTGGTATATAGCCCGGCGCAAGATGTTTTTTTATATATATATATACATACACGCGAGCGCCGACCGCCAGCACAATGTGCCGCACGCTTCGAAACGATATTTTAATATAATCACATTTATTGTTGAGGCCGGGACTGAATCATATGTGTAATAAGACGCGTACGCTCGTTCGCTCGCTCGCTCGGCGGCGGTCGTCGTTTTCTTCATCCGTCTTTCTCTCTTTCTCTCTCTCTCTCTCTCTCTTCTTGCTGCTCCTTCTCCTCGTTCATTTTCTCTTCTCCCTCCCTCTCTCTCTCTCTCTCGCTCGCTAACGTTCTCGCTCCTCTGTTCTTTACCTCGGCTATATTGCATTAATGTAAATTCCAACGGCGCATTTATATGCAGATGAAAAATGTCATTTGCATTTAAAAGATTATCTCAATTTACATTATCTTGATCGTCGGTTTTTTCTATAAATTTACATTGCCTTTGCGTATTTCATTTACATTTAAATACACGCCAACAATGATACACTTTGTACGGCATTTACATATAATAGAGGAGCGGCCGCGCGCGCCGTCAGCGCATACATACTCGCGAGCACTCGCGCACTCGTGCGCGTCTAGCCACATAACGCGAGCGATAAAAATCATTTCGTCAAATTTTCCGATCCCGAACGACCGAGAAAAATATACATATAAATATATATGTATACATATAAAACGTCGGGTCAGCATTAGAAGAGTAATGTTAAAAGGAAGAGAAAAAAAAATCATCTCTCTCTCATACACACACACACATACAAAGCGACGCCTTCGTCGCGGATCCTCGCAATCGCGCAATTTCGTATCGGCTATTAGCACGTCCCTGGTGTGCCCTGATGGAAATTTATGACAGCCACTTGATTGGGTTCAACGTTCCCCGTATTTCATCATCGGCCGTGCAACCGCCGCTGCCGCCTCGAGACGTCTCTCTTTCTTCTTCTCTCGCTTCCTCTCTCCCCCCTGCTTGTGTTTCTGCACTAGACTTTTCGAGGCGCGACTTCTCGGACGCTCTAACGACTTCTGCCTGTCTCATTCTCTCCTCTCTCTCTCCATCTTCTCTTCCGTCGAAGGATCAAAAGGCAAATAGACAGAGCGCGCTTGTGTATCGAAGGAATTGTAGCTCTCGCTCTAAACGGATTTTTTTTGTTCCACCGTCCGCTCCGGTCTATTATTTACAAGCGAATTGCAATAAAAAATAAGAGGAACCTGGCCCCGATGTGCTGTTGATCTTGCAAATTTAGATATTCCAGTTTTGCCCGGGAGCGCGAAACGTGGCGCGCAGCGATGGTGTCGCAGCCGCCACCACCGCCGCCGCCGCCGCCACGCGCTAATGAAATCGCGACGCCTCATAGCCCGCGCGCGAACGCGAAATCGATCGGTGTGTGCCGCGAGAGACCGAGACAGGATAACAAAGAGAGATAGAGAGGGTGTGAGCGCGGGTGAGAGAGAGAGAGAGAGATGGTAAAGCCCACGCGCCTGCCGATATGTGTGTTTGTGTGTGTGTGTGTGAGCGCGCGCGTCCGGTGAATATTTATATAGAAATGGTTACCGGAGAACATATTGAAACGCTTCGCTGGGGGCAGATGCGCCCAATGATATATTAACGCCAACTGTGCGCGCGATACGCCTCGAATAAATTAGAGAATTATTGTTTTATCGCTCGCCCGCTCTGCTGCCGCTGCTGCTGCTGTCTGTGTTTCTCTCACTCCCTTCCTCTCTCTCTCTCTCTCTCGCTCTCTCTCTGCCTACACCTGTGTGTGCATGTTTGTACGTGTATGTGTGTGTGTGTGTGTGTATGTGCATACACGAGCGAGCGCCAAGACGGAAAATTTACAGAGCAGCAGCGGCGTGGCAGCATTTTTAGACCTCTGTACGTATGTAGGCGAGCGAGCGCACATCTGTGCTGCAGCGTTGTAAAATGTGTCAATTTTTCTGATAATAAGACCTGCCTGGAAAACACACACACATGCACGTACTCGCTATGGAAATATTTGCGGATATGATTTGCACTCGGGGAAGAGGTAGACAGACGTGTATCGGGAGAAAAATAATATCTGGATTTACTAGCGACGACGACGACGACGACGACGTAGAGGAGACGGCGATTCTCTCTGCGCAGCTCCGCGCGCTCCGATTCATTTGAATAATATTTAATTAAGAATTATAATTTCCTAGAAATTAGTTGCGAGAGCGCAGCTCCTCGAAAATTTTGTATCCCATTAATCATGCTATACGGCGGCTATACGCTATATACGGCCGCTGCGCCGCATCGCCGGTGTATTTTCATCCGACAGAATTCATTTATTTTAATTTATACTTTTGTTCTCGAAATTAAAGCGGATGAGAAAGAGTGATGTGTATATATAGCTATATAAATATACGCGTATAATTCTTTTGAGAAAGAAAAGGAAAATTAAATACACTTGCGCAATAGGAGAAGAAGAAGAAGAAGAAGAAGAGAGGTGCGGGTTTTTTTCCTCCATCCCGCCCGCCCTCCCTCGAACTGGGTTTTAAGGCCAAGATGTCGAGCAGTATTTTAATCGTCTGCACGCGCAGGAGATACGCGTATATATTGTGTATATATGTGCATATATATATATGTATATAGAAAGGGCGAATTAAAATAAAGAAACAATGGAATTCGGCACGAGTGCTATTCTTATTTGAATTAAAAATACGCCCTCCGCTTATATATGAAAGTGAAGAGAGGCCGAGCCTTGTCTTTTGGTTCAAACAAATAAACCCATATGGCAAAAGCGCGCTGCACGCAGAGAGCCCGCGTGTCACACTTATGAAATTAGCATTGGAAAGTGCAGCGTTCGAGAGTTTGTTGATGGAAGGACGAGTGAAGACTTTGGTAGAGGGTATAGGAGGACTCGTGTGTATATATATAGAGACGTATACGTAAAATAATGATAAATTATGCGCAATTATAACAGAATAAACGGGCTGGAGTTGACGCTACGCGCGTGCTCTTACCGCTGAATAAAATACGAGGCTTGTGGCTCGATAAAATTCTAAAGTTAAAGTTAGTAGCAAATTTTTCCGAGTACACGCGCCTCTATTATTTACAATACTCCTCATAAACACTGGAGAGCCATCTCATTACACTTGCAAGCACGTATAACGAGGGTAGCGATTATTATTATTTCTCCATTGCTGGGCGCATGTATTTAAATATACACGTTCGTATACGCGCGCGCGCGCACACACACACATACATATATACAAGCGCATACACGGACACGAGGCTATCCTCGTATTTTTATTCAAATGATACTTATCGTATCGACGACGTCATATCGTTAGATTTATTTCATATCATTATTTACTATACAGAGCCAGCGAGCGAGCTCCGATGTATAAGGTCGCGGAGAGAGCTAGTCGTTTCCCCCCTCTCTTGTATGCGCGCGCGCGCGGTAGTATTTGAATTTGCTCCTTTTTCCTACGTACGCGCGTGTACACACAGAGAAGACAGAGACGCACGCTCTTATATGCATATATAAATACAACGGCGAAGGAGGAGCGAGCGGCGCGTGTAGCCCCGGCTATCTTTTTAATTTATTCAAACAGAAACGAGGAAGAAAAGGAAAATATTACATTTTTTATTAGCCTTCCTTCTCCCACCGCCCCTCACCATGGCCTCATGCTTCTCTCCCTCTCCGCATCCCTCGACTCGAAAATTACGAGAGAGTACACTTAAATTAGTATGGGGATATCAGTTTCGTAAGAACACGTGTACAAGAGCGAGCGGGAGAGAGAAAGATACACAACGAAAGACAGTAGACAGAGAAGCAAGCAAACGAGAGAGAGAGAGAAATTTTTCCAAAGATAAGGAAGGAAAGGAACGTGCGGGAGAGAACTCGCGCCCGCTCTCTCTCTCTCTCTCTCTCTCTCCGTATATACACACTCGGCGAGGGTGAGATAGAGGCGGCAGCGGAGGCGGAGGAGGAGGAGAGAAGAGAGAAGAAGAGAAGCGAGGCTCCTCGTACCTCTTCCCTCCCTCTCTCTCTCTTCGTCTGCGGAGGAAACATTTGCGCTCTCGGAGCCGAGGCGAATATATTTAAATAAGCCGGTATAAATATAATTTGTTGGCGAAGGGGCGGGCGCCGCCGCCGCCGCCGCTTCGACTCGGCTCGCCGTCGCCGCAGCCGCCGCGACGTAACTCGTTAAAATATCTACGCTATACAGCCGCGAATATATTTTAATATTTCGGAATACATTAAAGTTTATCGCTGTCGCTCCGGCCGCCCCCGCGAAACCCTCCTCTCACCGCCACCCTCGCGCCACTTCTATATACCTCCGGCTTCCGCGCGTTCCTCTCCGTCGGACTCTCAAATGACCTCGGAACGAGCGCTTCTTCGAATATTTTATCAAACTTTGCACTTTATGCCGCGTGCACATTGTATATTTCGCGCGCGCGCGCTGTGAGGTAGTGGGTAGGTGGAGCAAAAAAAAAGAAAGCAGAGCGCGCGCCGAACAAGGAAGAAAGTTTCTGCCGCCGCCGCCGCCGACGACGACGACGACGACGACGCTGTACCTACTGTAATCTCTTAAAGGGACTTTCGGACTTGTCGCTGTGGTGGGTGCGGGAGGAAGGCAGGCAGGCACCAGCTCTGCACGAGACTCTGTACGACACTTTGCGGCTCGCAGCGGAGAATTTTATAGATTGCGTTATTGTTGGGCTTTGCACCCGCATGTACGCGCGAGCTTTCAACATTCTCTCTCTCTCTCCTCTCTCTCTCTCTCTCACACACCTTTTTACTGTCTTTCGTCTATTATATGCACGACGTTTCTTTTTTTACTTCTCCCTTTAATTTCGTGGTTCATAAGTTGAATCTTATTAGGCGACTTGTTAGAAAATGCAAATTCGATTTTGTTTGATAAAAGAATTTCATTTCGATGCTTGGAGAAAGAACGAACGGGAGGGGGGCGAGGGGAGGGGGAAAGTTCTCGAGACTAAAATTCATCTTTGTATAAATTAAAATCTTATGTATTCCAGCGTTTACTTATGTAGAAAAAAAGGAAGGTAAAATAAATTCCGTCTCGCGTATAGCAGAAGTGAAAAATTACCAGACCGGAGAGGAAGGGTGGGGGAGAGTTAAATTTATAATGTAAATTTCCTTAACGTTCCCATTAATAAGAAATAATTTCTATAATAAAGCCAGGGGGCGCTGCTCTCTCTCTCTCTCTCTCTCTCTCTCTCTCTCTCTCTCTCTCTCTCACTCACTCGTTCTCGTAATGCGAAGAAAAATGTTTAGACCGGCAGAGCGAAATTCGCCCGAGCATAAAAGTTTTCACCTTTGCGTTGTGCTCGGCGATAATTCATATCTCGTTTCGTAAACTCTCGGCGCGTGTATAAGACACGGGATTCAAAGTCAAAAATAAACAGGCGTGAGCGCGGAAACTGCTATACTCAGCGAGAGAGATAGATCTATCGATATTGGAAAATGGGAAAAGAGGACTGATTTATGGCGCACGAGATACATATGCGCGTGCCTCTCTCTCTCTCTCTCACCAGTGCTGATTAAAATCTCGGAAAATGAAATCTCGCAATTTATTAACTTTCGAGATTTTTTCAAGTATAGCAAGCGCACATGCGCCTATCTCGACGACGAGATAAAGCCATTTAGCGTCGAAACATTTGACATGCAGCACACACGCGCACACACACATACGCAAACACACACAGAACTGCTTAAGCATATGCGTCGCTCTCTTCGACGTCGTCGCTATATACTTGTATGCATGTATACTTCGCCCACTCGATTTCTCTCTCTCTCTCTCAGTGCCGGGGCTTCAATTGGAAAAAAGTTTTTAATTTAAAATATAAGCCGACCGCGCGAGTGGCCGGACGACTACTTGCCATACGCGCTCGTAAATCAGCGAGGAAAATAATTAAAATTTTTCCTTATCGCGTGAACGCAAAGGCTCGTCGCGTCAAATTAGCCGGCGCGTGCACACCTACTTATACGTTGCACTCTAACATACACACGTACTCGCGAACACACATATATATATACAGCAGGCGCGACCGACTGCCAGGCAGGGCTTTTTAAAATTTGCATTTAAAAATTTTTTTTATTATTACCGCGGGAGCGGTGTGGCAGCGATCCGGAGAGCGAGAGCAAGAGAGAGAGAGCGAAAGAGAGGGCATTGCGGACTAAAAGTTTTAAAACCCGGCAATAAAAAGGCGCTCCAAGTGCTTTTTACGATAAGTTTAACTATGCAGTTCGTCACTACTTAAAATATATTGCTACAGCTAAATTTCATATTCCGCGTTATCGCGCGCGGCGCACTGCACAACGAGCTGCGGCGGCGGCTCGGCGCGCCGAACCCACCGCAGAGACCGCGCGCGCGCGCGCTGCCGAGCTCCCCGAACGAGGGAGAGAGAGAGAGAGAGAGAGAGAGAGAGAGAGAGAGAGAGAGAGAGAGAGAGAGAGAGAGAGAGAGAGAGAGAGAAAGAAACCGCGAACGAGGTTAGTTTGCGGGCACAAAGAAAACACTCGGCAAAACTCCTAATTATAAAAGATTTCGTCAACTTATTCAGCCGCGGAAAAATCTGTGTGTTTTGTGTCGAGCAGGCAGGCAGGCAGGCAGGCGGTGCGAGTTTGCGATTTAAATAATTGCTACTTTGACAGAGGCCCGATTAGCATCGATTGCGCAACGCTCGCGTTCTTTCGCCGCCGCGCATTAGGCGGCCCGTTACAGTCTTTTGTATACACTCTCCGATCGTCGCGTGCTCTCTCTCTCTCTCCCTCTTTCTCATCTCGTAATCGTTATGGTGCCGCTGTTTACGGCTGAGTCAACGACCCAGCGCCAGCGCATCGACAATATGTTAAACACCGGCGCTAAAGAGCAAAGCCTCGGAAATAGACGCGCGCGCGTAAGGCGCCAGCGGCTGCGGGGGTGCCGGCAAAAGCGTATATAAGAAGAAAATATAGAGGAAACTGGGAGGAGAGGGGAGAGATCGACTTGCCTTCGTGTGAGGGGAGGCAGCAAAAGACAGAGAGGTGAGAGAGAGAGAGAGGAGAACGAAAAGTTTGCCTAACGGTAAAGCGATGAGTTAACATTAATATATTCCGTCTGAAAGTTTTTATAATATTCTTGGGCATTGTCTGGCGGCGGAACAATAAAACCGCTGTTCCCGTTTACGACGGGCGATTTTTCAGCGACTCGCTGAAACGAGGCGAAGCGCCAAGCCATTCTGAACTGTTGTGTGTGCGCGCGAGTGAGAGTGAGACGCGCGATGCTCGGCAGTTGTACAGAGAAAAAGGAGAACAGAGTCAAGGAGGAGAATCAAAGAAGATAAGACTAGAGAAAGAGGGAGATATATATGTGTGTACGTATATATAAAAAGAAACTCGTTGAATTTAGCTGAAAGATTAATTTTACGGAAAACATACGCGTGCACTCACTTACACACACACATGCGCAAGTTAAGTGAGTGTAGACACACACACACACACAGACAGATAGACAGATATATACATACAAACAGCAGGTAATGCAAGGGCAGGCGGGCTGGCGGGCGGAGGGATAGCGCCTTGTCTCTATATCTCTCCCTCACAATTCATTACTTCGTAAAACTCGAGAGAGGTTATACATATACATACGCGCACATACGTATTATATACACACATACGTGCACGGCGCTCTATTTAATCTTACAACAAAAGACCGAAAAAACGATAAGGCGGAGGGAGCGAGCGAGCCAGAGCGGAGGAGAGCAAAGAAAGTAACGATCGTTGCTTTGCATTTTACTCGACACTTTTCATTTTACGACGATTGTTTTTGTTATGGTAGTTGTTGGGAAACGCTTGTGCGCGCGTCGACTCGAGTAGGACCCCCCTTCTCCCCTCTACCCCTCGACCCCCTGTTTAATTTGCTAAATTAATAGTTATGAGCCTAAAAGTAAATTGTAAATAAACAGAAATATATATTTTAAAATTGTAACGAGAGGATAGAGAGAGAAAGAGAAAGAGAAATAAGGCTGCTTTTTCTTATTTTCATATATAATTCTCCGCGTCTAGCCCGAGACGAAATTATTTACTCTCTAAACTGCCGGGGGAATTTTTCTCCGAGGCTGCGGGGCTGCGCTCGCGCGGGGCAAAGCAAAATCGGAAATAAGGAAATAAACATTAAATAAATCTCGATTTTACGATGGATTCTTGAAATTGGCAACGCTGCGTCGAGCCGCAGCAGCGGCAGCGACGGCGGCAGCGGCGGTTCGTTATTAAGGGGAACCCGCGAGAGGGGTGGGAACGCGAGAGCGAGAGAGAGAGAATCAGAGGGAAAGAGGGGAAAATGAGCAAGTGCGAGCGAGAGCGAGAGAACGAAGGAGGAGGTGGAGGAGGAGGGGGAGGGAGGAGGGGGAATTAAAAGTAAACACGTCGAGAGCTACGGGTTCTTCTGGTTAAAGTAATTACGTGCCACGCCAGCTGCCGCGGACTTTAAATTATAGAAATTATAAAACGCACCAAGAAATGTCCTAACTCTTTTTCCTTTGCTTCGCGCTCTTTTTTCCTCTCTCTCTCTCTCTCTCTCTCTCTCTCTCTCTCTCTCTCTCTCTCTCTCTCTCTCTCTCTCTCTCTCTCTCTTGCGGCGTACTACTTGCTGTTTTTCCAACCACAAGAGTTCTCTATTCCGTCGTCACTCGGTTGCTCGACGCTCGACTACGTGTATATACACTTACATCAAAGTGAAATTTATCTTTACGCGGCGGCTACGGCGTTTTTTCCGCGAAAACGGTGGCAGCCCTCGTTAAACGACATGATAGAGAAAGAGAGAGGGCGAGAGAGAGAGAGAGCGAGAGAAAGAGAGAGACAGAGGAAGTGGGAGGGAAAAGCATTGGGCCGTCTTTGCGAAAGCCCGTGTCTCTCGCAGAGCTGCTTTTTTCTCTCCCTCTCTCTCTCATCTTTCTATACCTGCCCAGCGAGGAGAAAAATTACCGCCGATAAGATTGATAACCGTGGCCCCGGTCCGCATCAACGCATGACAATGTAATATTTGTAAAGGAGGGAGCCTTGAAAGGCACAATATATCGTATTTATAAACAGCCTTTAATAACGAAAGAAGACGAAGACGAAGAAGAAAAAGAAGAAGAAAAAGAGGAGGAAGAAGAGAGAAGGAGGCTCGGTACAAAGCGAAGAAGCGCGGCAGGTGTATCGGTCGTTACACACAGCCAAAGAGAAAGAAAGAGAGAGAGAGTACACGAACGAATGAAACAAAATGTGCGAGCGTGCGCGCACGTTCAATGTATATGTACCCACTCGTCTCTCACACTCTTATACACACTGCTATACAGCGTACCGCGAGAAATATACTAAAGGAATTTCTTAACCTCGCCAGCGTGCCGCGGCTAATGCCTTCGGCCCTCTTTGTCTCGCAGTGCCATCATTTTTCTCCGGTAATATATTTTATTGCCGTCACTCTTCCCCGGTCTCCTTCTCCCCCTCTCGTCCCCCACCCTCCTCCCTGCTTCCTCTTCCTCCCGTTCCTTTGCAGCAGCACAGCGGGCTGCTACGTCTCTCCGCTGCTATCTCTCTCTCTCCTCGCGCTCTCTTCACCCCTTTCTCGGCCTGACGTAAGAAATTCCAGCAGTACCGGCATCCCCTACACGCTTCTCTCTTTCTCACTCGCGAAGCGCTGCCGCTGCCGTCCTTTTCTCTCTTGTCCCTCTTTTATCTTTGCCTCTTCACCCCCCTCCCTCATCACCCGTCCCACTCCACTCTTTCGCGCGCTCTCTCTCTCTCACCACTCTCGTGCTCTGCTTTTCTATAAAGAAAGAGTCTAATACTGTATTTTTAATTTATAAAGAGCAACGAGAGAAGAAGCGAGCATGCCGGGCCAATGAAAGTTTGCGCTTGTAGCAAAAAAAGAAAGGAGAAACGAGTGAAGGAGAGGAGGAAGAGAGCGAGAATGAGCCGGAAAGGAGGGGGGGAGGAGGATGAGAGAAAAAATTAAAGTAAGTCGTAGTTTTTATGCGCGAAGAATTATAATTTCAAAAAAATCGCCTTAATATCACGAGTGGAGAATTAGCTCTAGCTTAAAATTACAGAATACACAGTTTTTTCGCTTTACTCCTTTTTCACCCTGTCCTCCCCTTCCTCGCACCCCTCGCCGCTTTTTTTTATCTCAATTCCTCCTTCACAATCTCATCTGACTGAAGTCCTGCTTCTCCCTCTCTCATTTCTATTTTAATTCTTCATCTTTATTCTCGTCCTCTCCTCTTTTTTCCTATCCTCCTCTCTCTCCTTCCTCTCATAAAATAAAATAGTTTCTCTCTTTTCCTCATCCTCCTCTGCCTCCCCTCTTGTACTTTACTCTTATTCCCATCTCGCTTCTTTTCGTTCTGCCGCTGAGAGACTTTATTATACGTTTTCTCTCTCTGTCTCTCTCTCTCTCGTTTCGTTCCTGTCCTCCCGCGCTCGCTCTATTTTTCTCCATCTCGCCGCCGTAGCCGAGGAACGGCGCAGAAGGAGGAGAAGAGATATATATACGCGCCGAGCGGCGGAACGACGAGGACGCGAATATAATTGTATCTAAATTATAATATACAAATAATAACAGCTATAACGGCAGTCTGACGCCAGTACAGCCGGACGAGAAAGTTTCTCTCGTCGCGGCTGGCCTCCAAGGCCATCGCACCACATCGCAGCCCGAGAGAGTATATAGCAGCCGGAGACGCCCCGCTGGCATTCCGCGCTCTCCGTCGCGCGCGCGCGCGCTCTTTCCGATCGTCATTTTCCTCAACTCTCATCGAAAAAAGGAGAATGCACATATGACGAAAACGAGGCGTGCTGAATTATTCCTCGTTCCGCGCGTCTATGTTGGTCTTCTCGCCGGGCGACGAAAAAAGATAAATAATTGCGAGAAAGAGAGAGAGAGAGAGAGATGACATTCGTTCCGCGCGAGGCATCAATCATATACACGCGCGCCCGTCTATATCACGGCGCGTTTTATTCGAGAGCTTGCGAAAAAATATCCGTCTCTGTCTCTCTCTCTCTCTCTCTCTCTCTCGCTCTCTCCCCCACGTGTACACACGAGCCTCTGTGTTCGGCTCGCGCGCACTTATATATAGTTACATGTATATAAACGCGCGAGCGCGCTCGCGGAGCGCATATAAAAAGCATAACGACTTCAAAGATAAATTCCTCCCAGGCACAAGACCCCCTCCCCCCCTACCTGGAATTTAACTCGCGAGAGAGAAAGAGAGAGAGAGGGAAAGAGGAGAAGAAAAATAAGCTTGGAAGGAGTAATAATAAAGAAATATGTTTCTCTTCAGTCAGAGGCCTGCGGAGCCACCCCTCAGCATGCAAGAGAGAGAAAGAGTGAAAGACTTGGCCTCCACTTCGCGAGCCCACGTACAAACACACGTAGAGAGACAAAGACGGACTCTCGTCCAGGTCTTTCTTTCTCTCTCGCTTTCTCTCTCTTTTTCCTTCTCCTTCGCCATCCACCGCGAGAGCGCGTTCTCTCACGTTGAAACCACCTGGCGCACGGGGGGCGAAGACAAAACTAATTGTCAATTTTACTTTTCTCTCTCTCATTCTTCTTTCCTTCCTTTCCTTCCTTCCGTTTATACACACTCACACTTAGCCACCACGAGGCTGCTCCCGTCGACGCTGCTGCTTCTTCCACCACCTCCTCCTCCTCCTCCTCCTCCTCTCCTTCTTCTTTTGCTCGTATCTATTATGTCTGTGTGCTCTTTCTTTCTCCCTCGCACGAGCGCAGGCTTTTACAAACGCGCCTGCAGAAACATAATGAATGTTTTAAATTTTCTAAAGTGCACTTTAAATTTCTTTCGGATGAGGCATCCCTCCACCTCCCTTCTTTTTCTCTCTCTTCTCCCTCCCTCTCTCTCTCTTTTTCTCTCTCCCGTGGAAAACTAATAAGAGACATTTTTCTCAGACCACCTCGCATGCGCTCGCCCGGTCGCTCGCGCTTAAATGTATATTTGATCCCTGGTGCGCTAAAAATTTTTGTTTAAAAACTATACGAGTCGCGCTCTCGCGCAAGACGCATTATACAAATTTAATAGTCCTCGTAAAACGTTATGCTTATTTTTTGCCCCGGCCGACTGCAATTCCTATTTTGCATAATGCCTTTTCTTTCGACTTATTATATGCTATTTTTGTCTAGGTACTTAAAGCTCTCCCTGCTGACGGCCGACCGGCCGGCCCGCCGCGCTGCTTGGGGAAAAATAACGAGTAATAACCATTGTCTGAAAATCCCAAA
The DNA here is from genome assembly GCA_036365515.1 of Torymus aiolomorphi. Lineage (NCBI taxonomy): Eukaryota > Metazoa > Arthropoda > Insecta > Hymenoptera > Torymidae > Torymus > Torymus aiolomorphi. Next base: position 27,145,433 of record CM070876.1, read on the forward strand.
ATTATAACAGTGAGCGCCTCGAAATTGCTATTCTCTTTCTCCCATTCTTTCTCCCGGCAACGGGTTTGCGAAACATTTCGCGCTGTGTGAGACCACGTGAGAGAGCTGGATAATTATCTCGTCCAATCAGGTTTAATGCGACGCTGTAAATATTTATTTGGCACGTGTTTTCTAGTCCAGGAATGCGAGAGTGCGGATTCATTGAGATATGGCGGATGTTCCACCGCCAAAATAAACACGCGCCCGGTAATATATATATGTGAATGATTCAAAGTCCGCGACTAGACACGCGGGTTGCATCTTTCTTTTCTTTTTTCTTCGATCGACTGTAGTATACTACTACTACTACTACTACTACTTGCCTGCTTAAGATTCAGATTTTTGAGAAATAGCTATATGTAGATTCAGCGGTAAAAGTTTCTATTTCGGAATTTCTCATCGCATTATATCCTCGTCAAACAATGATGAATGCGTAAAAAGTTCTGTACTTACGAGCGTGTGCGCGTTCATTCACCGTGAATCACACACAAACACTTCCACATAGGAAAGAAATCGAGGAAAGGAGAGAAAAAGAGACAAAAAAGGATAGGTTTCCTCAAACCGGTTACAGAAAAAACATACCTGACTTTAAAGACGCCTAAACGCCATATACACACCGAGGAGTCTTTGACTCCGTTCGAAAAAAGACGTGTTAATGTATTTTTGTTTAGCGAACAGGCGGCCTGAAATTTCAGCCTATCTCGCATTCTTTGAATTTCGTTCGTTATAAAAGGAACCTCTTTGCACACGCATACGTATATGTACGTATGAACGACGAGGAGCGGCTGAGGAAAGGCTGGCGGGCGGGGCGAAGGGGGGTCGAGGAACAATAAAGATAAAGCAAAAAGAAGAGCGGCAAAAGATAAATAGGCGGGCGAACGATAGCGAAGAACGAGCGAGCGAGCTGAGAGAGAAGATATATATAAATATACATATACAGACAAAAAGACGAAGAGGAGCGAGCGCGTACGATATATATGTATATATAGTGTGGAGGCGATAAAAAAGAAGGCAGTAAAAAAGTTCATTAAAAATAAACATAATTTAAAATTCCTGCTCATATGGGTTGAAGGACGATTGGATTTCCGAGCGCGTGCGGAACTGCGGAAGCCCGGCGCGCGCGCGCGAGCCTCGAGCGACGTCGGGACGAGAGAGCACCGCATGAAACACCTTCATTTTCCTTGGCTCCCGCTTCCACTCGCACATACGTGCGCGCACACACACACGTACTCGACACGCGCCTCTAGTCGCCACACCGACGCAGCTCCCGTCCCCTTTCTCTCTCTCTCTCTCACGCTCTCTCTGTCTTCTTCCCCTCCTGCCACTGTTATACACCTACCTCACTCGCCCGCTGCTGAGCGAGCCCGTGCGCACGTACCTCTCTCTCTCTCTCGCTCTCTCATGATCGATTCCCTTCCTTGTAATTCACCCAATTACACTGGGACAATTACTTGTATAAAACAGACTAATTGACAGTTAGACCGATTAAATCTCGGGATGGACACTCCGCTCTCTATCTCTCTCGTTCTCCCCCTCCGTGACATTACCACAGCGGGAGAGCGTGCGCGCAGAATCCCCCTTCTTTGCTTCTTCGTCTATTTTATACTCTTTCTTTGTGTCTCGATCACCGCACCATCGTTTTTACGCTTTTTTTTTCTTTCATATATATGGATGTGCGATTTTGTTTTACGACGGCGGGTGATTTGTCCGCTATCGAAATTTTAGTACCAATAATAATGATATGCCATAGGTGAGAGAAGGGAAATAAGGTTTACACGCTCTTTTCACGGTTTGACACAAAAATTGTGCGAACAAATTATACTATCTTGATAATGTAGAACATTATATAACATTACTTAATGGTAATTTATGCACATTGTGGGAATTAATTAAACGCCGCTCGCTCGCACACGTGTAATAATGTACATTTAAAAAAACTTTATCGCCGTATGCGCTGCGGGTGTGCTTACAATTATACTTTACAATATTTAAAGCTTCTATATTATAATATTTAAATTCTTTAAAACTCGGTTTTCCAGTTTAGACGGAAAAAATGCTCATTAAAATTATCATATATCCTAGTCGTCTGTGAATACGAATAATAATAATGGCCAGTGGTGTGTGTGTGTGTGTGTGTGTGTGTGTGTGTGTGTGTGTGTGTGTGTGTGTGTGTGTGTGTGTGTGTGTGTGTGTGTGTGTGTGTGTGTGTATATTCTTTCAGAAAAATTCTTTTTTATTTGAAGTGGTAAAAGAAGCGCATATCTGCGTGTATGTATGCTAACGTACAACCCATAATTTTACGTTTTTCCGGTATTTTAATATATTTTTATGAGCTTAAACGATTGCATGAATTCATAAATGTTTATATTTATCTACATTAACATTTTCACTGTAAACGTTGGCTCAATTTGTTCAATAATTTATCGAGCCGATTCGCTCTTCCCTATCTCTTCCTTTTTTTTTTTATTATTATCAACATTATTCTTCACTTGAACGCACGACTATTTCCGCCCGCGTCTCAAATATTTTCACTCGATTGTTCTGGGAAAATCGGAGAAGGCGCGGAGCGAAGAGACTAATACAAACTTCGACTTGAGAAAGCCGGGCGCGCTTGTTATTACGTGTATATATATACACACATATACACACACACAGAAAAAAGACGCGGGAGAGGACTATTAAAATAAATCGACGTCGTCGCGCGAGCACGCGTAAACTCTTTTTCCGTTCGAATGAGCTCGCCCAAGTTTCGTTCCATACGTAGCCCGCGTACACGCACAGACATACGCGACAAACCATGAACGCGTACACTGAGAGAAAAGTTTTGGAAAAATTATTAATAGTTTGGTAATAAGTGCCATACTGTCTCGTAAAGTCACCATAGACTGTAAAAACCCAAAAAATTACCATACTTTATAAGACATTTTACCAGAAATATAGGAAAATTTACTATACTCTATTGTAAAATTTACTGTAAAGTATGGTAATTTTTTGGGTATTTACAGTCTGTGGTATAAGCTTTAAGAGACAGTATAGTAATTTTTCCAAAACTTTTCTCTGAGTGCATATATATGTATATACGACGACGTAGTCGGAGAAAAAAAGTGCACAGCCCCACCTCGTCTGCGTATATACGCACACGGTGTTTTAAAACGTAAATTTGTAAAAATTACAGTAAAAAAAAAGCCGGGCGCGCAAGGCGGTCTCACACACACACACACACACGTATACGAGGGTACCGCACGCGCAGATAACGTTTATAGTGCACTTGTCACAGAGTTCGCGAGCGCGCATGCGGAGGGTAATACATACACAGGAGGCATTCTGTTGAGCGAGCCAATAATTATTGTTTTTACGCGGTAGCAGCGGACTGCAATTAAAAAGTGTTTATTTATTCAGGCCCGGCTTTTTAGCATGCGCTCGCGCTCTCGCAGCGGCGGCAGCAGTAGCCCCCCTTTCGTCGACGCACTCGCTCGCCCGCGCGCGTTTACGCCGATCACAAACAGAGCGCAAGCGAGTATGCGCAGGCAAAATCCAGCGGCAGGCTACGATTTTTTAGCTTAAACAAAGTGTTGCTTTCCAATTTTTACCGGACGATGCGCAACGCGGGGGGGCGGGGAGAGTGGGAGAGAGAGAGTGGCGAAAAAAAAATTATTTACGCCGACGCGACGATAAAAATTGTCGACGCATGTGAAATCGAGCGACGATAAACCGCTGACGCTGGTAATAAGGAAATCTTATAAAATATGTAAAAAAAAAAAAAAAAAACATGAAAAAGAAAAAATTTCTCGAGCTCGCGTTATATCTATATATACACGTGTGTAATATGAATATATATTATACGCGCACGTGCGGGTTGTGCAAAAAAGGGGATAAATGCGATGTGTATAATATATAGAAAAAAAAAACAAACATAACCAGGAACGAGCGGGCGAGCCGAGAGTACGTAAATATTTCTGCATCCCCATATAGCTCCTTTTTTTTTTTATCGCTCTGCAATTCTTATAATTGTATAATTGAATATATGTAATAACCGACGACGTATAGGTCGGTGCGACGGCTGCGCGCTGAAATACACACAGACACGCAGAGCGCGCGCTTCTGTATTTACCCATGACGTTATCTCGTGGCGTGATTTATTATTTATTAGCGAGATAACTTTTATTATTGTAACCCCGGCGCTTTTATAAAAATACCGCGTATATAGCGCGCGATATTGCAGACGAACTAGCCGACTGCCGGGTGCAAAAAAAAAGGCCATCAGCCCGCTCGGCAAAAAACAAAACCAAACGGGTGCGACACGTGCGACACCGAAGAGAGAAAGGGGGGCGAGGAATCGCTCGTCCCTAATTTTCGGCACGCGAACTGCACCCTTCTTCGACGCATACCCGGACGACCGGTACGTGTATTGTATACATAGGTTCACCGGTGTAGTCGAGGAAGAAGACGCTGCCGCGGGTATAATGGATAGGAAGAAGATGAGCGCTCGCGCGTAAGAATAATATACGAATGCGCGATAATAAAATAAAAATCCCGAGATAACGAGCCCCGAGTTCCATCTCTCTTTGTGTCTGTGTGTCTCTCTGCGTGCGCGCGCTCGACTCGCTTGCAAAACAAATCGCGTTCGGCTTTTATATTATACACGCGGCACACATAGGCGCACTCGACGCGGCTCTATGTTTACACAAGACTTATGCAACGAGCGAGCGAGCTCGCTTCTCTCCTCTCCCTCTCTCTCTGTCTCTCGCATATTGTTATTATCATTTAGTATATACGCCGATTTATTAGTCTTATTATACAATTTCGCGAGTCCCGGAAAATTACCGCGAGAAGCTCTTGCTATGCTGTGCCTTCGTATACATCATAATATACCGCGCGTCACGGCGCTCACTCGAGTGGCTTTCGCAATTTTATTCCGAATAGACTAGTTTCGTTCGCTCTCTGCTCTTAATCGGTAACGTCATTGTCACGTTAATGAATATATACTTTATTTTATACTTTATATTCTATAATTCACTCTCGCTCGCGTACACGTGAGGCTCGTCGCGCGCGGGAGAAAATGTGATATATCGTAGCAGGCGCGTAGTATGTACCTCTCTTTCTCTCTCTCCTCTCTGCCTCGCTCTCTCTCTCATTCTCTGACGCACTAGCTCGTTCGCTCGCTCGCTAGCGCGAGTAATAATTTCATTAATTTTTATTATAATTGCCCGAGTGTAATTAGATGAATGTCAGGACGGTAAATCCCAAATGTAACTAGCGTACATAATAATACGAAGCGCGTACAATATTCAGGCGCGCGCCGTGCGGTGTACGCGTGTCTATCGTACATGAACACATATATATGTATTTGCAGCACGCAGACTCTGGCGCACGTGTGCGAGGCGAAAGAGCGAGCGAGCTTGCGCGCTCCCCGAGATATCGCGTGTGTTTATCATTATTTATGTGCACGCACGAAATGGGATGGATTCGACATAGAAACAATGGAATTTACAATAATTCGCGTTGTAAAGCATCCAGCGCCGCGCTGTGCTGCCGTATAGATATATGTGTAACCCTGTGCAGCGCTGTCATCTAGCTACTGTACTTCGTGACGGCATTTCCTAGCCTTCCACTGTGAATTATATATGTATACGTACACACACAGACTTAAACACAGATGTATACACATCCGCGATCAAATCTGCGATGATGCGCCGAGAGTTTTCCACTCATATCCAAGAGAGAGTGAGAAAGAGAGTGAGAGATTTTCTACACTCATTATCAGCGATAAATGTTAATGCTCTCGAAACTGGAATGGCATTTCCAACAATTTCAATAATTAATACTTGTATATTCACTTGATGGCGATACCACCGAGAGAGTGAGAGAGAGAGAGTATGTAGAGTGAGAGAGGGACAGCGAAAGAGCGGGCAGAAGCGCACGAGTGCACATAACAATGGAATCTCATCGAGCCCGCACACACGGACACACAGACACTAACACTTGGCGCCTGCGTGAGTTCAATATAGAAATTCCGGGAGTAGTTGGCCGGGCCCTGATTATTAATTACTTATAACAATCGCGTCAATTAATCGTTTAGGCGTGCGAGCTCGCACGCTCCCCGTGTATGTGCACACGTTCACACATATATATATATATATATCTAGAGATAGAGAGAGGAGAGAGTGAGAGGGTCAGAGGGAGAGTCGGGGAAAACATCCGCGACGAAACACGCGCGTCACGCGCGGACTTGTTTGCAGAGTGATTTTCGCGCGCTCGCGCGATAAGCGATCTCTCGTCCGAAATCGACTGCACCGCGCGCACGCGTTCGGCTATTACATGCTCTCGTTCGTATATATTTTCGCTCTGAGTTGGCGCACGTGCCTCGCTCTCGCTTCTTCCGTCTTTTTCTCTCTCCCTCCCGCGGCCAAGCGAACTATTGCGAGGCCGATGGTGAGAGGAAAGGGGAGGTTTAACTGCCGCGCCCTTAATGATATACGCGTATACATTCGGAATACGAATTCGCTATAAAAGTGTACGCCCGCGCGGGTGCGCGAGCAAGCGCGTTGATGTTCGCGTCGTATAATTTCTGATGTTCAATTTTCTTTTATTAAACGCAAGGCTGTATTCAAATTCGCTGCGCATTATTGTTACATATATTGTAATTCAAAAATATTGCGCGAGTTATACGGCCGGATGATAAATAATTTAAGCGCACGCGCGAGCCCGAGCGTACATGTAGATGCGCACGCAGGCGCGCGGAGCTCTGATTCAAATTTTAATTTTATACGGACCTATAAAAGTATAGGTTATTTCGCGAGGAGATCCACTGCGAGCGAGCGAGTAAGCGACCGCGAGGGGACACCTAAACAATATTAATTATTATTAGCTTATTAAAACATTCATATTTCTAATAACTATGTAACGATTAATGACAATGAGTGAAGCGCTCGCGCGCGCGGTTAAATTATCATTCGAGCCGCTCGAATTATTAATTAGCTTTTGCAAATTTTGACGACTGGGCTTTCGCGTTCGTCGTTTTATATATATACATACGCGTGCGTGCTGCTGGACTTGCGATTATATATTTATCGAAATTACAAACTCCGCGAGTGGGGAGAGAAAAGAAATATAATAACAATAACGCATAAAAGTCGGTCGCCGGGTTCTATTTTTAAAATCAGAGAAAGGAGCTTTCATCCGCAATTCCTAACGAGAATAACTAACTGAAAGGGACAATTTATTTCAGCGCAAGCGCGTGCGCGCGCCCGCACGGGTTTTACAATACACAATAAAATTATGACGTTAAATAAGAAGCGAAAGAGGAGGAGGAGGAAAGGGAGGCAAAAAAGAAGAGAGAGGGAGAGAGGGAGGGTAGAAAGAAAAAGACGAGGAAGAATTAAGTTTTACCGACGCACGTCCCCTTAAATTTCGTCCACGCACATATGTATTTTTACGAGAATGCTTAAGTGCGCGGAAAACAATAGACAGAGAGAGTCGGCGGCTGGGCGGGCGGCGGGAACGCGGGGGGGAGAGGGAGAGGGAGAGCGGAGGAGGAGGAGGAGGAGGGGGAAGGAGAAAGAGCGCGCGCGGAAAAGGTGGAATTCGCGACTGAAAGAGAGAGAGAAAGAGAGCGCGATCGAAACGAGGCGCGCGCTACGGTTCTATATACCATGCCAGAGCGAGAAAGGCATACAGAGAGAAAGAGGGGAGAGAGAGTGAGCGAAGAGAGAGAGAGAGAGAGAGAGAGAGAGAGAGAGAGAGAGAGAGAGAGAGAGAGAGAGAGAGAGAGAGAGAGAGAGAGAGAGAGAGAGAGAGAGAGAACGGCGTATGGCGACTGGTAACGACGTGGGCGGGCGGCACGGGGAGGACGTGAGGTTAGAATAAATAAAGCGATAAAATATAATATTACATCGCATTGCGACTGGCTGCCTGCGCGCGCTCGCCGTATATTCCAGGGTGCATTGGCCTCACAAATACTCGGCCTTCAGACGACGCACTCAAACACACGTACACATATATACATATACATACATATATACGCAGTGAGCAGCGCTCGCTCTTGTATACACACACATACGCACGCACGCCCGCACGTACACACACGCTTTAAGCGACTCGACGCCAAATAACTCGCGCGCTCGCTACTCATCATACACATTTGCTCTCCACCTTTTATTTTCTCAAGTCTTTCTTCTTTTGTAATAAGAGAGAGAGAGAGAGAGAGAGAGAGAGAGAGAGAGACAGAAAAAAGAATATATATAATGTATACACGCACCGACGTATACGGCTCGCGCATATAAGCCCTCGTATACAAACAGCCGAGAGCGCGAGCGCTGCGGGATCTTCTTACGTATTCGAAAGAGAGCGAGCGCTTCCGATCCGCATTGTAAATTTTCCCGGCTCACTCCGCGGAGCGGATATATAAAATCGAGGATTACTATACGGCGGAGGTGGGGGAGAGAGAGAGAGAGAGAGAGGGGCTCGCGATCTGTCGACTAAACTTTTGTCAATGATTTATCGCGACTTTCGCCTTTATAATTCAGCCGCGTCTCGCGGAATTTTTGAAATATACGGCCGAGGCTTCCTCTCTCCGCCGCCCGGCTGCCATTTGAATATACGTCAAATAGAGTAAAGGAGGAGGAGGAGGAACGCGTCTCGAAAAACTTTCGTTCGTGTACTTATATACATACGCGTGCGCGCGCCCGCTTCGGTATAAATCAAAGCCCGCCGGCCGCTTGACGAATTAAATTCTCATGCGCGACGTCTTCTTTCTCAAAGCAAAAATCCACGTGTGTTTTAGGTATACGTATGTATACGGTTTTGGCCGCGTGCCGCATTTATTATTTCTTTTTCTTCTGTTTTTTTTTTTTATTTTTTTGCGAAACGCGTTATTATAGAGAACGACCACGACGACGACGACGACGCCTTTTAATCTACGGATAACAAACTTCGAAACCGAATAGAAGGACTCTCGTCGTCACGCTCGGTTCTACATAGCATGCAAACGCGCGGCGGCGCACGCACTAGCGCGCTCCATTTAAACGAAAGGCGCAGAACGCGCTCGCGCGCTTTCGAGAAACAGAGCATTTCTTAGCGCACACGTCGTCTTTTCTTTTATGCTTTCTCGCCGGCGCCTCTCACGGCGAGGGCAAACGAATTATCGGAAACTCTCGCACTTCCCGACGCCTCCTGTCAACTCCCCGCTATCCGCGAATTTGCATATTGGTGAGTCAACGCTTATGTATCCGCGCTGTGGTAGACGCGAGCTCTATTTATTCAGCCTTCGATTATTAAAACGCCTGAGCTTATGTCCATCGTATAAAACACGTAATACTCACACATACACATATTTATAATAAGTAATAGTAAAATACAAAAGCGGATGTACACTTTGATACGTGTAACAGCCGAATGTCGGAAGTGCACAAATAACGAGGGCGCGAGGAGAGAGCTATATAACAAAACGGTTTCGACCGGGACAGATGCACGCGGCGGTCCGACAACCCCCTCGTGCACCTTTCCACGAAAGTAAGTGAGGAGGGCGCAGCAGGCCGCTATGTATATGTGTGTGTGTGTGTGTATATATATACACGCATCTTTTATTGCGATCTCTTATCTCGAGCGCCTTATCTCGGAAATTTTATTCTTCTTTTTCGCCGCGTAGGTCGTACAGCCGACGCCGCCGCAGCGCTCGCTTCCGTTATCTCGTTCGCGCATAGCTATTTTATTCTATTTCCATGCACAAGCGAGAGAAAGAGGCTCAAACATTTCGTATACGTCTTTCATAAGCGCTCGCCTTCCACTCGCTCGTTTATCATCTCTCTCGTCCATTCTTTTTCTGCCCGTCTCAGCTTAGGCTCGCTTGTATACCTCGCTTGATTAATGCAATCATTACGCTGTCGTTCCTCTCGCTCCTTCTTCTTCTTCTTCGTCTCCTTTTCTTTCTGCCCCCCCCCTCTCTCTCTCGCTCTCTCATCCGCTGCTCTCTTCTTGCTTTCGACTTCGCGCGTGCGATCTTTTTCGCCTCTTCAGCCCTCTTCGTTGTGCTCATAGCCACGCGTGCTTCGTGATGCATGAGTCGACGGGGATTTCGAAATTCGCGCCGAAACCACACGTTGCCGTGAAAAATCCCGCAGCCGATATTCGTGTTCGAATTTTTGGCACAATAGAGATGAGTTCCCTCATCCACGCGAAATCATGTTTGTTTGGACTATCCTCATTAGCGGTTATTTTCCGCTTTTTTTTTCAATCCAGCTCATCTACACCGCTGCTGCGAGAGCCTCATAAAAATTCATAACTTACTTGCGATGACATCGTAAACAGACAGACATGTAACCTCTTTTGTACGGTAACTCACCTGCAACAGAAACAAAGAAAGCGAAATTAAAAATTGAGTCGGCTATAAATATACATCTTACAATAACACACACACACACACACATATATACGACATGAAATTATATTCATGGAATCTCCACTTTCCACATAAATAATTCAACCTAAGCCTTTACAAACGAGCGTACATTGAGTATTGACAGGCCCGCGCTGTCGGCAAAACAAAGTAGAATGTAGCTGCAAAATGTAGAATAAATGTATAGACCTCCCCTCCCCTCCCCCACCCCCTTTCCTTCTTTTCTTCAAGAAACGTGTGTGTGAGTGTGCGACGCGCTCGCGGTAAAAAGACGTCGCTACTAAGTCCGCACCCGGTTAAAAAATTCACGAAGCCCACGCTTTTTCCCAGTACCCTCCCCCTTTTCTCTCTCCACACACACATACACACACTTGCGAGAGAGACCGGATTTTATTCAACTCTCGTATAGAAAACCGAGAGCCAGGCCTCCCCCCTCCTCCTTTTCATACACACAAAAGCTCGCGCCCACTCGCGCATAGATCCATTAGAAAGGTTTTAAACACACACACACACACATACACATAAGCGTGTGCGCGCGAATGAGCTATGGCCTCAGCGCTCTTTTAGGACGAAGACGGAGAATCTCTCAAGGGGGCCCCCACGAGGGGACAAGAGAGGGGGGGAGGAGTAAAAGGGGGACGAGAGCGAGAGCGGTAAAATAATAAAATAAAATAAATATACGCGCGGACGATCGGAGCTCTGCCGCAGAGAGAGAGAGAGAGAGAGGAGCAAGCGCGCTGTGCTTGGTGCGATAGCGGGCGGGCAGGCGCGCGTTCACATAATGATATACAAATAAAATATCCCGCGCTGCGGCCGCCAGTACGAGGGAGAGAGAGAGAGTGAGAGACAGATACTTATTTGCCCGAGTTTGTTCATCTGCCGCGCGCGCTCGCTGCCTCGTTTCGTAAACGCGGGAGTAACAATAATAAGCGCGAGATAACGCTAATAATAACAATAAGGAAATGTAATAATAGAAAAATGGAAGAATAACAGGCCGAGTGCATTGGTGTGTGTATTATATATACTTATGTATAAGGGTATGTAGCGTGTATAGAAGTGGGGTGGTGTGTGAGTTAGTGTTGTGTATGTGTTTGTGTGTGTGTGTGAGGATATCGAGCGTCGTGTATTTTCCATCCGTCAGCACGTCGTCTCGCCGCCGCGGTCGCCGTCGCCGTCGTAGTTTAATATTAATATACACATATATAAGAGTCAGAACGCGAGGGAGTGAGAGAGAGAGTAAAGAATGTGTGGTGTATAAACATGCACAAACACACACATACACTAACTCGCGGAGGCCAAAGTGGTAAAGCTCGGCTGGCTCGTTGTCGAGGGGCTGCGTTCGCTCGCTCGCACGCGTTCGTTCGGGGCCAGCTGTACACCCGAGACTCGACTTTGGATAATATATAAATGGCTATAGGCCATAAATTTCAATAAAATAACACGAGTGTATGGGTGGCGCGGGCGGCCGGCCGGCCGGGCGCCGTGGCGGGAGCGAGATGAAGCTAAAAGGCGGCGGTGGCGCGGCACGAGGGAGAGAAGTAGGAGAGAGAGGGGGGAAAGCAAGTATAAGAGAGAGAGAGAGCAGCCGAGCGGAGCCGAGCACGGCCGGAGTGCGCTGTACACTATATGTGCGTGTGTGTGTGTGTGTGTGTGTGTGTGCGAGCAAGCGAGCACTGTGCTATGTGTGTGCTTCGACACGATTCATATACGTTCATTACGAATGCATACGAGCACGTTAGATTGTACGTTAGTGCCTTGTAATAAAATATTGTAATGCTGGCCTACTTCTGCGAGCGCACTGTGCACTCGGCATAATATCTCCCGAGGCATTCTTATGCGCTCGCTCTCTCTCTCTCTCTCTCTCTCCCTCTCTCGTTTATTTATTCTGCGGCGGCGGGTGTACAATAGAGCGCGGCGGGCCGGTGCGTGGGGCCCAGCGGGACCGCATCGAGCGCCAGAGACCGCGAGACTCGCTAATTCGAGGCGAAATTTTGAAGGCGCACATATATACTGCCTATGATCAATCGGTCGGCGAGATTTTTCTTTCCGCTTCGCTGCGCGATTATAATTAGTATTATAATGTAGAGAGGAGGAGAGGGAGAGAAAGAGAGAGGATATAAGTTGTTAGTAATTATATAAAGGCGATGAAATCACCTATACTAGTCGTACCGCGTCGTGAAACGAGTTCCAATAAAATCAGTAAAATCCTTATATGAACGCGTACGCGAGAGCGCGCGTGTGTGCGTGTTATGTGTGTGTGTGTGTGTGTAATCAGCGCGTGATTATAACTTTTGAGGGAAAGAATCCGCGAGCTTCCTGGCGCGTGAAATCACCACGAATGCGCGCGGGAACGAGTATATTATATACCTACTCAGTTTTGTTGTTCCACACTTGTGTGTGTGTCCGGCTCGCTGGTTTCTGTACAACTTCCCTCCCTCTCCCTCTCGCGGGTAAATCTTGGCTGTACTTACTCTCGACTCGAATTTACATATAATATATTGATAAGCCTTTTTTTTTTCACTATCGCGTATCTATATACGCGCGCGCGTGTATCGGATGGGGGCGCGCGCACTTATCGCGATATCAAATCAATTTCGTTAATTTTCTGCTCACTCAATGGCGCATTAAAGCCGGGCGTAGAGTCGGGAGAGCCGTGAAAAGAGATTAGGTCACTCGGGCGCAAAACTCTCTATGCAGCCGCCTGGTTATATGGGAATTTCGCGCGCGCTGCACAACGTACCTCCTATATGAGAGCTGCGTATACTTGATTAAGCGTCTATGAACAAAAAAAAAAGGAAAAATGTAATTGTGCGCATGCGTAAGTGTGTGTGTGTGTGTACGGGAAGTGGATTTTCCAATGGGAAAGAAAAGTCCTGCGAATAATATCTCATATACGGATTAAATATTTATATGTCGAATAAGTCGGGAAAATAGCGTGACAATTCACTCGAGTGAATTAGTTATATAACGAGCCGTATCGAATTTACAAATGTCATTGAGTATCGCAACTCATAAGATTTTCGTCGCACAAGTTTTACACATATCTTAGGGATAATTTACATTTTTATCTGACGCCTTTATCGGTTATATAATAACCGCGCGAGTATAATTATATGTCTTTTATAATTTTGCGTTTTGTTTTAATAAATGATGCCTTGCTCACATGGTATCGACGAATTATGTAAATACTCAATACCAGGAAAAAGTGTGTAAATATTTGATTACATTTGATCTTGCGTTTCTCAATAGATGAGAGATCAAGGTCACATTTAATGATTTTCTCAGCTATCGTAATGTTGCTTCAAAAATTAATATGTTTAGAGCTTGTATAGTATAGGTGCACGTAAAGATTATACGACGATAGGAGCGAGATGAAATATACTTATATTAAGATTTAAAGCGTTGTTTTGATCGCAAGTGATGTTGCTATTAGCAATTCTAAACGCCAAGGATTACCTTTGGAATTTATCAAAAAATATGTTGCAAATACGTTTTTTATTAATATTTACTTTGTATTAATAAGAGTGAGCGAATAAGTTCCCAGAAGAATATGCTCTATCTAATTAATCACAATTTTGCAGGAGAAAAATCTTGTCGCCTGACGTCGACTACAAAAATAACTCTGACATAATGAAATATTTTCATCAAATCAATAGACCTCGCAGATCGTCGTCCACGGCAATTAAGAATTTTAATGTCATCCTAATAAAATACTACATTATTCGTTTCGCTCGAAACGTCTCGCGATTATCAAATAGCTGGCGAAACTCTCCGCGCGCGCAAACGCGTATATATACTTTGCCAAAGTTTCACCGACGGTAGATTTTCATCAAAAAGATAAGGATGAAAAAAAAAGAGAACCATCCGATCCGTCCGGAGAACCTCTCAGGTCCAGATAAATTATTAGAATTAATAATCCGCACGGCGCGTACGTCCGCGCTCGATAATTTATTATATTGAATATGTAAAGTCGCTTTGAATAAACGCGTCAATTTGAATAAATATGAGATTAATTCAGAAATGACAAAGTTCTATCAAATTCCATTGCCGACGTCACACGAAAAAAAGTATGGTCCAATCTAAAGTTCCAAGTATCAGCGCGTCGTCTTCATCCTTTTCCTCTGAATTTCCAATATACTTATTCAAATGCAGCCAAGACTCTCCCACTCCCCCGCTAATAAACTTTCCCGGGCGCATACATATATACATATAATTCACGCGCACTCGCGCGCCCGCCACGCGGAGTCTACATAACAATTTTTGCCCGCGCGCGTACGCCTAGAAAGTAGCTCGCGATCGCGATCGCCTAGTAAATAATTAGACATGCCGATCGCGCGCGCTACTATCGTTATCTCAGCATCTCGTTTCACTCGACCCTGAGCATAGTACGTACATTCAAAAAGACACACACACGCGCACGCGTTCCAAATTCGTGTATAGTTTTCCCTTCTTCATACGAGCGCACATTTCCTTTCATAGAAGAAATCTCTCTCTCTATGTCGCGGGGCGCGCAACAATGAAGATTAAAAGCTCTTATAACGGGTCGCATCAAAGAGCGAGCGAGGAGGCGGTTTATAAATAAGATTTTATTCGAAGGCAAGGCATTTAAAGGGGGAAAATCGAGCCGGCTACCGGATAGAATAATAACAATGGCCGTAATACGCGCGCTCTTACACACGGCTCGACCGCCCGCCTGCCTGCCTGCCCGCCTCGCTCTTTCTCTTTCCCTCTCCCCCTTCTCTCTATCTCGTCTTTATGGTAAGTTTATAGTTTATGCTGTAAATTATTATTACCATATATCATACGCGATGAATAAGATTTATTAAAACCCTATAGATTACCACTCGTAGCCGGCAATATATTACCGGTTGTGTGTGTGTGTGTAGAGCAGCCGCTCGCTCGCTTGCTCGCGCGTGCATGCAAAAGCGCACGTGAGTGTATTTTCGCTTCTCTCTCTCTCTCTCCTCCCTCCGTGCAATCGCGGATAAATCGAGTGCTCCCATTCACATTGGCATGCTCGCGCTCGCGCACTTTTGTTAACGATAGAGCCAGAGAGAAAGAGAGAGAGAGAGAGAGGGAACGCGATATCCGCGCGCACGGTTTTAAGCAACGACCCCCCTGAATCCCGGCGTGAATTATTCGTTATTGATTGCCGTGAATGGATTCTAGATTCATCCTTGAATCTTATTAGTCGCAATTGTCTGCGGGTGTACGCGCGCCCGAGCTCGCGAGAATCGCGGGCCCGGGAGGGAGGGAGAGAGCGTGTGCCGACACCTCCTAGCGATATACCGACCGCTATGTGTCTGTGCATGAGTGTGTGCGTGTGTGTGTGTGTGTGTGTACAGTGTGCGCGAGAGGGACGACTATAATAATACAATAGTCTCGCATTGCCAGAATTTTGCTCTCGTCCCCGTAGTTTATCTATCTCTACCTCTACCCCTCTCTCGCTCTCTCTCGCATACACGCACGCAAGCAAGCGGGTTTTTTGTGTTATCTTATCGGCCCGGCTGCATTTAACGCGTCACGCCAAGTTTGCCTTTTAATTTATCAAAATAACGCGCTTTGCGTAATAATTATGAAATACAAATATCAATCTTGTTCGCGCATATATGTTTTTTCTCTTCTATATATTAATTTTTATTTTTTCAATGCACGAATATAATCCAGCGTGTTTTTCCTTTAGAGGACGAACGAGAAAGAGAGAGATTCCCAAGCGCTGTGTGAGAAAAAAAACTGCATTTCATCACGAAAGAAAAACACAATTATTGACGAATTTAAAAAGATGGAGCGGCTCGCGTATATACACGACAACTTGGCAAAGTATATCTCTTTACATTTTTTTTTTTCACCCGAGTCATCATCCTGGGCAGGTATACCGACCCGGCGACAACCAGCGAGTGTGTGTGTCTGCGCTTGTCTGTCTGTATGTAAACGTTCACGCGACATTTCGTGCGCCGGGAAATTCCCTGGGTCGCTTTTTTCGCGCCTCCCTTTGGATCATACACTTACACCACACACTCAAGATACGTGTACACGCATTCATATATATATGCACATATGTATAAAACAAAAACGAAAAAAAAAAAATTGACCGAGCGAATGCCTGCCCTCGCCTCCTTCCTCTAACTCTCTCTCTCTCGGCGGTCCTTTAGCCTGATGCAAAAGGGAACCGAAAGCATTAAACCTATGCGTATAATATGCATTGCACACACACACACACGCACGCGTATGTGTACATGCACGTGGCGGGCGAGTGGGTGTGTGTACGTGTTATAAAGCAAATACACATACGCGAGGCGCTCACAATTCCAGCAACAAACGCGTGCTCATAGAGAAACATCAAAAACGCGAGAGTACAAAGCGAGAGAGAAAGAGAGAGAGACTCGTCGCTAAGGAGAGGGAGAGAGCGGCGGCGGCAGCGAGACCGAGCGAGCGAAAGAGAGAGAAGAAAATGGAATCTTGGCACACAGAGAAAGGACAGAGAAGAGGCTATATAGCACGGGCGAACCAGGCAAACAGAAAGAGGAAGAGAGAGAGAGAGAACCCCTACGTACATTAAAATATTATTCTCAGATGAAATACCGGGTGGGGCCCGCCGGCATAGCGTTGGTATATTTTTAGACCTTATATAAATACACGAATCATAATGAACGGGCTCCCTATATATATGTATATATATGTGAGTGTGCTTGCACGCTCGCTCGCATCTCTGTGTTTCTGTGTGTGTGTGTGTGTGTGTCTGTGTACGTGCGCACACTCGCACGTCTCTAGCTCGCGAGAGAGTCTTTGTGTTTCCGTTCCGAGTATAATGTATATAACGTTCACACAAATACACACACACACACATACACACATATGCAGTAGTAGTGCGCCTCTACACGTATGAGCACTCACTGCACATGCAACTCTACTACCGGTGCGCATACGTTACATACATATACATACGCGCGCGCATCAAACGCTCGACACGCGAGCGGTACTCAGTTGTGTACATCTCTCTCTCTCTCTCTCTCTCTCTCTCTCTCTCTCTCTCTCTCTCTCTCTCTCTCTCTCTCTCTCTCTCGCTCTCTCTCGTGCTTGTGCGCGATTTGCTCATCCGCCTCCTTGAGACATCCGCTCTTTATCGACGCGCTTTTCCGTACGATCGGCAGCAGCATGTAAAGTCGAAAAACAATCGCGTTACACGCTCAATTGCCTCCTCTCTCTCTCCTCGCTCTACATGCGGGGCGAAATTTCTTCTTCGCTTTCTTCTTCTCGTTCTTGCTCTTATTCTCTCCTTCCTCTCTCCCTCCCCCTCTTTCTCTCTCTCTCTCTCTCTCTCTCCTTTTCCATTTCGCTCCCTATTTTTATCGGGCGACCGAAAATACTTTAATTGCCAGCGCGCCATAAATCTTACTTGAATTCATCAGAAGCCTTTAACCGTGCGTTACATATATATTAAAATAAAAATTCCAATGGCTCTGTCCAATTGTTCGCGCCGATAAGTTCGATGAATTTCAACAACCAGCATCTGGCTTACATATATCTTCGTTTTCTCCTTATATACCATCTCTCGATTGACAATACTACGTACAATATTATCATTATTATAATAATATCCCTTATACCCTCGTGTATATAGCCCTTCAGATATGACCCGGTTGGAGAATATTTGACGTCAAAGGAGGAGAGCGACGGAGAAAGAGAGAAGAAATCATCTAGAGCCGCGGCCCGGGCTATTTTTAGCCTCCGGCCGTCCGCGCGCGCGCGCGGTTTGTTTCTACTAGGCTCCCTCTGCTTATAATACGAGCGAGTCTTAAAGAATCTTGAAGAAACTTCTGCGGCGCTAAGAAAAATAAAGTGGCCGCGCGAACCGCGTTAATAAACACACTCAGACACTCACACACCCACACACGTGTATGTGTGCGTACACTCGCCCCGGCGAAAAATTATTTATCGTGCTGCTCCGTATATAAAGAAAAAGAAAACTTATACACTCGCGGTTTGTTATTTAACGTAAGACAGAAAAAAGAACTATCGTCTTGCCACATTGCAAAGGACACACCTACACACACACACATAAGTTATAGCGTATTGTATACAAAGTTATATTCGAGCGAGCGGGCAGGCGGGCGGCGTCGATAGCTAGATAGGGGTTGCGCTCGCTCGCGAAGGGGGAGGGGTTGGCTTTCATTCGCCTTGTTTAGCCTGGACAATGTATTCTATAAATGTATCGCTGAAAAATTTATGCCCGACCTCGGAGGAGCCTATGACAACTATAATTTTAAATAGTAAGTGCCCTCTCACCCCTCCCCCTTTGTACACGGAGGAACGCGGCCAGTCTGTGTCTGTCCGTCCCTCTGTGTACATGTGTATATGCCCGAGCACACGAATTCGATTGCATAATGAATGAGCCGCCCTGGCGCGCGCCCGAAGAAGCGCAGCACGGCTAGCAGATACACTGAACACACACATGTATTCACGTATTATAATATACGGACAACGGCGCACGCGCGGTCCTATTATTTTTCGTTTTTATATACAAGAAAATCCAGAAAAAATTTCAACTTTTCGTGTCCCCAAAACCAGTCAAAATTTTTTTTAAGGCACACCTTCCGGACGCAGTTTTTCTTCTTTCTTATGTCACAAAATATACGGAGGATATCGTGTACAATTATCTTTGCCAAATTTTTCAAGAAAACAGCAAAAATCCCTTTTCTTTAAACCTCATCCATTTAGCCCGGAAAATGTCGATTCCTTCAAAAGTTATAAGGGTTTGAAGTTGAACGTTGAAAAGGCATAAAAATGGACAAATCACAGGAATCGGCAGCACCGACTTTGAGAGCATTTTTATGCCTTTTCGACGTTCAACTTCAAACCCTTATAACTTTTGAAGGAATCAAAATTTTTTAATTTTCAAAGGGAATGGAAGCTCTTTCTTTCGAATATCAATTTCGTTTTTGAAAATTTAAGTAGATTGGTTTTGGGCTAAATGGCTGAGGTTTAAAGAAAAGGGCTTTTTTTGCCATTCTCTCGAAAATTTTCAACCTTTGAAAAAAATGTGAGACAAAGGCGTTTTTAATTGTACACGATATCCCCCGTATATTTTGTCACATAAGAAAGAAGAAAAACGGCGTCCGGAAGGTGTATCTTAAAAAAAAACTTTGACCGGTTTTGGGGACATGAAAATTGAAATTTTTTCTGGATTTCCTCATATACACACGCGTATATAGAGTAGGTGGATCTCTCTGTATCTGTCTCTCTGTGTGTGCGTTTATGTGTGTGAATGAGTGTGTGTGTTAGTGTGTGGGAGAGCAGGAGTAGCAGCAGCAGCAGTAGCAGGCAATATTCAAATAATGCGCTTATATTAGCGCAATTTGTCCGATTTGCTCACGCAGGCCGCACTCTGCAGAGTGCGTGCGTGCCCGCTTACTCGCTCTTCCTTCTTCTTCTCGGTTTTCTTCTTGCTTCTCTCTCTGTCTCTCTCGCGTGCTTCCTCGCTCGCTATATTATATACGTGTGCATGTGTATTTGTGTGTGTGTGTGTGTGTACGTAGAGGCGTGGAGGTATGCGAGCCTCGTGTGCTTTACAGAGCACACGCTGCACCGCCGAGTGGAAAAGGACAGGGAGAGCTAGCGAGCGAGCGCCGAGTTTCCGTATACTAAGTGCCCGGTACTGCAGTCATAATTACAATTAATTGTATGTACGTATACATATGCGCGAGTATGCGCGTTGTCGTATACGTATATATATATATATATATACATATGATGTACATACGTGTACAGCAGATGGAGCGAGCGCACAGCCCGACATGCAATGTACACTTATAGACACGTATCGAGTCTCCCGTACCGTATATTCTACGTGATTTATTATATATTTAGCAACGGAAGTGTACATATTGTAGCCGGCGCGCACGCGTGTATATCGCTGCACGTACGTGCGTATATGCGCCTGTATGTGTATGTGCGTGTATGTACACACACTCGCACATGACACGGCAAACTTGTTACAATAGTTTGTCGTGTGCGAGATAGAAAAGTGCGAGAGACAGAGCACCGATGTAATATGTACTCGCGAGTCCTTAAACTCGTGGACTTTTTCTCGCGGTGATAGTATGTACGTGTATAGGAGGGGGACGAGGGGGGAAGAGAACCGACGAGCCAACTTAAGCAATACGTGTGTTATTATTTCATTTGCTCTCTTATTCAGCGGACAAACTTTATGTGAACGCGAGAACCTCCAGGGCAAGAGCTCGCGGGGCTCTTATATCGTGTGCGCGTGCGTGCATTTTTCGAAATAATCATCGCCGAGAGTGAGAGAGAGAGAGAGAGAGAGAGAGAGCGAGCTGCATATAAATAATGTCGACCGCGGGTCGTACCTATATATTCAGTCTTGCTTATCTGCGCCAAACTTTTTTTCTCTTTCTAATCGAGTTATCTGTATATTATTTAATTTGGTTAGACGAAGAAGATAAGGGTATTGCGTATATTATCTGGCTGGTGCGCGTACGAGATGAACATAAAATGTAGCGTCTCGCCTTGTAAATATAAACGCAATGTAAATAGCCGCGCTTGTTATCGCCGTGTTCGGAGAGCGAGAGAGCCACGATGGTAAGACGATTTAGCAGAAGAGAGAGAGAGAGAGAGAGAGAGAGAGAGAGAGAGAGAGATGCGCGCGCGTCTCGAGACGGCGACGACGACGACGACGGAGAGTTGTGCGCGCAATTTAAAATTTCATCACGGGCGCATGGGTTATTAAATTTCGTCGAAATATAAATGTATTAAATTTTAAAATTCGTCGGGGCAAGCGGGCCTTGCGCGCAGCGTCCAAGGGAGAGAAAATTAAATGCAGAAATGTAATATTTTATGCTGCTTCAGTTCTCTTAATTATCCGGCCCGGCACAGCGTTCCCCAACAGGAGACTCTAATCCCCCTCCACCTCCTCCTCCTCCATCACCCAGTCTTTCTTGTTAAAAATGAATTTTCTTAGTCAAAAGTTTTTTTTTCACTCCTCTCCGCGCCCCCGTCACTATCCACTCCCGCGTTTCAAGTATATAAGATAGGCGGGCGGAGCTTAAAAACTTACGCGGATTAATTTTTTGATGAACGAGACTGATTGACTGGTACTAATCGTTTAAAATCTAATGGACATTAAAGCAGCGGCGGCGGCTACGGCGGCCGTCTAGTGAAATTTTCAATTACTTGCGTAACCGCAAGAAGGAGGCGAGAGCGGAGAGTCGATTATTCTTTCGCCTTTATCCCTTCGTTTGCGAGAGAGCGAGCGAGCAGCCGAGGCTGATTGTAGACGAAGAAAAGTCTAAGGGGATTCTCGTTCGCGTTCGTTTTTTTTTTTCCTCTCTCGCTCTCTCTCTCTCTCCCTCTCTCACTGCTGAGCCGGAGCTGGAGGTGGAGGGCAGGAAGGAACAGGAGAAAAGCGGAGGGAAATTATTAATTTATTGCCGATGACGCTCGTTTCTGGTAATTATCCGCACTTTATCCACGATTTCCAGCTCTCTACTCGAGAACGAGAGCGAGTAGAGAGCGGTAATGCAAGCCTTTAAAAACTGCGCATATATACAAAAAGAAAAATTGTACTACTACATTGTACATGTGTGTGTGTGTGTGTGTGTGTGTGTGTGTGTGTGTGTGTGTGTGTGTGTGTGTGTGTGTGTATACAAGCATAGTGCGACAAACAAATTAATTTACAAGTACCGCAGTGACGTATATAGAAAATATCGAGAAGAAAAACAGTTTGAATAATAAGTTTTTACCATCGCACAACTGGCAAAAAAGCCTAGCGCTGCTCGCTAGTTGGCGACGCTTTTTTTCTCTCATCTTCGTCGCATTATAAAATTTAAATAATGGTATTAGACGTTGGCGGCGATTTTTTTTTCGCCCAATGTGCCGCGTCGCCGATATTTTTCCACTCTCTTGCGTATACATACGTATACTTACACGTGTTACTGCACTTTTTGCATAAAATGAAAAATGATGCGGTCGTAGACGGAAGAGCCCGGTCAATTGATTTATTTATAAAATAGTTATTTCACCGCTCGGACGCGTGCGGGTACACACCAGCAGCCTCTCACTCTAGGGATATAACAACGTTATACTTATTTCATCCCGCGCGAGCGCCCGTGGAAAAATCCACTCATCGAGATAATTGAACGTTAATAGCTTCTAATATATGAAATAATTAATTATATAACTCGCTGCAGTCGCGGCGGCGACCGAGGCGCGCGCTGCTCCGGCGCGTGGGTCGCGTCGACGTAAAAACTCGTTTGCTTTTTGCACTCGTTTTTTTTTTTCTTTTTCTTGTATATCCCTCTCTTTCTCTCTTGTCTTCTCGCTCTTTCATCTCCGTCGCTCTATCGAACGTTGCCGCCGCCGGGTAGAGAACAAAAAAAAAAAAAAGAAGCCCAGCTGAACGCGTTTATTCTTATAACAAAATATCGCACATAAAAATTTATCAATCGTCTCTCTGTGCATGCAGCTGCCGGTGCAATACATTATACACACACACACACGCGCACGCACAAATATATATATATATATTTCGTAAATTATCAATCGCACAACGCGCGCGCGCGCGCGTGCACCGGCTAAATGACGCACTCGCTAGAAACGACCTCGAAGACAATAATTGCATACATTTTTAAAGAGACAGACAGAGAGAGAGAGAGAGAGAGAGAGAGAGCTGGAGAGGGAGACTGCATTCGCTCTCGCTGCCATTGAAACGAGCAACCGTGTGCGTGTCTCTCTCTGTGTGTGTGTCTGCGCGCATTACGGCAGCGTCGTCGGGGAATGCGCGCTGAAGTTTTGTCGCATTATATAGCGACGAGGCGAGTTCCTAGTCAAGAGCGAATAGTATATAACCCAGATTTGATCAAATAAGCCACATCCTACCGGTGGCGAGAGCCTCGGCACAGCCGAGTGCAGCGGCAGATCGTGCGCTCTCCGCACGAGCGACGAACTATGAAGCGCCGTGGAGAGACGAGCGCGGACACAAACCCACGACGACGACGACGACGGCGGCGGCGGCGGCGGCGGCGGCGGTGGGGCAGAATATAAAGTAGAAATTATAAAGTGCGGAGAGTAAATTCGACCCACTTAACACTACTTAGCGCCTAAGCGGAATACATTATGTTTTGCACAACATTATATCACGGCTTACGCAACGGCGCGCTGCTCTCGCTTGCGCCTAGCCGTGATGTCTATGTGTGTGTGTGTGTGTGTGTGTGTGTGTGTGTGTGTGTGTGTGTGTGTGTGTGTGTGTGTGTGTGTGTGTGTGTGTGTGTGTGTGTGTGTGTGTGTGTGTGTGTGTGTGTGTGTGTGTGTGTGTGTGTGTTAGTGTGTGTGTGAGTGTGATGCGTCTGTATATATGTGTACGTGTATGTATATATAATACATGCGAGCTGTATATATGTACGGATATATCGCAGAAGCTGCAGCGGCGATAAATACGCGCGGATATACAGCGAGTAAGCTTTTTCCTTCCTATAATACACACACACACACACACACACACACACACACGCACCTCGATCATCTTCTCTCTCTCTCTCTCCCTCTCTTTCGCTTGCTTGACTCGGACAAACGATATACCCATCTCCGCGTGCGTGCGGGGCAATATAGCGCGGGCGTAACGGAAGCGTATTACGTTTGATATTCATGAAGCTCGATAAACTGCGCCAGGGCGCGCCGAGGAAATTTCGCTTTTCTATACGCACGAGCTACACTATATACTCGCCGCCGGTACATCTTAATGTCCGAAGGCTGTAGGTATATTACTATATGCACTGCTGTATATACGCGTATGTGCGTTATATACGTATACGTACATGCATACTTAGGCATCACGTATATACATGTATAATACATATACGAGTAGACGAACGTACTCGTCGAGCACGAAATCTGCATATAATATTGATGTAATTTGCCATTAGAATGGCGGCTAGAGCGCGCGCGCGCGTGCGCCTGGCTTAGGATGTGGGCTCTATTCTGTATGCAACGACTGAATAGAGCGCTTCAATTAGAGAATCATAACTTGCCCTGATGGGGTCATCCTGCAGATATTATTATACTCGCGCTCGCCTCGCTTCGCTCGCCCGTTCGGTCTCTCGCTCGTGAGCTGCTGCTGCTGCTGCTGCTACGACTGCTGCTCCTTGACCATCTCCTCATCTGCTATCTACATCTTCTTCTTCTTCTTCTTCTACTTCCTTCTCCTCCTTCGACACGCGCGTGCGAGCGTCACCCCCTTCTTCCTCGTTTTATCTCGACGACATATGTGTTTGTCAATCGTCCCTCCGGCGCAAAAAAGCTCTATTACGAGTTTAATTTGAACCATCCGCGCGAGCCAGTTGCACTTCCATTCGATTCGCCGTTTCGTTGATTTCACGTTATTTTTTACCTCTCAAGGCTGCTAGCTCGCACCAGCTGACGACACGTGTGTGTGTGTGTACGCGTGCAGGCATGATGCACGCAGCGGCGCTCGCTCTCATTGACATTCAGTGTTCCGCGCTCATCTATTATCTCTCTCTCGCTCTCCCGCTGCCCCGTTGCGATGACTGGAATTTTCATTTCGAATCGAATAAAATGTGTCATTAAATTTATTATATGAATAGCTGACCCCTCTCTCCCCCTCGCTCTCTTTATATATATATTATTAGACATATAGTCACGTTCTCAAGGAAAAATAACAAGCGATTATTACACCGAGTTAGATATAATCAAGGCGCGCTCGCGCGCACACACACACACACACACACACACACACGCGCGCACCGCCTTACTCGTGCGCGTAGGAAAACGATCCTTTTAGCGCGCGAACTTGATATTTTCCGCGAATTATTTAATTCGTTGCGCTCACCCGCGCGCTCGACTGCATTTTCGCGAACTCGGCCGCGTTGCCAGTTTTATGTCAAACAAGTAGTATACACTCAACACATATAAACACTCGCGGGCACGTGTGGAAAGACACAGGATAAAAAAAGAGGCAGCACGTGGGGAAGGGGGAGGAGAGAATCATGAATAATTGAGAGAGCTAATTCAGGGTGGGGTATAAGTGATTTTTATCGGCGCGTCGACGTCGATATAGCTTCGCGCGCTCGCCGTGCGTGTATATATAGAGGGAGAGAGCCGGACAAGTGTGTAGGTGCGGACGAGATACTGCGGCATCCTCTCCTAATGACAGAGCGAGAGAGAGTCGCGCGCACGCGACCTTTCGCTCAATCTCTTCAACGCTAAACGGAGCCACGTGGTCTCGGGCGGTCGCTTCAAAAGCCGGCTGGCTTATGTCAGCGCTGTGCAGCTCTCGCGCAAATGCCAAGGTGCGGGTGTGATTTTTGCCTCCTGCCCGTCACTCTACGTTTTCAACCGATGGAATGGAGACGCGTGGGAACGTCGAGGAGTGAATACAAAACGCGCGTGCGATTATAAACGCCGCGGTAAAGTGTTTTGTAGTTTAGGAAGGGAACAAAAAGAGAGAAGTCAGGGGAGAAAGAAAAAAACGTCGCGACACAGATATCCGCGCGAGCATTATTATATATATACGCGCCCGCGGCTAAAACAATCGAGTGCGCGCGCGCGTGATTTATATTTAAAAGAGCGCATGCGCGCTCGTTTTAATGACGTACAGGTGCATGTGTGTATGTATGTATATGCATGAGCGAAGCGCTCGTTGTCGTTGTCTTGTGTCGGTGAGAGCACCGCGTTCTGGGGCAAATAATGCCGCGTGTTACGATAATAGCGACGACGCGCAGACGACGACGTCGACGACGTGCTTTAATGGATTTCATTATGGTCTCTCTCTCGCTCGCTCGCTCGCGTCCATCCGGCGCTATAGAGCGCGCTGCGGCGACGACGGCCGAAGCGGCTTTACACGCTGCAGGAATGTCCGGCTGCGCGCGATCATGATTCGCGTGCGAATATATTTACCGCAAGTGCGTGCGAATGACAATGGTAAGTTCGCTGGGTATTATAAGGGTTGAGAGAAGGCGCTGTGCTCAAGTATGTAAATGGAGGAAGGAGAGGGGATATTTTATTATATGTGCTGAAAAAACTTGAGTTTTTATCGAGCGTGCGCGTTGGTGAGAAAAAAAAGGCTATTAAAAGCTCGATGTAGTGGCGGACACGGGCGCGGTAAATTAACGATAAGTATCGCTGGATTAATTAGATTTTCTATACGCGGCGATAAAAATTAATAAAACCCGACGTGCCAGTTGAGAGATTTTTCGCAAGATCATAATAGCCGTTTAGTCGGGCATGTCGCGCGAGAAACGCGATATGTGTATGTATATACATATAGGTATATATATATTATAGGCGATGGCTTTTTTTCTTCTTCTTATCGTTGCGGCATTAAAATTATGAGTGATTTGTTGTAAATTATTTATATAAGAGAGTACGTTTCCAAGTGTCTCGTAACTTTCACGGATAGAGCGAGGATTGAACGGGTTGTTGCAGTGAGAGAGAAAAAAGAAGACAAGAGGGAAAGGGAGACACCATTCTATGACTTCCTGTACAATTTTATTATCGAATAAATTGCTCGATACAAGTAAATGCCAGGTAATTTCGCGGCGCGCGCGCGTGTGTCTCTCTCTCTCTCTCTCGCTCTTTCTCTTGCTTCTCTTTTTTTCTCCCGCTCTTACGCTCAATTTATTCAACGGGCGGCAAACCCGTTTACACTTGGCTGCCGCTATATTATCCTCACTCGCTCGCTCGCTAACTCGACGCCTTACTTTTATCATAAGCCACGCGGAAAAACAATGAATCGCGCGCGTTGCCTCGCTTGCGCGGGAGCTAGCGAACGGAAATGCCTCTTTTCATCTTTGACGAGATAAGTGCGAGAGAGCCGCCGTCGCTACCGCCGCCGCGGGAAATAAAGACACTGCCGATCTACGCATATGCATGCATACATGTATACATGTATAGACATACACATACAGATATACAGGCGTGTATAAACTATGGCATAATGCTGCCGGCCGGAGCAGTAAAGCGCATTATAATAGCCCGCGTCGATAGAACGATAGACACGTGTTCACGAGCGAGCGAGCGCGTCCGATTCTAATTACTATCGTTATCGAGTTTGCAACTTTAACCTATTTAATAAGTCGCAATCTCTCTCTCTCTCTCTCTCTCTCGCTCTCGCTTGCTCTATAACGCGAGAAGCGCAGCTGTGCGCGCGAGATGCGTGATGACTTTTATCGCCGTCATTATATACCGGGCAGTATTTGCTGAACGTCGACGAGGTCTTAAAGTCAGGTCTTAAAGTAAATAAATAAATAATCTTGTGCAGGGACTTAATTGCCCCGTGATGCTGAGCCATATAGTGTCCGAAAAAAGCGTCACGTAATCGAGCGGAGCGTCTGCGAGATGGAAAAAGGTCTACATGTGAACAACGGCATTCTTAAATATGGGGATCTACACGATTTTATTTGTATATGGATCTGTGCTGAGACATCAGCAATCCTGCTGTCTTCCCCCGAAATATTCGAATTCCTTATAACAGGGAAGATTTAAGAAGTTGATTTTATTATGGTTGTACAATAATTTTCGGTTGCAATGGATATAATTCATTTATTCAATTAATATATTTATGTGTGCCCAACTGTTTATTAACTATTTTTTTTTATTTATTTAAGCAGAACAAAATACTTATATAATATAAAATTTACAACGTGTTCTTGTTTATGCACATACTGATTGTGCACATATTAATTGTGCACACTTTAACATTGGTATATATCTATATATATAGATCTGTACCAATGCTATCTGTGCACGATAAATATGTGCACAATCCTTATGTGCACAAACAAGAACATGCCAAATTTACATAGAAATTGACAAAAAGTAAGTCTTATCTGTTAGAAAATAAAAAAAAAATACTTAGGGCTATATATACTTAAAACGAAAAGAGAGTAATTATTATTATTATTATTATTATTTTAATTTTTTATTGTAATCGAACATTTTTAAAGATTTGCTGGTTGACATGACTGAGTTCATTACTTAATCTATTAAAGATTGTAATAGTTTCAATATAGGTGTTGTTGTTACTAATTCTTTTCTTTATTTTTGGCAATAATTGTATTGATTTATGTCTACTATATAATTGCAGTGCTATTTGTATATTTGTTCTTTAATGTTTGATAATGGAATGAAATTGATTGGACTTGGAATAGTTGTCTGACGTTAAGAGGGGTATTGTTTTGTGAGAATTGGTATTTGTTTATAATTTTCAAGATTTTGTTTTGCGTAGCCTATATTAAATCTATGTTGTTGTCATGTGCACCACCCCACGCAATTACCCTGTAGTTTATTATACTATGAAATAGTGCATAGTATATTATCATTAGTGTCTTTGTTTCCAAAATATTTTTGACTTTAGCGAAGATAAGTATAAAGTACTTGGTTTTTTTAATAATGCATTTGATGTGTGAATCCGATTTCATATTAAAGTCAAAATATAATCATAAATATGCATGGGTTTCAACTCTTTTTATCAGTTGGTTATCAATTTTGATATTTAGTGTATTAGGTGCGCTATTACAATAACTGCCGAAAGTCATGTAAATTACCGATTTATCTATATTCAATGTGAATCTATTTTTGGTGAGCCAGTTAATAACCTGGGTCAAATAAGTACCCATTTTCTCCTGGGCTGAGGACTATGTTTTGTAGTTAAAGATAATTACAGGGTCATCAGCATAGGACATGATTGTCTTATCTTGCATATAACGCTCAGTAGGTCGTTGACGTATAGTACAAACAGTAGCGGTCCTATGATAGTTCGTTGTGGCACACCTGTAATGATTTCTTTGTATTCACTCCGATAATCTTGAATTTCAACTTTCTGTCGTCTACCTGTGAGGTAACTCGTCATTAACTTCAACGCTTTACCTCTATACCCATACCTTTCTAGCTTACTTAATAGTATTTCATGGCTTACAGTATCAAATGCTTTGGCTATGTTACATATCTATTTGTCTTACTTTTATTTTTTTGTATTTTATCGCTTAAATATAAAGAATCCTTATTGATTGATTAATATTTTTAATTTTAATTCTTGCACGCTCGCTAGTGACTTTTAAGGCAGTTGAAAATATCAAACTGTTAACGCAATTCTTATCTTAGAATTCTCTTGGCAAATTGAGTTTCGAAAAAGAAGTTTGCATTTTTATTGTACTATAAAATTTTCGAAAATGGCCGTTGCAAGCTTCATTCACTAGAATAATTAATGTGCCAATACCATATGTAAATTCGAATAAAAGTGTTTTATTGTAATGTTAGTAATTTGATTGTTTGATCGAGCGCGAAGGTGAAGATTCTTTCAATACGTCAAACACACCGCTCGCGTAATGATTATATATTCTGTCGATATGTACAATTTATTTCCATATATAAATAGGGGATATTATTATTCCTATGTTAGAAGTTTGCGGCATGAATTTCATTAAATATGCACGAGTATTCGTATATTAATAGGTCAAGATGTCGTAAAAAATTCAGCGAATGCTTTTTCCAATAACATATTTTGCAAAAAAAAGGTACGTATTCAGACCTTCGCTAAACTCTCTACATGAAATATTAATTAATACTTTGCATATTGATTTATTTTAATATTTTCTACAGCGCTAGGAGAGCATCGCGAATAAGATATTTCTTTTCCTTTATTAAACTAATAATTTCTCAATACAAAACAGACAAGCTTGATAGATATCGATTATTCGTTTACGTAAATAATTTATGCTAACGTAAAGAGACAGGATTTTCAAATGTAATTATAATAATTATTCCTTTACTTATTCCTCTGATTTTTTTTCCAATTAATAACATGAATATAATCTTTTTAAATAAAATGGAATTTTATTAAAATCACTTTTTGTCGCGTTTCCATGAAAAGCATTTTAATGAGTTCACGACGATTATTCAATTTGTTTTAATAATTAACTGATTAGTAAGGTATTTTAAGTACATTTGTACCGTGTTATACATTCATAGGCGTGACGAAAAAGACTTTTAATAGTGTTAAAAGATGCAGTGGCGCATTAAAAATACAACATTTATTATTGCAAACTTTTGCCATTACTTACTACAATTTATTTCACACGCTAGTGGAGTTAAACTGACTTTTATAATTTTATAAATATTGCAGTACACCTCTAGGCAATAAGACAATAATGTGCGTGTTTATTACGTGCCACGCGTAATCCACGACTTGTGTATGTAATTAATAACGCAGACTTTCAAGGGTCAGCTATAACAGAATAAATCTATAATGTTAAGTTTTCAAATACTTCATGGTTATACCCTTAGAGAATTTGTTGTCCATGTCAAAAAATCTATAAGAATTATCTATATTGAATAATGCAACTGACAAACCTTAACATTTTCAGGCTAGTGTAATAATTAACGGTTTTATAATGTGATTATAATATAATTGCGAAGAATTTCCACGTAAGAGTTTCTCTGCTATAATCATAGCGCACAAATTAATGTCGCATCATAATAGGCCATTAATGACACATAATATTTATATTTAATTCGTTGCCGGAAAACCAATCCCGTATTTTTAGGAAATCGTATATCTTCTAATCTCGCACAGAGTGACACATCATCATCGAGCAAAGTGCGCGAAATAATATTATTTGTCATTACCATTTTAAGACGATATAAATTCACACTAAACCGGCCACTTGTGAAATAATAAAATAATTTTATCAATTCGAAAACATATCGGGTCGTGCGTGAGTATGCGCGTGCGGGATCAAGACTATATTATAAGGAATGACATTTTAATACGTGTAGGACGAAAGTTTATTAGCGCATGAGTAACGCGCTAAAAATCTTCCATTTGCCGCTGCCGGCGATTGTGAAAGCGCTTTATATTCTGTTATTGCTATAGTTTAGATTACAAAATTTGCCGCTGTAGCGGCGTCACACATACAGACATATATACTCGGCGCGAGAGCGGAGTTCGTCACGGGTCATTACGTATAAAATAATAATAAATAATAGACGGCGGCTGCGGCGAGCGTCAGCGCGTGCGCTCTTGTAACGCTTGATGAAAGGACATATTATTATTTTTTAAGGCCGTCTATAATTAATTGTAAGTAGACTGAATGAAAGAAAAAATTGCCTGCACCGTCAATTCAATTTGCATAAATAAAAAGTAATACTTTTTTGCCCATTGACGTAATAAATCGTCACGCGGGAGAGATAATAAAAGCTTCAACAAAGGACGTTGAGACTTTTTTGCTAATCTTTTTTCTTTTTTTATTATTATTAATGCAGTGCTAGTTTTTGTCGTTCTTTCGTTTGAACATGAATTTTATAAAAATAACGTAAGACTTGATTTCTTTAACTTGAACTATATGTATATAGTTAATGGTTTTTCAGCTTATATACATGCACATAAAAAAGTCTTCTCGATATCACACCAGGGTTTTGACATGTCTTAATTGCAAAGACAACAAAATTATTTAATCACTTGGTCAGAGGTATTGTAGAGTATCTAGTCATCAATTACACTACGTAATTCACTTCGAATCATTTAAATACGATTATTCCTCCTTTGAGATATGTTGACTGAAGATTTTTATTTGAAATTTTTCGAGAAAGACAACTTGTATTGAGATGATTTGAAATATGGATTCTGCAGGGCCTGATTAACATTCTCTAATACCTCTGACCTCTGACTGAGTGATGCAAAAATAGTTGACCTTGCTATGAAGATATCTCTGAATTGTCAGTATTAGTGGTATCTTTCGACTAGTAGGGTCGCAGTATGGCAGTATCAGATCACTTTTCTTGTATGTTGTATAAATTTATACAACCATTTGATTACTTTTCAATATTAACCTAATGATTGCAACAATAATTAACATCTACATATTACTGCTTCTCGTATCATCTGTAGATACGCACGAAACCTGCTAAATCATACATAAAATTCAATTTTTAATTCAGTACACACGTGTCGAGTCAGTTATTATTTACTATACATTTCTATCGTTAATCATTCAACTAAACCGTACGATATTAATATCGCACAATTGACCACCTGCAAACAAGGTCGACAATCACCACAAACATTGCGCCACAATCCGCTCCCGAATTCAACCTCCTTCCAAGCATCTCTGTAGCACTGACACCGCGCGACGATCAAGAGAGCGAGAGGGAGAAAGAAACTGACTGTCGGCGATAAAAAGCGCTGAAAACTTTTCCGCGTGCGTGCTCGCAGATTAGAGATAGGCACTCGCTCGCGCGCTGCCGACGACGAAAATAGATCGTCGGCACGAAGCACTTTTAAATTTAGCGACTCGTGCCTCGCTTATGTACATCGCACATTGTATATATATCTCGACTATACCATACCCCCTCTCTGCCTCACCATCTCATCGCGTTTGACAACCCGCGCAAAAAAATAGTGCAATACATGTCCGTAACTCCAACCTTACATATATATACATACATATATGTATATGCGTGCGTCTGCCGATGGTAACAGCTCGCCGCGAGCTAATCGCGTCTGGCAGGTGTCTAGCGCGTGCGCGCGATCGCGCCTATATAACCGCTACATGGAAGATTGCCTCGGCCACTGCTGCAGGGGTCGAGAGCGAGCGAGCGAGCTAGCACGCGCAGGGATTGGAAAATTGTATCGCGCAATTGTGCGCGCACGTGTGCGTGCACGCGAGGGACCTGAAAGACGCGAGGTGTGTGTATGTGTGTGTGCGAAGCAGAAGCGACCGTGATGCAGCTGTGTGCAGGCGCCTGCAGCGCGCAAGCGCGGGGGAGCGAGAGAGGCCGATTCCATGCTATGCGAGCGTGTGTGTTCTCGCTTCAAAAGGTGGATTATTAACCAACGGCGGATAATTAAGTCATTAATATTTAAGAATCCCGAGCGCTCGCAGCCGCGGCTAAGCGTCCGGCGTAGAGGCGATGCTTTCACGTATGAGCGTACATACCCGCGTACACGCACACACACGTGCAGGGCTTTTCGCTCTTCTATTCCTGACTCTCTCGCTAGCCTCTCTCTCTCTCTTGCCCGCTCTTTTTTTCGCCAGCTTATTCTCTTCTTTCTCTTTCCCTTTCGCGATTCGCTTTTCTTCCACACGCGAGCGGCAACGGCGGCGGGCCGCGAAAAAAAATATACATTTTCATGCGCGGGCGCCCTCGCTCTCTTCCTCCTTTGGCGCGCGTCCTTTAAAAATTATGAGAATTAAATTGTATTCTCTTTTAAAACGAGCGCAATTACCGTCGGCCGGGATGGAGGAATACTCTTTAATTCTCATTATTTTTAATATTATCGCGAGCGGCAGCACAAGGAAGGAGAGCTCACGGCCTGGCGCGAGCAAGCGAGCGAGCGAGCTGCAAAAAAAAAAAGAAGTAATTCGCTTCTTTTTAGCGGAGCGAAGCAATTCATGCGCGGGGCTAGGAGGGAGGGATAGAGGACTCTTTTTTTTTTTTTGTTCCGCAGTTCCAGCCTAATGCGAGCGCGCAAATTTTTAATGCCTACCGCGCGACGCCGAGGAGGAGAGAGAGAAAGAGAGAGAGAGAGTCTGGGCGAGCGGAATTCACGGTATTTTTCTGAAATCGTATATATTTATATATATAGAGAATGAAAATTCTCCTTCGGTCGGTTGGGAGATAAAAGATTTTACATAAGCGAGTGCGACGAGGAGATACGGCGATAATTAGTCATCTTTATTGCAGGACGAGAGAGACCGCCGTGCCTCTTCGAAAAATTAAAGCCCCATTTGATACGTCCTTATATACCTACTTCTATATATACACATGTATAAAAGTGGAAGAAAGTGCCTTGTAGCGATAAATCAAGCCGGTAAGCAGCGGCTCGCACAAACAAAACGATTCTACGTGTGTGCGTGTGTATTGTGCGCGATATGCACGCCATATTTCAGGTACGCAACGGGCCAGGGGCTAATTTATACATCGAGAAAAGCCAAGTAAGATTTTCGTAACGCGCGTGTATATTACACACACACACACACGCACACACACACACACACACACACACACGCATACATACATACACACACGCATACATACATACACACACGCATATATACATACACTCATACACACACACAAACGAATACACGAGTGCGATCGGAATGCCCGACACAACAACTCTTCGGAATGTCACGTTGCACTGTAGGGGGGAGTGAGTGTGTAAGAAAAAAAGGGGGCCGCCACGGAGCGGCGCAAGCGACATAGGCCTCTATAATAATGTCGAATTCATAGTATATGCGCTCGCTCTAAAAATAGAGTAATGCGGCTCGAAATGACAGGCGCTGCTGAGAGGGAAACAGAGAGGGAAGGATGCGTGCGAATTCGCTTCGCGCGAGAGCAACGAATGAGCATGTAGAAGACACTTTATGGAGGCGCGAGCGCGTAAGTTCCTTTTTCTTCGGCCCATTGTGCACATGCGTATATGTGACACGTCGGTCGGTACCGTTAAAACAGAATTGCACTCGGCCGCGAGAAAGAAGAGGTATACATATAAATAAATGCGTACACGCGTGAATGGTATTTTTCGGGGGGAGGGACACAGTTAACACGCGAATGGGATCAAATACCTGCGCGCCTGCGAACGCAATAACGCAATCGAGGCGCGTGCGCGGGGGATCCTACACTGCCGCATTATGCATGATGTGCGCGAGCTGACGTTTCATGTATATCGAAAGTTGCTTATTTCACGCGAACGACCGCATTTTTCCGACTTCTGCCCCGAGTGCTGCTGATTATATTATATAGGCTCTTTGTAATAATCGGCAGATTTTGTATGGTAATGGTTGAGAGGCGGTAGTAGGCCGACGATGAAATAGTCATGGGGTTAGAATTGGAGTCGTTGGAAATGTGCAGTTTGTTTAAAAAAAAAAAAAATTTAATGTTAATAACGCATTGTTCTCTAGCCCTGGCGAGAGCGAGTAGGAGATAATTGTGAAACATTTAAACATAGTCTGAGAGGTCTAACGGCCCCAAAGGCGAATTCATTATATGCCGAGACCGATAGATACAGTAATATTATTATTAATATTTAAAACGTATTATAAGGCGCCGTGTATATAGGAGAGTAGGTATATGGCTTATTTTCGAAATGTACAATTCAAACGACGGATTTCGAAATGGATTTTATTGCTTCCGGTGTCGTTAAATCGGCTTTTTTCTTCTTCTTCTTCTTAAATGCAGTATTTCAGTGGTTCTTTTAAATATTCGTTAAGCTTTAAATATTCGTTGACCCGCGACTTTTTGCACATTTCGAATTATGAGAATCTTTAGAGCGTGCGCTTGCTTAGTTTACCATTAAATTTTCTTTGCGCAAATACGCGCATGAATTATTCAGATAGAGCGCGCGCGCGCGCGTACGTTTTACACACGCACGCACACGCGCTCTCTTTCACAACAATGTCTTTGTGTATACGCGCGCGCGTGTATTAAAAACAAAAAAAAAAGAACGTCGCACTTTAGTAATAGCTTATTTCGCGCATTCGATCGCGTCCAGCACCTGTTAAGAAACCAACTGAATATTTCGGCCTACCCCTGGTAGAAATTAGTCCATTAAAAATGGGCAGGAAAATAGAAACTGGCCATTGGGAATGGCTAGTTATTAGACACAAGTGTAACGCTTTTTTATAGAATGGCGCCAACCTCAATATCTTCAAATTAAAATTTCATAACAATTTAATCATATATTTTAAAACTTATACTCTTAAGAGATAGTTTACCGGTATGTAAACAAAATTTAGTAGTCTGTGTACTATTTACAGCTTTATTCTATAAGATATAAACCAAAATCGTTATTTTGACACGTGACTCTATCTCTCTCATTCATCGCCATAAGAAAGAAATCGCTTGTTACTAGATTTTTAATGACTTCTTCGGTTAGCTATTTCAACTAGCATTAAAATGACAAATTAATAGATAATACCAAATTTTGACCATTTTGCGTCCAATAAATGTGAAAAATAGATTAAAAAAATCGTTACATCTTATGGTAGAAAACTGGAGTCCATTTTTTTGCCATCTTGGTTCAAACTAGCCATTTACTACCAGAAAAATGATTTCAATTTCTACCAGGGACACGAACGTAAAAAAAATTGCTTTTCCTCTACCTACCTTTCCTTACCCATAAAAAAATACACCCATTTCGAATCGATGTAGATCGATAGAACGCGGCTCTTTCTCTACACCTCTCTCACGGCCGGAGTAATTAGAAAATGGACCTGCGCGTGCAGACACTTTTGTACGGGACGCGCCCGCGCCAAAAGAGCATCGTTAATCCATGAAAGATATACAGGCGCTCGCGCCTGGTTATCCGTGAAAATTTCATCGCAGCCCAATCAATGTAACGCACGTACGCACACACACACACGTGTAGCGCTTCCCGAAGACGTGCCCTCGCTCGCTGGCAAAGCCAGCAGCCAGCCCCCGACGCAAACAGCGACGGACGGACGGCCGGCCGGCCACGCTCAATCATTCACGAGGGCGCGCCGGCTCGCGCGAGAGCGCCGTTAGTATTTATAAGGGCGCGTTTGTGAGCGCCTCGACGGTCCTACCGCCCCCGCGTTGCAGCGCATATTTGTACTTTTGCGCGCGGGACACATTCGGGGGTCTGGGTAAATGAGCGCATCTCTACAAAGAGAGAGAGAGACGAGCAAGAAGTACGAACTTCTTTTCTTTTTGCGCGAGTGTATACGAATTTATGCGCGTAAACGCTCGGGCGAGCGACGACCGCTCTAAATATTATGAGAAGAAGACGCGCGCGTCGAACGGATATGAAAGAGTAGACGACGCGCAGTTTACAAGCGAGCAGCGGCGGCGGCGTATGTATATATATTGCGCGCGAAATAACCTGACGATTTATCTCTCTCGGGCCGCGGATGTGGATGGGGTTTAGTGGGCCGCGGATGTATTTTATTTCCCATTACGCGAATGGCCGAGAACGCGCAATTTTCGCGAGGTATGCGCGGGGCCCGTAGTGGTATAGTAGCGAAAAAGTTAACGAGGGTGGAGAGTTAATTCGTCGATCCGCGCCGTTGTGTAATGACGGTGGCGAAAAAGAGCGTGGCTATATGGTATACCGGGAGAAATTTTACATTCACCATGAGGTATAATATACACGTACTGTTGTATGTACACGTACGAGTTTGCAGGAGCGCGTATATGAGAAGGAGCTCGGTTGTTCGATGACTTCACGGATTCAACGTTCCGTAAAGCGCGTTTTACATACAATAAAATTTAAATCATTCACGAAATATCCCCGAGAGAGCGTCAGTTTACGGCCTCGGGACAATTAAGGCTTATTCAGATGTAAAAACATCATTAAATCATAAGGCTTCTTTCTCTCCTCCTCCTCCTCGTCCTCGCGCCCTCAGCTCGTTCTCAGGAAGTTAAACTTTAATTTACACCTGCGGCAGAACAATGGAATTTGAGGGAAATAGATGCGGGAGGGATTATTGTTATCATAAAAACGATCATTTGAATTTGTAATTGATTTCAAGGAAGTCCCGAGACACGCCGGAAGCCGCGCGGCGTAACAAAGAGCCTCCGCCACCTCCTTCTACTCTACAGCGCTCACTTTCGTAAGGTGCAATTAATTCACATTCGAGAACCCGCGCGTGCGAGAGCACTCGCCAGGCTAAAATGATAAATAAAAGTAGGTGGAAAAACAAGGAGAGCCGCGCAGAGAAAAGAGAGAAAGAAGAAAGGAGCAGGAGAGAAAAGAGCCTGCGACTGTTTCGCGCGCCCGCGGAGAAAAGTGCGCGTAAGTACGTGTAAGTAATACAAAAGGAGCGGAAAAAATGTACGCCTGCCTAGATATATGTACGCACGTGTACGTGTGTATGTACAGAGAGCGAGAGAAAGAGAGGCGAGGTAAGCGAGACGAGTCGAGATACACACATATACAGACACACAGGCACACAAGAAGGCGCAAAGGAAAAGGAGGCAGAGGCAGACATCTATAGGCACTTTATTACTAGCAGCCGCAAAGTCTCACGAGGTTTCAACGTCAATTATATCTACAGAATAACTTAACGGTCCCTTAGAAACGGCCTCAATGGCCTATTCAGCCCCTCGCTCGCTCGCGAGAGCTTCGCTCGGGTGTTAAATAATAAAGACGATTCTCTCGCGGCTGTACGCGAGCGCGCGCGCGCGACCGTGACGTAATCCTGCGCGACTATTCGCTAGGATATACGCGTGGCGCGCGCGACAAGTCGAATAAATATGCATTACAGATATTCTTCGGGAATTAAGAGACGCAGATGCATATACACACACACATACAGACGATCTTAGGTGAGAGACTGCGGCGTAGCGTGCCGACAGACGACGAGCACGAGAGCGAGTGAGTTGAAAAAGAAGAAGAGATGGGAAAAGATGATTTTCTCCGCGACTCCTCTACCGCTCTCGCGGAAACATGTATATACATGTAGAGAGAGAGAGAGAAAGAATGAGTGCGCTGGGTGCTGCTACTGCTGGCTTTTCAGGCTTTCCGCGCGCGGAATATGACGGCGCGGTGACGTCAGCCTGAATATTTGAAGGGGACGAAACTTCAAAAGAACACGTGTTACGCTGCGCTAGGACGCGCCGTTTAAATAATGCAAAGTCAACTTACTCTCGTGTGCGCCTCCTCGCCTGCCTCTCCCTTTCCTCCCTCTCGCCCTGTCTCGCCCCCTCTTCTTCTTCTTCTTCATCTTCCCCGTCTTCTTCCTCATCGTGGCCCCCGCGAGTGTGTCTCTTTCATTCTATATAATACCCGCTAGCCACGGCTCTGCACACTCGCGAAAAACTGCCCGGTCCGATAGCGCCCGATTTTTATGTCGAGAAATAGAGAAAAAATTTTTTCTTCCTCTTCCCGTCGCCGCCGCCGCCGCCGCCGCCGAGCCTCAATCTTTTACACGAGCTCTCTCTCTCTTTTACTCTCGCGAGAGTCCGAAGTTCGCGGGTGGCGGCGACTGTCGATCGATGCTGCGGCGGAGGGTGTGCTTGTATATGTGCGTGCGTGTGCGTGTGTGTGTGTGAGTGTATGTGTGCGCCACTACTGTGTGCACACGACGTCGGTGGCAGTGCGATGAAAGGTTAATGCGGCGCGAGAGAGAGAGAGCGCCGGAGATACTCGGGTATTCCGAATTCGCGGTCTTGATTGGCCCTCGCCGATCCACGGCCATCCGACTGTGTTTGTATGTGTGTGTGTGTCTGTGTGGTGTATTAGCTTCGATCGCGGTGATGCACACTATATATGACGCTTCGTTAGTCTTCTTATATTATAAAACTATTCATTAATTTATTTATAATGGATACGCGCGCGCGTGTGTGTGGGTGTGTGTGTGTGTGTGTGTATGTGTATTGACGGACGGAGGAGAGGAACGAGTTTACGCGGCACTGGCCGGGGTCTGTTAAATAATAATGAGAAAATAGTTGAACATGCACTAACGCACGTGTGCGTCTATGGGTGTTTGTTTTAATGCATTGTATGTTTACATTCGAGTGGGGAAGAGAGAGAGAGAGAGAGAAAGAGGAAAATATATAACTTGTGTGCTGCTTTCTCAAATGTTCCTCATAAATTAATGTCACTGCACTTACGCTAGCTCGCGAGCTCGCGAACGAACGCGCGCACATTTTATGTATATATAAATAGGCCTCTATAGGAACTTTACTGCAAAGTTGTTCCTTATAAATACTGGATAAGCCGAAGTTTTCACGTAATATAATCAGTCGATAAACTAGTGCCTATACGTGCGCGCCCGTGTGTATGTAAGTCGCGAGTGTAAGCGCACACAGACGCGGGTAGGGGCTTTTTCTAGAAGCAAGAGGCAAACTTTTCCACGACTGAGAATGCGCATGTCAAGTATATTACATTAAATTTTGATGGCGCGGCTCCCGCTCGCCGGCCTGTATAATATACATATCAATCCGATTTTACATCAAACCGCCGTTGTCGTCGTCGTCAGGCTCTATTGCCATTGCAAATTTTGTGATTGTTTAGATCCACCGGTGTCGGCAAATAAAATATATCAGGAACACTTTCGGGAGGTGCCGGGTGGGGGAAAAAATAAAAAGAATTTCGCATCGGTCTGGCGAATTTCGCTGTATTCAGCCAGATTTGTTCTCTATCAAAATCGGCGCACGGCACTGACACACAATATACTTTTTTGCCGACGCTGCAAAA
This sequence comes from Torymus aiolomorphi, assembly GCA_036365515.1. Lineage (NCBI taxonomy): Eukaryota > Metazoa > Arthropoda > Insecta > Hymenoptera > Torymidae > Torymus > Torymus aiolomorphi. Next base: position 27,186,052 of record CM070876.1, read on the forward strand.
CAATAAAATTGCATTTCTTTTGTACGCGTGAAACTGTATATATGTTGTGCTACCGTGCGTGCGTGAGAATTTTGTTTTTTCTTTTTAACTAATTCGAAATTCGAAAATATTTGAAAAAAATTTTTTTTTTATTCTAATTTGAACGGTTGCTACAGTATACACGCTGAGTGGAGAGCTAGAAAAATAATATAATGGTAATGATAATTATATCCTGTTATATATAGAGGAAACACTAAAAACGAGGCATTAATCATATATTTCAAGTTAATATTTATAAGTAATGACTTAGTCTCATTAATCTTGATTTCACATGACTTGCGCAACACAATCGCCGCGCGCTATAAAGTTTTAAAACGCTCCTACTGTAAGTGTATATGAATTTATTTTTAGAAAACTGCGTAACAGAATCGCCGCGCGCATATGTACGTATCTTTTGTTTTTTCGTTCTATTGCTTACTAGAATGTAACTAATCTTGATAACGGGCCTTTTCATATATATACATATATAATTTGAATGAACCCGTCTTATCTCGCTTTCCACTCCTGAATTTTTGAATGAAAAAAATAATATAATAGTTCACGCGGCGTACGTTTTTCATTCCTCATTTTTACACGTCTAAATAAGAAAAAGAAAGGGGAAAAGTTAATCGCGTATCGATCTCCCGAAAGCTGAAAAACTTTGCATACAAGACAATCGTATACCACCATCGCAACATCACCTCTACCTCCTCCTCATCATCATCATCATCATCATCATCATCCTCTCTATAAAAGAAAGCTCGTAATTTTTCGGCCGCCGACTCCGGAATACATTTGCGCGTCCGATCTTGATTAGCCGCTCTCACAATCCATAACGCGAGAAAAAGAAAAGAAAGGAAGAAGAAGACGAGAGAGAAAGAAAAACGCTGCTACTTCCACCTACGCCATATAGACACAGGCGAACAATTCCTTGGATTTGAAAAGAGTCATTAAGGAAAGGGGCAATAATTATAAGCACCTCGGCGTTCTTATTATTATTGTGCGTCGGCGGGACAGTAGCAGCAGCAGCAGCAACGGGAGCGCGAAGCTCCGTGATAAAAGCGTGTCAGCGAGGGAGAGAGAGATAGCGATAGAGGAGGCGCTGCTGCGCGCACGTGTGCGCGAAACAGCAGCAGCAGGTGAAGGTAGGGGGATCGTCCGCTCGTGCAGTGCCGGCAGAAATTCCGCGCGCGCATTTAGGCCGAGAGAGAGAGAGAGAGAACGCGCTGCAGCTTTTTAGGACCACCCACTCGTATTTGCGATCTATGCTTTTCCGCTAGCATTTTTTCCCCCGATTGGCCGATCTCGCGTGTACTCGCTCTTTCTCTCTTTCTCTCTCGTTCGGCCAGCCGCTTCTCTCCTCCTACTCCTCTCTCTTTTGCTCTCTTTCCCTCTCTGTGCCCCCTCCTCTCCCTTCGGCCTACTGTTGCTGCCTCTGCTGCTGTGCGCCGGCGCAGTCCCCCCGAAGTATATGATGCATATACGCACACACACACGCGCGCGCGCGCGCGTTTCAATGAAAAGCGCCTTTTTATTAGATGCATTTTACATCCACAAATAACATTATTTTTACTCTCCCGGGCCGATGCAAAGGTATTTATGAGATACAGCGGCCCGAAGCCATTATATGGCCGCGAGCGCGCGCGTTTTTAGAAAAAACATTGCCCACCGAGAGCGCTCTGCGCATTTTTAATCTCTCGGTGAAACGAGTTGCGATCCGCGTGTGTGGCCGACTGTATGTGTATATGTGTTCGCGAGAGAGTGGGCGTGTTCTTTTTTTTACAGGAATTATTTTGATTGAGCGCGCGACCCTCGCGGGGGCTATCGAATTATAATTTTTCTGTGCGCGCGCGCGCGCGCGTCTTGTTTATACACGCGCGGGTCGCTGCTGCTGCCATTACACACGGCGACGAAACATCTCGGATTTCGATTTTATTCTCACCGCCGAGTCTCAGCTGGCCCAAGTCCAGTATACAGCACATTCGGTCTAAACGGCGCGATTGTCGAATGGCCCACATTTTCTCTTCTCCGACGATATAAGTGTGGCAATCCAACCACCAGTATCGTTTTAATCGGAATGAAAGAAAACAAAAAACAAAAAAAGAAAATGAAAAAGCAGAAGCTGCTGCTTACAGGATATAAATTAGAAAATCATCACGCGACAACGACGACGTCGGCCACTGAAAGACAGACTATACATATAGTAGAGAGCGTCGGCGAAATCCCCGCTCGAGAGTAGCTCGAATTTCAATAAAAAGGAGAAGGCGGCCGCCATTGCAAAGTGCACTTTTCCTTGGCAGCAAGTGGAAACAGGTTGGGGTATATAGACGCGAGAGCGAGAAAGAAGGGGGGGAGGGTGTGTTTTTGCGCCGGGGAAAATTTAATACAATTACGAACGACTCTTGGCGCCTTCTTCTTCTACTTCTCCTCTCCGTGTCCCCCTCTCTAAGAGCGGCTGCTCCTGTGCATTTTTCTCCGTCTGTTTTTCTTCGGCTCTCGCTCCTCTGTCACCTCGGCTTTGCCGGCGAAAGAGCTGCCGCCCGCCCGCTCCTCCTCGAGCGTTTGACCGACGAGCCGCGAAACCTACTTTACATCATGCTTTATCTCTCTCTCTCTCTCCTTCGTCTGCTTCTCAAGGCGGAACGGCCGAGCCGAGTGAGCGAGCGAGAGAAAAGGAGGGAGGTGGTGCGCGCGCGCGCCTCCTCTACCCCCGAACGGCTCACGTCATTCTGCATTATTTTCATTTTATCGTCAGCAATCTTGGTTAATGCAATCTCTCCCCCCACCCGCGCGACTCCTTCCGCCTCCGCTTTCTATATATACACACACACACACACTCTCTCACTCTGTCTCTCGGCGGGCGAGTTCTCGTCGTCGGCGCCGAACCCTTTTTACCTTCTATTTGAATATTTTATATAAAGCGCTTGTGAGCTCGGCGCAGGGTTGACGCGCGCTAGCTCGCTCGCTCGCGGATATATAGTTATATAGGCCTCGGGCTTGCTAAATTGTGAGTAGACGGGGAAGAGAAGGTGGAGGTGGAAGAGAAGAAAGAAGAACAGAGCGGGCGGGTGAGGCACGAAAACGCTAAGGTTTCCTTTCTGATGCGCCGAAACGCGCCGCGAACTTTGGCAAAACTATAGCTTCGCGCGCGCGCGCGCGACATGTTATATATATATCCACTATCTTTTTCCCTCTTCTTTGGTGCAATGGGCTAGTGAGAGCTACTTATGCGCGTGTATTATGCGCGCTCGCACGCATGGGCTTAGCGTGTGATATCGGCGCGTCGAACAAAAAAAAAGGCAAAAAGAAGAAAAAGAAGAAGAAGAAGAAAGTTGCACGGGTTTTCGAACAACGAGTTTGCGCGCCAAATTCCCCGTTAGCGTATACGCAGAAAGAGGGGAGACAGAGGACAGTAGCCCCCCCTGCGCTAAACATACTCATTTTCTCTGCGTTTCGATCGTCGCCCGGACTCTGATGAAATCACTGTAATATACATATAACCCTACGGGTATATATATAAATGTAATACGCGCGTCTGGCCTGCGAAATCACAGTGTTCAGTACGGTATGTGTAACAAATAATTTTTTTCTTTTTTTCCTCAAATTCGCGGAAAGATAGAGAGCGCTCTGAATATTTCAATCCTAATGTAGAGGAAGAATAACAACACAGCGTAACGGGCGACGATGTGGATGTAGAGCGAGCGAGAGAAGACGCGGCGCTTTCGTATCGATCGCCAGATTAATTTGTAGTCCAGACAATGGGCCGCCATCAGCCATCTCTGGTGATACGTCGGGCGTAATGTAACGCCGTTTCAACTTCGTGCGTGCACACGCGAAACAACCCGGGGAGCGAGAGAGAGAGCGAGAGGGAGAAGGACAGAGGGAAAGAAGGATGAAATTTATTAGCCGACGACGGCGACGGATCCTGCAGCTTTGTCTCTCGCTCGCGCGCATTGTAAAGTATACGTACGATACGTAATGAGGATCATCTTTAATTTCTCACGTCTTTTTGTTTTTAACAACGCACTCAGCGCGAAAGTTCGCTAATAAAACTGTCGTCTCGGAAGCGCTTTTGTCGCGTCGATTCTTCCTCGTTAGGCGGCACTTGAAATCGGCACGTAAGGAAGCGCCTACGATCTCAAGAATTTTCAACGTTCTGTACATGTTGCGAAACTTATAGTTACACATATTATATGAGGAAATCCAGAGTTAATTTCAACTTTTCGTGTCCCCAAAACCGGTCAAAAAAATTTTTTTTTGAAGGCACACCTTCCGGTCGTATTTTTTCTTCTTTCTTATATCACAAAGTATAGGGGAAAAAACGTGTATAATTAAAAACGCCTTTGTCTCACATTTTTTTAAAGGTTGCAATTTTTGAAGAAAATAATAAAAAAGACCTTTTCTTTAAACTACAGCTATATTTAGCCCGGAAACGTTCTACTAAAAATTAAAAAAAAAAAAAAAATTGCAACTTGAAAGTAAGAGCTTTCATTCCCTGGTTTGAAAATTCAAAAGTGTTGATTCCTTCAAAAGTTATAAGGGTTTGAAGTTGAACGTCGAAAAAGCATACAAATGTTCTCAAGGTTGGGGCTGCCAATTCCTGCGATTTGTACATTTATATGCCTTTTCGACGTTCAACTTCAAACGCTTATACCCTGGTGGAAATCCAAAACATTTTATAACTAATAACTGACTATTTATTTTAGAAACTAGCTATAAAATGGGAATTTATCTTGTCCAGTTTCTAGCTTCCGGTGAAACGCTGTTTTCCCCTATTATATGGCTATTTAATAGATTGATAAATAGAATGAGATTTTCGAAGACAAGCACAAGCTTGTTCTTGAGTATTTTAAAGGTATTAAAATTGATCCGTTTTTTAGTCTGGAAATGGCTAGTAGAAGGCTTGCTGTTATGACAAGGAGTGAGAGAGACAGAATCAGATGGAAAAATAAAAGTTTTGCTGAATTATTCATAGAAGGAGTACAACGTATATTTTGTAAGCCATTCAATGCACTTTAATGCTCTTTCATATACGATAGAGTTAGTAAGAAAATCAAATATGAATATTTTGTTGTGACATCAATCTAAGAAATACGCAAATAATGATCGAAAAATCGTTTCATCATAGCCATTAATGAGCCAATTTTACTAGCTATTTTCTAACTTCTTGACCATTTCATATAGATGAATTTCCACCAGGGTAAGGTACTTTTGAAGGAATCAACATTTTCTAATTTTCAAAAAAGAAAGCTCTCTCTTTCTAGTTTCAATTTCATTTTTGAAACTTTGAGTAAATCGTTTTCTGGGCTAAATGGCTGACGTTAAAAGAAAAGAGCTTTTTTGCCATTTTCTACAAAAACAACCTTTAAACCTTTAAAAAAAATGTGAGACAAACACGTTTTTAATTGTACACGATTTTTCCGTATACTTTGTGACATAAGAAAGAAAGAAAAATGCGTCCGGAAGGTATGACCGTCGTTTGACTGGTTTCGGGGACGCCTAAAGTTGAAATTAATTCTGGATTTCCTCATATATGTAAAGCAGCCATATGCAATATTTCTAACGATCTTGTGAATTTTGCGAATTCCACGCAACGTACGTGCATTCTGACATCCGATATCTGCCGCGAGCCGATACGTCAAAAAATAAAAATCGCTTGCATATGCATTTTAATAAGCGCGATTGGCGATTAGATTTAAAATAATATATAGCACCGGAGTGTCGAACATTTATATTAATGCTTCATCACAAGTGATTAACGACTTCGTTATGTGTAATCGGGAATTGAAATGAATACAGCGCGCGGAAACGGGAACATTCGAAATCGGCATAGCAGTTGGCAGGGGAAAATGAGCCGGTGAAGAGCCGCGATCGACGCGCGCGTGTGCAATGCAACCGAGTGGATATATATAGGTGAAAACGCGCACTTATCAGTGGATGAATTATTTACGGAACGACGTGTCGCTTTGATGCCGCACATAGGCGATACTGTCAGCACTCCTCGATGTCAATTATATACACGGAGAGAAATTTTAGAGTAAAAATTACCAAGGTGCCTTGGTAGCGCATGGACAGACTGTCAAAAGCCGTGTTATTCCCAGGTTTCTAATACAATTTATAAGTTTCCCAAGAAAAACTACCATAACCACTTAAAAAAAATACCAAATTATCTGAATAAAAATTACCAGAAACACTGGTAAAAATTGAGATCTAGTCATTTTTACAAGGTAACCTAAGAATTTTTACTAAGAAAACTGATAAATTTTACCAAATAACCTGGTATTTGTGTACTCGCGCATGCGCACTGCGCATTATTGTGTTTCAGAAGATTGATACCAGAGGCGTGCGCGACGTTAAAATGAAAACAATACACATATTTTCAGTAAGTAATAACGGCGATTCAAATGACTGTTGGTAACAGCTTCTGTGGCGCAGTCGGTAGAACGTCGGACTCTCAACCCAAAGATCGTCGGATCGAATCCCGCTTCCGTAAAAATTTTTTTCAGTTTAATGTTTTTTCATCATTGTTTCTGTTTCTATTTCTATATTAAAATACTATATATCCATCAATATGGATAAAAAAAGTTAATTTTTTTAATTTAAATTAACTAAAAAAAAATTTTACCAAGGCACTTTGGTAAAAACTTTGAAATTGTCAGTCTGTCCATCCATTACCATAGAAACTGGTAATTTTGTCTCGAATATTTGTAATTTTCACTACAAAATTTCTCTCCGTGTATAGGCGAGCGAAGAATGCTCCAAGCAAATCGGGTTGCGAAAGAGTTTATCGTATGAGCTGCTCTGCTTTTCCGTAACGATAGCTATACACATACACACGCAAGAGACACACACCCTACAAGATCGATACGTTAGGGGTACACGGGGGGCCGGACGAGGCCGCGAGTATGCGACATTGTAATATAAAATATCGCCGTGAAAATTTCACATCACACAGCGAAGTTCGCAAGTTTTTACATTCGCTAATTGATGTTGCCAAGTATAACTTTATGAATGGGGCGCATGATAAATTAATGTACTGCTGCTACCGCTACCGCTGCTGCTGCTACTACCGCGGTCCCCGTAAATACAGTATTCCCATTTTTCATTAATTTTCAATATTTACGACATTATCGCGTGATCGGCATGCAGTCCAGCGCGCGCAAACTCGGGCTCGGGAAATTCATATAATAATAGTAAAATGGAATTACGTCACTGTCAGGGACGTAATCAAGAATCCGAACGGCGGGGGAGGGGGGAGGGGGGGATGCGCGAGCGAGGCTACCCACCAGCGGGCAAGAAAATAATCAAAAATTATTTAATGAATTTTATGGCTCAGCTCGCTTAATGATGCGATGTATACGCGCGAGTCGGGCGCGCTTCATTGTAACGTTGATTTTCCATACGAAACGCTCGCCCTCTCGCACGCGAGCACGTCAAAATTACGTAATACAGATTTAAATGTCCATAAATATCCAAGTCGAATTAACGGGAGCTCACGTGTGTGTGTGTGGATGGACAGTATGCTGCGAGCATAATAATTAGTCGAGACGAGCCGGTACAGCCGAGGCTGCTTCTTGTACTGACACCTCTTTATTTATACCTGTTGAAAATTTCGTCCTATACACAATACGGAGAGACAGGCTGGATAAAAAACAAAACGCCCAACAACATTCCATTGTTTTCCAGCGGATTGTGTCCTTAACTATCCACCCGGCGAACGCGCGCGTACGCGTCAGCGTGCGGAAAAAGCTCGACGATCGCCTCCCCTATATACAGGCGTGCGTATATACTCGGGTGTCTCCCTCGCATTTGGATATATAGGGGAGGTGCGTGAGAGAAAGCTGGGGGAGGGGGATATAATCGAATATTCTAAAATTTCATTTCTATCGGGTCCGACACGCGCGTGCACGGCGCGAACGACAGAGAGGGAGAGAGTTCGACTTTCATATCGGCGCGCTTTTTGCGACTGCGCGCTAAATCTAATTTATTTCCTGACGCCTCGGTAGCCGCCGCCACCACAGCGTGCGTGTGCCACGGCCTGATTATACTGCCGCGCGCGTGCACGCGCCTAAAACTTTTCGCTTGAAATTTTGCCGCCCTCCTATATATACATATAGTATACGTATACGTGGTCACAGAGAAAAAGAGAGAGAGAGAGCGCCTTGCGATATCGGTGATAAAAGCAGTACACGGCCGACGGCCGTTTGTATATCAAACACAGGCATACGTATACAACGCGATTGGCTCGAGCAGCTCGCGCGGGTGCACACCTCCAATTAGCCTCTTTTATTCGTTTCCCTAACTCTCTCTCTCTCTCTCTCTCTCTCTTCCGAGATTGGAGAGCATACACATACATGTACATGCATGCCTTTACGAGCAGCAGCGTTCGGGCGCGGTATAAGTCATAGGTCGCAGAGATGCAAATGTCCGCGCTTGCAGTATACTTTCGGGCGCGCAGAGCGAGAGAGATAACGACAGGCAAGCGGCTGCTCGCTACTGGTATAAATCTCCTTGCTCTCGACGGCGAACGCGCACACATCGGCGGGAGGGCGGAGGTGAAGCAATCTGCGGAATGGCCCCCCGGTCATCCGTCCATCAAGTCTCTCACGCGCGAGCGTGGTCCACCACCGCGCGTATAATATCGTGCACAGTGTATATATATATATATATATATACACACAGACGCGGACAGCGGCAAGGGCTGCCTCGGTATTTATGCGAGTTTCGATGGGAAAAGGCAGGCGCCGCGGACGCGACAAGATAATTTCTGATTTACCGCGCGCGAGAGCGCGAGCGTCTCCGTCCTTTTCCCCGCTACTGTACACATATATACTCCCGCCGCGCACACATGCATCCATGCAGGCAGGCAGTAGTAGCAGCAGCGTATCCGTCATGCCATTTTGGAAATGGAAAATTTACCAGCCGCTAAGGCTGCACGCCTGTCTGCGTCTGTACGTGTGTGTGTGTGTACGTGTGTTTGCAGTAGCGCGGCTTTCGGCTTTCGACTTTGACGGATGACGCGCCCGCTCCCTCTCGTTCGACGCCCGATTTCTCTATACCTCTGTCTCTCTTCTGGCCATTACTGAATGATCCGAGCTGGGGCGTGCACCCCCCCCCCCCCGTTACACACTGCCCGTACCTAGCCGGTAAATCTCCGCGCGGATTCTTCAATCGAAATGAGAGAATCACTAATGAGCGCGCGCGCTGCGGCCGAACTGGAATGTGCGCATGCATACACAGACACATACACACGCGGGTGTACAGGAGCGGTGGTGTAGATATATAGCGATTCGCGTTTCGCCGCGCGGAGAACGTTATTATACGGAGCGCGTGGAGAGAGGGGCGGAGGAGGAAGGAGCGAGAAAGGAAGCTTTGGAAATGGAAAGAAGTTAAGTGCGGAGCCGGCGAGCGGCGGCGGCGGCGGTGGGCTATCTCCGGCGGATTATATTCCGAGTATTGCCATTATGCGGTGAGTTTCCTAGGAAGGCAATTTTCGAAATATTTAAAACACATAGCATTACGCGCGCCCGAGTTGAGTCGTAAGCCGCCGCCGCCGATGTTCTCCCTCTCTGTCTCTAGCCTGGCCCTTATTAAAATATATAGAGTCGAGAGGGCCGCTGGATGTGTAACAATCCACGGACGATGCTCGCCTACTATATGCCAGAGAGAGGCTCCTACCTGGAGAACGGGTCTCCTACCGGGACGATCACGGATATGTATATATAAAGGGAAGGCGGCCCTGTGCGATTAAGGATCGAGCTAACATTTCGGGGAATAGCGTCGATCCTGGCTATTAATACAACTGCAAATTTGTCCCGTATTTAAATTGGATCGATCGTCGTCGTCGACGTTGGGCGCGCTCGAAAATATCAATCGGCGGCGGGATATGCCGATCTCTCTAGCGCGCGGTAATTTTTTTCTTTCTCTTTTATTTTTCATTGAGAGCGGCCGCGTGCGTGTATTATATTAGCGAGATGGAATTACGATATTTCTTCGAATAATAAATTTACGAGCGCAACATCTGTGCAAACTTATACATATTTCGCGAGTCGTGCCGGTTACACTCTCGCAGACGTGTATTTTCCTCGAATGTGTTGAGAGGGAGAGAGAGAGAGAGAGAGAAAAAAAAATGTTGATTATTATTGCATAAGTTGGTACATTTCTTGCGAATTATCTTGCAAATTGATGTAATTATTTTTATTTTCTCATCATTTAGAAATTAAAATTTTATTGCGGCATGATTATTACGCAAGAATAATTATTTTTTTACCATTCGCCGCTCGCTGTGCAGCCCCGGCGACTGCGTGAAATAATATATGCGAAATTTTCGTTTCGCTACTTCCTAAATATATGCGATTCGGCATTATGACGGTATGTTTCTAATTCAAACTTTCAGCGTATTTTTCAAATATATATTCATTAGTGAGTTACAGAATGGAATTTGGCATAAATTGTTTAACATTTATGTCTACCGATATCACTTTACAGATAAAACGTTTAATTACTATTGAAGAATTGAAGGATTAAAAAAACGAGAGATACCGTTAAAATTTAATACAATTATTTGTCACTTAACAATTACTAACGTGATATCTGTAACGTGCTTTTGAGAATTCAAAACGACGACCGAACTTGTCTAATCGATAGCTGACTCGCTTTCTGCGCAATTGCTTCTTTTAATTTTAGTATAAAAATCAATACCTTTACGAATTTGTCAGAACAAGAAATTCGTTTTTCTTTTAAATAACTGATAAATTGCATATTTATTTAAAACGACTTTATTCGCGACCTTAAATAACTTTGAAGCAATCTATATTTTTTTTATTCGAGTCGAATACTTTTTTAATGTATTTAAATAATTGCAAAAATAATTCAAAGATGTTGTTTCTCAAAACTAAATTATACTGAAATAATGCCTATACATTAGAACACAATCTTATATAATATCTCATGTAGTTAACATAGACATTAAAATAGTTAATTACTATGAGTAACGACTAATAATTTAAAAAATCCGTGATAGATGTTGCAAAAAGTTTTATCTCACTTTTATAATGCAAATGTAAATTTATTACAGGTCACTTTGACTAAAAATTAATATTAATCGGGCGCGCCCGCGCGAGCGAGTCGTATTAGCAAATGAATATTAAGTAGTTAATGAAATAAATGAATAAAAATTCGTTATCTTCGATATTCATTACGTTTATTAAACGTAATGTCCCAAGAAACCGATTAGCTCCATAATGGCCTCGAATAAAATATTAAATAAAATAACGAATTCAATATTTTACAGCTCATTACTTCATTTATTCATGCGGCGATTGCGTAATGTTTGTTTTATTCTAACATAATTAATGTTCGTATCGCGCATCCGCACAGCCTTCGCTAATAAAGTCCATTTAGAAAAAGCGCCAGCACGCGCGTGGAAAATTCAGAAAACGGAAAAACGCTCTCCACGCTCGGGACAAAGCTGCGCGAATTTAAAAACATAATTCTCCTCTGGGAGAGTGAGAGAGAGAGAGAGAGAGAGCGGGTAAAAAAGTGCTTAGGCCAAAGCAAGCGAAATAATAATTTTCAGCGCGCGGCGCGGTCGGTGGGGGGCGGCCGAACGGGCGCAGCAAAAGTCTCGCCTACAACTACTATGCTGGCTCTCTCCTCAGTAAATGTAAACGACTGAACAACAAAAAGCGGCAAAAAATTTATGTGCTCGCATGCACTCAGGCTCTCCCGCGCACACTCTGGAAAGATAAAAAAAAACAACTCGCGAGAGACAGAGAGATAGGGACCGGCGCGCCGAAGGGAAGTAGGGAAAGAAGAGTGCCGGGCATTTTAATACATCAAACTTTTCAATTTGGGGCGTATCGCTCCGAAGAGCGCGAGCGAGCGAACGAGAGACAGACATACACACACACACATACGTGCAGAGGGGGCGCGAGCGAGCGCAGTATAACGTCGAGGGGGGGCGGCTGCGGCGGCGGCGTAACCGTAGAGGAACCGGTACGCGCGCTCGCATACGCGTCGAAACGATCCTTCTGATATATCGCTTACGTGCCGCGTTACGTTCGGCCGATCAACGTAGAATCTATGGGTGGGGGGGAGGGGGCGCATGCCGCCGTCGTTGCTACTGCTGCACCGGCATCCGTGCATATCGAGCGATAGCATCCGAGAGGTCGTTTCTTGCTAGCGCTCGCGCGCGAGAGCCACCCTCGACCTATAATGCTAGCGCCGCACACCCATCATGCTACACATGCGTGTTCCCCCCTCCGCGCATACTCCCTGTATACATACGCGATTGTCTCCGCGCGCATACGGGGGCCGAAAAAAAAACACTAATTTAAACGCGGGTGGGGGGGGGGGGGGGGTCGAACGAAGAAGAGGAAATACGCAGTCGCATCCGGTATATATATATACGTGTATGTGTGTATCAGGATGAATGGCGCCTGCCTCTACCTACCTACAATTCACGATTTACTGTCTCGCGCCCGTGGCTCGACTCGACTCCGCTCTTTCCTCTCTCGCTTGCAATACTCGCTCCGCTGCCACCCCATCCCTCGCGCGTATAACTTAACCTCCTCGCGACAATACTACTACTACTACACAGCGTTATTGCCAAAAACGTATAATGCAAGAGGACTACACGCCCGTGCGGGGGAAGATTAAATTTTTCTTCCACAGGCCGACCCTATGTACGCCCGCGAGTGCGCAGGTATATACAGGCGCCGATTATGACGCCGGTGTTACGCGCACCTCGATCCTTTTATAATTATATTTAAATATATATTATATATAAATGTGTTCTGGCTATACACCGGTGCTCGCGTATATATAATAGTAATTTTCCATCTCGCCAGTGGAGCGGCCGGCTCTCGAGAGTGACTTTTTATTTTATTTGTGTAACGAGGACACGCGATCGGGACGACCCTTCGCGGTGGTCGCCGCATAAGTAGTAGTAGTATAGCGGCCGAGACGAGCCAGCCCACACGAGCGCGCGCACGCGCGTATATAACGTCATCTCCTTTTCTGCCGGTGAAAAATTTTCCTCACCCCTCCCTCTCTCTCTCTCGCTCGTGCTCTCGCCTCGAATATAATAAATGTTTTGTTATTTTATCATTATATATCATCTCCCCTCCCCCTCCCCCTCATGCCTCAACCCTCCCACGACCGCGCGCGCGCCTTTTATTTTTCGAGCGTCCGCGTATAATACTTTTCTCTAGAAACTGGAGAAGCACAGCGGCGTAATTACTTTTGTAATTGAAGTACAGCCATTTTTAATGAGCCCCTTAATATCTCTCTCTCGCTCCCTCCCTTCCTTCCCCCCTCCTCCTCCTCTCCTCCCGACCTCTTGAATTGTGTGTGCGCACGACCAGTCATTACTTATGTATACATATATTTTATACACGTATACAGCTTTCCACACTAACTACTTAGAAAATAAAACGCGAGTGAGCCAGCGAGTGAGAAAGAGAGAGAAAAAAGGCGCGAGTAATATTCTGCGAATGTAATTACTAATTACAGTTTTAATCAAGGCAAATATGAGCAGCGACGCCGGCGTTCGCTGTAGCGCTCGCGCGAGGGAGGACGCTTCGCGGAATAAAAGCTACAAAGCCAAGAGGCGCGCATTATATACGCGGAGGAAAAAAACAAGGCGAACGAACCAAGGAGAAAAAAAAACACAAGGGACAAAGAAGAAGTATACGAATAAGAATGGGAGAACCCGGGAGAAGACGATAAAGACGTTAAATCAACAACTCACCCTTTCCTCCTCGCGAATCATCTCGGCGATGCCGGGCTTGATCTCCAGATCGTCGACCGTGGGCTGATTACCCTGGAGATGCTGCTGCTGTTGCTGCTGTTGCTGTTGTTGTTGCTGTTGCTGTTGCTGGTGCTGCTGTTGTTGCTGCTGCTGCTGCTGTTGTTGCTGCTGTACGGACAGCTGCTGGGCGACGGAGTGGGCGCTGAGGTGATTGACGGACACGCCGGCGGACACGTGGCCGGGCGACACGTGGTGTCCGCCGAGGACAGACGCCTGATGCGCACCGCCGGCGCTCTGGCCGCTCGTCGGTGGCGGCAGCGGCGGTGGCGGCGGCAGCGGCAGGGCCACCGGCAGCTCCTGCAGGTTGATCTGCGGCGTGACACTGATGCTCGGCACGTTGGGCGAGCCCAGCGACCTGGGCGTCGAGGAGGAGCCGAGGCCGTGGCTCTCCTGGCCCGTGCTCGCCGAGTCGTGGTCGTCGGATATGTCGCGGTCGGGGCTGCGGTTGCTGGCGCTCGGCGAGCGCTCGCCCGACGTCAGCCGGCGTTTCTTGCGCTGCTGGAGGCCGGCCGCGCCGGCCGCGAGGTTCAGCGACTCCTCGAGGCTGCTCGGGCGCGAGGTCAGCTCGTGCTCGCTGTTGACGTCGGCGAGGCCGCGTATCTTGAGGCTCTCCGCGACCTTGAGCAGAGGGCCGATTTGCTCTTGCGACACGTTTATCTCACCCTTGTACATGAACTCGATCGCCGCCTTCAGCTCCGGCCACTTGATGTCCTTCATTATGACGATCGGGTGCTGGCAGGGATTGTCGAAGAAGAGCGCCTGGAAGTAGGGACTGCAGGCGGAGAGCACCATCTTGTGGGCCTTGACCGAGTGGTTGTCGCAGGCCAGGGTCACGTCGACGAAACTCTCGCTCTGCAGCAGCTGATCGAAGACGTTGGTCAGATTCGTCTGGTAGTTGTTCCAGCGCAGGCAGAACTGCTGGGGCGAGCCCGCGCCGCTTTGCTGCGTCATCCTGCTGTCGTCGTTGGCCAGCTTAGCGGTTTCGACCCAGGCTCAGCTGCGGCTGACGGCGACCTCGTCCACCTCCTCCTCGCCGCTCGCCTCTCACCACAGTAGCCACCTGAACGGCTCCTGCCTGCTGCTCTGCGGAACTCTCCTCGTGCCCCAACGGCTGGGCTGCCACTAAAGCGCTCCGCTCGTCTGTAACATTGCACGCACCAAGTTTCTCCCCCTGACTCACTGTCGAACGATTTCTCGTACAGTCTTCTCCACCACCAACAACAGACTCTCACAGTTACGTATATATATATATATATCACTTGTTATGTCCCCGCGGTGTCCCTAACTCAACAAACGCGAGCGGCCGAACAGGTATCACCTGCTGCCATGACTCTCTCTCTCTCTCTCTCTGTCCGTATGTAAGTACCTCCGTCACCACAACGTCCCACTCGATACGTATCAGAATCGAGTCAATCAGCCGCGCACTCGTCAAAAGCACACGTCCGGTAATCGGAGCAGCACGCACGCACGCACGCACAGCTGTGCCGGCGAGAAAGAGGGACAGTGAGACACGTGCGCGCCTTGGCACACGCGGCGCGGCCGGCCGTGCGTACTGACGTTGGCCTATACCGGTGCCTGCGCCGGTCCCCACGATACAGAGTCACAGGCGCCCCGCGGCTCCTGTCCTTTTTTTCTTAACTTCCTCCTCCTCCTCGAAACTAAAGGAAACCTCACCCACACACAGTATAACACGCGTGCGCGCTGGGGTTGTAGCTGTAGTGGAGCCACAACAACAACAACGACGCGATATCGCGCGCGAGGCGCGGGTTGTCCCACGCGTCAGCTGCTGGCCCCCTGCCTGTAGGCGCGCACCTTATAGCTTCGTCCGAAGTAAAACAAGAGAGGTCGAAAAGTTCCAACCCGTTCGCGTGAGCTCCGCTGACACGTCTCTATGTATACAAAGTACTATCGCCGTCGTCGTCAGGGAGCGCGCGAACGGCGTGTGTGCGTCGGACGATGTGCACCGCGTGACGAGCGCGTCGCGACTGAGGGGCCCCCACGGCTCGCCGCTTCCCGCCGTCGCCGGTCGCTCGCTCTCTCTCTCTCTCACTCGCGCGCTCGCTATTTCAGCGTGCGCGGGTGGCGCGGTGCTGCAGCAGCTCTCTCGCAGCGGCCGGCCCCCTCCCCTCCGCAGCGCTACCATCTATCTCTCTCTTGCTCGCTCGCTCGCGCTCTCCCCCACCCCCGCGAGCAAGCGAGCGCGGGAAAGAGCGAGAGAACACGCGGCACACGCGCAGATATCGCGCGCTCTCGCTCACCCCCGGCTCCCTTCTTCTCCTTCTGCCCCGCGCGGCGCGCTTCGAACGCGGGAGTGTGAGTGAGAGGTAGAGAGAGAGAGCGCGAGCGGCACATGCCGCCCCCGGCCCCACACGCCGGCAGGCCCCGCCTCCCCCAGAGACCGCCTCCCGACGCCTCTCTCTGTCTCTAGTGCCGCGTGTCTCGTTCCCTCTCCCAAGAAGACGTGTATACGAGGCGCGAGCGCGGACGGCACACGGATAATATGTATATAAGGCAGGAGTGAGAGAGTGAGAGGGAAGAGGAGGATCGGCATAGCCGAGAGAGAAAGAGAGAGAGATCGGGACGAACGTTCTCAAGGATCTGCCCTTTTTTCAGATATTTCTTGGGGTTTTTTCAATGGTTCCGAGACGGGAGGTGTAGCGAGGCTTGGCTACGATGGATATTTCAAGAGGCTTTCAGCGATTTCAGGCGGTTTTTGGTGAGTAAGAAGGCTGTTTCGTTGACAACTACATGTGGACGAGGGAGGACTTGTGTGGTTTGAAGTGTGCTGGAGAACCATGAGGAAATTAGGGATAACGTGTAGAACGTTTTTGATACGTTAAGACATGTGGAAGAGTGAATTATGACGAAGTTAAGTGAATATTTGATTGAAATCGATCTAAAAATCGGTATCAAATGGAAAGAAGCTAAGTATAACGACTAAAAATAGTTGTTTCCTATACTATTTGGCATTTAGAAGGAAAGATCTTAAAATGTATGAATTGTACTGCAGTGAATAACGAGGGACCAACGCTTATATCTAAGATTTTTTCAAGTATCGCTTTATTTCAATTTTTGGATTATAGAGAAGCAATGTGTCCCAAAGAACTTAAAAACTATTGAAATTAGATCTACTATGTTTAAATAATGGATTTAACGAACTGAGGTTGTTAACATCGATCGTGAGGAATGGTGTATCATAAAGTAATTCATTCGAAAACCTACCGATTTTGAGCTTTCACCTAATATAAAATATTTTTTTTACACAGTATTTTGCAGAATTATATTTGATGTCAGATTACCTTGAGAAAGAAACCAACGCAATTAAAATTGAAAATATTACAGTTTCTGAAAAGTTATAAATATATTTTTGCTTAAAATTTGATCACGAATAAACTTCTGCGTAACTTTAAACGGAAACCGCAAGAAAAACGACACATTTAATTAAAGTAAGTCGTTCTTGAGCGGTAAAAATACTTTTTATCCTTGTACGTTCACACATCACGGAATAAATACAAGATATTGTTCGTCAATAGTTTCGTCATTCAAAATATATAATTTAAATTCATATTATTACAATGTATTACCACAATGTTTCCTTACAATATTTATAACATAATTCTTGTTTTGACTCTCAAATGTAATACGTAATGGAAAGGTATAAATAGTGCTATTAAGACGTCAACGAACGTTAAATTATTTTAATTAAGTTTCTTACTCCATCTTCGCAAAACTTATTTAGGTATATTATCGAATCAATCTTATACAAACTGAGAATGAAAAAATTCGGCAAGCAAGAAGTCAATGAAACATAACTAATTCATGGAACACAGACTTGTGAAATATAAAGGAATAGATTTTGTACGAGACGCGCATATATGGAATAAATCGGTCGACCGAGCCTCAACTTATGCATTAGCTAACAAAATTCGCGTTCAGAGTTTTACGCGCCATTAAGGTACGCTCGTTAACGTAACGCAAATGCAACGAAAACGGTATAACTTGTTGGCGGAGGTAACCGGCGCGCACGCAATTCTGGATTTCAGAATGAAAAAATGTTTGCGCTTTCATGTGACCGTCGCGTCGCGTTAGCCAGCGTAACAGCTTCTTTATCACGTAGCCGTGATTTATTTTATTTTAAAATTCTCTTGGTGGCTTCCACATGGAAAGTATTTTCATATAAATTCGCGCGTTTATCGTCTAACCTATCGTATAATCAAATGGAGCAGTCTATA
Organism: Torymus aiolomorphi; assembly: GCA_036365515.1. Classification (NCBI taxonomy): domain Eukaryota; kingdom Metazoa; phylum Arthropoda; class Insecta; order Hymenoptera; family Torymidae; genus Torymus; species Torymus aiolomorphi. The sequence goes on from CM070876.1 coordinate 27,204,115, forward strand.
CTGTTTTGAGCATCATCGACCGACGTTCGGTATCTTTTTTTTTTTGCGTCATGGCTCAAAGACCGCATTTGTCGCGGCGCGAAATAAAGTTTAGAGGAATTTCATTACACACTAAGGTAAATATTAGCTCGACACATAAAGTTTTTCAGGTGAGTAGCATCGCAAAACGCAGACTTTCCATTCGTCGTCGAAAGAAATGTTCGTTCTTGCTTGAGGAAACAAGTGGTTCTCCCGCTTTGATTTACGCTGTTTGAACATCTTAATCAACACGGCTCCGATCTTCGTACATCATAATCTAACACTTTCGAATTGCCTGCTATATAGACACAGAATATTTTTGTAAATCAACGGCCAAAGCTAATCGTTCCTCCACAAGCTTAACTCCAAGAAAAATACAAATAGAGATGATTTTACATTTTCTCTATAGTCATAACGTAACCTACATATTACACGTATATTTAGAAATTTATGCCAGAAAATATTATTCTTCTCTTAACCTTTCGCCAATCATACATACGTTATCTGCCTCGCCAGTACGCAGCGCCTCGACTCGCTATCAAACTCATATCACCCACCGAAAAACATCAGCTCGAATAAAACAAAGCCCCATTTTAAAGGCCTCGCCGCAGAACCTCGCAGAGCGCGCTCCCCATATACCACACAAATTAAATTTCATTCTCCATACTAAATTTTTTCATATACCGAACGTCAATCCGATTCCCGCCACGCGGGATAAAGACATATCGCGTACGCTCGCACGCGGGGGGGGGGGGCAAAATGACTTTTTCATCCGGCGTCGCGGCGCGAAGGTGATTTTTCGTATATAACGTCGCTACGGCGCTGGCGAAGGCGCTAAACGCAATATTAAACGTGTAAAAGTGTAACGACAGCTCGCGCGGCGGCGGTCGCGGGCGTATATACCCGCCGCCGGCGGTTACACGCGTATGTTGCTGAGTAACGATGCCCGCGAGGTACTGATGAAAGAATATTGCCCGACTTTTTATAGAGGCGCGAGCCCGCGCGCGCACTACATAAACGCCGCCCGCCGACGCACATTGCCAGCCTTTAAGTTACATTCGACGTATCGTGATTCTTTTTTTTTTCTTTTTTAAGGGGTGTCGTGCGGTGGCCATACCTTCATTTCTTTTTTCACGGTTTATACTCGTGGTACGCGGAATGCGGAAGGCTCGGTGGGAAGTTTGATTACATCCGCGCGGTATTATATGAGAGCTGGGTTATTTCGGGAACATGGACGCGAGGTCTGAGGTTATACGTCGCACTGGGGTATATGTGCTATATGCTATTTGAAAATTCATTAATATATGTGCGTTTTAGAATGTGCGCGCGTCGAAAGGGAGTTAGCCAGTGTTTATACGGGGAGAAATTCTGGTAAGCGGATCGCCGAAATCGAAGAAGACGGATAGCTCACGCTTTCGGTAAGCCGAGTTGCAACTTTTGGTCATTGGATGACTAAAAGTTGGAAAAACGTTGGCTTACCGAAAGCGTGAGCTATCCGTCTGCTTCGATTTCGGCGATCCGCTTGCCAAAATTTCTCTCCGTGTAGTTTAACTCTACGTTGTGTTATAATCGATATTTAAATTCGCCCGATTTCCGATCAGAGATATCTTTTGGAAAGGGAAAAATACACGGGCGATTGAGGCTGTTTAAGAATAATCTTGAGTTCGAATTGACAGTGTAAGCAGGAGTATGCGGGAAAAGGTTTACAGCTCGCATGCAATTGATTTACTCCGTGCGGGAAGTTCGATTTCCCGCACGCTCGGCAAACAGCGTGTGCTCGAAATCGAACTTTCCACACGTCACACGAGACGGAATAGTACATTACGACACTAGTGCGGGAAAGTAGATTTTCGTCTCGTGTGACGTTTACACCCGAGCGAAGCGAGGGTGTAAACGTCACACGAGACGAGAATCTCTTTCCCGCACATGTATCGTACAGAACTTTTTGATACGACGTGTGGAAAGTTCGACTTCGAGCACACGCTTTTCGCCGAGCGTGCGGGAAATCGAACTTTCCACACGTCGTATCAAATCTACTTTCCCGCACTAGTGTCGTAATGTACTATAACCTCGCATCAGGAACACGCCGGCGAATCAAAAGACTTGCGGTTGAAAAAAATCAGCCGTGGATCATTAGAATGGAGTACGACGTACGCTAAGCTTTTTATAGACGAGGTCCGTAAAAAAAAAAAAATATTGAGCTATTTTGTAACCGGGTGGTCGCATGCATATTCAAAAGTTTTATTTTCCAGCGAATTAAACATTAGGCCGGCCGATAATATATACATAAGATTGAATTATATTATTTTCCTTGACGCGGTTAATGCACCTGTGGTCGAATTAAATTACGGTGACGATTGATTATACTAAAGCGCCTATAAATAATGTAAAATTTGGCAGCCAATCAAGCGGTAAATAACAGAAAATTTTGTGTGAATTTTGTATGCGTTTGGTAGTTACGCTTTGTAATTGTAAATAAAATTAACATATTTGTTATTGGCATCCAACACTTTTAAATATCAATGATTCACAGTTCGCAAGAAATTCATATAGTCTCGGAGCGAGGTCGTATGCATATTTGCATCGAACGATTGTTTCTCTCCCCTACAATATTATCGCGTGCGAAAAGCCGCTTTAAACCTTGTTTAACAAAGCGCAAAAGATGTGAAAAATTATAATTTATTCATATGTCGATTTATGCCGTTGACGCGACTGACGATGAAATGAAGAAAATTCAATCCACCGCAATATATACACGCATATACACATATCTATAGACCTTCGGCCGATTTTTCTTAACCGATGAAACTTTTAAGCTCATTTATTAAGTTGTGGGAAAAATTGCCAACCGCGTCACAATAGTTTTCAACTTTAATGAGCTATTTAGAATTCGTTATTATATATGCATCGATGCGACTTAGACACAGTTAACATTCTCACGACACATATTGGAAATTATAATGAGGTAATATTATAATGGATAAAGTTTTTAACGTCGCGGGTATAAGACGCGCGCAAAACGTCACGCAAACACCTGCGCGCGATGATGCATGCATAAAGCAAGCGGCGCTCGGATGACTATAGATCTTGCGAATTTGAGTTCATGAATTGGGAGGAATATTCGATACGGCCGCGAGAGAATTCGATAATTTCATCTGATTTGTACAGAATGCATATTAAAAGACGACGAATGGGCGTGAAGGAAAATGGGTACAGTTGATTCGCAGACCCGTTAACTTTTGATCAAAATTTATATACCATGAACAACCTGTACGAATCTGAGATTTTAAAATACAAATACGAAAGAAAGTTTAATATTACAAAACCATCCTCCAAATATTACAGCGCCTCGATAAGTGGAAAAAGTATGTACAACACACGCGTGCATTTTCAGTATAGTAACAGGCCGCAGTATTATCCGCATTATACTCGCTCGGCCATTATTCTCACGAATTCCTTATAACCTATACAAAGCCTTACAATACGTAACTCTCCGCGGGAGCGTGCGCATATAAATCACGAGCCTGCCGCCGAGCGCGGCGGACGTCTGTAAAAATGAGAAAATATCAGCGGCAAATGAAAATTCATCCGCGCGGCCATTTTCGCGAAATCGCTACTTGCGCGCACACGTATATTTAGATCGGCTCAAGGACTCCCACTCCCACTCCCCCCCATACACATACACACGAAGTATGTATACTCGCGCATATTCGATATATTCAGACTCCGAGGTTTCTTTAATCGCGTTTCAAGCTCACGATCGAGGGAGAATTCAAATTTGAAGTTCTACAAGAACAACGACGACGACGACTCCATAGCGACATACACACACACGTGTACAAGCGGCGTACGTATATCGGAAGCGAGAGAGATGAGAGAGAGAGAGAGGTGATGTCGCCGGTGGAGAAAGCGCGCGACGAGGTCCGTAAAAAAGAACTCGCGCGCGCGCGAAAGAGGGAGAGAGACAGAGCAAGGGTTGTACCGGTCATAACGCGCGTATTTCTCATATCGCGCGTTCGCTGATACTTTTTCTCTCCCCCCTTCCATTCCGCCCGGTGTGCAGAGGCGTACGCGAGGGAGAAAGAGAGAAAGTAGGCGAGCACACGACACGAGCCTCGCGAGCGTGCGGCCTGTGCCATAAATTTTACTGCGTAATATTGTTTAACTGCAAACAGTATACTAACGCCCTTCGCGTCCTCGCGCGTGTGTGTATGTGTGTGCCCTCCTCTCTCCTCGTATATACAGCGGCGAGCTGAAGGGAAAGATTTAGACTGTCTCCCCGGCAGCAGCTTTCCGATTTCTGCCCTTTGACTTGGCGACTTTCTACGCTCTTTACCCTTGAATAACATAGCTCGAGGCGTACGCAAAAATTTCCGGAATACATTCGAACGGAGCAGCGTTTACAATTGCGCGCTCGAACAGCCGAGAAGTGACTTCTGCGAGGTAAGAAAGCACGTCGAGGGCGGACTAACTGGGGCGGCCAGTACTTTTTCAGCCGCGCCCTGCGCCATGCTGCTGCGCGTATATGTATATAGGGTCAGTTATGAAAAAAAATAGACGAGATGGAAGAAACGGGCGCGCGGCATCCAACGGTCCACATAAAGCGCAATGGCGATATATCGAGGAGAGAGAGAGAGAGAGAGAGGAATGAGCCCGTTCGCGAGCTCGTCAATTGTTGCGTCTACGCGTATATGGACTCTATATATCTCCTGGTGTGCTATGGGCATGCTGCTATATACGTGAGTAAAATTAGGAATGCAGCGGCCGGCGAAAATGTTTTTTTTTTTTTTACAGGTACGGTAGGTGGTTTTTTTGCGGGGGATAATGAGCGGAGTGATGAGCAAGTTTCTGATATGTTTTGGGATGGATTTCTTGTGATGTTCATACGTGGAGTGCGGAACTTTTTAGATTGGAAAAAGGTGCGCGGAGATGTTATTACACATCGAATTATGTTGTAAAGGTACGGCGGGAACTTTGTTTCAGCTGATTAGGTAAATAACGATATTCTGTGTTTTATTCTGCGTTCTAATAGTGCTAAAATGCTTTAGCATAAGAACAGTTACTGAATAGCGAAATTTTTCGCTTGGTTACTTTTAACTGGATTGTAAATGCGAAATAGAATTAAGCCTGCATGGAAGCTCTCACGACCTCACATGATTATGAATATTGTAGCATAATATAAGAGTGGTTTTTTCTATTTTTCCGAATCTTCAAGATGTAAATATTAAGACATGACAAGCATCGGTTAATTAAAGTGATCATCAAGCGTAATGGAGAATCTAATTATAACGATGAACAGTTAGACGTTAGCATCTCCAAATCTCTAATCCAATATGACGTGGTTTTCAAATCTGTCAAAAATCTGTACTTAAAAACTGATGATTTCATAAACAGCGTAAGTTGCACGTTGCGAAATTTTGCACGCAAAACCGCGTACATCCAGTCGAAATTCGCCTAAAATTTTCATACGCCTTATTTTTAACCGTTCTTTCGCAAGCAACCACGAATAAGCTACATTTTCACCCACTCGCCTCGTATACATTCGCACACACACATGCAGTCAAAAATAATGAAGAGTTCGTCGAACGAAGAAGCAAAGCGCGATGCTCCTTAACAGTTACGACTCGGGGACATTCTAAATGCGAAAGTAACGATCTATTACCGTACACTCCTCTATTGCAGATTTAATAATCACGTCAGTAGATGTACACACGCGCGAGCTTTTAATTCGGACTAACTAACTACTTCTGCGCGATTAAGCCCACCGCGCATCATCGTCGCTCTAACCATATATATGTAAACGGTGGCGCGCGACGACGTTTCGGGATTTTTCGAGATAGTCGCTATAAAAGAAAATTGAATTTCGCCCTTCTGGCGCAGGCTACATATATATTCGCTTGGCGCACTTTTAAATAGAGGTAATTTTATTAAAAGTAAGAAGAATGTGCAGAAATTGAATTTTAATTATACGACCGAGCCCCGTGCTCCCTTCAACCCGTGATACTTCGTAATGACAAAAATTTCATTCTATTGGATATTTAACGAGATAAATTGACGGGAGTCCAGCAGTGTTCGGAAAAGACATTTTTACGCTGGGGAAATTCATTAAGTTAGTTTAATTAGAGTTTTTGTTTCGTTCGTTCTGACATATTATTCAGATGCGCGGTTAAGTGAAGCTAATTTATCAATATTCCATATCTTATGTTTCGCGCGGCACGTTTAATAACTGATGGCATCGTGCACCGACGTAATACATTGTTCAACAACTAACGAGAAGAACAAACACGGATATAATTTCCAGTGGATGTGCAGTTTCATAAAAATCACCACTCTAAATGAAGAAGCTACTTTTGTACTCTTTCTGATGACATTACACAAAGCCGCACATCACGTATGCAAATAGCACCAAATGATAGTCGTAGAGTTCGCCCAGGACCGAATGAACGCTAACGCGCAAGCTACTTTTTTCGGAAAACTTGCAAGAGTTCTTGAACTTCTTCTATTTTTTCTCGAATTCTAATTTCGAATCATTCGACTTAGTCATCGCCAAAATAAACCTACATCTCTTTTTCCAGCTTCCTCCCTCTCCCGCTTGATAATAGTATGTCGAAAGCAAGCACCGAGCAGATAAGACAGACCGCTGCCAGGTAAAAAGCAGCTCCGAAAGGACACAGGCGCGTATACAACGCAGCGCGCGAGACAAGATGGTGGCGGCGCGTTAACAATTCAGCCGCTGAATTTTGCGATGCTAAAACATTAAGCGCGTAACCCTTTCTCCCTCTCGTTACATACCCCGCCGGCAGAACACACACATGCGACAGAGCGAAAGTCTCGCCCGCTGCGCTGCGCTTAGCCGGAGCTCATCAATATTTCCCTTTGCTCATTGTTCTTGTACAATATGGCTACACAGGCCTACACGTTGCGCTCTCTCACTCGCGCGCGAGCCTATACGAAATTCGCGAGCGGGTCTCTAAGTACTTGTTGAGCTAGAGCGAATGAGCTCCTCGCGCGACGTCGCTCCATAAATTGATAACGAATTCGCGCTCTCTTTCATTTCTGCGCGCTCGCGCGGAGACTTTTTTTTCGTGAACACTCGACGTCGTGTATGAGAGGGAAAGGGCGAAAGAGAGAGAAGGAACTCGAGCGATGATTCTTTATTCATGGGGGTAGAGCAAGAGAGGGGAGCGCGTGTGTGTATGTGCGTGTGCGCTAAGATGTTATTTATGTTGATTATAGGAGAGGCGATGAGTGGCGCTGGACGAAAATAATAAGAGCCGGGGGCCCCGCGGCTCGCTCGAATATTTTCGCGTATGTGTGTGTGTGTGGGGAGGGGGCGGTTTTATCTTGTAGAATCTGCGCATTCGAGCATTCACGCGAGAGTCTACTTTAGATATATAGGTGCGGGGCCGCTGTTGCTGTCGTCATTCCTTGATTAGATTCCTTTTTTTTCGAACGACGTATACACGATTAGACTACTGATAACACTGTAGATTCTTAAATTTTAAATCCGTAATGTACGTATATATGCCGATGATTGAATTGAATGGATCATGATGGTGTATTTTTATTTGGATTATGTGCACGTATGCAGTGTATAATAGATGATGTGCCATTAATCGCGAACTATGCAGTCTGTGTCAAAGATAAACGCGGGGTTACGCATCTTCTAGAATCTCTATATATTCAATACGCGCACGTCGAAACATTCTACATCATCAATAGATCAAACTGAATGGCAAAGTCGGATGCGCGAGCGAGAGCTCCGCTCTCTACATGCGATCGATTGGTTTTTACATTTATGAAACTAATCAGACTGCATATTATGATAATCAACGGCTTCGTAATTATTGATAATCTTTAGTGGGCTTCGTACTGGGATATCAGAAAATTGATATTAGCGCGCCGAAAAACAATGTGAGGCAGGATAATTGAATGAAAAACTCAAGTTCTGATTTGCACGTTTCGTGGTGAATGTATACACGAGATGACAGTATTTTCCAGCGTTAAAGGAAAGGATACTGTATTGGCAATGAGAAACTTTTAGCAATATCTTTTATTTTTAGATTATTTTTTTTAGCTCGGAATTGCAACGAAATTGCCAGGACTGTTTTTAAAAATTAAAAAGAAAATAAAAATGAATTAATTAAAAATATATGAGGAAATCCATAATTTATCCACATTTACAATTAGAGGCCAAAAAATAAAAAAAAAAATTTGAAGACACAGCTTCGCGACAAGTTTTTTTTTTATTCTATAGGTCATAAAATATACGAAAAAAAAAACGAATGAACGAATAAGGAAATTTCAATTTTTGTTATTTAGTTAAGAGAATTAAAAATTGATTAAGAGCAAAAATCTTTTTTAATTAGTATTTTAAAATCTTTAAACTTTACGTCAGTGACATAATTTTAGATAAAGAATAAAAATAGAAATTTTGTTTAAAAGAAATCTGTAAATATCTCCTAAAAACCAGTAAATGAACACGCGATCTTAGTATCTAAATACGTTTCGCCAGTAAATGAATACTTCGCCAGTGAATAAACACTCAAAGCGGCGATTTTATGATTTTATTCTTAACAAGATAATTTCTTTTATGCAGAGTGTTTACTGGTGTGACATTGGTGAAGTCACCCTACGTGGATTCGGGAAACATCGCTCATTTTCCACTCTGACATGGCAAAAACGTTTGTTACTATTGAAAACATTCTAATTTTACTTCTAATTTTTCGCTTCAGGCCATCGTACAAAGTTCTATGGACATGAAATTTTCGCTATGCTACATTGCAATGTCTCCAACAGTTCTTCGATTGGTACAAGTAACATACAAGCCACACATTTCTCATTCAAAAAGGATCAACATAGAGAGAACCAGGGTAATTGTAACTTTTGTTATTTAATTAAGTGGTTTAAAAATGGATTAAAAGAAAAACCCTTTTGAAATTTATATTCTAAAATGATCAAACTTTACGTCGGTGAGCAAATTTTGAATAACGAATCAAAGTAAAAATTTTATTTAATGAAAATCTGTAAATATCTCCTAAAAACCAGTAAAGGAACACGCAATCTTAGTATCTAAATACGTTTCACCAGTGAAAGAATACATCGCCAGTGAATAAACACTTAATAGCGTCGATTTTCTGATTTTATTCTTAACAAGATAATTTCTTTACATAAAATGAAATCTTTATATAAAATGAAATAAAAATTTTCAAGGATTCGAAAATTATCGTCATGTTAGATAAACAATACATAGAAAGCTTGATATTTTCATATATATAAAGAAAATGTTCGTTAACTGGTGACTGTTCCAATACTGGTGTAGTCATCCTACTTGCCCACAATGTGAGAATAACTCTTAAAACAAAAAACAAGCAACACATATTCAAAAATTTATTATACATACACATCTGCATGCGCTTTACTGCAAACACATTATATATATTCATGCATTGCTAATAATATACACGTGACATCGAATTCTTTAAAAAATATATTGCCAAACATTTCGAACGATTATATTCGAACGGAACAACGACTTTCCCGAAATCTCACAACCGAAACAACAACGGGCTCTTGCGCAGCACGCACAACACCTTCCACATGATTATATTAACTTCCTGTTATGAAAAGTGTCGGGAAATCGAGAGGAGTGGGTTTCACCTAGTTCTGCTTTGATGCCAACCGATCTTTGCGCATCGGCGAATGAATAATCAAGATGTTGGCGCGGGGCCGCACACGCGCGCATATATGCACGTATGTATCAAATATCCGGCAAGTATGTACAACTAATGTGTGCTAACACAGAGAGAGACAGAGAGACAGAGAGAGAGAGAGAGAGAGAGAGAGAGAGAGAGAGAGAGAGAAAGAGAAAGAGAGAGAGAGAGAGAGAGAGAGAGAACGTGTATAACGTATATACGTCGTTTCCTCCGAGCTCGCGAACGGCGAGAGAGAGAGAGAGAGATGCGCGCGCGCGTACGTCGTAAACATGTATACGTATATAGGGGGGTAAGCGATGCACATATAAGAGAGGCAAGGCAGAGAGAGAGAGAGAGAGATAGAGATAGAGAGAGAGAGGCGAGCCTATCGCGCAGGGAGCTTGTAGCTATCGTGTATTGCTGTAGGGGCAATAGTTATTAGGTAGTCGTAGTATAGCGGGCGCGCTCGGCCGCCGCCGCTGTACGCGGGTTAACGTTACCGGGCCGGCCCCGTGCTACTAGTAGTTGCGCGCGCGAGAGAGAGAGAGAGAGAGAGAGAGAGAGAGAGAGAGAGCCGAACAATGATATCGGCTATTTGATTTGCAACCGACGACAATGCAGCGTGCGACTGGTACTCGCCCAGGCGGCCACCACCGCCGCGGCAGTAGAGGCCATCGTCTCTCTCTCTCTCTCTCTCTCTCTCTCTCTCTCTCTCTCTCTCTCTCTCTTATATATATAGGTATATATGTTTCGAGCGAGTTGCCGCACGCACACGGAGAGAGAGAGCTTGTCAATAGCGGGGACCACGCGCGCAATGCCGCGGAACGTGAGGAGGAAGGAGGAGGGAGAGAGAGCTTTCGCGGAGACAGCCTTTCCCTCACACTCGCGCCCGCGCGCATGCCCTTTTGATCTGCAGCGTGTAGTAGCCATCATGTGTGTGTGTGTGTGTGTATATATATAGTATAGGCAAAGGCTAGAAGACCTAGACGAGCGTTCGCCTTTGTGCCCTCGCGCAGGGGAGGAGGGACCGCCAGCACCCTCTCGCGCACGCATACAATCACTGGTACACCGACAATTAATATGACCTAAATGAAGAAAATCTCTTATAGAGATAGACGTACGGGGGCGTGTGTGTGTGTGAAAGTCATTGCTACATATATACCTGCGCGTGCTGCACCCTTTGCCATTTGTCGTGGGGTATAAGTCGTCGGTGGTAAATGTCCCTCGCTCCCTTGGCCGCAGAACCGCACGACAATTATTCATTCACCGAGTTTTATCAACTTTCTGTATTATTCAGGGGTCAAAGCGCGTGCTTGCGTAATTTTCTCCTCTTTTTCTCTCCTTAATGCGCAAGCGCCGCCGCCTTCGAACGAGATCAATCGAAACTTGCGTCATCCAGAAATCAAAAGTTTATTACTATTATGCGAGAGAGAGTGAGAAAGAGAGAGAGAGGGAAGGAGAGAGCGAGAGAGAGGTACGATCGGGAGCGGGGTAAATAATTCACTCGGTTGCGAGCAAGCACGAGCTCATGTGTATATATGTACATACGAAGTTCGCGCGCGTTGGATATACTTTTAATGTTAATTATTTTTCGATAACATTTTAATGGCTGTTTCGTCGTTGTTTTTCTCGTTGTTAAAATTGAATTTCTAAAGAGCTGAGTGAGCGCAAAAAGAGGGAGAGACAGGGGGAAGGGGGAGAGAAATGAAAAGAGAGCTATTGATAACTTTGCGCATTAAAGTGCTAATAAAGTTTTACTTAAATTTTAATTCATTTAATATTCCCATATAACGCAAATGGGCTTCGTCGATCGGTTCGCTGCTACGGGACTCGCCGCGCGCGTGTAATAAGATACAGAATATTATTACGGCCGCGAGATAATCAAAGTTTGTTCGATTTAATCAAGCACGGGAGTGTGTGTGTATGGTGTATAGGTGGGCGATGTGCAATAAGAGGCAGCGACAATATTTTTATAGATAATGCGCTTGATGAAATTAACTCGATTTTACATTGACCCGCTGTCTTATGAAATCGAACGAAATTGCATCGCACACCGAAAGCGAGTAATTCGCCTTAATTAACTGAAAGCCGTTTTATTTATAAATCATAGGGCAAGTTATAAGTAAAATTAAAAAGTAGCGTATTAATAAATTAAAGCTGCATATCTCAATCTAATTATGTATTGAAAAAAGTTATCAAAGTACCGGTATATTGCAGGTTAATATAAGTACGGTCTACATATACACGGAGTAAAATATTTCCAATAAAAATTGCTACTTTCTTCATCAATGGAAGAGCAAACTTGTTTTATGTAAAAAAATAACTTTAATTATACTAAAATTTAGTTAAAGTGTTTTATTTACTAAAAATACGATAAATTTTAATAAATTTATACTATATACTTTGTTTGCTTTATGCAAATTTGTTCCACCATAATTGAAAAACAAAATAGTAATTTTTAATGGAATCTTTTCTTTAGTAGAAACTTAATAAATGGCTAATAAAAATAGCTAATGGATTGTAATGAAACGATTTTTCTGGTCATAGTTTCTATTCAATAGAGATAACATAACCTTAAAATGTTTTTACTAAATTTTCTCTGTAATTTGATCATGTATTTAAAAGAAAAATTAAAAATATAGCTAACGAAAAAGTAAACATGAATTATTATATGGGTAAATTTCCAGAACATTTGACTATTGTGAGACTTTTTGTTATTACTGCTATTAGCATGGCCTGCGAAGCACATAAACGAGACTGGGTCTAAAATCTCCCATGTAACCTAGAAAACAAGTCCTGTAATCCATATTAGTATGCCACGCAGGCCGCAGCCTGGGTATGTACAAGACTGTCTAAAAAAGTCACAAAAACGGTTTTTGCGTCTTTTCTAGACATTCTTGTACATACCCAGGCTGCGGCCTGCGTGGCATACTAATATGGATTACAGGACTTGTTTTCTAGGTTACATTAGAAATTTTAGACCCAGTCTCGTTTATGTGCTTCGCAAGCCATGCTAATAGCAGCAATAAAAACTTAAAAAAAAAAGGCTCACAATAGTCAAAAGTTCTGGAGATTTACCCACATACTCACTCCTCGCTATAATACCGAGCCACTTACTAGCCATTTCCTAACTAACAAAACTGTCCAACTTTAATATTTTTTAAATACTCGTGAATAAGTTAATGGAAATCTGTGAACAAACTTATTCTATTATTCTGTCTAGTGTTACGTATGAGAGGACAGACTGAATAAGTCGCGTGAAAAATATGCGACGAGCGGGATTCGAACGCAGGATCTCGAGGTTTGTAGACCCGCGCTCTACCACTGAGCTAACGTCGCGATGCTTGCTCGAGAGCATCGCGAGTGTATAGTCCTTATCGTGAAGCGGATGCGTCAGGGCTCGGATGACGGTCGAACTGAGCCCGTGACACTAGTAAATGGGGAATATGATTGAAAAAATCGTTTCATCGATGGATAGAAATAGCCCAGAAAAGTGTCTAGTTTTTGACAATTATTGGTGAATCTAGCTAATTATTAGGCAAATAATGGAATCGATTTTCACCAGCGTTACTGCCTGTAGTAATCCTGAATATTATACCACAAATATACACATTACTTTTTTCGTATAAAAATCTATTTTTATTGCAAAATTAAGGTTATAATATTTTGTATACACCCTGGTTGAAATTCATCTATATGAAATCGCCAAGAAGTTAGAAGATAGATAGTAAAACTGACTAATTAATCGCTATGATGAAACGATTTTTCGACCATTATTTGCCTATGTCTTAGATTGACGTAACAACAAAATATTGGTATTTGATTTACTTACTAATTTTATCTTTGATGAAAAAGCATTAAAGTGTATTGGACGGCTTACCAAAATATAAATGAATAACATTAACTAATAAATCATTTATTGTACTCATTCTATGAATAATTAAGCAAAACTTTTATTTCTTCATCTGATTCTGTCTCTCTCACTCCTTGCCATAACAGCAAGCTTTCTGCTAGCCATTTCAGACTAAAGAAACTGATCAGTTTTAATACCTTTCTTCGAAAAACTCATTCTATTTTTCAATCTATTAAATGGCCAAATAATAGGAGAAAAAGCGTTTCATCGGGAGCTAGAAACTGGACAAGAGAAATTCACATTTTATAGCAAGTTTCTAATATAAATGGTCAGTTATTAGTTATAAAATCTTTTGGATTTCCACCAGGGCGGTATTCAAATTTCTAAATGATTGTTATTCCATGTTAAATTCAAAATTCCTAAGTATTTTCCCATTTTTTATAACGTAGAAAAATTATATTAAAATGGTTTATATAGTTTATTAATTATATTGCAATGTATCGTAAAATTAGTGAATTAACATTAGGTTATCATTATGCGAAAGTTGACGGCCGATATTCTTCTTACACCTATATGTTACACAAATAGCGAACAAAGCAATGTGACTATTAACCATATAACATCACCATTTGTCTTATTTTCAGCGCAATAAAACCAAGGTAGAAAATTTTATATATTTTTAGCTTAACAAAGACGAATCGTCCCTATTTTTTTGCAAACACGGATGAACCGACAACAAGAACAGCAAGCAAAAGTTTGAACAGTCGTCTCTCGAGTATACAAGAAAAAGGACGAGTGCATAGACGCAGATATGCGCATATATACATATATCCACATCACGCGCATACATCCGCACACACACACACACACACACACACACACACACACACACACACACACAAAGTAAGCGCGATTCTGTGCCTTACCCTTTCGCTCTGTGAGAATCGAGAGTGGCTCTGCATTCGAGGGTTGCAAAATTTCTCTCTCTCTCTCTCTCTCTCTCTCTCTCTCTCTCTCTCTCTCTCTCTCTCTCTCTCTCTCTCTCTCTCTCTCTCCCTCTGTTTCTCCACCGAGAAGAAGCAGAAGAAGCGGCAGCAGAGAATGAAGAAGACGTACCACGCGCCGGAAAACAGCCGGCAGTCAGGTGCAACGGACCTATTGGCGTGTTAATTGCACCTGAATAATTAAAGAGCGCGCCGCGCGGGCGGCAAAGCTGTCCTTTTAAAATGTCGCCCGATCTCGTTAACCTCTTCCCCCTCCGCTTATGCTTTATACACTCGCGTATATTTCGGTCCCGAGCGTGCGAGCGAGCAGACTTTTCCGCGCCCCTGTTTATGCCGTATTTTAGAAATAAACATTATTCATTTTTATTGGCCCCTCGATCGAAGCGCGGTAATAAAAACACGAATGTGTGCAAAATTAAAATTCGGCGGAGGGGTACAGTGCGCGGCATTGTTTGCATAAGGAAAAAGTAACACAGACTCTGTGCTCTCTCTCTCTCTCTCTCTCTCTCTCTCTCTCTCTCTCTCTCTCTGTCTCTCTCTATTTATATAACCCGATGTCCGCACGCGAATTTATGTGGAAGTGCGTGTGTATATGTATAGTGTTTTGGCGTAAAGATATATGCATATATTGTACTACGGAGAAACGTGAAATTGAGTCGTTTTTCAATGAATCGCGCGGCGGCCATATATTTATATAATCTGCGTGCAACAAAGAGCCAGAGACAAAGAGGGAGAAAGAGACGGAGCATTTCCAAGGCTGTGGTGTAATGTATTTAGTCGCGAGCGTGCGCGGATGCATATGCAATTGAAAAGCCGGGGGGGAAAATGCTCGCTCGCTCGCGACACTGAATTGTTGATAATGACGCGCGTCATGGATCGTGCGCTCGAGTTTAGGGCCGATGGTAATCGGTAAGAATGTGCCCGCCTCCGCGCCTCAATTATTCAAAACTCTTTCATCCCTCTGGGCGCTTGCATCCGCAGCAAAGCCGCGGCGATGAGTCGCGCCTCTTCTGTCGCGTGTAAGAGCGCGGAGTCTGTCTTTCATTTTGCATTCGAGCGTAGTTTCTCTCTCTCTCTCTCTCTCTTTCTTTTTTCCAGCGGTCGTCAAACAACGATTCCTCATCGCGCTGATTTTCAAAATACATGCCGCCGGTACATTGAGTGCCGCGGGCGAGAGTTTCATTTTCTGATTGAGAATGAAGAAGCAGACTGTTTTGCAACTCAATTATCTTCGCGCGTGCGGTATAGGTATGGGGTAGGCCAGGGAGATGGAGAATGAAGTACGAAAATTACTGTTATATGTTTATTAAGTATGCATAATATTTCCAACGTGAAATTGACAGTTTCTATTCTCGAGGGTTTTCCTAGTTAGCCATTAAAATGGAAATTATTGATGCGCCAGTCTTTCATAAGATAGTACCAGAATAAAAGGTAAATATAATAAGGGAAAATTTGGTTTTGAAAATCGATTGAGTCATAAATATCGATAGGCTAAATATGCTCCAAGTGTTTTATAAAATAATATCGGCTGCTTCAATCTCCCATCAAATTTTCAAAATCTAATATATATACCGCACTGCATATGAAAAGTCAAATTTTATTCATCAAAAAGTATGGAGCTATAAATCAGAGCGATCAGTAAGCCGCAATCGTCCGGCCACAAATCTCACCAAACATTAGGACCGCGCGATAAAATAATTCTCTCTCTCTCTCACACACACACATACACACTTTGATTTGTACTCCTCATTTGAATAGAATGGCCTTCCACGCGCTCGCGGCGCGGTGGACAAATAAATGCCTCTCGGCGTAGGTGGGGAACGCGATAGTTAGGGGGTCGAAATGAGCGAGAAAATCGGGAACAAACATACCGTAACCCGTGAAAACGACAAGCTCGGTGTGTCACATTCGCCGCCTCGCGCGGCGGCATAAAAGGCCTCGAGAGGGTCAACACGGCAGCGGCGGCAACTTCGTCGTCAGCGAGTGTAGTATAAGGGCTCATGTCATCGACCTGATCGCCGTCGGGGTATCGCGGGATTTCGGGAGTAGCCCCCCGGCCGGTGGGGTCGGACGGGTAGGCTCGATATAAACTGTGATTGATATTTAGGCGCATCAAGCGCCACTTAAGAGGATTAAGTCCAGGCTGCTGCTGGCAGCGGCTGCGGCGAACGAACGCAACTTCCTCTCGCCTCCCACGCGAGACTCTGATTACAGCTAGTGCAGTCTGCCGGTCCAAATCCCCGTAACCCCGGCGCCAGCCAGGGCCGACGCCTACCTGTTACCAAGCGGGCCGCTATCCCTGTCTCTGTGACTCTCTCTCGCTCCCTCTCACTCCATCTATATACATACACACGAGCAGGAGAGCTTCTTCCTCCGATGCACTTGTGTATACGCGTGCGCACGCACACGCTCGCAGTGAGGGCTATGAGGGGAGCAGTGTATCGCGGAAGCCCGGCTTGCGGTTTTTGGCGGTGGAGAAGAGGAAGGGAGAGAAAGAGAGAGGAAGGAGAAGAGGAGGGTTTCGCACGCGCGCGCGACGGGGACTCGTTTTCAGCCTCATTTCGCGGATTGCCGTCTTTTCGAGCGCAAGAGAGCGATGATTGGGCTGCGGATTGACTCGTTGCGCACGATTGACCTGCCTTACAGACGTAATGCGCTGGTCTCTGTTCGTTCAGTTTTTTTTTATCTTCGGGAGCGTTTTCTGTTCATCTATTGTGCGGCCGAAATATATGAGTAAAATTTTGTACCACCAGACCAAAGCTGCGTTCTCATTAGAAGTAATATTTATTGCACAATTAATAATTATTGATTTTATACGACAACGAAATAAATATTATCTTTATAATTTTTTTATATACTTACATGTGTTTTATTGGATGGATTAAAAAAGCGTTCATTTTTATCAACTTTCTTGAGTATTGCAGTATGTAATTAGATCGGCTCGTTGTCGAGATCAAATAATATATAGTAATTCTACTTTCTGTACGTTCTGTTCATAGATTAAAAAAAATTTAAATAAAGTGACTCTATATATTGATCTCTGTGGTAACGTCATTACGATTTGTCTGTGCGTTTTTTTTTTTATCAAAAGAAATATTGTTGTTAAGAGTATCTAATCTCTACCTCAACTGTCGTTATTTACATTCCAACTTTCAATTTTAGGTAATTATAAATCTTAACAAATCTTATTACTGCTTGATAACTCTGCAACAGTCTATTACATAAAGACAATGAGAGGTATACGATTTAAATGAAATTACAAGAGTTTGGAAATGATGTGAAGAAAAAGATATTTTAGATATTGCATAGTGTGTAATTACAAAACTTAATATAAAAGATATCGAGCTTCGAAATGAAACATGTGATACAGAAAGTAACATCTCGGCACACCTGATAATGATCTTTTTATATCTAATAAATAAATAATAAAAATTGATTATTTAAATAATAGCATAAAACTCCTACTGTGTTGGCTGTAAATGCGTTTACAATTTCTTGAAAAAATTATTTCTTCTATTAATTTTCACTACTTTGATTTGAAGTACGTCACATAAAATTAATAAAAATAGAAAGAGTCACTGGAATAGTTGTCATTTCACGGTCGACAACACAATCGTAGTCTCCACTACTGAAAACTTGAAATCCCTCTAAACAACGATTCTTTATTAAAAATAATTATTCATTATTGAAACAATAATTAGTCATTATGTTCAGAGAAATATACCCATTGTCAAACAGCCTAACCCCTGCAACATTGAGATTATCAGGAAGGGAACTCCGGAAAGGAATTTCTGTATGTACAGCAGAGGTCATCACATTTTTTATTGCTTTGAATACTAAAAACAATATGAAAAACCTATTCGGCTTTGGCAGTTTATCGTCAAGAGCATAAAATATCTTTTATGAATAGAAAATCGCAGATATTTTAGAATTATTCATTCAAATAAAATGTACCGAAAGGTTTTATAATACACTGCATGTTTATAGATCGGCAGTATGGTTATGACGGGTGAAAAATATCTCTAAAAATTTAGATAGTACATCATATTTTTTTCGAAAACTTGTGAAAAGAGAAGCAATAGATTTCTGAATATGACTTTATTTAGGACACTGGACCTCTATTCGAGTAGTTATCGTCATTATATCTATAAATGATAAAATAATTAAATTTATCAATCTTGAAAAAAAATTAACAATAACTTCACTTGCACTAATAACAACACATGGAGTGTATAGACAATGTTAGTAAATTGATTAGATCAAATAAACAAGATCAACGATTTACTTTCAAAAGACGTTAGAGAAATGACGAGCAACCGTTATTAAATATCCCTTTTTTCAAAGAATAGTCATTTTTTGTGTTGAGTGAAATCTAAAAAAATTTATATATATATATATATAACACGAGAGTAAAAATAAATTAAATAAAAACGTAAATAACCGCTATCCATTCATTAAAACATTTAGCCTTTTTAATTTTAATTTATTATTCCATTGAATTAATTATTGATCCAAAAATATAAACTTTACGTAAAAATGAACTGAAATATTGACCTGAAACTTTTAGCGAGTGGTAGAAAGTTATAAACTTCGTTGCACTCACGATATTTTGTGGCTGAATATATCTCTGTGTTTCATAAAGATTGGATCATCTTTACTCCTGTTATTTTGTTCAACAACAACAAAAATATTTTGGAATGGATTTTCAAGTCCATTATCGGACATTTTATTACTATAAAAGAAAAATACATCGAATCATAAAAAAAGTACAATGCTCTAAGTCTTACATAACATTCTACCACTCTGTAAAAGTTTCAAATCAAAATTTCAGTTTGTTTTTTTTGCAAACTTTTTCTTTCAAGTATCAATAATAAATTCTATGAAATAATAAATTAAGTTTGAGAAACTCGAGTCCTAATAAACTTCCAGCAGGTTTTTTATTGTCAATATAAGGTTATCAATAAATACATAATAATATGAAATTCTTTCACAAAAAATTTGTTGTTATTCTTGTGTTTAGATCATTTGTATTTTTGCGCATTTTTGCTCTCTTTCACCCCCTATAGTTGCGTAAGCATTAAACAAGTGAAGGCTACACCTCCAGTCGGAACCAACAAAAGCACCTGGATACGTGCTTCCCTTTTCGGCAACGTTTTATCCGGTTAACACATTTCGAATTAAGTATCGGGCTTTTCGTTGTTATAGTTTACTTTTTTAGTTAATTGTAAACTAACACGATCTTTACTTAAACCTGTTCTCGTAAATCCTTTTCCCAGTAACGTTATTGCTCTGGAGTATGTCCCGCAATCGTGTATCCGTACCAAGAACACCTTCTATTTATATTATCGCAACCTTATTGTACTTCAAACATCTACCTAATTGATCTCAAAGATGAAACGGCAAAATGCAATTGAACGATCGAAAAAATCTTACCTGTAAGTAAAGTTTGATCACGATTGTGCAACCTGCTTCGTCCATAGAGATCAAAATAGACCCATTCCTGATATTAATCCATTCTGCATTCGGTTATTGTAGCCTTTAAAATGTAATGACTGTACTACGGGGATCAGCACATACAAGCACTTTATTGGAATTTTTTAAAACTGTGGGCAAAACGTACAGAAAATAGCTTATGCTATCTATTTGACTTCGAGGAATTAGACAGCTCACATAATTGTGATCGGTATTCATTTCAGGTCGATCGATCGCTCAATTTTTATATGAAATAATATTATATATTATTGCAATTTATAAATACGTACAACTACTGTCATTGACTCAGTTCAACTGAGCCCGTGACACTACAATGTCTAAAATATTTCTCAAAAGCTATTGTTACTCTATACGTAACGAATTTAACATTTAATGTACAGAAAATGAAGAGCTTCAAGACCCCGTTTATCTTCGACAAATGACTGCCTCTAAGTCTTCAATGTTACTATGAAAATTTCCTTACGCTGATCAAATTGGCCAATTAACGTGAAACTTGTTAGAATTTCATAACCATAATTGGAAAGTTTTCAGTACTCTTCTATTATTAACTTTAACAACGAATAAGAAATGATCGTTCGCTGTGATATTAATTTTTCTATTTATAGTTGTTATAACATTACAATATTTATGTAATAATTCATTTTGAAATACTAATATTCAAAACTGAAATTTTTCAATTTTATTATTAATTCGTATTTGATTTTAGCTTTAACATTTGGGTTATTCAATTCACTTATCGACAATTCATGAATATAACAAAATAATTATTTTCTAGGAACAGGCTGTCTAGTGTTTATTCGTTGCAGCGTGTATGCACCTTGATAAATTGTTTCGTCACTCTATTAACGATCGACGAATGGATCATAAGGTCAGAACTATTTAAGTACTCGTAGCGCACGAGCAAGCTCTGGCTGAATTGTTGTATTAGTCACACCAAGTTTTCATAATTAAATCTTACTTCCAACAAGGCGAGAAATTGATGGCGCTTTAACTGCGCTAAAGTATCTCTAATTTTTATAACTTTTATTAGGTATTTTTAGAATCGTAACTGTGAGGAAAGCGTTGGCGAGTAAAGAAAAATTGTTTTGCTTGCCTGAAATATGATAAATTGCTTGTGCCTGTGCCGAAGACGGACTTTCTGAAACGCAGACATCGGACAGCCTGGATCGCCAAGTTCTTCTCCTGGAAAAGATGCTGAAAAAATCTGAAACAGAGAAAATATTGATGGATTGAATTTTACTTTCTCAATTAGTTTATAGCTTTGATAACGGAATACGATAGTATGCTAACACGAATCGATAAAGGTATTAAGGACAATGTGAATTTATCGGGCATATTTAATTTAATTCAAATTCAAATATCTCATTAAATATTCCAGCTTACCAAATTAAAATGATCGATGCGCTGATTCATTTACGTTAAAGTAACCCAATTTCTAAATTGGTAAATCGCAGTGATAAAATTTTATGCGACGCAGTAAAAATAAATTGTCGTATAAAATAATGGTTAACAAAGGTACAAAGTTAGTCAACCGAAGTGCGAGTTTTCCGCAACTTACTAGAAAAAAACCATATATTTGTAAAATAACGCTGATACGGTTGGACACAAAACCGGAAGTCGGCATCACCCGAACAATGCCAATTTACAACATCACGGTTCTCTCTTTCGCCTCCTCCCGCATACCAGCGTATACGAGCGCACGCGCGTCATGCCAGAAACGTTTCTACGTGTCCCGCCACTACTACGTTTTATCAGTTCGACTCTCGTCGCGTTCCTCCTTTTTTGCTTTATTTTTTTCCTATTCTTCTTTTATTTTCGTCGCTCGTATTTTTTTTTTATTTTTTTATCCCGCGGTTCCGATTCAAACTTGTTTCCATTGAGAGGGCGCGTACGTGAGAGAGAGAGCGAGTAAAGTGAAATGATAAAAAAATGAAAGGAAAAAAAGCGTAAAAGAACAAGTGGCAGAGGGGAGAGAGAGTGAAGAACAAGGGAGGTAGAGAGAGAGAGAGAGAGAAAACGAAGGGAGCGATGACTGCGAAAGAGAATGGTCGTAGGAATGATTACAAGCAGAATAAACCTCTCAATAATGAGTATGCCGAGAGGATTCCCTTGGCGAAAGCTCGAGATGATAAAACAGAAACACGCCAAAGCGAGCGTAGGCTCTCTCTCTCTCTCTCCTCTCTCTTTTTTCTCTCCTTCTGCCGCACCATAGCTGCTGGCTGCAGCGGCAAAGTAATAGCGAAGCCAATAAAATGTAATGAAATAACATCCAATCCAAGTGAGATATTGTGAAAATATTATTACTAACTTATTACCCGTGCGCGCGGGTGCGGTAGCTCGCTCGCTTGCTCGCAGGGAAGAGAAGCGAGCTACCATTCTCTCTCTCTCTCTCTCTCTCTCTCTCTCTCTTTCTCTTTCTCCTTCCTGCAGCTTTTCTCTTTCTCTTCGCAAGCGCCCCAGGATTGCTTTCTACTTTTCCAATTCTATCTTTAACCTGAAATATTCTAGTTCGACGTTCGCCCCCACCCTCTCCTCCACCATTCAATCTCACTGATCATATCGTTCAATAACCACCAGGGTATTGACTGGCCCAAACGTGTAGAACTTATCCAACAAGAGTGCGGGTGTAGCTGGCTGAGGCTCACTCCATCCATCCTTTTTCTCCTTTTGCACCTTCGTATCCACGCGGATGTATACAACGAAATTTACGAAAAATCCGTGGATACGCCGTCTAAACTGTCGAAAAATTTTCAATACACATCTTCTGCATATGTTTTGTCTCGTTCTTTGTACCTTAAAGTGTAGCCGAACAATGTTGGACCAGTAAGAAAGCTTTTATGATAATATGATTTTTTGTCATTAGCATAATTTTTTTTAAATGTTGAAAAATGTTCCTAAATACGGTGTGAATTATTCTGTCAAGATGACGTTCGCAAACCATCAAATAAGAAAAAAAAAATAGAGAAAACAAGCTTTCATTTGATTTTTTTCTAATACAACAAAATGTTGATTCCTCTAGAAGTTACGTCAGTTTAATGCCTTAACTGGCAACGGATCACTTATATACATAAAATAGCCGTGTCAAAACTGGCAGTTAATTATTTATGTACATTTTTTAATAACTTTGACAACTTTGGAAGAATTTGGGTATACTTCGGTATACTACTACTTTGGTATCCTACCATTTTGGTAAGCTACCAATTGGCTGTTATCACGGCTTTTGTCACGAAAACTACTCTCTAAATTCGAATAAGTGGAATTCACTCTCAATAAATGAATATTCACTTATAATAAGTCCAAACTCGTCCACACATTGAATAAGTAAACGAGTTTGGACTTATTATAAGTGAATATTCACTTATTGAGAGTGAATTCCACTTATTCGAATTTAGAGAGTAAAAAAGTCGTGCTAGTTAAGGCGTTGATTGAACATAAAATATATAAAATACACTAACTAAAAAAATGTATAATTTAACGAGCTATATTTTGTGTTTAATCGCCTAACTTTGAACTAACATAACTTACAGAAATCACAATTTTGATGGTTTGTATAATCCATTTTGACGAAATAATTCATATCTTATTCCAAGACATTTTTAAGTATTTTTAAGAAATAAAATAAATGCCAAAAAACGGTAGCACGAAAACTTTTTCAATGATTGCACATTTCTCTGCTACATTTTAAGCTACTAGCGTCAATTTGACGCGCTACGCGCGCCCCTCTTTGCTGTTTCTCGATTTCTTTCGAGTTCCGAGATCGATTCGAGATTTCGAGATACCTCGCAAAAACGTTCGAAAACCGAACGAATCTCGATCGCTCAATTTATATTAAGGACAAAGAATGAGAAAAATCATGAGATGCGGGAGGTACGCTTCAACGATGAAAAACTTTTTTTTGACAATTTAGGAAATATCGAAATGGAATAATTTTTATGAACTTCAATATATATGTACTAGCGTTAATTTGGCACGCTACGCGCGCCCTCTCTTCGTTGTTTCTCGATTTCTTTCTAGTTTCGAGATCGATTCGAGATACCTCGCAAAAACGCTCGAAAATCGAACGAATATCGATCGCTCAATTTATATTAAGGATGTATGTACCCGGGTAGAAAAGTAACCAGCTTTTCTGCCTAAGCTGTTATATATTACTTGGATTTCTTAGCTATACTGAGAGAAGAATATTGTTGCTGTTAACATATTTATCTATTTGAAATACAGCTATTTGATATGTTTAAGGATAAAATGTGATATTGTAATAGTTACAATATCTATATTAACTAATAGACATATTCAGATTTGAAAGTAGCTGATGGTAGAAGTTCTTGTAAATTGTAGTTTTTGAATCTAATAGCCAATTTTCTACCAGGATGATGTTGTTATATAACAAAAAGGTTTGAAATAAAAACTCCATTTAGTTTTTTACTCCAACGTTTCAGACATTTTTATTGTTTATGTCCCTCATCAGGATAAACAATAAAAATCTCCGAAACGTTGAAGTAAAAAAATAAATGATGTTTTTATTTCAAACGTTTTTGTTATAAAATAACATCATCCTGGTAAAAAATTGGTCATTAAATTGAAAAACTACTATAATAAGCATATTGTAACTATTACAACATCAATGTTCTCAGGTAACATGTTGAAATTGTTTATGAGAACATGATAACTTACATACGCATGTTAACAGTTTCAATGCCATGTTAACAGTAAACAAATTCTTTTCTCACGGTATAAATAAGCTATTAACTATAATCTAGCTAACAACTCGCCAATTTTTTTTAACCTTTGAAAAACGATATTTGGTAGCTATAAATTAACTAATTTTTCTAGCTAAGAATTTGTTAGGTTTTTAGATTATAGATTTTTCTTGAGAATTTAACTTTTCAAAGTGCTCTCGTGAATTTCACATTTTTATAACATATATATACATATAGTGGTGAGTAACGATCTTAGCGATACTGGGGAAGAAAAACAATTAAGAAAAATTGAATATATAGGTTTAGGTAGTACATTATCGCAATGAGAACACGTTCTCCTTTCTATTCTTTTCAACGTTTTCCGTCTGATTTCACTTAACAAAAATTATTAATAATTCAAAATCTAACACTAAAGTACACTGATAGAAGTATTCATTTACAGTAAGGCCCGGAGTTTTGAAATTACGACAAATGAATATTCCCTTACTATCCATATGGATTAATAATTAGTAATTGGGTGTACGAATAGTTAATATTGTTAACAAACTATTATTTGTTAGGTCGTTATGATTAAAAACGGAACGTTACTAAAAATCATAACGTAATCTAACCTCTAATTTATGCGACACTACACTCGTTGTTTATTATTGTAATCTATGAATTAAAACGCATGTAAAAGTGGCGATTGATCGCTAGAACGTTAGCACACTACGTACTGCGCCGCCTACGCTGTATTCCGCTGTTATCGACAGAGACGAACTTACTAAAACCTGCGATACTATCTACTAAGTAATCTTCATTAACTACTGAAGAATATGTATTACGAGTAAAATAATTGATGGATTTTATATAAAACACATTCGAACATACAGTTAATTAATATTATATAATAGTACGGAAACTTGGATTTAATCGAAATACACCATGTATTTCAACTTTAAATGAATATATTCATTTGCTGCAAATGAATACTTCTATCAGTGTACAATTAGTTTTAACGAAAACTTATATGATCTAGACGATGCCTACTACATACGTTGTTATACGATACGCATTTTTTACATTTAGTTTCTTCTTTATAGAAGGGTATCAGCCCTCTAACACGGTACAAATACGTGTGTGTGCGTATACATATCTGGCTCTTCAAATTGGTACATAAGTATCAAATAAAAACAGAATATTATTTTAGCCATATGGTTAGCTAAAAAATAGGTAATTCATTCTTTACATTTCTATCAGGACATAAGCTTTTTTTAGGCAGTTATAACATTAAAAAAGTGACGTTATTACCGGGTTCTAGCTAATTTTTAGCTAAAAATTCATCATATTTTGAAAATCTAGTTAATTTAATATAGCTAGAATATGCTTAAGATTTCTACCAGGGTTCACGTGCGATGGAAGTCAGGTGCACGGGCTTCAATGCAAGGGCGAATCGAGAGCTGCAGTCGCGCGCCACAATTACGATATTAGCTTCATTATCTCGGCCGCTACCCGATTTATTATTAACGGTGATTAATTTTATTATTAGCGCTTCTTATACTTATTTGGTGCTCTCTATAATTCAGCTGATTCTATTGATCACCCATGGTAGGGCACGACCGGATATTTTATTCTTATACCCGCTGTCTTACTATATACATATATATATATTCATCTTAACGGAGAGATGGATGGACTAAAAGTATCCTTCACCCGACATTTATATTACAAACCGCCCGGTGGATATTTTAATTGATAGAATAGTTCTATTATTTCATCTCCATCTGACGATCTAAATTAGTAAGGAGTCAAATTGCCGAGACATGAAGGTTGATTCGATTTCGTCCGGGCTCTATTTTCGTTAGATTGTAAAATTGAGAGGGAATAAAAATAGATTACATCCAACTATTGCGACTGCGAATTCATAAACTACAAGTCACTACACGCTTATGTAAAACATTTTTCTTTTTTCTTTTACGATAAAAAAAAAAAAAAAAAAAGAAATCGATTTGAAAGGAATCTCTTTTATAAATTAGCTCATTCGAAGCACATGCGCGCGCTGCTGTGCAAAAAACGTACATATGTATGGCACGCAGTAAAACTAAGTCCGACAAGTGCAGAACAAACAGGTGGTGCTTTCAATACAACGCGCTCGAGCGCGTGCCTTTTCCCACGGGGTTTTATTTTGATATTTTTTTTTTTTGTAAAGTGCAGCATAAAGTGAATTAAATAAATTTTAATTCTTAATCGGATCGAATGCATTATACTATTAGTGGCATTTACATATATTATCTTCTTTTACACTCGTCGTTGCGTTTTGCATTTATGTTAATGCCGCAACATACATACGAGAGGTTGAAAGTTTACTTTTGCCGCATTATCTAATACGCGCCCACGTATGTGCGTGTGTTTGGGTTTGAACTCAATTGAACTATACTTGTAAATATATCGTCGCGGTACGGAAAAAAGCCAACTTTTAAGTTTTGCGCGAAGAAAAGCCAAAGTAGGCAAAACACAATGATGAGTATAAAAGAAGATAATATATGTAAATGTCAGTAATAGTATAATGCATTCGATCCGATTAAGTATTAAAATTTATTTAATTCACTTTGTGCTGCGAAAAAAGCTTACTTTGGCTTTTCTTCGCGCAAAACTTAGAAGTTGGCTTTTTTTCGCATCACGCGACGATATGTGGAATTAATATACAAGCTCGATCGCGCGAAAATTTTCTAAATACGAAAGGGAAAATGTCACGTAAGAAAATTATACATTAATGGATGACTTTTGAAATGGTTTGTAGTTATGCACATAAGTTTCAGCGGATTTGATCGTGACGGCAACATTCAAACGATCTTGCGACCACTCGACTCCGTGTCAAATCTAAATACGAGATTTTTCTCGCGACAAATGTTCGTTATAGTTTGAAAATCAGCCTTTATCCTCTACAACATCTTCTTGAAAATTTCATTTGCCCACAGTGAATCTTTGCACTTGAGAGAATGCAAGACATAATAAAGACAAGATAAACATACACACACACACACACACACGTGTGTGTGTAAAGTATGAGAACTACCCTGTCCGCGTGTGATTCGCGATTATGCCCGATCGATCAAAGCGTAGGCGTGCGCCTCATTCATTCACTCCTTCTCGCCCGCGAATTTGAAATGTAAATGTGTAAATGTGTAAAGTATATCATACTCTTAATGCGGAGAGTGTATAAGACAGAGAGATAGATATAGCGAGAGAGAGAGAGAGAGGGGGGGAGCGAGAAGGAATAAAGCGAAGCGAAATAATAAAAAGAGCCGAAACACTGCACGACTTCTCGGGACGCGGAAAATCTCACGTACGCAGCTACATACAGCGACGAAAGAAGTTACGTAAAAGGAGTAGAGCCGAATGGAGATGAGGAGGACCAAGGATAGACCATTCCACCACGTGGTACATATATATGTATATACACGTGTTGCGACCGAGTGACAGCTATATGTTACATGTACACGGGAAGAGCCGGCGAACAATTGTATCTACCTGCGGCGATCTATCACTCTCGAAACTGTGCGTGGAATCGTCATCGTCAAAGGTTTCGCGAAATTAAGATAAAACTCTGCATTTTACATCTTCCCTTTCTTCTCGGCTCGACGCACACCGCACGTAATCGCGGTTGCGATGATGCGGTCTGACATAAGAGCTGATCGGCACGCGCACGGACGCGGGCTCTTATCGAGGGTGCCGATTTTTCAGCGTTATATTCCGGACGAAGGCGCGCGGGATAAAATGGCCGGGCGCTGCGCGAAAAGAGGGGGAATAAGAATGCCAAGTAAGCGATCGTGTGCTCGCGACGTAACCGCTAGCTCGTGGGTATATGCAATGGGCTTTAATGCAGTTCGTTGTCCCGTTGTGTGTTTATAAGTCTTGTCGTATGAATAAAATACGGCGCGAGCATTTTCGTAGGGAGAGAGCGAGAGCGAGAGAGAGAGTTGTGGTGTATAACTATCCGCGGCGCATTTGCATGCGCATTACGAGCTTTCTTGCGTAATATTATAATCAGCCACAAGAGAGAGGAAGAAAATAAATAACCGCCTTCATCTCTTCTCTCGGTGCCCCCATTGTCTTATATCTCTCTACATATAGTCGATTTTAATACGTGCGATACGTGAGATTCCAGGCGGCATCGAAAATTCATCGAGCGTCGTTCGATCAACGATATGTGTGTGTGTGTGTGTGTGTGTGTGTGTGTGTGTGTGTGTGTGTATATATATATTTCGCGCCTATTGATAACTGGTATCCGAGTGAAGCAGACTTTTGGATGAAATTAGCCGCGTATTATGATACGGGGCGCGAAAACACACGCGCGTCCGCCCACGGCAAGTAATTATAGCGGCGCGGCGCAAGTTTTCCATTCGAAGCAATTACAGCCGAGTGGCTTATAACGGGAGCAAAAAGCTGACGCGAGGTTAAAGCGGATGGGTCGTAATTTTCGCTGCGCAGCGATAATACATACAAGCTGGAGGCCGACTCCATCCCTTATCGCTCGTTGGGTATTTTAAGGTGCAGGATATTAGTATTCGTGTACTTTAGAAGTTCAGGTTTATGTAATGTGTGGGAGAGCGCGGATTGATCGAAGGCTTTTTTTTTCGTTGAAGGTTATTTTGTAATATACGCGCGTGCGTGCAACGGACATGCGCCATCATGACCATAAACTCATTTCGCGAAATCAGTACTGCATGAGAGTTACAGGTGTTATATAATATCAAATTGATGGTTATTTCTATTGAATTGTTATAATTCGCACCCGTTCGCGTATTTGATACGAAATTTATATTATTTCAGAGTTCCAAAAGCTGGCGAAAAGTTTTTCTCCAGACAAACCTTCCGCAATTAATTTTTCACGTTCTTTGTAATCGTTAAAGTATACCAGATTAATGTCGAATCATGAAAACAGCTTTTTGTCATTAGCTCTATTTTTAAACGAAGCTTACAATTCCATTAGGAAAAATAATGTATGTACTTTCTAAAAAAAGAAAAAAAAAATAATAATGAATAAATAAGATTAATAAAATTAGCTTTCATTTGCTTTTATGAAATTAAAAAATGTTGATTCCTTCAAAAGTTAGGTTAGTTCGAAATGGGAACGTAAAATATTACAAGCAATTAAAAGACTAGCAATAATCTGTTTTAAGTTTAAGCTTGGATATAATATAATGTTATTTTTATATAATTATACAAAGAGCTTCGAAACACACGCGCGTGTGTACAGATATACGTATACATAGAGAACTTGAGCGCGGGCAGTATTTCAACTTGAAAAATAGAACGCGCATTAATTATTAAAGCTGCATATTTTATTTATTCATATCTTATAATATACGACTGGCCGCGCGCGCGCGCGACGTAACTTTTTAACAATAGCGGCCACCCGCGCGAGGCGAGCGAGCGAGCGAGCGAGCGCCAGCGTGCGCACTTTAAAGTTTTAATTTATTAAAAAAAGTTTTTTATTTATGAATTGGATTGTAAGTAAAAAGACGTTAAAAGAAAAGTAACGAAGAACAGTAAGAGATCGTTACCTCAGCGCTCGCGCTTATATATATATACATGTGTATATATACGTTATATACACGAGAGCGCGGGCTATACTTTTATTTTTACGACTTCTTTTCTTCCAATTTAGTAGAAAAATAAAGATCTCCCTCGCTTTTAATACAAAAGTTTAACCGCTTATTTACGTATCCTTTCATGGCATTATATAAAAATCATTCGCCCCATAATAAAAAAAAAAAAAAAAAAAAAAAGAAAACACCGAATCACGACCACTACACTTCGCCAATGGCAATCCTCTTTCCCTCCTTTATCGAAAAAAAAAAAAATCCCTTCCGCGTGCGGAGTAATGTAAAAGGCATCAGACAAGCCACGTCTCGCAGAAATGCGCGTATACATACGTATACAAGCGCGGGGGCGCGCTCACACACGACAAAACACTTATTATACGCGTGTAACTCGAGTCCGCCGCCGCCGCCGCCGCCACCGCGCCAGAGATCAATACGCCTAATAGAGGGTATCTATAGCGAGCGAGCGCGCGGCGCGCAACCCGTGCTCATTTACTTAATTGTGTTCTATATAGCGTATAACCGAGGTAGCGCGCCTCGCCGCGACTCTCCCTACGCGTGTGTATATATATGTATAAGCGAGTTCGTGTTTTATCCCCCTCTCACTTAGGGTTGGCTGTGCACGCTCGTGCGCGTGTGTGTGTATGTGTGTGTATGAATTTATAGGCCGGGGCATGTCTCTGCGTCTTTTTGCGCGCGATCGAACCTCCTTTTGTTTTCATCTCTCCCGCTCGCTCGCTCGCTCGTAACGATACGGCGCCGACGTTTATATAGACAAACTGTATTATTAAAACTTCAATTCTTGGCTGGAAACCCTTTGAGATCGCCGGGCGGGGGAGAAGGAGGGGGCAGGAGAGTGGGAACGGAACGAACGCCCACGATGCCGGAGGATCGGCGCAGCGGAAAATACATTTCTTATAGAAAACAGCCATTTTCATTTATAAAGCAAACTCGACCAGCCATTTCACTCGATATATACGCCGTACAGCGGCGGCTGCCTGCTATATACGCTGCCGCTTTACTTAGCCGCGGATAACTTTTTTATTCCGCCGTGGCGGCTGCTGCTGCTGCTGCTGCTGCTGCTGCCTCCGCGGCGTATATATGCAATTTTTTTTTCATACTTTACAATATAAAGTTCGCGAGCGTTTACGGCCGAGAAATTTTTCATAATCGGATACGTAATTGGAAATTAAAATTTACCCCGCGCGCGCGGTCGTGTCATTTGGTCCTTTTGTTTGTTTTGTCTCTGTTAATATCTTTAGGCGCTATCAGCGTTCGACTCACGTATACTCACATGGCTCTACACGACTTTACGCGCGATCGCGCGCGATGTGTACCTTCTTTGCAATTAACTTGCGTTCATTAAATTGTATCATTTATGCCTTTACGAGGATGCATATAAAATATCGATGTGGCGCAATTTGCGGGTGCCCGGCGATAAAAGCTTATATATTCTATTCGATTAAAATAATTGGGTTATGAGCGTTATTTTATTATTTTTTTCTCTTTGTTTGGAAAAAAAAAAGACGGGGAAGAAGACTTGACAGACATTTCCTACGGAAAGTAGAATATTCAATGGTAAACTTTTAAATGCATACATTAATGTTGTCAGCTGAAAAGTTTACTTCTTGTCAAAAGCGTCACAATTTGCTCGCTGGAATTTCCATTGACGATATTCATGAAATCGCATAAAAATTTCACTCGAGAAAGTTGATTAAAAAGTGAGAGAGCGAAGAGGTTGATAAGATACTTTTTAGAGCTGAATATTGATGAGCATTTAAAATAAATATGCGGAGGTGATGAGGTTGAGGCGTCTCGTTAGAATTTCATTAATATAATTGGATATATAATATTAACTGTACGCGCGTCAATAAATTAATACTAGCGTATCAGAGAAATACTAGACATACATTAATTAGCAAATTATAATTGATATGCGCTAACCGCAGATAAAGGAATGAGGTAATGCTTGCAACATTAATCGCGAGACATTTAAATTTATAGAATTATTTTTCTTTTCTCGCGTACAATTTTTTCACTGTCTAATTTGCCATTTATTAACCATCTCTTTAAAATATATGTTAAAACATCATATTATCCGATACACCTCACTTCGCTGTGAAAAATCATAATATAAAAAACCAAAAATTCCAAGAAAAATCTAAGATCAAGAAAATCCTAAGAAAGCCATTAATCTTACAAGAAAAAGAAACCACCCCAAAGAAATCTCACAGCCAACCCCCCGACCTCCCGCATATAAACGCAGCTGAGCCACGTTTTCTCTCAGTCTACTCGTTCGCACGTGATGCGCCAAAAAGAGAGGCGCCCCCGCTCGCACTATATGGATCGCTGCTCTTTGGGATTTGCGCGCAGCGATCGCTCGCGCGCGGTGAGCAACAAAATGTCGACCGCAATTATGCTGCAATTAACTTGGAACACACATGCGAGAGAACTGCTGCTGCTGCTGCTACCACCGCGCGTACAGGTGGTTGGGGATTTTTGTATTTAGCGGTTGGCACACGGCGACGTGCGCTCGACGTTTACACGTTTACACGAGCGCGCGTGGCTGCATTATGCATGTTCGCGGTGACGGAAGAGAATTTAAACTAACCCCCGTCGCGCCACAAGCGAGTGAGCGAGCGCGCGCTCGCGTGAAAAAGAGGAGCGCAAGCGGTGACGGGGGGTGGGCGCAGTACACGCGTTCACGCGCTACTGTGGTATTACTAACGCGCTTTTCTCTCTCTCTCCCTCTCTCGCTCTCTCTGCGGTATATATGGAGTAAACAACGCGCTGGACTCTCTCGAAAACATGCCCGCGGTTTCGGCAAAGGGAAAATCGCATCGGGAGATTGATTTTTACTCATTTTGATTATGCGTGTGGATAGTCAATTGGGAGCTCGATGAAACGAGAACCTCACCTGTGCAGTGCTAAACGCATGTGTCACATTTGTGCTACGGTTAATGTAGTTGATTTTGAAACCGTCACACCACGTTGGCTGCACGGAGAAAAATTGTGTAGGAAAAATTACTATTTTCTATAGTAAATTTTCATGAAAACTACTACAATTTAGAGTAAAAATTGCTATTATTTTGTAATATTTTAATATATAAATAGTAATTGTTACTATATGTTGTAGTAATTTTCATGAGAAAATGAGTCTCTTCCTCGTTTACTACCAAAAATAGTAATTTTTTCAACCCAATTTTTCTAAGTTAGAATTAGGACGGCTCATGGCGTGATTAGTTTTTAGATACTCTAGCATACTGCATTATATAGCATTTAGAGATCCAGGATTTCTCACGTGCGGCTTCACGGAATACACGGATTCATTATTCGATTGCAATATAGCATAAATAAAGTTTAAGCACACGCATTACTGTTATTAGTATTATAAATAATATTGTTAATGTTATTGTTATAATAATTATTATTATTAATATACATTAATTTACATCAATTTGTTAACAAACATTTACAATTCAATCCTTGTTATCCTGCATTATGAGTGCGTGATAATTAATTATCAAATATTTTGTAAATAATTGATTCTCTGTACCTTCTCTTTCAGAATTGCGATGTTTAACGATCCATATTAAAAACGAAGACCGATGTATTATTGTTATTTTTGGCCGAAAATAAAAAGCTATATCTATCCATTTATCTATCTAACTATCTGTCTATCTATCTCTCTGTCCCCGTACGCGTAATAAATGCGCACTTTATCCCCTACACCTCTATTATTTCCCGAAGGCCGACAGAGAGTGCGAGAGAGAGAGAGAGAGAGAGTCCAAAGTCGCGATTTCGGAACGTTACCGCAGCGCGTTATCTCGCGGATGGGTGTTAAAGCAGTAGGCTAATATTTTAACGCAGACGGAAGGTATATCGGTACGGAGGATCGTGTTCAGTTTGTGAGGGGGGGGGGGGGCGCCGTGTTGGAGTGCTGAGCGATGGTATTTTCCAAGTGCAATTTGTACGGCGTAATTAGCATTTTAAAAGAACGGCGAGGTGTGAATAGCACACATTGTGATGATATTGAGAAATTATTTGTCGGCAGTTAGAATGGGGAAAAAAGTCGGTTTAACGGTCGAAAAAAAGGGGAATTTCGATATTTTATGTAACAAATAGTGAACCCGTATACAAAAAATATGCAACTGCAACTCCGCGATGTCTGTGCAATAGAGCGTAAAACGCTAGTGCCGTATCTGGGTCACGTATTTCGTGGTTTTTAATAGACTATTATTAGTGAATATAAATTTTTATTCTATCGTTAAAAGTGCGCAGCCTGAATTATTATTCGTTTTTGTTTCAGTTATTAGAATATAACTTTAGCCTCCGTTTCGCTCGGCGCTCGTAAAAATATCAAACTATATGAAAAGTCATTACCCGTTTCTTTTTTAATCGATATCTCAAATTCTATACTTTTGCAATGCGAGCGGAAAGTAATTTTATCGATTTAATAACGCAGTTTATAACCGTCGTGCGCATTAAATATACTATTTGAACCTGGCTAACTCGCGCAGGCAATCGATCTTAGCAGTCCAAGTTGTGCTTGATCTCGATTAATTTGCGACAAGTCTCGACTGTTGTCGTCTACACATGTCGTCCGTTTGCTTTCTCTGATTCGTTATGGCACGTGTATGTAATCCGGTTACGCTTCCACTGCATTATTCGCGATGAGAATGAATTTTCGGCTGTTGTATAATGTTATTAGTTAAACAATGAGTTTTCATCAAACAATTCTGCTGGAATTATTGCATGTTGAATTTAATAACAAACAACTTGATTTAACTTATTATTTGGGAGGTAGGTCTTTACATTAATTCGGTTCGTATTTTAAAGTACGTTTATGATATGTGAAACGGCTAATTTGTACAAAATTAATTAATCGCTAAATGTATTACAATAAGACACTTAATACGTAGCTACAATTTATTAAATAATATTTATTCACTTTTCATGTATATTATTGATAATTAAATTAGTACAGCCATAATAGAATTGACTTATTATAAGGCATTATCAAATTAGCTCTGGGATCTATAAAATAGAATAATGTGTACGTATATATGCAATAAGTATCACTTTGGGATAATATAGATGCTCTAGAGTAGTGACCAAATTTTCCACGAATATTCAATAATACCTTTTTGCGTCTATACAAATATCTATTTTAAGCGTCAATTTATCAATCTATTCATAAATTTTCCATTATAATTTTTATCTTCATTATACTTTTCGTATTTCATGCTAAATCACTGATCCTCAACTAACTCTTAATTGTTATGCTAATTGTTTTTAAAAATGAAAACACTAAAGTCTCCGGCCATTGAAATACTTAACAAAGAAAAATATGAATAAGAAGATATATAAGAATGACTTCTGAAAATGCAAATACTTTATTTACATATTTAGCGCTACACGACTCGTATACGTATAATAGATGACTCATGCATTTTTTCTTTAAAAAAATAATTTACATTTTTTAATTAGTTTCATATGCATAAGGCTTGATTTTATTTTTATCTTCCACTTTACAGCGAGCGATCAATAATTTTATGTTATCCAAAAATTTTCATTTCCGCGGCTTCTCACACGGTATATATTTATATAATTATACAAAATTAAAACATAAACT
Organism: Torymus aiolomorphi; assembly: GCA_036365515.1. Classification (NCBI taxonomy): domain Eukaryota; kingdom Metazoa; phylum Arthropoda; class Insecta; order Hymenoptera; family Torymidae; genus Torymus; species Torymus aiolomorphi. The sequence goes on from CM070876.1 coordinate 27,240,095, forward strand.
TTCATTTCCGTTACACTCTAGCATCAGATTACAACAATATTCTTCGTTCCAAAACACCACCATCCACGAAGATTAGATAGTTAGCGTACGAGAATTAATCGAAACTCCTCGCGGCCGGCAAATAAGTTTTAATATATCTATATAGGCAGGAGGCAATTGGGAGTCGCATGCGCGGCTAATATGAAATATTTTTGTCGTGCTATGGAAATAAATTGAAAAGTCAAAAAGAATAAATCAATAAAGAGGCGAGAGAGAGAGAGAGAGAGAGAGAGAGAGAGAGAGAGAGAGAGAGAGAGAGAGAGAGAGAGAGAGAGAGAGAGAGAGAGAGAGAGAGAGAGAGAGAGAGAGAGAGAGAGAGAGAGAGGTGAACGAAAAAATCATTAATATTTCACGCAGTTATTTTACGAACTGGGGGAGAGAGGGCAACGTGTGTGTACAAGAGAGAAACAGGATTGGTTTGTTGGCATTTCACACGGGTATGCGTCGAATCAAAATGTACAATGCAGGCAAATCATTTCGAATATTTCATAATGGGTGCGAAATATCATTAGCTCCGATAGCGAACCGAGTGAGAGGGAGAGAGAGACAGAGAGAGAGAGAGAGGGAGAGAGAGCCGGGCGGGAGCGGGTTTGCGCATCGGTGACATTGCACATGCATCCGCATACATACTGCATTTCTCTGTGGCTCCCGTACGCACTACGTGTGCACGCACGCGCGTATAACTCGCCCTCTCTCTCTCTCTCTCTCTCTCTCTCTCTCTCTCTCTCTCTCTCTCTCTCTCGTTCTGTAATATAAGGGGAACGGGGTAGAGAGTCGGGGGTGGCGGGAAAACGCGCGCGCGTGTGCGTATATTGCGAGGGAGAGAGAGGGCAGTCGAACGAGCAGAGAATAGGAGAGAGAACGGGACAACGGAAGGATTGAATAAGGGGAAGGAAAAAATGAACACCGCGTGGCGGCAGAGGCAGCGATGAGAGTAGAGAGAGGAAAAAGGAACCGCGCGGGGACGTAGTAAAGAGAGCGGTTAAGGTAGTTGAAAGGGGGCGGGGGGAAGAGAGTACCGATGGAGTGCGTACCGAGCGTTATACGTGTATAGTCGAATATGTAGCGACGGTAATCGAATTATGAAAAAAAATACGGGGATATATATAGATATATCTATATACATATACAGAGGGTAGGGATCGGCTGGTAAGTGCGTAAGGGAGAGGAGAAACTGGGAAAGAATTTACAAAGAGCAAGCGAGAAAGAGAGAGATGGGCGGATAGAGAACGGGAGACAAAGAGAGATGCATACCGAACGCGCATGCGGATGCTCGTCACGAGGCGCATATTCGAGCAAGCGCGCGTGCGGTAGGCACGCACTCGCACGCATGCACGAGAGAGAGAGAGAGAGAGAGAGAGAGAGAGAGAGAGAGAGAACGCTATATACCGCGAGAGCGCGCGACGCGTCCTGACGCAGGCTAAATTACGTTTCCCATAACGCGTTTAGCCGCGAATCACATTGCGAGCGATCCGTATAACTCGAATAAAATGTACCAATAATTTGACTATACGCGCGGAATCCACGCATGCGGCAGCTACCCAGAATCCCCCCCCCCCTCTCTCTCTCACTCTCTATCTCTCTCTTGCCCGCCGCGGTATATATATACGATTGTTCGAGAGCTCGCAATTCTCCGATGAGATTCGACACATTCGTGTGCAGGGGGTGAGCGAGCCAGTTAAAAAAATAATAACAATTACGTGTCCGAGCAGATGTAAAGAATGGGATAAGAAATATGTGATCATGGAATTTTCTCATTATTGCATGAAGCTTCGCGCGTGCAGCTCCTCTCTGTACGCGCGCAAAAAAGAGCGAACTTACGCGTGGGCGGGGGTGGGTGATAGGGGTGAGAGAGCAGATAAAATAAAAGTGCACTCGGGCAAAAAAGATTTATCGCCGCACCCCCTTCCGCGCGCGCGTGTATCGAGCATTTTTCTTCATTACAATAAAGAATAAAAATAAAAGCGAAAAGATAATTAAAACTGTATCCTCGTAAATTTTTAAAAGGATGTCGAGCAATTTTCATATTTTTTTCGCGCATATTTTTTTTTTTTTTTTTTTTGTTGTTTTTCGAAAAGAGCAGCCACAGCCGCGCAGGGACGAATGAATGCATAAAAGTTTGAAACAAAACAAAAAGAGAAAAAAAAAACGAAAACATTTGCAATAAATCGTGAAAATGAATTACGTCACATATGTTGTATATATGCATATATACAAAAGAAAAAAAAAAACAGAAATCCCGCTTGAAAAGTTTCATTTCCTGGGTGCTTTTAGGATGGAGCGAGAAGAACCAAGACTGCACTAACTCAGCCAAGTTTCCGCATCTGTAACCGATATGGAAAAAATCGGGAGGCTCGCGCACGCGCGCGTTCGCACTCGAGACACCCGAACAAATTTGATTTGGCATCGGTGCGGCGATCGAGAGCACAACGCCGATGGCTCTATGCAAATCTTCAGAATGGCTTGGCGCCTTTTTCTGCCTCCCTCTCTCTCCCTCTGTATAAACACATACACACGCGTGTGCGAGATGATAGAGAAAGAGAGAGGAAGAGCGCGTACAAGGGCTGCTGTAAATCAATGTACGACATGCGCGAGTACTCGAGTGTGTACGTCTCTTTGAGAAAGCGTTCTGCTGAAGTAATTAGCATCATCGTCGGTCTTCCGTTTACTTGCTCGATTAATACAGAGTTACATTCGATTTCCTTTCGGGGATATTTTAAAATATTTAAAATGCTCATTACGTGAATTCACAGTTTAAAAATTCCCGTGCGCCTCGAAAACAGCCGCAGATGCGCATTTCTTTGCTATTAGCATTTGCAGAGTGTGCTATCCAGTATATATATATATACGTATAGAGGAGAGCGATAGAGGGAACAAGTACTTTAGTATAGTATAGGAAAGTACGCGCTCATGCTGCACATTAGACTCGATCAGGTCAGGCCGGTCACCCCCCCCCCTCTCTCTCTCTCTCTCTCTCTCTCTCGATCTTTCGATAACCTCGTCATGGTATTGGCGATGTCGGAGTGAGAGAGGGCTGCTGCAGCTAGTTCTACCAGCACCACTACTACTACCATACTCGGGAATCGCCTCGTGCGGCCACTCCAGTTGCATTGCGGCCTACACCGCGTTCTCTCTCTCTCGCTCTCTCTCCACGTACACACATCGGCCGCGTTCACTCAAACAAGCGCACATTTCATTCGGCCCTCTCTATGTGCGCGAGCGTATACGTGCGCGCGCGGGCTCTCTGTAGTTTCCTAGACGCAAATACGCGCCCGCGCGTGTATGGGTATATATACATCGATAGATGGAGAGCGAGAGAGAGGGAGGGAGAGAGTTGGCCTCTGCCTCCGGCCAGAGATATCGTTAGCATGCCTTGCTAATCACGGACTCGATAATAATACCGTGATTGATAGGACGAACCTCGAGCTTCGCAGAGCTGCTGCTGCTGCTGCTGCCCTCCTCCTCCAACGCCGCCGCCGCCGCTGCTGCCTCCTCCTCCTCTTCCCCCCTCTCGCATGCAGAGTCCTCGAGCCCTCGAACGCAGCGGGTTACGTTCCACCCCTCGAGAGTCACTTCGGACATCGCCCCCGCCCTTCCACCTACCTCTCTCGCACTCTCTCTCCCTCTCTCTATTTCCATTCTATCTTCCTCCCTCCGTTCTCTCTCTCTCTCTCTCTCTCGTGTGCTGCAGCGATAGATAGCGCGCATCTCGTTCTTTTTCTTCGACTTTTGTTTGCATTTTTACTTTGATTTTCATTTTCGCCGACTCACTCGCTCTCTCGCCATCAACAAATATTAATACACTTTTCTTCAGAGGGAGGGTGAGGCGGGGTGAGTGTATGCGGGCGATGCATCCTCGAGCCGCCCTCTCTCTCTGCGCGAAATCGCATTTGCGCTCGTCCCTTTCGACGAGCTTTATTACATTTTATTAATCAGAGCGCGCGAGTATCTATGAACGAGGAAAATGCGGAATTGAAAGGGGAAGCGAGAGAGAGTGAGAGAGAGAGAGAGCACGAGCGCGCGGCCCCGCGGAACGGAAAAATCGAGATTGCCGGCTATTAAATTATTTTGTCTCAAATTTTTGCAAACGAGGGACCAGCCAGCACTGCGCGTCCACTCGCGCTTTTAATACTTGTTTGATGGGTATATTTTTCTAAACGTATTCTGATAATGAGTTTTTCTGGAAAAAGTTTTTAATTACTTTCGAACGAATAAGTCGAACGAGATTTCGCGTTTACTTTATGGGGTACGCAAAGTATATAGTCGATACATTTAATATAATGATAAGTAAATTTTGTCTGGAGAGCGTTTCGCTTTTAAGCGTTGAAATATTTAAGCGGTTGAAAAGATGATTTTAATGGAAAAAAAAAACATTTTTCGAAGAAAGTTTTGTATAAATAAAGATTAAAGAAAATCAAGGTACTTAACATATCAACGGCTTTGTAAAAAAAACGGCACCAACTTCGAGTCTGCTCCGAAAAGATACCAGCAAAACACCAGCTCGGAATTGACTTCAAAAAGGTACCAACTAAAGAGAAGAAAATTTTCACTATCGATTTTCAAATAAAAGTTTTATTTTCATCAATGTTTGTTAAGCACTTTATGCGTTTTCAAATGATCTGAGATACCTTTTTACGCGCCCACAAGTTTAATTGAAAAGATCTCTACCTACCTTTCAGTTAGTATAACTTTCCGAAACGAAGCATTCCTTTGACCCCCAATCAAACAAATCCCCAACAAATATGATAAATTCACTTTGAAATCCACACCCTTTCATCGTTCTTAACCCCCCACCCCGTACAAATCAAGAATCGCAAGCTTGCATGCGGGCTCCGTATCCGTCCCATATCATCATCCCCCAAACAAGCTCCCCGAGCATCAGCCTCTCTCCCGTTCCCCCCGTCCATCCCTCGAAATTTCGTCCACCTTGTCCTCCACCTCCTCCGCCTCCCACCCCCTTCTCACTCTCTCGTTTCCTCAGGTTAACTGCTTACGAGGAAATCCGGCTGATTCGCACTGTGCGCGCGCGTGCAGTTGTGCATACGTAAACACGCAGGGCCGAGGACATCACCACTACTACCACTAGCACCACGAAAATCGATATAGCTAGGTGCTCGCGCACGTGCGAAGCTTTGCGTATATATGCGTTTTAAACGGGTGAGCGAGCTTACACTATAGCACAGCAGCAGCAGCACTACTAATACTACTACTAGCAGAACTGTCCCGACGTCTCTTACTTTGAAAGCGAGCGCGAGAGAGAGAGAGAGAGAGCACGTGCGTGGGAGGCCGCCCGGGCTATGATACCATTAGCATCGGTGATTAATGTATGCTGAAGCTTGTTTCACGCTGCGGTGTGCGGCTCTCTCTCACGCGCGCGCGCGCGAGCTTTCGTGTAGCCGATGATTGACTTGGCAGAAGCGCGCAAGAGAGAGAGAGAGAGAGAGAGAGAGAGAGGGAGAGAGAGAGAGAGAGAGAGAGAGAGAGAGAGAGAGAGAGAGAGAGAGAACGCAAGAAAGAAAGAGAAAGAGAGAGAGAGGGAGAGAGTGAGTGAGAGAGAGAGAGAGAGAGAGAGAGAGAGAGAGAGAGAGAGAGAGAGAGAGAGAGAGAGAGAGAGAGAGAGAGAGAGAGAGAGAGAGAGAGAGAGAGAGAGAGAGAGAGAGAGAGAGAGAGAGAGAGAGAGAGAGAGAGAGAGAGAGAGAGAGAGAGAGAGAGAGAGAGAGAGAGAGAGAGAGAGAGAGAGAGAGAGAGAGAGAGAGAGAGAGAGAGAGAGAGAGAGAGAGAGAGAGAGAGAGAGAGAGAGAGAGAGAGAGAGAGAGAGAGAGAGAGAGAGAGAGAGAGAGAGAGAGAGAGAGAGAGAGAGAGAGAGAGAGAGAGAGAGAGAGAGAGAGAGAGAGAGAGAGAGAGAGAGAGAGAGAGAGAGAGAGAGAGAGAGAGAGAGAGAGAGAGAGAGAGAGAGAGAGAGAGAGAGAGAGAGAGAGAGAGAGAGAGAGAGAGAGAGAGAGAGAGAGAGAGAGAGAGAGAGAGAGAGAGAGAGAGAGAGAGAGAGAGGAGTACATACAGCCTCTCTACCGAACCTTAACTCACTGCCCCTGTGTATACATATGCAGCAGTTCTGTATCTTCGACTCCGTGTGTATATGACGCATGTGTATATAGTATGGTTTCTATATAGATTCGCGAAAATAACATATATATAGTGGAAGCCGCGGAAAGTATCGCGCGTAACGCGACCTCGTGCGTCATCGCTGTAGACTTTCATCGCGCATTTGTGTATATTATACGTGTGTAGCGAGGAGAAGCAATTTTCATCAGACGAAAGGAGAAAGATAGATCAAATTTTCATTCTATTAGGTAAACGCGCGCCGGCCGCCGATCTCTCCGTCATGTTCGCGCACGTACGTATGTACGACTGACGTTGAATTAGCCTTGCGTCGTCGCCTGCGCAAATTAAGCGGCTGCGATGTAAATTTTTGCTCTAAAAATCCCAGGCATATATAATCCGCTGTACCGCGCTCTACTACCGCGTTATCAATGAAATCGGTTGTGCGAGTGTATGTACAGTGTATAGTATTGTATGCAACAGCTGACTGAGGTCTCGGGCTCTCTTTCCTCCGCTCTCGTAAAAACGTCGGCGGGCCGGAGTGACGGGCGGAAGCGCGAAGACGGACAAGGCCAATTCTTTATATTAGTGTGCACAACAATGCACGAGCGCGTCTAATGTCAACGAACGGAACAGATATGATAATGCGCTCGTCTTTCGTTCACGCTTGCCTGACCCTTTCCTCCCCCTCCTTCACTCCGCGTCTGCGTCTCTTCATTTTTATTTTCACCAATGTTGAAAAGATCTCGGTGCGTTATATTTTGCGAATTTTGTAATGTACTTTGAAATTCGTATACTTATAGGGGAGAGTTGCCCAGTGGTGGCATGCCCATAGCATTTCCGGCCGTAGCTTTTGATGTTATGGGTCAAAATTAAAGTGAAAAAACAAATTAAATGGTCCTTGGAAGGTTTTCTGTAAAGGGATGGATAATTTTTTTTTCCAATTATTTTAATAATAAGATACTTGAAAAAATTAAAAAGTTGGTTTTTTAGGATCCCATATAAAGTGTTCCAAGGTTTTGGCCCCCATGTATTTTTATTACCATATATAATTGTTATATACAGTCATTAAAGTTTAATATTAATTTATCTTAAAATAAATTTGAAAAAAATAAAATAAAATTTACTTTAGTTTGCATCAACACTCAACATATGTCTATATGTAATACAAGTACGGCTGATCACTAATTGACTGACCAATTCGAAGCAAAACAGCGACCAAGACGTTTTATCAATTCGGAAAAAAGTTGATTTCTTTATTCCCGCCTATGCGGGAATAAAGTAACATAGACTAATTTTGTTACGTTTATGGTGAATTGGGTTAAAATTAACAAAATTATAACAGATAAATACAAAGTAACTTTTCAAATCTATGAAATGGCCACAGTGGAGATGGGAATAAAGTACTATAAGTAGCACGGGACTAACGTCGATCATTCCCTTAGGTAATCCCTGCCCTCGTTTTGCTAGTGAACTCAGCCGCGGGAATAATCTGCGACTTTAGTCCCTTGTTACATAATGTACTATAATATATTCCCATTTCAACTAAAATGGCCACTTTTTTCCCTGAAAAGCGGGATCAAAGTTATACTTGTTTCACTCTTTTACTTTATTCCCGCATTCCGCTAGAAAAAACTAAATTTGCGGGTAAAAAGTGAATTCAATATAAACTAGGATAAATATCGTCTGCCGCCCGCGTTTACAAACACTTCGCATCTTTCCGTTGGTCTCAGTTTCCAAGTCAAGAAAGTGTCCACAGTTGAGATGGGAATAAAGTACTATATGTAACTGGGGGAAAAAGTCGATGATTCCCACGGGTGATCACTGTCCGAGCAAACGAAGCGAAGAGCGACTTCTTTCCCTTGTTACATAATGTACTATTATTCTCATCTTAACAAAAATGGCCACTTTTTTCCTTGAAAAGCGGGATCAAAGTTAGACTTGTTTCCCTCTTTTAACTAACTTTACTTTTTTCCCGTATTTGCAGAGAAAAAAGTAAATTCTGTATAAACCTAGCCAAATATCGTTTAATGTGCCGATGCCCGCCGCCCGCGTTTACAAACACTGCCCATCTTTTAGATGGTCTCACTTTCCAAATAAAAAAGTGGCCACAGTTATGATGGGAATAAAGTACTATATGTAAGTCGAGAGAACTGGGACCTAAATGGGGACGTTACTCGAACCCTATATTGGGACAATACTTTGAAATGTACCCCGCTTTCGGGTATAGGGAACTATGAGACGCCTAAAGTTGGACAAAGATTTAACTACTTACTGTACTAAAGCGTAACCTCAAAAAGTTTTTATGCCGTTTGCAATCAATTTGAAGAGTAAATTAACATAATATTGACGTGACTACATACTTGACATCACAAATAATACGAACAAAGTAATGCCGTTACCCTATTTTACCCTATTTTACGGCTGCTCCGCTTTCGGTACCATTTTCAGTTTGTCCTGCATTAGGGTACTTCCCGTCTGTAGCACGGGATGAAAAGCTATTTTAGACTTGGGTCAGCTGTTTTCAGCACTCAACTCCAACTCCTGATGAACACCACATCCTTCGTTGAAATGTAACTTATTTTCTCCTCTTGTAGCACAACGTACGATTGACACTGATTATTGTGACAATACTGCATTCTAATGTAAGTTTATGAATTTTGTATTTGAAATATTGGGCACAAAATTTGTTTAATAGAATAATATTCTACATCTAACCATATAGTTGTCCGATGCCGTCACATATCGTCGGAGGCGAGAAGTGCGTCATGGCCACTTTTAGGCGATGACCATGAGTGTGTAACTCTCGTCTATTACTCATCACCTCTATTCGAAAGCCACACAATTCTCATTCTCTAACTTTATTCTTTTTACATATATTTATATACTTTTGTACCCTAAAAAGTGCAATATGGGGAGGGGGGTAGTTCTACCCCTTAGGTCCATCAAAGATACCCCCCCCTCTCTCTCCTTTCTTTCTCTTTCTTTCCGTCCACCATGCATGCGCGTGCATACACACACACACACGCACAAACATCGTGGGCACAGCAGCGGTGAAAATTCACGAGAGTCTAGCCTTTGGGCTACACACAGCTCCGCACGCACAGCTGCGCCCGCGTACTTGACCATTAATTATGCAGTGTCGAATTGCTAATGTCGAGGCCCGTAAAACAAACAGCGCTCTCGCATTAAATCGAACCGTAAACAAATAGCCTGCCGCACACGCGCTACCTAGCTCTCTCTCTCTCTCTCTCTCTCTCTTCCTCTCTCCGTGCTGGTCAATTACTCGCTGGTTCGCTCTCTCTCGAAATCGAAAATCGGATCGATCGATCGGCCTCGCGCACACGTGCATGACATACACAGACGCACGTATACGTACTTGAGTGCGGTGGTACTGTAGGGACCTCTGAAGAAAGGCAACTGCAACGTCGACGACGTCGACGACGTCGAACCTATACATAGATACACGTACGTACGTACACGGACGCACACACGCACGTATATACAGAGAAGTGGTGGCGGCTTACAAAGCGGCGCCCCCATTACGTATTTATTAACTTTACGAATTTATAGATGCCTCATGGGCGCGCAGCCCCCGTGCCCAGCGGCTCCGACGCCGTCGTATATAGTCGTGTGCTTTCTCGCGTTCTCCGCCCTTCTTCCGCGTTCCCTCTCTCTCTCTCTCCCTCTCTCTCCCTCTTTCGCTCTCGCACACGCTGCTTCTTCCGCGACTTGCGCCGGGCCAATACTCGTCGGCGGCGGCGGCAGCCGGTATTAAAATGAATTATTTAATATTAAACTTGGTAATTTTTAACGGGCGCCGTTGCAGAAATTATTTATGATCTACTTCAGCCCGAGCGAGCGTCTCTCGACCTCGTCGACCTTCCCCTCTCTTTCTCCTCTCTCTCTTTCTCTCTCTCTCTCTTAGGGTTTTCACCCCTTTTGCAGTTGAGATGCAGCGTCGGCGGCGGTTGCGAGAGAGCGAATAAAGCCGCTGTTCCGCCGTAGACGCGCGCGGAAATGTCTTTCGCGAAGGTCAACGAGGATCGAGTGCTTCCCAAGTTCCGGCTTTGCGATGATGCTCGGGAAGTTTGCCCGACGATCTAAAATTGTTTTGGGTTCACACCTCCAGGGGCTTTATTTTTTTTTTTAACAGGGAAACACGACGGTTTAAATTCACACTCGAAGAAAAGTACGGCGAGCAAGTATATAATAGAGTATTATCTTTTTGAACTATTATGTCATTCGACTTTGTACAGAAAGCAGAGCTCGAAGAATCTGATTTCAACGATTTATTTTAAAATACAGAAATGGCTATTCGACACGTAACTTACGGCGTCATTTGTTTACGTAAGTGGTATAACACGTCTCGTCGAGACATCACGCTCGACAGTTTTTGAATATTAACATTCTGAACTTTTCGACATCGAAAAGTTTTCACTCCGCGAAATCGGATTATCTGTGTGATTGCCAGGTGACAAATGAAATTAGCAAAGATTTTTACATATGAAGAACATATAAAAAATGAAAGAATCATAGATTCTTTTAAAATAAAGTTTTGAGAAGGATTTTTAATAGATTACGATTATAAACCGAAAATAGACTCAGTCAGATTCTAGCAAGACTAATTCAATTCATTTCAATTCACTTGACGCGACCATTTTTCAGCGCAAATTATTCATTGTCTGTTATTAGAAAAGAATAAGAAGAATATGTTAGATACAAAATAAACTTATTTTAGAGCTTGTTTGGAATAATAATTGTTCTCCCTCTCAAGATATAATCCAGCTAATCAATTCAAAACTAGAGCCAATTTAGCGCGCTAAAATACTAAAATCGATATACCAGAGATTATATAAGCATTATAATATTGAATAACCCTCTAACTAGAAGTTCCACGTATAAATCCAGTCGGAATCATTCATATTATGCATTTCTTATATTATTATATATACCAGCCGCACATTAGTTTCGTATGCGCACCCGCGGTAGAGATACAGACGCCGGGGCTTTCTCTCACCCTCTAGCGCGCGCTAAACAGATTTATTTTTCGGCGCTAACATTAATTAGTGAATTAATTAATTAACGTGCGCGGGCATAATAATATCGAAATCCTATCTAAACAAACAAGAGAGGGAAGTGCACCCGTTGTGCGCGCGCGTGTGCCTGCGTATGCGTTGCCGGAACGAGCGAGCGAGCGTGCTGCAGGAATGATTAGCGCGATTGCGAAGCGCGATATGCGATACGGCGTTACGTCGATACAGCGCGATATCCGCGCCACACATATAAACTATATATGTATATATATATATATATGCGTGTGTGTGTGTATGTATTGCATCGCCCCGTTCGTTCCCAATGCTCTGTGCGTTGCTGCTGCTGCTGCTCGGCCCGTATTAATTATTACGACGCGAAAGGCAAATAATTATTATAATTGTCCGGCATAATGACAGAATTCGCGCAACGCGACGATTATTATTGCCTAGCACCTAAATACATTAAATGAATATATATGTGCGCATGCGTCCACGCACGTATAATATACAATATATATATTATACGTACGCGACCGAGTGAGGAGCGGGCCGTACGCGCGCGTGCATACATATATATATACATGGCATATGTGAATTTAGTATGTGTGTGTGTGTGTGTGTGTGTGTGTGTGTGTGTGTGTGTATACTTATATATATATACTAATGGTGCAGCGAACGCGCGGGCATAGCGAGTTAGCAGTGAGCTTTTGTCTGCTGATTGGCTGCTCCCATAAGTAAATCAACTGCTTTCCAAGAAATCGCGACGTGACGTAACGCGCAAACTGCACGCGTCCGATGCGGCTGCGCTAACGCACACTCGCTCATTAGATCAAATGGAATATAAATCCTGGCTAGTTGTACCTGTTTTCCCGGATGATGAGACATTTAGAGATATAATATATTATACTCTGCGTCAAATTAAACTTGGAATGCACGATTACTTATTTGTATATACATAATGTAATATAACAATCGCCGAACGATCATTCGAAAAAGAGTCGTGTACGTATTATACACGACAGCTGTCGATGGAAGGATATCTCGGGAGAGATAAAGACACGCGCGCAGGTGATATGGGCGTGAAAAAAAAGAGAAACGAAGAAGAAAAAAAGAAGAATCGACCGGAGGGCGTAAGGTAGCCGGCGCTCATCTCTCGCACGTCTGCGCGCGCCGACGTATAATTCCTCCGTATTTGCCGAAGAGATATGTATATTATACCTCTTGGCCATCGTGTACAACGTCGTACACGCGAGAGCTGGGGCGAGAGAGAGAGAGAGAGAGAGAGTGAGAGAGCAGCGCAAGCGAATTCGCGAGGTCGCGCGAGCGCATGCTGCAATTTTAATCCCAGAGGAGGGGTGCGGGGTGGCGAACGCCTGTTTCGCGCCTCCGCTGTTTAGATATAGGCCTCTGTATTTCACCCTTTGTTCGCCCTTCGTTTTGCTCTCGCCCGACCTGGCGCCAACACGCATGCAATGTTACATATATATATACGCGAACGCGGCGGGGATTTTCGCGCGGATGAGAAACGACGCGAGCCGGATCAGCTTTTGCATACACAAAACTTATACCTCCGGCCGGCCGCCACCGCCGAGTATAAAACCTAATTCGCCGATGCGCGCCACGCGTGTGGAGTAATCGAAATTTGCGAGAGGAAAAGGCAGTGTGGAGTCCTTTTTTTTTGGAGAGTGGAATTCGAGTGTGTTACCCCCGGATTCGTACGTATACACGAGCTTTGTGTTTCTTTCTTGTTTAGAGACTAGACTCGGGATTAATATTTTTGTCTATGTTGTGCGTATAAAGGGGGGGGGGGGGATAGAGTGGGGAATGTGAAAAAATGTGCCGGACCAGGTGGTTTTTTTGCCTCGATTCAGGGAAAGGCGAAGGGGGTGGATTTGTTTCGGGATGTAGAGCGTTGGATGTTGTTATAACTGGGACTAGATAGTGAATTAGCCTGTGAGCGCGCGATGCAGTATAACGATATTTTGTATTTTTCATAAAGATAGATTGGTTAGAATTTAGTTTTGGGGAAGGAACGACGGGATCGGCGAAAATTCATAATTAAGCGTTTAAAGTTTGATAAAAGCCGTAAGAAGTTTATGCCGGTGATAATTCCCTGATGGAATTAGCCGCGGCACAGGATGCACGGAGAAGGATTCGAGGTATATATATAAGAATTCGCGAAATTAATGTTATTTGAAGCGCGGTAATCGCGATCGTTTCGATGTATATGTGCTTGTAAATTGCGTTTTGCCGAAAAATGTTTGCATGTTTTCTTGGTGATTCAATCTAGTAAAGTATATTTGCGGTGTACAGGAAATTGGTTTAATGGTATTATGAATTTACGAAATCTCTTGCGAAGCTTTTCATAAATAGCATCATATCCCCGTTAATCAAATAGTTTTGTATCGACTTTCTCTTCGACTGTTAAATACTGTAGACACTGCAACATTCTCAAATATTTTCTTCTGCAATCACAATTGCACCACCGTGCGCTTCTTCCATTACATTAGACTTTTAAAAATATGTGAATTTGAATATTATTACTCTTTTTCCAAAGAAAAGTTTTGCCAAAAGAATATACCATTCAATTTACTATTTATACGCAAACATCTTGCGGAGATCATCTTTCACGACACACTCCGCATAAACATTCGCATATGCTTACCTAATTTGCACACAGTGACAACTTGACATTACTTCGCGATGAAAAAAAAAAAAAAACATAAATAAAGAAATAGGTGAGAAATGAAAATTTTTCAAATCACCGATTGACCCGCGAGCGACTGGGTCACGGTTACGGCATACGCAATGAGCATAACAACAAATACACTCTTATAACAAAGTCTTTATATCGCCAGCCGCTCAGCCATTCCTTCTATTTCTTAAACAATTGTTTAGCATCGCGAAGAATGGCCGTGTTCTTAATAACCGCGCTGACCTCTCTCACGGGGGTTGGCAGAGGCAGAGGGAGAGAGTGAGAGAGAGCGGGAAAGAGAGAGAGCGCTGTGATTGCAGTGCAGGCCCCCTGAGCAGTGGGCTGCTCCGCAGCGGCGGCACGCTATATACCGCTACCGACATTTAATAATTTATATAGCAGCGTCAATCACAATTTCCCGGACGTGAGCGCGAGCGAGCGCGCGGGGGGAGGCGCTAGTGCTGATGAATATTCAAAATCTAACCGCTTTAATTGCCCGGCTACTGCTCGTTAGCTAATATTACCGGGAGAGAGATGCAATCGTGTATGTGTGTGTGTGTGTGTGTGTGTGTGTGTGTGTGTGTGTGTGTGTGTGTGTGTGTGTGTGTGTGTGTGTGTGTGTGTGTGTGTGTGTGTGCATGTGAGGGAGAAAGAGTGAGTGCGATAATGAAATATCGTATTTGGCGCTTTCTTATGTAATTATGACACGATTCTTCGTCACGAGACGTAATGTTGTTTTTCGGTCAACGGTACATAAGGTGTACGAGAGCAACGACATCGGTGTGCTTGTGTGCGATGAGGAAAAATTGAGTTTCCAATCTTACGTGTCTATTCTTCATGTGATATTCGAGCCGGTTATGTTTAGCGGCCCTCCCCTCTCACATGAGTCCGCGCACGGCCGCCGCGTGCATAATTCAAGTACGCCCGAGCTCGCACTATTGTTCTACTTTTTAAACGCGCGCGAAATTAACAAGTTGATTCAACACAAATTTAGATTTATGATCCAATATCATGTGAAAATAGTGCGTAATACAATGAAAACAGAGATACGCGCGTCCTGCGATTGCTTTTTAAATATTTCTACGAACGGGCGCGCACACGCTTTGTAATTTTTCAAATATAAATATTACAGAGAGCTGGTTCATTGTAATATTTAGTTTCGTTCAGGAAATTACATAATTGAATTTTTTTAAATTACAGGTTGAATTTTCGACCGTTTCACGAAGGCAAAAAATTATTATTTGTCTTAAACGCAATTTTGAAATTAAAACTCGAATTTCAATTGCATCATGCAAAATATATTTATTTTAACACTTATTTTAATCGTGCTATGTTTTTTTTAACTCACTAAGAGTGGATTTTTTGTAGAATTTTTCATATATACTTATATATTACAGTGTAGAATTGTATTTTTATGTACATGGATTTGACATGTAATTATTAATTTTATGTATGTTATAAAAGAAGGTCAAAAGGAAAATCAAATTGTATTTTACAGTTTACAATTATATTTTGATGTATCTGTATTTGACATGTAATTATTATTAATTTTATGTATGTTAAAATAAAGTCAAAAGAAAAATCAAATTATATTTGAAAAGCATAAGTTATTGTTACAACCGGCCCATATGCGATTTGAAAACATCAAACGAAATGCGGGTATGCTTATGTAGAATCGATTGACACTGTTACTCTCAATTATTCTAAAAAAGGTTACTTCAATACACTTCGATCCGAATATATCCGAACAAAATAACCATTCGCCCTTTTAATTGGCGTTTTTATAAATAACTAAATAGTAAAAAAAACATAGGTCATTATTGTTATCCCTATGAAAATTAATTTCGAGTAGTTTTTATTATTATTTTATCAGTTTAAACAATGAAAGCGATTTATAAACAAATTAACATAGCTATATTTATTAGGATTTTCAGTTTTTCAGTGCTATACAATATTATTTGTTTCGATTTCGAATATTTACATTTATTTATTATGATAATGCCAAGCTTTTCCTTCAAATTTAGATGTTTTGACGCATAAATTTTAAAAACAAGCAAAGATTTAGCGGAAATAGTGCACCTGGAGTGCCAAATGATAAAATTCAGAATTTTACACAATTGGTATGATAATAAAACATTTCAGATTTGGTAGGATGTTCATAAATTAAATAAGTAATTATTATGGCAGTTTAAAAATTACATATAGGTGTAATAACAATTAATCTGATCACCTTTCAAATCTTTCACCATTCAAAAACGTATTTAGAAGGTGAAAATAAGTAGGAAACACCTGGATGGAGCGAAATATTTCATTTTTTAACAATTATTGTGAAAATATTTTTGATAATTTTCATACGTTATATTTAATCGACTAAGGAAGGGTTTGATTCTCTCCCCCATTATGTGACCTATCGTATACTTTGCAGACCTTAATATTTTATTATAACTTGATCAATACGATCTCAAAACAAATATAACCTGTTTCTAATGATTTATTTTGAAATGTCTATATTGTACCCCTATTAAAATTCTATTAATTAAATTCGATGTTTTGGACAGTAGGTGAAGCGTTACATTCGTAAATATGATTTTCGTAATTTAGAATTTCGATATTAAGAACAATCTGCATTATCATATGTCGAACTGAAAAATGTCTATAGTTGACTTCAATTTTATAGTGAATCGTCGAAACTTTGGACCCCCCCCCCCCGAATGTGAGACATCCAAACTGAATTATTTCAATGACCCCACAGGCATAACCCTGGGCGAATGCGGGGTAGATGATAGGTAGGAAAAACAGGTTTATAGGAAGAGAGGTCCTCAGGATAAACGTATAGGTTATGGTGTAATAATAGGTAAAGGAAAATAAAGGTGTGAGAGGACACAGGCTAGGCCAGTAGGCTGTGTGGAAACCACCAAATAACTTGATTATTACTATACTTAACAAATATTGTAAATTCAGTGATTCTTTGAAGAGTAATAACAATAATGTATATCATTCTGCAAATTTCAAATAGTTTTATTTATGGTACCTTTAAAAATTCTTGGAAAGAAAATTTAATTAAATTTGCTAAATTTTTGTACCGAAGTATCTCACCCGTTCTGGAATGAAAATTTTTTCATTAATTAAAGCTTAAATTGAACAATTTGGCAACTAATTTTAGATTTTTTTTGCACATTTTTGCAACATAAATATTTACAGAGTTGAAGAAGTATCATTTTTTAATAAATTAAGGCACGTTTGAATTAGCTAGCTCGTACCTCGAGAGGAAGGGACAACCCAAACAAGTTGCTTGTACTTTTTAATTTCTTTTATTTTGAAAGCCTTCAAATCCCATGTAGGGATTTATTTACTATACACAATATTACATTACATTTAATTTACATAATATTATTACACGTACAAGTTTACACATTGATGAATGCAGTCTTTAAAAAAAGATAGAACATGTGTGGAAACTTTAATATTCGGTTTCATTAAAAATATTTGCACTTCTGTTGGGATCACTATGTTCATTTTTACAAGCTTACAGATCAAGGTGGATCGTTGAGTAGGACCACACCTACTCGGTGAAGGGGTGCTTTTAAATTGTAGTAATCTGAACGAAGACGGTTTATTGTGACAATCAGATCGCGCGGAAGGTTTTTGTTACATTACCAAGTTTTTTTGCTCGTTGTAATAATGTCGAAACAATTGTTTTCATTTAGTTAGAGCTGTTTCAGTTTAAATTGTTTTGGTATTATTGTTCATTACCAGTTTAAATTGATTTTTTTAGTCTTAAATGGAGTGGTGAGTACCTCACTGGAATTTTCTTGACTGGCAGTTTTCGCGGTAGAATCTGTCAATTCGTTACTCATTAGTCCAATGTGATGCTGGGATCCAATATAACTTAATAGATCCAGTTCTTGACAGTGAGAAATTGTAAAAACTTTTTTTATTTGAAGAATAAAAGAATAAGAGTTGCATGAAGTCGATTCCAAATTACGTTTCAAACTGAATATTTTATTACTATATTATGATTATTTCCTTAAATCTAGATACCTTTTTCTTACTGATCTTCAAATAAACACCTTTTTCGTCTCTTCTCACCTTAGGCCACAAAGTTCTACGCAATTATACAAACCATATTTCTCTAAACCTTGAGATAAAATTACTGAGGAAAGAAACATATAACAGAGACACATGGAAAATCCACAACGTCGCCCCGTTACAGTCGCGCAGCCGCATCGCCGGCAATCGTCATGTCGCGATTATTTACCGCAAAAAGCACATATAATATACACCTATATATGTTGCCTCGACGAGACGGAGAGTAGGACGCGCCGCGGCGTTTCGAGCTCACGGGCGCGTGATATGGAAAATGCCTCTGGGAAAACTATAGACTATTCATATAATACGGTTCGCGAGCTACCGGCAGCCGGACCGACTGCTGCCACATACTTTGCGCTGCGCGCGCGCGCGCGTAATATTAAGGCAAACATCCTTGAACGTCGGGTTATTAACGTGATACCAATGCATTTGTATTGCGATGCAACACAATAATACGGTGTCGACGGTTCTCCCTCTCTCTCTTGTTCCCGCTCTCTCGCGAACGCTCTCTTTCAGTCTTTCTCGAAGCTTATGTAAATTCCAAGACACGCTCGGATAAAAATTCATGCCTGCTGACCAAGGTCTCGTTTCCGCTTCCGGTTGAACGAACGAAAAGCCATGCACTCGTTTTTCTTTTTCTCTTGTATACCTGTATTTCTGTACAAATATACAGAGTTCGCGTTATTTATTAGAAAAATCCGAGATAATATCCTTTTCCTTCCATCTCTCTTTCCTCTCTCACACTTGTGTCTCTTTCTCTCTTTCTCTCCTCTCTCTCTCGTCTCCACTTTCCAACCGAAGAATTGGCGCTCATGCATTTGACAATGGCAATTCGAGAACCCTCTCTCTCTCTCATATTCCGTGCGCTGACACTGGAGAGCGATATTTCAAACATCGACTGCCATATATTTCCAGCGGGCGGAATGGCTGTTTTGAAAAAACAGTGAGAAATATAAAGTTAAACAAAGGATTGAAAGAGGCAGAAAGAGAGAGAGAGAGAGAGAGAGAGAGAGAGAGAGAGAGAGAGTAGAGAGAGAAGGGAGAGGGGAACGAGCGAACGCGCGCGTGAGCGCAGCGAAGAATAAGGAAAAAAATGAGGCAGAGTGGACCACACACACACATCGGGTAAACGTGACCAAGCACGGCAGTTCAAGTTCATATTGTAATGCAGAGGTACCTACCTACCTCTCTCTCTCTCTCTCTCTCTCTCTCTCTCTCTCTCTCTCTCTTTCTCTTGCTCTCCGCGGTATTATCGTACAGTCTGTTCAGGAACTGCTTCCGTCCGCCGCGTACCATACACTAGACGCGCGCGTGCGCGTAGCGCGGTCTATTTATTCTGGAAATAATTTCAAATTTCGCTCATTTTTCGGGCTGAAAATTAATTTTCATCCAGGGCGAAATATCGCACTGGCTGCGCATATACGTACGCACATACGCACACCAGCGGGGTTTCTACTGTAAACTTTAAAATTATTGAAACTTTAATTCGTACACAATGCCCTAGAGGCAGTGCCCTACCACAACCGGCAGCGAAAGAGTCGGAGTCACTCTCTTTTCCCCTTTTTTTCTCTTCTTTTTCAAAGCGAAATTTAATATTACATTGTTCATCCGTAACAAAGCTCGTTGTGTGAGCGCAAGATCATTTTGTAAAATTGAAAAATGGGATGGCGAAGCAGCTGCGGAAAAGGTAAATAATAAAGGTAATAAGGGAATATATTTGCCCTGTATAGCGTATCCGCGCTGGCGATCGGATTTCTCTTTTTACAATAAATTTTATACTTTAAAATTAGCCGCGGCAAGCGCGCACATATACTCTGTTTGCCCTTTGTCAATTTTTCTCTCTGTATCTAAAATGACGTGTGAGTGTATGCGTGGGAGCGAACGGAGGGAATTCATTAATAAATATCCAGGCCACGACGAAACTCGAATTGCCGCGCGCCGAGCCTTGAGAAAGTTCCTCGATATTAATTTGATTGCCGGAATGAGAGTAAAATGTTGTAAGGAGAGAGAAGGTGAATCGAGCAAAATGAGTTATTGAAAGGGCAGCTCTCGCGGGCTCGCGGATAGAGACAGGGAGAAGCGAGGAGAGAGAGAGAGAAAGAGAGAAGGGCCGCGCGCAAGCGCCTACAGAGAGAATTGAGTTGCAAGAAAATTGAGCGGCAGCGACGACTGCACTCTTCCAAGATAAACGAATCACGTATTATTATAATGGCCAGTTGGCTAAATGGTTTTTTCAATCCGTCTCGCGATGCGCGCTCGTGTACATACCTCATTGGTCGGCTGCACTCTCTCTCTCTCTCTCTCTCTCTCTCTCTCTCTCTCTCTCTCTCTCTCTCTCTCTCTCTTTCTCTCTCTGTTTCCCGTTCGTCTCCGCGAGCGAGCGCGCGCGCGCTCACCACCGGTCGCTTAATATTTCATTATAACCACGTATATGAGAATAATAAGATGGAATTTGTCCGAGGCACCGCAGCGAGTCCGAGGCTGGCTGGCTGGCTGCCGGTACCGCCGCCGACCACGTGAATGTAAACACAAGTAATTTCAGTCTTATTGCCGGGGTAAAAATTTGCTCCGTCAACGGAACGACGATTTAATATTGTTTATCTTGGCGAACGGACGGACGGATGGACGGATGGCCGAGAGAAAAAAAAACTGTCCGACAGGTGTATCTATCTCTTTCTTTCTTGCTCTCTCCTCTCCCCCTCTCTCTCTCTCTGAAAATTGCTCGTTCTAAACAAATGTATTATTTTCCTTACATACATGGCGAGCGCGCATTCTCTTCTTCCTTAAATTTTCATTTGTAGTTCCTCCTTCTTTTTCTCCTCTCGCCCTCCTCCTACTCGCCATCCTCCTCCTTCTGTGCTATACGTATTTGAATAGCACGCGATGCTGCTGCTGCTGCAGAAGCATATTCTCAAAGAAAGACGAAGGATGAAGGAGCCGGCGAGAACCTCCGCAGCGACAGACCAAAAAGACGAAGGATTTTCATTAGCATAAGTTCCTTCATTCTTCCTTTCTTCCCGCTCTCTCTCTCTCTCTCTCTCTCTCTCTCTCTCGTGCGCCTCCTTTTCCCCTCCCCTGCTCGTCCACCTTACGTGAACATCTTTTTTGTTCCTCGCCACTTTTTTGCGAAAAAAAGAGCTCACTCGCGCATGAACTCTCTCTCTCTCTCTCTCTCTCTCTCTCTCTCTCTCTCTCTCTCTCTCTCTCTCTCTCTCTCTCTCTCTCTCTCGATCCCCACTACTATACTTCTCCTCTCGCGAGGAGAGTAGTAGCGGCAGCAGCAGCGCAGAGCCTATCATTATAGAGAAGGAATCATTGGATGATCTTAATCATGCGAACCTCTCTCCGTGCTCGCTCGTTGACCAATCGCACGGGCCGATTTCAATAATGGTTTCTCTCCATCGTCTGAGCGAACGCTATACCTATACCTGTAACCCGCTGCGCTGCACTCGGAAATATCGTACACACATACACACACATATACACACACACACGCGCACATACGTACACACACTGGCGCGTGTACAACACCGCAATATCTATATATACCTCGTGGATTGAGCGTATCATCGACGTGCTCGACCACCGTCGAGCACACGTTTTTCCCTTCTTTCTTTATTCTAGTGTAGTACTACATTTGCCTTTCGAAAAATTTCAAAACGACTATTGAAAATTATTGTGCATCGTCTGCGCTGTGCTGTGTATGTTTTCTCTGCGCGCACGTGCGGGATCCCAGGGAACGATTCGAAGGAGTCTTGTACGATCGGGAGGGAATAAACGATACTTTTAACTACTGGAAATGGACGTATAGCATTTGGGCGTCGGTCGCTACAGGCTTTTGAGAGAAAGTTTGATGCTGTTGTTTAGAGTTTCATCAGGGCTAAGATTTCTTGTTAAATACGCAAGGACAGAGCAAAGTTCTTTGTTTGAATTTACTAAAAAGTCTTTCACATATTATTTATATGTTGAGTTAGATGTTAAATAAATATAATATTTAAAATTGCTAACTAAATTATGTTTTGTAAAGGTAGATTTTTTCATATAAAGTTAGATTATTGATTTTAAAATCATACATTCAATTATATTTGAATACACATTTTTAAGTTATAATAATTACAATGATAATCCATCAAAATATATTATAGAATTAATTAATATTACTCGAAGACAAGCACAAGCTTGTTCTTGAGTATTTTAAAGGTATTAAAACTGACCAGTTTCTTTAGTCTGGGAATGGCTACACTGAGAGAAGGATTTGTTTATTGTTAACATGGCATTGTAACTGTTAACATGCGTATGTTTAAATATGACCAAATATAGGCATTGTAACAGTTAATATACCATATGTAAACATTGATATTTTAACAGTTACTATATTGGGTTTGACAGTCAAAATCTTCCCTATTCAAATATACAATATTGTAACAGTTACAATATTGCAATTCTAATCAAATAGATAAATATGTTAACTATAACAATATTCTTCTCTCAGTGTAGTAGAAGGCTTGCTGTTATGACAAGGAGTGAGAGAGACAGAATCAGATGGAGAAATAAAAATTTTGCTGAATTATTCATAGAATGAGTACAATAACTGATTTATTAGTTACTGTTATATATTTATATGTTGGTAAGCCATCCAATGCACTTTAATGCTCTTTCATCAAAGATAAAGTTAGTAAGTAAATCAAATAAGAAATACGTCAATCTAAGAAATAGCAAAATAATGGTCGAAAAATCGTTTCATCATAGCGATTAATTAATCAGTTTTACTAGCTATTGTCTCACTTCTTGGTCATTTCATATAGATGAATTTCTACCAGGATTATGTAGTTAATATTTTACCTGAAATGCAGTTGTTGTTAAATTATTAACAGCCTATCTACTAATTTAAAAAAACTAAAAACCCGCTGCCAATTCATTGGCACATGGCTTCCTCAAATTCAATTTACTGATTCCTTGAATTAATTTTTGACGCTAAAATTTTAAATTATTACACGAATTTATGACACAATTCTAATTACATTCGTGTATTAAGATTAAAGAGTATTCATTTTTAAATTATGTATAAAATAAATTAAGTACCGCTTGCGCGGTATCTACGTATATAAAAAATGATAAGGGAAATATGACTAAAAAAAGTAAGGTTAGAAAGCCATTCCAATGTATAAAGGGTGCGTCAACGCCCCGCTTACTCGTCCGTCACTTCGTTTCTTATACTCGCCAAGCAGGGCGCTATCACGCCCTTTGATGAATAAACTAACAGGTGTGATTTAATTTTCAAATTATGTATAAAAAATGAATAAAATAATTGATTATAATATTGAATTCAAAACCTTTTAAAATTACTAAATAACATTTACGTCAAATAATATTTTCTTGATGAAATTTTGCACTTATATTGCCTACATATACCACATACATTTATAGAAAGAATGGTCTGAGAGAAATGCGCGATTTATTTGCGAAGAAATTTTTTCATTACGTTTGACTCAAATGAACATTCTTTAAGAGTTAAGTAAGAATATTCATTAACTGTTAATACTCGGGCGCGTTTTATGGTAGACGTAATAAATAGCTGTTATACTTGTAAAATTAGGAAAGTTTGGAGAGCGCGCGGAACGCGCTCAAAACTCGCTTGTTGTATACCAGCAAAACAAGCAAGCGCGATGCTCCGTGACTTGCGAGTCTGCGTGTCTCCGCTGCGTGCGTTTAACCCTTTTACAACTTTACTGAGCATTTTTGTCGCATTCCGTTGGATTCAAGTATTACTGCTCTCTCACTTAAGTACCTATGTATTAATAAAAGTCAAATACAGCTTTTAAGTAATATTTATTAACCCTTAACGACTCATTCCTTAACTGTTAAGTAATAGAGTAGGTAAAGTTGAACTTTTTCATATACTTACGCCAACTGCTTCATTTTTCTTAACTATTTATCCGCCGGCATTTAACGCTATTCAAGTGCACGTTCATTAACAGTCAACCTGGAGACTTTGTATCACGGCATTTTTTCTATCAATGATACAAAATGGCCTATAAATTTCATGTTTATTCATAAGCCATTCTCGACAAATGACGATTTGAAAAAAATGTGATCAAAGTAATTAAACTAATTTTACTCCATTCTTCGTGCGACAAAGCAAATGTCAAATATCTCCAAAAATAATCAAATGATCTTGATAAAATTTTGCACACATACTACCTATATAACATACAAAATTTTCTATAAATTTCAAGATGATACATCAAGTCGTTCTCGAGAAATTACGATTTGAGAAAAAAGTAAAAAAAATTTTAACCTCAAATATTTCTGAAATTTATGGACCAATCCTTTTGCCCAAAGAACTGTCTCGATTGGTATACAAAATCTACCCCTACAAAGGATTTCAAAGCGATTAAACTAATTTTACTCTAGTTATGCAACGATAAAAAAATCACTTTTTTATAAATTATTTTTTTTCTCAAAAAATAATCAATAAAAAACATAAAAATTTAGCAAATTATAGTATTTAATATTCTTTTTAACCAAAAAAATATTCAGTACTTGAAGACGATCTTTGGAGGCAAAAGTGAAAAGATCTTGGGTGTTTTTTTCAGCAACGTTTCGTTGGCTTAGTAGGCCAACCTCATCAGGCCTTTATTCAAACACAGAAATAAATTAACATATAAAATTATTTTTAACTATATATAAAAGACAGTTAAACAACGACGCATAAATACAAAAATCAAAATTACCAAAAATAATAAACGTATATA
Source organism: Torymus aiolomorphi (assembly GCA_036365515.1). Classification (NCBI taxonomy): domain Eukaryota; kingdom Metazoa; phylum Arthropoda; class Insecta; order Hymenoptera; family Torymidae; genus Torymus; species Torymus aiolomorphi. The sequence continues at coordinate 27,264,808 of CM070876.1, forward strand.
TCATACGTCAATTCGATGTTATTATCGACTGAAAACAATAACACATATGCTGTATTTATATACACCGGACGATGTTTACATAAAGAGTTATATGGTATCAAGTTCGTTAATAATGGGAAAATACATTGTGCTTAGTCTTTGGATATCTTCCTTTTTGTTAATACTATTTTTATTGTTTTTTATATAGATCATTTCGGAAATCCGTCTTTTTTTTAAAGCAATTACATTGCGTTTTCGTTGTCGTACGACAACAAGAGCAAAAATGACCCAATCGTCCTGAAATTTGGCACAAATGTAGCTTTTATATATCTTCAGATCAAGTTCGTTGCCCAAAAAAATCGGTTCATTACGAAAAAAGATATAACGCACAGTTTAAGCTGAATCCGGACCCATGACCCTCTCCTAGTTAGTCTAACCGTACAAGATAAAGTATTAAATTTTAAATATTAGAAGTAAAAATTAATTAAAGGGATCAATAAATTAAGTTTGAGGAAGCTACGTGCCAATGAATTGGCAGCAGTTTTTCTTATTGTTGAATATTGCTTCTATCACCGATGTATACTTTTTATATCAACTACTAAACATTCTTTGCGTATTTCCGACAGTTGATGTCATTATTATACTCAATAAATCTAACTCTATTTTATTCAGATTTAACTGATTAAACATAAAACACTTTATATGCACTTTTTAAATAAACACATTATTTTCACTTTTTTGAAGAACATTTGTATCATACTATTTTATAGAAATACTCTTGTATTAAAATATACTCACCGCAAAAGTATAATTGTAAATACTATATCGCTAAAAAGCAATAGCTACAGCCATTATATCGGCAAATCCACAATAGTTATAACTATTGCGTGTGTGGTTTTTGCAAATAATTGATTACTGCTATCAGCTTGCCCTGCGAAGCACATAAACTATAGACTGAATGTAAAATCCATGTAAACTAGAAAACAAAGTCCTAATTGATATGAGTTTGCAACGCACAGCGCAGAGTGGGGATGTACAAAACAGCTTAAAAAGGTGCCATTTTGAAAAGGGTATACAGAAAACTCCGTATACAGAAAATATACGAAACCATAAAAACAATTAAAAAAAAAAAAAAAAATAACGTAAGTCAGGAGATGTCCAGGCCCGGCTTCGGACCTTGTCACTTGCCTGCGGAAGTTATAGATGTTTAAGCCTGTACATGCCCTGACTTTCGCCAAAATATCACATATCGTCGCATGGTACAAAGAAAAGCCAACTTTGAAGAGACAAGCGAAAAAAGCCAGTTTCGCTCGAAAAAAGCCAAAAATGTGTCCATTCTTTGGTTTTTTCGCGCGAAACTGGCTTTTCTTCGACTGGCTCTTCAAAGTTGTCTTTTCTTCGTACTGCGCGACGGTATGTATAAACTAACCTCAATTTTACGTACAAGTTTACTGATTTAAATCTATTTCTATTTGTGTAAAGTATGGTCTGTACGTGATTTTTTGACATTTCAGGAATAATACAATTTTATATATTTTATTTGAATAATAAATTATATAAATTCTCTTTTTCGTAATATTTTAAATTCAGCATTCTTTGGCAAACCGCATGGATTATTCCGTTACGAGATAAGCAGTATTAATTATAACCAACCATTAGTTTTTTTATTCAGATTTTTCGTTTTGCGGGCTTAACCTGTTTATCGGGTGCACTATATAGTTATAAAGTAAAAAAAAAGAAAACAAGCTCTTATAACTAATTATTAAAATTTGAAGTAACTAATTTTTGACTCCGATTGTACCTATAGCTAATTCAGCTTTAAATATCCAGTCTAAGAACAATAATGTTAAGAAAATATATTTAAACTTCTGAACAAACTCAATACTATAGCATTACTATTATTAAACCTGTACTATTTTTGTACTTCTAATTTTATTAAATTGTGCTAGGTTAATATTTTGTTTAATCTTATAATCTGGAAAAGGTGAATACATTAGTTGTAAGAGTGTACTAATGTATACCATATCTACACTACCATATAGACACTATTTTGTGCCTCTATAAGATTTACTTATGTAAATTTTCTTCCTGCTGAACAAATGCAAACAAAAAAAAAGAAGAAAAATACGGATTATATATACTGAGAACAGTCAATATCAATAAAACTAAATCGTAAATAAAAAAGCGGTTACTCGATTTTACGTTGGCAAAGCAATAAAATAAAGTTTGCGAACGACAAACGCAAACGAAGCAACCACTAAAATAGCAGACTACTCGCGCGACCCACAGGTTTCTCGTTTAAGCCCTTCTCGACGAATAACGCAGGCGTTAGGATCGGAGAAAAAGCGCACCGAGAAGATAGAAATCCCGGGGAAATCCAAAAGCGATAACAAGGACTTTCACCTTGACCGTGAGAGCGCGCGCAAAGTGCTTGGCTCGGATCTCTTTCGCCTCTCTTCATCCTCTCAACTTATCTCAATCGAGGCGAGCGAGAGAGCATAAAGGACGACGCTGCAGGATATAAGGGATTCCACCCTTGAATTCCGAAAGAGCGAGGGAGAGAGACCCGCAGCTTCGTAGTAGCAGTAGTAGTAGTAGTAGTAGTAGTAGTAGTAGTAGTAGTAGTAGTAGTATTCTCTGTCGTGCCAAAGGACGGAAAACTCGGAGAAAGAAGAAGAAAGCCAGAGAGACTACGACGACGATGCGCCGTAGGGGGTTGAAGTGCGACGGCAAAGAAGGGAGAGGTGGAAGAGGAGGCAACGTAAGCGTGTACGGCATGAAACGGCCCGGTGATACCTTTCATCCCCGGGAAAACCCGTGAAAACCGCCACTTGTTGCGTTGCCCCCGCAGCAGCAGCAGTGGCGGCGGCGGCTCGATTGCACGAATATATATATATATATATACATATATATGTAGAACGCGCCACAGAGAGAGAGAGCGAGAGAAGTGCGCTCGTTCGTTCGTTCACTACTGCGCGCTGCTCGTCTGCCGTTACGCGAGAAATACTTACGGGAGTGAACCGGGGGGGAGAGAAGAGAGAAGTATAAGCGACCCCGTGAGCTGATCCGCGCAAAATATGCTGCTGGCATAGCGATTGGTCACTTTGTCGCCTTGTATAGGTGGGGGATGATTGTTCAATTGGAATTATGGTTTCAATTACATATTATTCAGTGGTATTTTGTATTATGAATGAATTCATATGGTATCTTCGATAATTGTAAGTCAATTAAATGCCATTAAGGGGGTTAGAATACCGACCTCTATTATGCGACCTACCGTACCGGCCGGACAGCAATAATTCTTTATAACTCGATTGTTACTACGATTAACGACTTATCCAAATTCGCTTGCCCTCCTTAACCCATTAACGCGCATTTTTGTGCACACATTTTCAAGTACAGAATTCTATTGGAAAAACAAAGTCATTTTTATCCAAAATCCTATATAGGGGTTTTCGATGGTGCTCTTTCAGAATCTGCAACTTATTTTATAAAAAAAAGTCAGTAAGTGTATTATTTTTGAGTTCTTTAAAAAAAAGTCAAAAAATTTAATAAAATTTTTTTTTCAAATCAATTTTTGTTACTGTTTCTGTTTTTGGATAATCATATTACCGCCAGAAATCGCGGCCCGAATGTCTAGCGTTTCCAAAACACTGGTTGTGAATCTTTTTTCCCCTTTTAGCTTTTCCAAAATGGCGGATTTTGTGAAACAGCGTAATGTTAAACTTCATGATTTTTTTTCTCGAAATGTATGAACTTAACGAAAAAATATTATAGAACAAAAAATGCTTAAAATCACTCAAAAAATACATATGAATTTTTTCAGAAGTTTTTGAACCAACTTTGAATTTTTTAATTTTTAACATTTTTGAAAAATCAAAAAATGTCTCAAAAACTTCTGAAAAAAATCATACGTATTCTTTGAATGATTCTAAGCACTTTTTATTCTATAAAATTTTTTCGTAAAGTGTATTTTTTTATACAAATGTCTTGTACAATGTTGCAACAGCAGGTAAGAGCAAAAAAATATGTACTAAAGATGATTGTATGGCTATTGCTAAATGCTATTTGGAAAAAAAACATGTAATGACAAATTCAGTAATGCCGTTCAGTCCGCAAGTCAAAGAAACTGTTCTAACAAATAATGTTCTCTAAGAACTAGAAAGCTTTCCAAGGTGTGTGGTTTACATGTTTGTAAAAACTGTTTTCTCTCTATACATTCAAAAGAATAGAATAAAATATAAAAAATATAAAAAATATAAAAAATAAAAAAAATATATAAAAAAAAAAGAAGAAGGTTCTCTTGCATCGTCTACCTCCCCATGGTTAGAACTGGGCAACGCTATATTTTACTACATATTTATAGTGGCAGAATGACGATTATACAGTCTTCAATCCATTCAACGTTTTGTGTGTTTATGTAACGCATAATTTCAAAATTTTTCTTCTCGAAAAAAATACACTTTACGAAAAAATTTTATAGAATAAAAAGTGCTAAGAATCATTCAAAGAATACGTATGATTTTTTTCAGAAGTTTTTGAGACATTTTTTGATTTTTCAAAAATGTTAAAAATTAACAAATTCAAAATTGGTTCAAAAACTTCTGAAAAAATTCATACGTATTTTTTGAATGATTCTAAGCATTTTTTGTTCTATAACATTTTTTCGTTAAGTTCATACATTTCGAGAAAAAAAATCATGAAGTTTAACATTACGCTGTTTCACAAAATCCGCCATTTTGGAAAAGCTAAAAGGGGAAAAAAAATTCACAACCAGTGTTTTGGAAACACTAGACATTCGGACCGCGATTTCTGGCAGTAATATGATTATCCAAAAACAGAAACAGTAACAAAAATTGATTTGAAAAAAAAATTTTATTAAATTTTTTGACTTTTTTTTAAAAAAACTCAAAAATAATACACTTACTGACTTTTTTTTACAAAATAAGTTGCAGATTCTGAAAGAGCACCCTCGAAAACCCCCTATATAGGATTTTGGATAAAAATGACTTTGTTTTTCCAATAGAATTCTGTACTTGAAAATGTGTGCACAAAAATGTGCATTTACGCGTTAATGGGTTAATGTAATTATCTATCATTCTGCAAAGTTTTGAGTCAAAATTTCAAGGACACCTTCAAAAATTTCTGGAACGAAAAATGACGAAATTTCGCATAATAGAGGTCGGTATTCCACACCCCCTTAAACATTCAATTCAATATTACGTATTAAAATGGTTAATAAGTTTCATTGAATGTCAAGTTTGTCATCTTTGAGGAAAAACTCCATTAAGAATGATTGAATGAGCAGGTCATGGTTGGAGCGTGGTAAATTTTTAGAATCACTCACTGAAAAATTATACATATTTTGTCGATTTTTTGCTTTTATAATAGTAATAATTTCTATGAACTGGATTCCCAAGAAATGAAGTCCGTTTGATTAAAAATAGTTCTCGAGAGAACGACTACAGTCCATTTTTTTATACATCAATTACTTTTTAATATTCTTAATTGGCCTAATATTCTGTATTCACTAAAAAATAGTATATTCCCTGGTAGAAAATTAACCATAAGTTGGCCAGAATATGCTTAACCAGCATATGGCTTAGCCATATTCTGGCCAACTTATGATTAATTTTCTACCAGGGTTATGCACCAAGGGAGTAAAGTAGGCTATGGGCTCTCGCGGGACTTGCTCCTCGAGTGAAGCGTTCATAGTCCCTATTGTTCCCGAGTACAACATAAAATTTTTTCACATGCTCAGCGGAAAGTTATTTGTATTTAATCTCTTATTTCAGGGTCGAAAACGCCTATATATGCTCGATTCTATACTTATTCCGATTAGTGCCGCCTGTAGTGATTTGCAGCCCAAGAGTTTTTATTTCTAAGAAAAATCTTTGATTGATATGATTTGAATATTTATTTAATTGTACTGCAGATAATATTTCATGATACGAAAATTACGTTTTCCCATTATAATACATATAATATTGTAAAAAAAAAACCTTTCAGAAGGCCAACTACAAGGTTAGGAGGCCGAAAACTTAAAATTGCTACAAGGGATGATAAATAAAACAGTTAATAACATGCTTTGCGATGGATCTGTTGAGGATAAAGATTTGTAATCTTGGATTAAATCTATTTTCTGTCTAAAAGATTTATAAATAAGTATAATTCGAATCTCCAATGTTCAGAAACAGAATCGTTGTTCTTAAATCACTAGTTAGTTTGACGCACTGTACAGTGGGCGAAAAGGATCAAAATTCTGCCCTCAATACAATTCTTGACCAAATTTCAATGTCTTTTTTTTTAATACTCATGAAAATGTCCACTTTTTCATGGTACTGCGACAATTTCGATATTTGAAATTCCTCACACCATCTATTCCAATTCGAAGTACATCCACTGGTTAGTATAATTAAATAATGACAATATCGATCTTGATTGAAAAGTATTGAGTCATAATCCGTAAGCCCTTGAATCCATTTACATTTAAACCCACTTACTCTTAAATCTATTTACCTATTTACCCTTAAACCCACTTAAACCTATTTCCTAACTTACTCTTCAACTCATTTTACCATTTACCCTTAAATCCATTTATCCTTTAACCCATAAATTCGTTTAGTCTTTAACCCGTAAATTCATTTACCCTTAAACCTATCTACCCTTAAATCCATTTACCCATTAACTATTAAACCCCCATTAACCGTTAAACCCCGACGGTTTGGCGGGAGGTGCAGTCGCCACCTCGGCCGATCACCGAAGTTAAGCAGCGTTGGATGCGGTTACTACTTGGATGGGTGATCGCGTTTTTTCGCTGTCAAAATTTCGTGTGATCGGTTAGGTGTTGATTGTCTTTTCACAAACCGAGCGGGAGGTGTGGAATATTACAGTTTCGGTGTCTAAGCCTACGTAATATGACCTAGATATCCAAACTGAAATTATTCCAATACACCGAACATCCCAGGCGGGTTTTCCTAATAAGGATTTATCCCACGTGGTTTGCCTATAGGTTTTCTCCGCCCCACAGGCATAACCCTGGGCGAATGCGGGCAAAAGGATAGGGTTTTAGATTTAAGGTATAAGGTTGGAATTTGTAAGAAGGTATGGATTAATAAAGGTGTGGAGGATACGCAACGCGCTAGGCCCGCGAGGCTGCGTGGAAACCACCATTAACCGTTAAACCCCTAAATCCGTAAATCCATATGTAGTAAAGGATTTCAAATGTCGAAATTGTCGTAGTACCGTGAAAAAGCAAACATTTTCACAAGTATTTAAAAAAGAAAGAAATTGAAATTGGGCCATGAATTGCATTGTAGGCAGAATTTTGATCGTTTTCGCCCACTGTGCGCTACTGCGAACCCAAACCGTGGAAAGACTGTTGGAGAATTCTCGTCCCACACCGATTTAGAACTAAAAAGCTTCTTAACAGGGGAAAAAGCCTTTTGCCATCGATGTTCACAATTACAAGCTTAATGAGTCTTTACTATGGATGGTGCATGTCTATAAGCAGCACATATTTTGATGATACGAAATTCAAAGTATTAAACTGAGTACCGGTATAAAACTTAAGGCCACGTTCCCAGAAATAATAACCAAGTCTATAAACATTGCAGTATTTCTAAAAAGATAACGAACGTATTTTTTATCTAATATAATCGTTGAGAAGGTACCCAATACCATACTAAGTGAGCATAATTTCGAAACGCAACTTGCATTCATTAATCTAGTACTGTAATGCAAACTTCAAAAACGCAATTTCTCAAAAACATGAAAAATGGACTCAAGTTGTTTTACCGGGAACCCACAGATGGTACTTTATTTTAAATTTCGACCGTGGATTGTTCTCTTACGTGAAATGCATTTAATTTACTTTTATAATATTTGTTGAAGTACTGTACCAACATTTTAATCACAAATTTTGCGGTCTTTTTCAAACAAACTTTTTAAATTAATTTATTTGTTTATTATTTATAACATTCGAAGCTATTTTTCTTATGAAATAATATAAAATTTCATTCATCAATAAAAAATATATTGTTCATACTGAGAATATTTTTACTTCTAAAATTTCTAGAAAGTTTTAATACAAATCGAAATGGTGTTTTATTAGTAAATTTGATAATAAATGTCACATATAAGTTGAAAGTGTATATTTTCCATTAGTCTTCATGGATACTGCACTCGTAAGAAGAAAATGTTTTCGACTAACCATTGCACATATTAGGAAAGTTATATACCAATTTACAATACTTTACAATACATGAATAAACTATACTAAACATGTAAAACAAAGCAGCTTACGCTCAAATTTATTTGCCATTGGAAAGCAATGAAATACGTTTACGTAATATTCGGATACCCAATGGTGTATTTTTAAATAATGGTAATATTGGTAGAAAATTTATAAATCTTTATTCGAGAATGGATATTTTTGGAAACCAATACACTGTAGAATTAATCCACAGTTTTTATTCATCGGTTTTATGTATAACCCGTAAAATTGTTCGACTTTCAAAGCACGACTATGCATAATACGACGAAATTGAATTACGGGATCGCTATCCGATCAGACCTTTTTAAATCTCAATCATTTCTATTATTATCCGCTTCGAAGATTCGTCTTCACAACGATTGAATCCCCGAACGGCATCGAGGAGGTCATAACATCTGTATTACCGATTCATGAATCGATAAACGGTATTTACCAATTAAATAAAACATGGCAATGCAAACACGCCGCTTGTTTGATTTTGTTTTATCACTGTCGGAGTGGTAGCGTGAAACGCGCAGCCTCGATGCAATGCCTTCCGTGTCTCATTTGCAGGAATACACACACGCGTAATATGAACATTGATGTGATACAATGATTATAAGAAATGCCTCGTCGTTCCACACATGATTCACGTGAAATTCTCAAATTCGCTGAAATATACGCGCACGCGAGCTTTTAACCGGTAGTTGAGTGTTGACCGATGGAAAAAACGGAGATTGAATAATATTTCCTAACTTACTAAAGTATTCGAACGCAGCGAGAGAGAATTAAATTGAATTTAATTGAATTTATTATCGCCTCTGTTATTCGTAGGACAGATTCTGTATTGAAGGTATACCTATATATTATAGTAAATATATTTACTATCCCATTTATTATCCCATAGGTTAAGGACTCAGAGTCAAAAGTAACGCGCGCATTACACAGAGAATTCATAAATGTAATTGGAGATATCGAAAATAAAACTAAAGGTACAAATAATAGTAAAAATAAATAAAAAAATAGACGAAATAATAGGACACCATTCAGTTAAAATTATAAAAACGTCGCTTAAAAAACGGTCGTACCGCAATATGGCAGATTATTCCAAAGATTGATTGCTCCGATGAGGAATGAATTTTGCATGTAAGGTTCTAAACGGGATGGAGATCTAGATCCTTGATTTTGAGGTTAGCTGAACCATCACGAAAAAAATGCACCTAGCTGCAGGCAGAGTCAGAATGTAAGCAGAGGCAGAGGCAGAGTAAGCTATATGATCGCACGTTATCAACGAGTACGTAAAATACACTCATAATATCCAAGGTTTGTGAAAAATCAATGATGACAAGAAGTATAATACGTTCAGACCAAGTTTGCCATTCTTACGAGGGCAAAGTACTGCTGCCCTGAGAAAAAAAGTTTAGTAAAAGTTACTGATTGTTTTTTTAAAAATTACTGATTGTTTTGTGAAAATTACCATACTGTCTCGTAATGCTATCACAGAATATAAAAACTCTAAAGATTACCATACTTTATAAGAAAATTTGGTGGAAATATAGAAAAATTTACTATCTGCATTGTAAAATTTACTATAAAGACTGGTAACTTTTTCGGTCGTTACAGTCTGTGGCAGCTTTACGAGGCAGTACATGGTAATTTTTACTAAACTTTTTTCTCAGTGCGTGTATATTTCAGAAACCTTTAGGAGTTAGGAATCCAAGGATTTAGAGACAGAACTACAAATACTGATAAACTGGACGTCATAAAGAGCATTTTTTTTTTCATAGCTTTGCAAAAATACTGGGTTTGAGTAACAAGTCGAAAATATGCAAAAGTAAAGTTAAAATCACCGAATGAACTGAATCCCACCAGAGCGCGCTGACTTATATTAATCGCCTCAATAACATCTGCGATATCAATATGATTGATTATAAAATTGCATATCTGGCGAGATTTTTACCATCGGGCGGTTGCTGCAATTGGAGTACGGAGTTCCCGCATCTACGAAATGAATGTTAAAACTTTGAGCATCAAACGGTACTAAAGCGTCGCGAGAATGCTTCGACAGCCCACGTTCGTTAGGAATTCTCCACGTGTCTGAAGAATTAGAAGCGTTAGATTATAGTAGAGAGAAAGAGAGAGCGAGAGGGAGGAAGAGGACAAAAGCATGAGAGATGCGAAAGAAAGAGAAGAGGAGAGAGAGGCGAGCTCGCTGTACCGAAACCACAGTGTTTTGGTCATGCAAACGAGTTTCGAAGTACGCGGCTGCCGAGACGCGAAAACAAAAGACGCCGAGGCAAGAAGCCCGAGTATTAATAATTACCAGCGTCGATCGTGCAAATTATGCCGAAAGGGGGGAAGGAGCGACGAAAAAAGAAGTTATAAAAAATTCGGTCTCGTCGCCGCCGATGATGCGCCATTTTTTTGCCTACACGCGGATGAAAGTCCTGCTGCACTCACTGAGAACAGCAGCAGCAGCAGCAGCAGCGGCAGCAGCAGCAGCAACAGCAGCCACTGCAGTAGCGAGGAGAAAGTTGGGAGAAACGAGTGGGTCCGCGAATAATAAAGAAGCGCTCGCACGAGCAGAGAGCTAGAGTTAAAAAATAGAGGCCGTCCTCTCGGTCGTTGGGCTCTCTCTCGCGCGAGATTTGAGGCTCCGGTCCTCTGCAACAGCAGCAGCAGCAGCACGAGCGCATTTGCATGGCCAACGTGCAATTTCCGAGGATCTCTCTCTTTCTCGAGCGCTTTTTTCGGGACACACGCGCGCGTACTTTCTTCCCGCAACCCCTGGCTTTTTTCGCTTTGTTCTCTCTGTCTCTATCTCACTCTCTCTTGTGTGCGCGTGCCCGCGCTCGCTCGCTCGCAGAGGGCTCAACCTGCACTTACGACCTGGCTAGACGCAAAAAATGTCGAATCGAAACGCGCGTTCGATGCCAGTTATCAGCCGGCGGCGGTGGCGGGAGGGGGGGGGGGGGGGGGAGGATATAATGCCAGTGCCCGCCGGCAGCCAACGTCCGAGCTGCAGTCTCTCTGTCTATGTATATATATACATATATATAGTATGAGAGAAGAGTTATGCATATACTTTGGGAGAGTGCGTATATATGCATATACAATATAGGGGTGGAGGAAGAGAGGCTACCGGGTACGCGAAGAACGCGCTCGAAATGCCCGAAATTAGCGACCGCGGGCGCGCGCAAGCTATATATATATGTACGCTAAAGATCGATGTAATCATCGGTTTCTCACCTGCGCGCATATATGAGCAAAGGCGAATATATATATGTATATATAGTCGGCCGAATTATAGTTGGCAGTGCGGATGAGTATCGTCTATAATAATCATAGCTCTGCCGCGGAAGAATGCGCGAATATAGAGTTGAAAAGGCAAAGGGTTTTGCTAATTCGCTTTGGAAATCACATGTAATAGGGGCTACTGTATATTATACGGGGACCATCGAAATTTTTCGAATACTTCTGCGGAGCGATTTTACGACTGTACAAATGTGGGGGTATTGCGAATCGAAAAATTTGCTATGCAAACATTAATATAACAGATCTCTGTTTGACGATGAGGAATGAAATTAAATATTACAAAGAAAATACAGTCAAAAGGCAGTTTTTTTTTTTTAATTTTGTTATTTATACTGGCGAAAACAAATTTATTCAAATTACCTATTCAGGTAATTTGAATAAAAAATAATAATAATTTAGGTATATTCATACGCGTTTTAAAATTTTTTTTCTCCGAATAATATTGCATTACTATCCCATCATGCTCGCGCACCGCGGCACAAAGTACATACGAAAAATTGTAATAAAAAAGAAAAATATAAAAAATTCAGCCTCGAAACGGTCGCATGAATTTTTCAATATCATGAAAACCATCTAAATCACGTTAAAAATGAATTGATTAACATTTCGCTCGATAATTGGTTAAAAATTTATGAATTCAGAAAATTTTTCGCTCGCATTTTATATTATATAAATAACAGAACAACTCGCGAACCTCCTCCATTGACCGTTAAATAAACGGACAAAAAAAAACATTCAGGCAACGCGACGCTGAGCACACCAGGCCGCGTATATAATTTCACGCTAACAATTCCGCCAAAAAAATATTTATTACGCATCACGGGGGTAATAAGAGCCGCGGTGAAAGACTCTCCTGATACGTACTGTAATTTCGCTGAGATCTGTCTTGCTGGAAAAGGCGCTCAGGCAGCGAGAGAGACGGAGATGAGTAATGTGGATTATCGAAAAAACGAATCTCTCTCTTTCTCTCTCTCTCTCTCTCTCTCTCTCTCTCTCTCTCTCTCTCTCGGCGCTAAACGCGATTAATCTCCGGCCCCGAGACCGTTTAGCTCCACGAACTCGCAAACGTGTTTTTACGCACGAGAATGAAGCAGGGGGATGGGTGGGGGCGCCCCCGATAATATACAAGGGAGAAAGAAAGAAAACGATAGAGAGATAACCGCTTAGCAATGATTTATCGCGAGAAATTATTTCGAATGCTAGAAAACAGCGTATGATTATCCTGTCGGTGCATGCGCGCGCGGCGAACGGACGGACGGACAGACGGACGGCACGAAAGCGCGAGGAAGATCCGGCCAATTAGCGCCGAGCGGATGCCGACACCGCCGCCCCTCGAGTCTCGCCATATATACGTGTACAAAAGTATATATACATATCGCGCGCATACACACATCCCACATATATACGCGTTCAGCTCGATTTTCGCGGGGACTAAATCGACGACGATGGCGGGGACGGGAAGGGTGTATAACGCGCCCTTTACAGAGACACTTTTTCGTCTCGTCGAGCGTCTCGGGGCCGTTTTCTTTGTACCTTTGAAGCGTCTGCACGCCGGAGGAAAAGTTCGCCCGCGTACAGGAGAGCGAGAGGGAAGAGCTTTCGGTTATTGGGTTACACGTTGTACGGGCCGGGCGCGGTATACAGGCAGAAAGCGCGCGCGCAGGCTGCTGCTGCACGTAACTCCGCGCTGAAAAAGCAAAAGGGAAGAGAGAGAGAGAGAGAGGCCGCCCCATCCACTAGCTCGTGCAGCGTAACCTCTTTAGGGGAGGCACATAGCGCGCCCAGCACATACCGCCGTTCTCCAGCAAAGACATTATCGACGGCCATCGTCAAACGTCTTGCGTTAAATTACGTTACATTTCCATGAGCGAACTATAGCGACGAGGCAGAGGGAGAGAGAGGCAGAGAGACTTGCTTGCTGCCCCCTTTTGTCCGAAACTACCGCGCGGCGGAAGGTGTATGTGTGTGTGTGTGTGTGTGTACGTACGGAGGATGCCAATCTTATACACTAGCCAGCCGCACTGGGCGGACATGCCAGCGAACGGGCAATATTCATCTACAGCGTGTCACGGAAAGTTTCTGCCGAGTGAGTATCGCTTTTGGTTGATGATAGAAGCTATATGGGGAAATATCGATTTTCATAATGAACAATTTCGCTGGTGATTTTTGTGGTAATTTATAGTTGGTAGTAGGGTAGTGGTCCGTATTAGTGTGCCTGTCCATATTTGTGTGCCCTATTATTAAAACATATCCTAGAAGTGAACGAGTAAAAAAGTAGCACTAAAATATTTTTTTTCATAAAGTATAGTTAATTAAGTTTAAATAGAATTAATTACTTAATTTGTTTTCATTTACTATAACATTAAAAAAGAACTTTCAAAAATATGTTTAACGGTTTGCGGTGTGTCACGGTGTTTCCTTGTCCAAACCTGCTAAGAAATGACATTTTTAAAAGTAACATTAAATAATGTTTCGGAAGGATTTTAATGTGGGATACAATTGATTATATCATAAAATAATATGTTATATAATAAACCTTAATATAAAGGTTTTCAATTGATTTTAATATTTAATTAATGGTGTCTACTAATAGGGCCAGTGAAAAACGACTTGTCCAGATTTGTGTGTGCACAAATACAATACGAGCATGCTCGTATCGGCGCTTGAACAGAAAAGTTAGGTTAGGTTGTCTGCGCACAAACGTTGTTTCATATCGCATTGACGACCTTCAGCAGTTTTTACAGTATTGGAATTAATTAACATTCAATGTAAACAAGGGTTAGAAATTGATTATAAATGCACTACAGTTAACAAAATAATTTTTTTGGCAATGATAATATTATCAAGACACACTAATGTGGGGCACACAAACGTGTATATCCACATTAATACGGGGCACACAAAAATGTACTTTGATGTCTGCTAGGGCACACAAATGCGTACAAAATTTTTTTTTTATATTGCTTGTAACTTTCGTAAATATAAATATTTTTCTATAAAAAAAATTGTTTCGTGTAGATTATTACTTTTATTATCTATATAAACCACCCGGAATCTCTGATACAGCTTAAATAGTCTATTATTATGCGACAAAACTGAAGAGTTTCTTAAACCCACACTAATACGGACATCTACCCTATAAAGGTTTTTCTAATCGCTTATATTCATTCATATTTTGTAGATGGAATGATCTCTTATTAAGATAATAGCCCTGGGAGAAAGCTAACTAGCTTTTCTGTCTAAGCTGTTATAAATTAGCTAGATTTCTTAGCTATAAATAAGCTATCTTAATAAACTGTTTGAATTTTTTTTTAACTTTTGAAAAGCGAAAACTACACTGAGAGAAATAGTCTAGCAAAATTTATTATAAGTGTATCAAAAATTACTACAATATGTATCAGCGTTGGATTATACTGGCAGTATGGCGAATTTTATTATAATAATAGAAATAATTAATATTTTTCATATATTATTACATTACATATAGTAAAAATGTCATCCTAGTTAATATTCCAAACAGATTCTATTTACTTTTATATTACTAAACAATATCAATTATTTTGTAACGTAGTTAAAATAACTATAAACATAGCAAAAAGAGCTACTTTTAAAAATCGGCATCTGATGATAAGAAATTTTGCTACCCAAGATAGTAAAAATTGCCACGCCATTTAGTAGTTCTGCGCATGTCAAGGCGCACATGTGTCTCGGTGAGGTTATGTTTGTCCCACAATTTTAGTTCATCTTGCTTTTAAGTAAATAAAAGATCGAAAACCTCGATTAAATTATTTTATTTTTATATTATGTAAATGAATTACAAGATATTGTGAGTATTATCATAGTTATTTATTGCCATAAAATTATCATTAAAGTTCTCTCGTAACTGAAGTTCCAGTCTCATGTGGATAAGTGGTTAGCGCGTCCGATTGCCGTATCGAAGGTCCAGGAATCGCCGAAAAAAAAATTTAATTTCTAAATTTATTTATTTTAACATTAAATATCTCATTAGAGTCTACCGAGATAGTTTTGTAAATAAGAAATAATGAAAATATAAATTGAATTTTTTGAAATTTGAGTTCGATTGGAAAAATTACTATATTGGATAGCAAAAATTATTACAATTAAAGTATTTTCCGACGTTGCTATAAAATATAGTAATTTTTCTTACATTTATAATAAATTTTCCTACAACATTTCTCTCGGTATACGGAAAGCATCACTTACACTCCGTTATCGGCTAACCTGAACTCTTAGACCGTGCATCGAATACATTCCGACACCTACAGACGCAACAAAACTATGGAATGTAACATCTAGACTCCATCATCGGCCAGCCCGAACACCTAGAACTCGCATTTGATGCTTTCCAACATCTAGAGGTAAAAAACTAAGGAGCGCACCACCTAGACACCGTCATCGGCTACCCCGAACCTAGATCACGTATTAGATGCGTCCTGAGATCTAAATGCAAAATACTACGAACCATATTCTGAAAATCTAGCTAATTTATAGCTAGAATATGCTTAAGATTTCGACCAGGGAAGCTGAGGCCCAACAGTGTTCAGGACACAATACACAGAAGTGGATCAAGATTTGGTGTCTTGCAGGGCGCGTGTTTCTCACAGTACACATGCAGAAGTTACTGCAAGAATAGATTGGTAGTAAGAGTTCGAACTAAATTTTCAATAGCTCACAGGGAAGCAAAAAATTCTCACTATGTATTTCTTTGAGTTTAATATGTTAAGAAATTTGTTTTCTCGTTTATGGTTAGTTAAAGAAGTAAAATACGTTTTAGTATATAATTTACTTAATTCGGCCAAAATTGTTCATATTAAGTAATCAATTCCCGTGCGAAATATTGTTTCTAATGATGATAAAAAGAAAATTTTTTTAAATGTTGAAGGACCTTTCTGTGATAAATTTTGTTTCGATCTGTTCGATCGATGAATAGATCAAGAAAAAATTTATTACAGAAATGTGCTTCAACATTAAAAAAAAAAAATTCTTTTAATCATCTAAGTGTGTATTTCTTTCTCATATTTTAATGTATTTCAAAGTTTCAATATGACTTGGACACTTTAATAACAGTAGCAATTAATACTTATTATCATTAGAAAAAATATTCTCGTAGGAATTGATTACTCAATACACGAACAGTTTCGTGACACTGTTTTAACTTCACATCTTCTCTTTTGGAAATTTTACATGGAAAAATTAGACGATAAAAGGATCGCTAATGATTAACCAATATTAAACTTCCAAAAGCGCTAACAAATTTTCGACAAGAAGAAAATTAAAGTAGAAGAAAATAGCTTTAATTTAATCTATGAATCATTCAAATCGGAAACTTCTGTGCAAAGTTACGTACATTTGAAAATCGCAAAAAATGCCAAAAATCCGCAATTTTTTGCAATTTTACGGAATTTTCAAGATTTCGATAATTTTGTTCTCATTTTCGCGATTTTCAAATGCACGTAACTTTGCACAGAATCTTCCGATTTTAACGATTCACAGTTTACATTAAAGCTATTTTCTTTTACTTTAATTTTCTTCTTGTCGAAAATTTGTTAGCGCCTTTGGAAGCTTAATATTGGTTAATCATTAGCGACCCTTTTATCGTCCAATTTTTCCATGTTAAATTTCCATAATAGAAATTGATGTGAGGTTAAAATAGCGTCACGACACTGTGTCCGGTAATTGGATATTTTTTTCGTCTATTGCATGAGCTACAGATCGAGAAAAAATTTATTGCAGAGGTGTGGCTCAACATGTTTTGAAAAATTTGTTTGAACCCTATAAGCGTGGATTTTCTATAGAATTACTGATATATGCGGCTAAGAAGTGATCGATGTGTGCAGTAGTGTACTTTATATTAATGATGTTTATTGTGCAGTATTACTCGTATAAATTACTACCTACATAAAGTATTTTTTATACTTAAAATATAATTTCTATAAATTTTTTACTATTTATCCAAGTCTTCTTATAATGTTTTTAACCTATTGTTCAAATTTTACCATTTTAGGTAACATGCGAAACATAATTTGGTCAAAATTCAATTTTCACGTTTTGCCTTACAGTGATGCCTATCATTTCTCGTACATTTTTTATTTTTTTCCTAATAGTATATCATATTTACTATAGTTTTATACCTATTTATTAGTTTTTTTTAAATATTCCTATAAAGAAATGCTAAACAAATTTACACACAGAATGCTTAATCAAAGTGAAAAATACCCTATTTATGAAATGCTTGCAATTGAGTTGACCTATTGTATATTCTCCTCCATACTTACAGTAAAATAAAAATTTCAATTTTCCCATTCAAATTTTAACAGGTACATGAAAATCATTCCCAAACAAATCCTTAAAATTAGTTCTAAACCACCGCCATTAAACAGAGTAAAACCTTTAAAAAGCAAAAGAGAAAGCCTAACGGAGCACCCAGTATATTAACCGACCACCAATACATGGTCATATCTTGGCGTAAGCGGCGCCCCCCCCCCCCCCCTCTTTCTTTCTCTTTAAGAGCGCACACGAGACGACCACGGTCCGCTCGCGCATCTCGCGCAGCTGAATCGAATTTGGCCGACGCGCCATGCACCTTATACATATACACATACATACATCTATATATACATACAGAGATTCGCAAAGACATCGCTGCACAAAGCAAAGCCTTGGGCGGTAGAATTTCCCTCCCCTGTGCTCCCTCTCTCTCTCTCGCGACCGCCCATCGCGGGCGACTTTCCGCGTTTCCGCTCGCCGGAGCATTTAGATTTTTACATGAGCGAGCGAGCGGTACGTGCCGGGCCTCTAATCGCGCCGACGGACCACCTGCACGCAAAACGTCCTCTCGTCTCTCGTATATATAGTTGGCATTGCAGTCCTTTCCCACCAGCGCATACATATATATACATATATCTCGCTATCTCTCTCGGTGAAGGAAAGAGAGACGGGGTCTCGCTTGCTTTCTTTCTCTCTCTCTTGCGGACGAGCGAGCGAGAGCGCGCAGTTGCATTACGTGGCGATGGCTTTCTATGGCATTCGACTAATTTCAGGCTCGAAACGTTCCATTAAAGATTCAGCATGTAATTGCGGACGATCGCGCGCGCGCGAGAGAGAGAGAGCTGCGCCGCATCAGACCCTTGCTCTCTCTCTCTCTCCCTCTCTCCCTCTTTCTGTCTCGCTCGAGAGTCAGACTCCCTTCGTCTGGCCTCTGCATTCGCCCTTCTAACCCCTTCCCGCGTCACTATATCTCCCATGCATATATATATATATGCATATATGTATATACTACCCATTGCCCGCACTCGCTCGCTTTCTCTTTTTACTCTCCCGACGCTTTTTTCCAGCTCGCGCGCGTATACCTATGAATCAGTCCGATTCTCCCCCCCCCCCCCTCCAGCCTTTCCATACGTCATGTTTGACGCGGCGTGTACGCAAAAATGCCGTACGTGACGCTGCGCGTGACCTCCCGCGTGACCGTGCTAATCTTCGCTCTCTCCCTCTCTCTCTCTTCCTCTCCCTTCCTGCGATCGAGCTCGCGCGCGCGCGCGCGCATGATGGATTTACGTCCGAGTCAAATTATTGACAATTAGCGTAAATTGATAATCGTATGCAGCGCGTATACGCTCTGGGTTCTCAAATAGAACGACCCGTACGCGCTCGCGCACGCTCCAATATATATTACGGACGCTAATGCGCGAGCGTCGTGAGTGTATGTGCGAGGGTATATAAAAATTACCGCCACGGAGTCCCGCTCGAATTATAAATCACCATTAATTTTTTCCAACTCCGTGACAGAAGACGAGAGAATGCGCTCTCTCTCTCTCTCTTTCTCTCTCATTATACGCGACTGGCATTCAGAATTCATCGAATTTTGCGAAGCAGGGGGGTTAGAAGGTAGGTGGGGGAGCTTTTTGTCAAGAAGCTGATTCGTATGAAACTCTCATTCGCCAGGTGAATTATCGATGGGCGAGCTAAGCTCGTCGATGGAGAGCCGTTTATAAAAGACGAGAGGGAGAGAGAGAGAGAGAGAGAGAGAGAGAGAGAGAGAGAGAGAGAGAGAGAGAGAGAGAGAGAGAGAGAGAGAGAGAGAGAGTACAACGTCAACACGAGCTAGAAAATGGTCTTTTATAAAAGCCCTGGATTATTCACAAGATCGGAATCCAATGTACAGTTACGCCGGGAGGGGGGGGGGGGAGACATACAATGAGCCAAAGCGACAACTTGCAAACTCTTTACTCTTTCATCGTGTACTCCCGCCGCGAGTTTCACCCCCCCGTCTTCCATCCTCCTTAAGTTTTACCGGCACGGAGAATAATACTATGCACACATACGCGCATACCTCTTTTACATATAGACACGCGTACGCGGTGTATATTTTCGAGCGCGCGTGACACACGCTGCTCATTGTCGAGCCATTGGGCTGCTCTGATCGATAAAAGGCTCACGATCGCGCCGCGCAGACAGGTGCATGTCGCCTCGCGATCATCAGCTTTTATCCTTAACCAGCTCGGTTTTTCACCTTATTGTATGAGGAAAAAGAAAGAAGAGAGAATAAATTGACGTTTATACATAGTCTCCGTGCACACGTCGAACAAAAAATAAGACATTATACAGTGAGGCACCAAGTGATCCGCGCATTTTTGCAATAGGCGCGTTATTCTATAGACTCGTATAACGCGAAACTTTTTCATTCGAAGCAGCTTTCGAACTACATCGTACACTCATTGTTATCCCGCGCCATCGCGCATATATTATGAGCGTTTATTCCGATTTTCGGTTAATATTAAGTCACAGCAGGCGAAGTAAACCCCCGGTCCCCACGTACATATATACGCGCTGGTGCGCGTACATCGCGCGGGCTTTTCAAGTATTCAGCATCTTCGCGCCTCGTAACTGTTTCATCGCCCGTGTGGCGGCGGCGAAAACTTTCCTCTACCTACCACTCCCCCCTTCCCCCATACACACACACACACACACACACGTTCATCGAATTTTGATGGTCTCCGAACAACAGTATAAGCAGACAGCCGCTGGTGGTT